>JANBXA010000367.1:10565000-11207500 GCA_030556225.1 Cricetiscus sungorus | reverse complement strand
CCAGTTCTGTTCCCCAGAGCTCATATAAAGCTAGACGCTGTGGCGTACACGTGTTATCTTAGCTCTCTGACTGTGAGATAAGAGGCAGAGACAGGAGGATTGCTGGAAAGTCACAGGACAGCAAGCCTGGAACACTCAGGGGTAAAACAGCAGAGGCCCTCAAGGGTGGGAAGTGAACACTGGCATGGTTGTTCTGTGACACCCATGCATGCAAGGCATGCCCTCTCCCACCCCCACCCCCCAAACAAAGAAGCAAAACATGTTAGAAATGATCTGTGTATAGTTTGTGAGTACAGTAAGGAACTCTCAAAATCTTCATATTGACCTATTATAAAATGAAAATAATTTTTCCCAAATTAATTTTGATGTTGATATTTCATTTTTAAAATAGGAATGACAATTTTTGGTAAATAAGAGACAAGTACAATACATAAGCAGGAGGCACTGTGGTCTTGTCATGACGTCACGTGAGTTTCTAAAAACAATTAATATGATATTTAGAAAGTTTTTTTTGTTTTGACCAAGTTTTAATTTTCTTTTTTAATATATGTTGCTTAAGATTTTTTGCCCAGCAAAGTCCTGCCACCCTTCAACACCAAATAAACACATAGAGTCACTGTATTAATTATAACCTGTTGGCCAATGACTAGGACTTCTTACTGGTTATGTATGTCTTAGTTATTAACCTATTTCTACTAATCTATGTATTTCCATTTGGTCTTGGCTTATGTCCTGGCCTTCTACTCCTTTTCAACCACATGTCTACTGTGTTTGGTGGGCTCTCTCTGCCTACCTTTCCCAGAATTCTCCTATTCCTAGTCCTGCCTGTCTTCCTGCATCATTGGCCAGACAGTGTTTTATTCATCAACCAATAAGAGAAACATCTATACAGGAGAACATCCCCCATCAATTGGACCTCATTACTGGTGAGATCTTTTTCCATTTTCTGCTTCATGAAAAATGAACCAGTTGCACCTCTTGTCTGCACAACTCCTTTGAAAGTGCAGTTCTGGGATCCAATAACAACCACCAACTCTGGGTAGAAAATTGAAGTCTGTGGTAACGAGAAAGAGAAGAAATCAGTTAGAACCATGATGTGCAGTTTGTAAGTTTCCTAAGGAGAGATTCTCTGCTTAGGAGACTGGCTGAATTACAAGTTGTAAAAGAACTAAGGACAAATCAAGCAATTTAGGTTATATAATATTAAATTCTGGGCTGGTGGAAGTATTTTTCATGATCCTTTATTTATTAAACTCACATCTATTTGAAAAGAGGAGACAGTGATGGATACAGCCTTGCTTTTGCTGGCAATTTCGGGCATAAAATCTTTTTAGTACCCAGTAAAGGTGACAATAAAAAATAATTCCATCTAGTGGAAAACCTGAATATATTTGCAGGTTCCTAGCATAGTTTACCTGTGGAGGTATATGCCTGAATACACACGCACTTTCATTTTGATGTAGTTCCTGTCACACAGCCATTTGTAGGCTCTGCTATTGTACCACTGTCTCAAGTTTACTTGCCACCAAGAAGATGATGATGAGTTACTTATTCCATGATAACACTGCTGTGTTCTGTGAGTCTGTATTCAGAGCATTGTGAAATGCATATTCCATACCAACAATGCAACCACTGAAGAAAATGTCCCAATAGATCCCTAAGTAGAGTCTCCACAGCCCCACTATACAGAGAACTCACACAATGAAAGAAAACTCAGAACTATTCCTGTATGTAATAATGACTCAGACGTTCTTTCACACTTACTGAAGTGTGTTCTCTGCTGTCACATGACCCACCCTTGCTCCTGGATCCCGAGTTCTCACTCATTCTCCACTTTGTGCAGTCTTGATTGGAGCTCCCTCTCAGGAATAGCCAATACTCCAAGGAACAGGAACAGCAAAAATAATATACTCAAAACACCTGCTGGTTTGACTGGTAATAGCTTCCTGCTCTCAATAAATCCCATGCCTTGCTTTTTACTGGGACCATCATCTGGAATTCAAAATGCTGTTGAATTTTGTTAGTAATTACTTTTCAGTAGTTTGTATTACCTACTATAGCATGAGTTCCTAGGTAGCAGAGACTGCCTTCGATTCGCATTTGGACACTCATCTCTATGAGACATGGGCTCCACAATTTGTACAAGTTCTTGGACAGGACTGAATTCCATTGAAACAGTAGGATTTTCTAGGCATCTTTGGAAAAATCTGATATATTCTATCCATTATAGGAAAAGCTTCTCAAATGTCTCTATCTCCTCTTTATCTATCTAGTCCTTAGTTCATGGCACAAATCGAAAGAAGTCAGAAGGATACATTTTTGCTTTCAGCTGTCTCTGGTTTCCAGGGGGAAAGCAGCTCAGTCATGTAGTACTGTGAATGTGTGGGTGAGCATTATTCACTGTGGCAGTCAGAAGCCAACATCACTCATTAGGTTGCCTACAACCCAAGCCAATAGCTTTCTGGGACACCTTTGCTCTGGGTTATTCACAGATTACAGCTTCTGGATAGACTTCAACATCTACATTGTGTTCAAATGAATAAGATCTTTCTTGACTTGAAGTATGGTTATTCTTCCTTTTGCATCTGACACCACTGCCTCAAATCTACTGCAGTAGGCTGTGGGCTGTGGGGCTGTTAGGGTTAAGAGCAGCATTGTGTGTCACTGATACTTACACATAGTGTTTTATTTCCACCTAGCAATTGGAATCCTTCATAGATGGCATCCTCCATGGATTCACACCCTGTCAGATCCCTGGCCCTAGACACTCAGTGTTTTGTTCTACTGTGAAAGGTAGTTTGATTCAGCAATATTCTTAAGTTTGAGAAGTTCCAGTTCAATTGTCTTTGACTAGACACAAGTTGTCTCATTACCACACCTAAGTATTGAACAAATCTTAAGGGCAGGAGGCTCATTTCCAAGTTATGATTTGAGATGTGTCCATTATGGTGGGGAAGTCATGGCTGGGGAGTGTGAGGTGGTTGGTCCCAGTGCACCTGCAGTCAGGATGCGGGGAAAGATGAATGGTCTTCCCTTTTTTTCTTTTTCAGTCACCCTGGGATCCCAGCCCATGGGATGCCCACAGTTAGGGTAGGACTTCTCACCTTATTTAGTTTAATATAGAAACTCACTCAAAAATACGTCCAGAGAATTGTCTCCAAGGTGATTTCAAATCCCATCAGGTAGATGGTCAACATGAACCATCTAAAAGACAATTGATGGCAATTGGTTTTTGCACATTATCTCCTTTCTTAAGGCGCATTGTACTTCCATTCATCTAGTTTTCAGGTGAATTTTCAAACCGTTTCATTACATGTCATGAGCAACCAGCTATTAGGATGAGGTAGCGGGTTAAGAAGGCCAGAAACTCTCTTTTCTTAAATGTATTAGAACTTCATTCTTCAATTTATTTAACAAAAAAAAAACATGAAATGAATTTAGAGAACAAATAGAGTTTTTATCTAGTTGTCTGCCTGGCAAGGAGGAAAGCTAAACATAAGGCAGAAGGAAGGCTTGACGAATACAGGGCAGGCATAGACACCTCTGTCCATCACCACCAGGATGAAGTTGATTCATGTTACAAAAATCAATGGGCTCCAGAGAGAAAGTTCAGGAGAGTAGCCAAAGAAAGAGAGACACAAACCGTATAGCCAAGTGTCCTTAGAGCAGTCTTCTTTCTGGCTTTGCCCATCACCTGCCTATGTTACCTGCTCAACTCCTTGAGCTTTTAAGTTGCATCTTCAGGTAAATATCCAGTTCACAGGAGAAAAAGGAACACTGACATCAGAGCCCAAAGGGCAATATTAAGACAAATATGAGGAATTTTGGAGAAGAAGGGTGGGTAAAATTTGAATAGATAGAGAGTGTTGCAGTAGACTGAACCATCAATCATTCTCTAGCCACCGAGTTTCAGATAAATTGAGACATAGGTCCAGGAGCTGGTGGGAACCCAGTATGAACAGCAGCATTTTAACATACGGATTACTCAGGCTTCTCTGTTGGACACACCAACTCCTCTAGGGCCCCGTGGTTTCATGCAATTGATGTATTAGTTCTCTGTTCTACTGTATGCTCAGGACATCCATTAGCATGTTCTGCTCACTGTCATCTAGGAACCCAGAGTGATGGCAAGTTTCATCTTAATGAGGAGTTCCACGATTGCTACAGCTTTCTGAGGGAGACAAGGGAGAAGATGGTGGTTGCAAGCCTTTAATCTCAGCACTTGGGAGACACAGGCAGGTAGATTTCTGAGTTCAAGACCAGCCTGGTCTACAGAATTCCAGGACAGCCAAGGCTACAAGATCCCCCCCCAAAAAAAAACCCCAACAGGCTAAAGGGCTTTTGAAACTCCTTTTTATGGGTAGTGGAGTTTCTGCTAAGAATGAATACAGCGTTAGGTCCGATTCTCAGAGCTTAACAAGCCAGAAGTGGTGACTAATGTCTTAAATGTTAGTACTCAGAAGATGGAGTCAGGGGAATGATAAATTCAAGGTTGTCCTTGGCTACATAGAGACTCTGAAGACAGTTTAGGCTACATGAGATCCTGTCCTCTCTAAAGACTGCATTTCATTGGCTAAAGCAAATGTAACTTTTGAGGGTGTTGGAACAGTTTTATTTGCTCTTTTCATAGCATGTGGTGAATCATGGTCTTGCCTGTTCCCTTCAAAAGGTGTAGGAGAATATAGTCCTATCTGTCCCTAAAACGAAGAGTATTACAAGCACTTTTCCTGTCAGCCTGGTCCCACTGCTTCATTAGCCCCAAATAACACACACAGAGAGATGCTGTATTAGATATAAAGCTGTTGGCCTATTACTAGTGTTTCTTATTGGCTAGCTCTGTCTTAAATATTAACCCATTTCTTTTAATATAAGTGTTTCCACGTGGTCTTATCTTACCACAGAGAGGGTCCGGACCTCTTCCTCTTAAGTCCTTACATCTTGACTTTTCCTACTACATTTCCCAGAATCCTCCTTGTCTCCTAGTCCCTCCTATCTTACTTTCCTATTGGCCTACAGGGCTTTATTCATTAACCAATGAATGGAAGTTGATATTTGTGAGAAGCCCTCAGAATTTCCCCATCAGGTTAATAAGACTACTATAAGACAGGGCTGAAACTCAGGGCTAAATGGTCCTCATCTATCTCTTCTTAAGTTCTGACCTAAAGAAGAACAAACAACAAATGAGACATATTCCCAGACATGCATGAAGAAGAACGTGGCCCTCTTTTCTCTGTAGATAGGAGGGAGGGCTGGGAAAAGGTGAGGGCGGGAAGGAGGGAGTTGGTGGAGAGTAGGCATTCATCACAGGGCTCTGCATGTGTCAGGCTTGCCCAGCTTTATTTGTCAAACTGAGAGAGCAGCCAAAGGAAGCAAAATTATGATCACAGGGAAGCTGGGCAGTGGTAGCGCATGCTTATAATCCCAGAACTTGGGAGGCAGAGGCAGTTGGATCTCTGTGAGTTCAAGGCCAGCCTGGTTTACAAAGAAAGTTTCAGGTCAGCTAGGACTGTTACACAGAGGAACCCTGTCTCAAAAAAAAAAAAAAAAAAAAAAATTAAAAGCATGAAAATTGCAAAGGTCTGCTAATTTCAATTTCATTTAATGGTTCGCAACCTTCTTAGCACTGAGACCCTTTCTCACAGATCCTCATGGTGTGGTGATATCCAATTATAACATTATTTTTGTTACAACTTCATAACTGCAATTCTGCTACTGCTATGAATTGAAATGTAAGTATCTGATATGCCATATGTCTGACCTGTGATCCCCCCCCAAAGGGGTCATGGCCCACGGGTTGAGAAACACTGATTTCAAAGAAAATCAAGGTTCGTGAAAGTCAACACAACACAGGTTCTACTGTCTGGGATGGTTAGAGCCAAGGGCTTAGAATCGTTCTGGAAAGAACGGTCCCACTGCTTCATCAGCCCCAAATAACACACACACAGAGACGCTGTATTAGATATAAAGCTGTTGGCCTATTACTAGTGTTTCTTATTGGCTAGCTATGTCTTAAATATTAACCCATTTCTTTTAATCTAAGTGTGTGTGTGTTTGACCCTGGGCACGTGACCACGGGAGGACCCACTTCCAGATCATGGCCTTCCCTTTACCTCCCCTTGCAGCAGCTTAGAGCTCAGCCTCGTCCAGCTCGAGACAGAGGAGTGTCCTGGATTTACACTGAATTTTACTGTGCTTTCTTACTTCAGAGCACAGAAATAAAGGAAAACATGAGAATGCACAGATTTCCTTTTGCGTTTGTTGTATTTTTAGAAGGTTTTGTTTTTAGAGAGAGTGAGGGAAATACGGTGGGAGGGAGGGAAGGACACAGAGGGCGAGCGAGCGAGCGAACGAGCGAGCGAGTGAGAGAGAGAGCAAGCATAAAGTTAGGTGGGTAGAATCTGGGAGAAGCTGGAAAAGAAGAAAGTACATGATCAAAATAGATTGTATGAAAAACTAGATTGTATTTTTAAAGAAGAAAATACATATAAATGAAAAAGTAAATCTTTTTATTGTTATACTTTGCTCATATTCAGCTCTATATCATTCTCTCATTGTTCTTCTTGTTGGTCCTCTGGTTTCCTTCTTTCTCCAATAATCCCCCCACCCCCACCCCTGTGCTTTCAGGTCGTAAGTATGTATACACACAGTTACATCTAGATTACATATGAGAGAACACTAACATTTTTTTCTTATGCTCCATTACCCTCACTTGGTCATTTCTCCCCTCCCATCTATCTGTTAACTAGAATTTATCCTATGTATGTATGTATGTATGTATGTATGTATGTATGTATGTATCTATCTATCTATCTATCTATCTATCTATCTATCTATCATCTATATCTATCAATCATCTATCTGTCTATCATGTCTGCTTATCACCTATCCTCATATATTATCTATCAACTATCATATTTATCTGTGAGTTAGCTATCATGTCATATACATATAAATCTATCATTTAGATTCTTCAAAATGGCAGTAATTAGTTGATACTTGTCTTTACACACTTCTTTTTCTTTTTGAGATTGTGATTTTGTGATATTATTATATTTCTCCTCCCCCCTCCCTCCTTCCAAGCTCTCCCATATACCCCTCCTGGCCTCCTTCAGATCTATGGCCTCTTATATGTATAAAATAACAATTTTGATTTGTGTATAAAGTCTAGATATTAACTCCATCATACGTTCTGTTTACATACAATTTCTTCATTCTGCAGGCTGTCTCTTCATGCGGCCGATTACTCTGTTTGCTGTAAAGATGACTTTTAATTTCATGTGATGCCCTTCTGTCAATTCTTAAAATGATTTCAGAGCTATTGGAGCCCTGTTCAGAAAGTCGCTGCCTACCCCTGAGACACAAAGTGTTTTGCTGATGTTTTCTACGGGCAGTTTCAGAGTTTCGGGTCTTACATGAAGGTCTTTGATCCATTTTGAATTGATTTTTGTAAAGGATGAGAAATAAAGATCGAGTTTTATTCTTCCACATGAACTTTCCTCAGGACTGTTTGCTGAAGCAGATGGCGTGTTTTTTCAAGGTGTATTTTTGACGCCTTTGTGGAAAATCTGGTGGCTGGAGTGGTGCATGTTTCTTTCTCAGCCTTCTGCTCTGTTTCCCTGGATTATGTGTGTCTGTCTGTCTGTCTGCCGAAGGTTCAGAGTTTCCAGTCCCACCAGCAATGGAACACAGGACAGACAGGTGGCTGCAGCAGTTCAGCTGCCTAGTAACCATGCCTTGGGGCTGTCAGATTCTACAGTTATTCTTGGGCAATGCTGTTGGTATGGACCTGAGGCCTGGAAGAACTTACTGAAGCTTCCAAGCTCTTGTGTTCAGGGCAAAGAATCTGACCAGGAAGACATGCTTAGAAATAGATGTAGAAGCAGTTTGTTAAGAAGAGGAAAGCACCCCCTGGAAAGAGAGCAGGCTCGTGAGAACAGAGGGACATATGTGCGCAGAAGTGCTGGCTCGTGGTTTATGATGGTTAAGGTCGTCTGCCTCTCCAATGCTTGTATAGTGTGGGCTTTGCTTGAGCTTGTATATGGCTCAGGTGGGAAAAGATGTCCAGTCCTTCTCTGCTAACCATTTGTATATGTTAATCTCCATCTCTCTCTCTCTCTCCCTCCCTCTCTCCCTCTCTCCCTCCCTCCCTCTCTCTCTCCCTCTCCCTCTCTCTCTCTCCAGTACCCACTTTCTCATCAGTGATGAATTCTGATCTTAGCCTTTGAGATTCCTGCTACCTTCCGTTGTACACATTCTGTGCTGGGCTTGCTGCTGCCTGAACTTCTCCCCAGTATTAGGCACTCCACTCCAGAATTGTCTCCCACTTTGGGGCTGTGGCAATTTGATACCAGGATTTCTGATTCTCAGAAACCCCATGCTCAACACAGTTTAATTTATTATTGGTATTTAATTTTTATTTCTACTTACGTATATGCATGTTCCTACATGATTTTATATACATTAAAAGCCTGCAGAGGCCATAAGGGACTGTCAGATCCCCTGGCACTGGAGTTAGAGGTGGTTATAAGCTGCCTGATGTGGGTGCTGGGAATTGAACCCAGGTATTCTGCAAGAGCAGTGCTCACTCTAACCCACTAAGTTATAGCTCCTGGCTTCAGTTTATTAATTATTATTATTAATACTTTTCCAATAGAAAAAGAAATTATTTTAACTTTTGTGTAGCTATTTCTTCTAAACTGAAACAGGCTCCATGAGACTCAGGAAGTTAAAAAAAAAAAAAGAAAAGAAACCCATAAAAGGATCAGGTAGTAAATAAAACTCACAAGTCTCACAAGCTCCTGAATCTTACAAGATTGACAAGCTGTTCCACCTTCACCACATAGTATGCAAACATTTTCAACTGCTGAAAAAATAAGACTTTGCAATCAGTTAAACTGTCTGTACAACCTGCTCCTTTTAAATAATAGGCTTGCTATCGTGTGGTACCAGACCAGTGCCCTAAGAACTGACAGAATGGATTTCCTCTCTACCATGATAAAGCTCTCTTCATCCCAGAGATTCAGGGATGGATTCACATATGCAAAGCAATAAATAGAATCTACCACATAAACAGACTAAAAGATGAAAAATTTCATTTGATCTTCTCATTAGATGCAGACAAGGCCTTTGACAAAATCCAATATTGCTTCATGATAAAGGTCCTGGAAAGACTAGGGCTATAAGGGCGATACCACAACATAATAAAGGCAGTTTATAATGAGCCTACTGAGAATATCATCCTCAATGGAGAGAAACTCAAAGCAGGAAAGGAATTATAGAGCAGAACACGGATAGCAAGGCATTCAGGCCAACAATTAATACATGGGACATCATGGAAGTTAAAGGGCTTCTGTATGGATGACAAAGGACACCATTTGAGCAAAGTGGCAGCCTACAGAATGGGAAAAGATCTCTATCAATTATACATTTTATAGAGGGTTAGTAGCTAGGATATACAAAGAACTGATAAAGCGACGCCAAGAAAACAACCCAGTTAAAAATGGGATAGAGAACTAAGCATGGTGTTCTCAAAAAAATGAAACATAAATGGCCGAGAAACACTTAAAAGAATGTTCGATATCTTTAGTAATCAGGAAAATGCAAATTAAAACTGTTGATATTTTATTTTACTCCAGACAGAATGGCAAAGATTAGTAAAACAAATGTCGGCACGTATTGGAGAGCATGCCAGGATTGAAACACATATTTATTGCCCATGGGAATACGAACTGATACAGCCCTTATAGAAAGAAGTGTGGAGGTTTCTCAAAATTCCAGAAATCAATTGGCCACAAGATCTAGCTACACCATCTTTGGGCATATCCCCAGAGTACTCTACCTCTTACTACAGAGATATTTGCTCATTCATTCTCATTATGGCTCTGTTTATAATGGCCAGAAATTGCAGAGTCAAAATTGCAGTGCATTTCCACAGTGGAATATTACTCACCTATTAAGAAAAAAGAAAGTATAAAATTTTCAGGTAAATGGATGGATCTAGAAACCATCATCCAGAGTGAGGTAACTCATACCCAAAAAGACGAAGATTGGATTATATGTACATGTTAGCTTTTAAGCTTATCCATACAAGTTCGATATATGTGCTATATCTAGATAAGCCCAGAAATTAGGTGTCCAGTAAGAGGTGAGAAGGGGTGAGTAGGTATCTTTCAAGAAGGGGATGTAGAATTTAGCATTGTAAAAAATAAAGGGAAAATATAATAGGAGGATTAAACGGGGAAAGGGATGGGAAAACAGGGTAAAAGGGGATATACAGGAAGGGACAAGTAACACAATGCCTTTTTGAAAAGCCAAATGAAAACCTACTTCTACAGAACCTTCCTAAAACACATAAATACATGAAAGACAATGCCCCAACTATATATCTTAAGCAACCAACTAAAACCTTCCAGTGCCAGGAATAGTTCACACTGTGTTGAGTCACCGTGAAAAGGAGTCCCATAGACCCTGCCTCCCAAGCATCACAGTCTATTGGCAAGGTTGTTGGCTATTCTTCATATGCCATTGAACACAGAGAATTTGACACAAGTAGAAAGAAGCTTCACCCCTACTCATCAGCACTCACGGAGCTGGAAAATACTCTGCACTCTTTCAGAAAAGTAGTTATTAGTATCACCCAGGTATAAATATTGTGGCCTACAGCCACAACCTAACTGTCAAGACGCACTGCAGTAGTGGTACACATGTTATGGGAGTAACCAAACACTTAAAAAAAATTGGATCTAAGGCCTAGTCCATGAGCTGTAACTCATACATGACCATGCTAAAGTGGCCGAGAACTTTAGACTAACTAAGTTTGAGCCTAGGGGAAAACCCACTGCTGCTATTTTTATAATGGAACATAGCAGTAAAATGGCTCCAGATGAAACATTTCTATACCCATAGATCAGTGCATCTCTCATTCCACCCCATAGAAGCTTCTTTCTGTAGTAGACAGTAATAACAAAGAGATCCATGGCTGGACAGACTACAGAGAGTGAGAGACTTCAGAACACTCACTCCTAAGTGGCATCTCTTTATCAACCCATGCTCATCAAGGCTCAGGGATCTATTCAGAAGAGGAGGCAGAAAGACTGACTGTAAGAGCCGGAGGTTGTAGATGATTTCAAGGGAATAGCATCTTCCAGACACATCTGGAATGATGCACTTATGAACTCAGAAACTGACAGCACAGATTCAAATCAGACAAAACCTCAGTACTGAGAATGGGATGTGAACACCAAGTTCCATCTCCTACCAAGAAGCTCCTTGCACGTGCTACCTGCTGGGAAAGGGAACATCGATATTTATCAGTGCGTTATCAAGCGCATACGGGCAGGCTTCATGCTCAGGAGTACCTGGCCAGCACAAAATGGACTCTGCATTTGCTTTTTTTTTTTTTTGTTTTAATAATTTTTCAATTTTTGTCTGCTCTGACTTTGTTTTGTTTTTTTCCTATTTTTTATTTTTTTATGTCTTGAGAGAGAGAAAGGAAGAAGGAACATGTAGTTGGGTGGGTAGGGTGGTTGGCATGTTCTGAAAATAATTAGGGGAGGGGAAGGAATATAAAAATCTATTGCATACCTTTTTTTTTAATGAAAGGAAAAAGAGACAACTTGCAGCCTAGAGTCACATGCTTTTGAACTCATTAAACATATGGAAGACCATTTAGTTATAGGTTTAAAAATTCCTGAGTGGATATTAGAACATTTAAGAAGTTTCTTAGTGTGCATTATTAGCAAAGTAAATTCTTTTGTTGTTATGTGCATGGAAACAGGTGTGTGTGTGTGTGTGTGTGTGTGTGTGAGTGTGTGTGTGTGTGAGTGTGTGAGTGTGTGTGTGTGAGTGTGTGTGTGAGTGTGTGTGTGTGAGTGTGTGTGTGTGAGTGTGTGTATGTGTGAGTGTGTGTGAGTGTGTGTGTGAGTGTGTGTGTGAGTGTGTGTGTGAGTGTGTGTGTGAGTGTGTGTGTGTGAGTGTGTGTGTGAGTGTGTGTGTGTGAGTGTGTGTGTGAGTGAGTGTGTGTGTGTGTGTGTGAGTGTGTGTGTGTGTGAGTGTGTGTGTGTGTGTGTGTGTGTGTGTGTGTGTGTGTAGGTCAGAAGATAACTCCGGGTGTCTTTCCTCAGGCTCCCAGGTACCAACCATCCATCTTGTATTTTGAGATGGGTCTCTTATTAGCCTGGATCCCATCAGTCCGGCTAGGCCGGCTGACCAGTGAGCCTGTCTCTGTCTCCCAGCACTGAGATTACAAGTGCACACCACCACAACTATTTTTATGGTTTCTGAGACTCAAACATGAATCCTTGTGCTTGCAAGGCAAATACTTTGCCAGCTATGCTCCCTTCCACCAAATTCTTAAAGACTGTTGGTCAGGCCAATACTCTAGACACAGGACTGGCATGTCTTAAGGTGGAGGAAGCAGCCTATTCAGGAATGTTTAATAAAAATGGAATGCAGGACAAATAAAAGAATAGAGGAAACAAAAGAATATTAGGGAAAAAGAGAGTATGAGTGCCACAAGCCAGTGCATCAGCTCCTGACTGTGTGAGGGGAGCCTGGCTAATGAGGCCAAGTCTGTTCTCTGTAGCTGAGAGCCACCCTCCACGGCTCACCACAGTCTGTGCTGTCAGAGAGGACCGGTAAAGGCGATAGGTCTGTGCCTTAGCCGGAAACCATCATCGCAGGCATAAAAATAGCTCCGAGCTGGTGTTCTGAAGCTGTGAGGTCAGGGACATAGCAGGGTAAGGAGAGAAAGCCCTTAAAATAGACTTGCAAAAAGCACTTTGAAAGCCCTTGTGGAGGGTACGTGTGGGGGCCGTGTGTTCCTATGTCCTCATGCCAACCTAGCTTAGCCCCTTGCCTGGAAGCTTGCGGAGAGGTGTGTCCATCACTTGTTCCTTCAGGGAGTCACGGGAGAGGGTCATCAAATAGACGTTGCCGTTTTATAGAAGAAACCACCATCAGAGTCTGCTCATGCCCAGAAGGGGCTGCTAAAGGGATGCTTTGATTTTTCTTTTTCCAGAGTAGGGAAAAAATATTTAGTTGGGCCGCCGTGAACAAACAAGCAGGGATGTCTTTGGCAGGGTGTGTTTAATTTGTCTTTTTATTTCCACAAAGGAAAAGTAATTGGAACATGTTAAGAAACATTGATACTGACTTTTTCTGTGAATCAAAACTGTGAAAATGAAACAAGACCGAGGAAGAAAGGTGTTGGATCTTAATTAGTCAGCTCTGCGAAGGGAAGCAAGGGGAGGTAGTCTGCGACATGCTCATTTTGCATTGTATTGCTGATCAGCTCTCCCATGGCCCTGCTGCCACAGCTCCAGGTGTGGCCCTAACCAAACTCTCAGCCCCTGATTTTGGCCTTAGCACAGCTATCCCAAGAGGGAAGAAGAGAGCTGGCCTGGAAACTGGGGCTTGATCTGCCAACTAAAGCTCAGGGTATAAGTCATCGGGGATTATCACTCGTAATAGTGATTGAGAAGTAACACCTTAGCTGGACAGATGTCTCAGCTGTTAAGCTTCTGCATTGCTCATCAAGAGGACCAGAGGTGAGTCCCCAGCGCTGTCAGGCAGCTCAGAACCACCTATATCTCCAACACCAGAGAATCATATGTGTTTTTCTAGCCTCTGGGTGCCATTGCATCCATGTGTGCTGGTATACACACACACACACACACACACACACAATTAAATATAAATACCATAAACCACAATAAACACAATAATATAAACGCAAACACATTCCAAGACGTAACACATGCTTCTTTTGTCCTGAATTTAATCCAGTCCTCACAGGCCCATTTTACAGATAACTAAACCAGGCATTGGGATAGTTGAACAATTACCCAAGTCTCCAGAGCTAATGAGAAATATGGCTGGGATGTGTATTCATGCTGACTCCCGGAGGAACACAGACTCTGAATAAACAACACTATCTATTATTATCACCGCAAACCAAAGAGGAAATAGTCCCAGCCAACCACGTTGTCAGGCTCATATCCTTATTTTCCTTATTTCCCTTTCAGAAACATTTATGTGAATTAGGAAAGTAGCTCAGTTGGTGGAGTGCTTGGCTGGAAAGCAGTAGGACCTGAGTTTGAATCCCCAGAGCCCATCTTAAAAAAACAGGCATGTTGGCATGTACTTGCAATCCCAGCACTGGGGGTGAGGTCAGGTGGATCCCAAGGACTTATATGCCAGTTAGCCTAGCTTACTTGGTGAGTTTCAGGCCAATGCAAGGTCCTGTCTCAGGAGACAAGGTAGGTTGTAGTGATGTTGTCCTTTGGTGTGCACATGCGCGCGCGCACACACACACACACACACACATGCACACACACATACACACAGAGACATACACAGAGACACACACACACGTACATGCACACACACACATACACACACACAGACATACACAGAGACACACACACATACACACAAAGACATACACAGAGACACACACACACACGTACATGCACACACACACACACACACACACACAGACATACACAGAGACACACACACATACACACAAAGACATACACAGACACACACACACGTACATGCACACACACACATACACACACACAGACATACACAGAGACACACACACAGACACACACACGTACACATACACACACGCACATGTACACATACACTTGCACATTTATGAGTACATACACACATCTAACACTAAAAATAAATGAAGTTTAATACATTTTTGAGCCTCTTGTGACAGAACTTCTCCCCACTATATAATTACGTGTGGTTTGTTTGTCCCATAGTCCCTTCTGCTTCTGCTCCTGTATGACAAGAACTAGGTATCCCCTACTTTTGACTCTCGACAGTACAACACATTCTGTAGGACAAAAATGGTGTATGTTAATATACCTTATATGATATGAGCAGTGCTTAAGGTAAGACAAGTCAATTTCATGTTAATATAAAATGAGATATAAAAAACATGGCGTAAAAACAGAGCATCATTCCATGGTGTAGTAGCAGAATCAGCATTGATTTTCACACACTGTTACCATAGCTGTTGGCTTCAGAGCCCAGTCTCTGAATCCTAAAATCTAGGCTGGACCATCCATCCTCAATAGGCCAATTAAACAAACGAGGGATTGTGAAAAGAAGAAAAAGTGGGTTACTCAGTGTGGTCACCTTGAGAAGAAGAACAAACAGAGAGGTCCGGTATCCATTCCGCTTTCTCCAAGAGCATCCTCATGGTGGTTCTAACATGAGGTTCAGTTTTAATCGGAGAACAAAAGACACGTGCAGCTGTTCTGTCATGGTCAAGGTGCGGGCCTGCCCATCACTCACCTCCCAATGTCTCAGCTTTAGACTCTCTTGTAAGGTGGCCTGATAAAGTTAATACTTATGAAACATCTTCCATGGGAGACAGGTCCCCCTACATTGCTGGCAACAGGCTTCAAACTTTAACTTCTGTCAGCATGAGATTCCTGATGGAGTTCTAGTATCTTGGGGTTCATTCTTTTAATACTCTGATAGCCAAAGGGGAGGGGATGAGATATCACCGTATGTTACCTTTATTCCTGCCAGGATGGTTAAAGTACAAACACGCCCTTTGTTTCCCGTGGCTTGGGTGGGACTGAGGGAGTGGTTGAGGAGTGACACACAGAAGGAGCCCAGGAGACACCATCAGACTAGAGGACAGGGTGGAAAGGTTTTATTCCTGTTATCTTCTCTGTCTCTTTCTTCTTTCTTTCTTCCCTCTCTCTCCCTCCCTCCCTTTCTGTCTGTCTCTCCCTCCCTCCCTCCCTCCCTCCCTCCCTCCCTCCCTCCCTCCCTCCCTCTCTCCCTCCCTTCCTTTCTGTCTGTCTGTCTGTCTCTCCCTCTCTCCTTCCCTCCTTCCCTCCCTCCCTCCCTCCCTCCCTCCCTCCCTCCCTCCCTTCCTTCCTTCCTTCCTTCCTTCCTTCCTTCCTTCCTTCCTTCCTGTCTGTCTCTCCCTCCCTCCGTCCCTTCCTCCCTTCCTTTTTTCCTTCCTTCCTTCCTTCCTTCCTTCCTTCCTTCCTTCCTTCCTTCTTTTTTGTATGAAAGGCATAAGGTGAACACAGAAGGAAAAGAACCAAGAGTCACCAGAGTGAGGGCCCTGTGCTTACTTGTACTTTCTGATACCTTAACAGTGCTCTTCTAGGAGAGCACAAGCAGGAGAGGGCGCTGTGTGATCTGCATTTCGGAATGATGTCATTCGAAGATTATGTGAGCAGACGGGCAAGAAGGGATCTGTTCTGGGCTCCATGGTAGGAGTCCAGCCCGGACTCATCTTCATGCTTGTGTCTGAAGTGGCCCTTGGGAGCTGCTTCCTGAGGCACAAGGCACACCATGATCTGGCTGGTATCCTTGTCCTGGTTATCTTTAATTGCCAACTTGACACAGCGTAGAACTATCTGAGAAGCAGGTCTCAATTGAAGCATTGCTCAGGTCACATTGGCCAGCAGGCATATTTGTGAGGAGTTGCATGGACTGTTAATTGCTTGATGTATGTAGGAGGGCTCAGTCCATCGTGGGTAGCACCATCCCCTGCTCAGGTTGCTCTGGGCAGTGTAAGAAATCTAGCTGAGTACGAGACCGTGAGTGAGCCACCCAGTAGCGTTCCTTCATGATTTCTACTTTGAGCCACTTCTTAAGTTCCGACCCTGCCTTCCCACAGTGATGGACTGTGACCTTTAACCCCTTCCTCTCCGAAGCTGCTTTTGGTCAGAGTGTCTTATCACAACCGGAAAGAGACTAGAATACTCCAGCCCTGCTTGGGTTGGCAGCGTCGCTTCCTTTCGAGAGGAAGACATAACTCACCATTAGTGACTGTTCGTGGAGCCTGGCTCAGCTCCTCCCGCAGGCATTTGATAAAGAAACAAAGGAAAGGGGAGGCTGACAGGGGCACAGACGGAACAAATAGCTTGGTGACTACCAGGTGCCTCCCCGTCTCCCAGAGATAAGTTTAATGAAGGCCCTGCTATCTGTTAGGCCAGGAGAAGGATATGGGGTGACATTACAATTGCCAGGGTTCCGCTTTTAGGGCTGTTATCTCAGTCAATTCTTGCCTGAAGGATACAAGAAAATGGTTGCTGAAAAAAAAAGAAAGAAAGAAATGAAAGGAAGAGGATATAATTCTAGGTGAAATGAGGCATTGTTCTGTTCACGTTATTTTTATGGCTGTTGAGCAGGAATAAACTGGTAAAGTATAATAGAAACTGGCAAAGTTGACCAGAATTTGTAGTCTAAACAATAGATGTCTTAAAGTGACTGGTTCCAGGACATCGGTGTATTCTTTTTAATGTTGCTGAACTCTTAGAGTCCCTTTTTGTTTTGTGGACATTGTGGAAGTTACTCTGGATAGAAAGAAAGCAATTTTTGTTTTTTTTTTTTTTTTTAGTCTTTGGGCCTAAAAAAGTTCCCCTTCCTCCTCTTCCTTCCATCTTTAAGTAAAGCAAAAGGGCTGCCCCTATAGTCCAATGTAAGAGGCAAAATTGTTTTTTTTTTTCATGGAAAAATTCTTTCCCATTCATGAATGACTGACTAGGCTGTGAGTGATTATCAGGAAGATTAGACTGAGAGAAAAGAAAATAGAGGGTAATCCTTATTCTCCTGTATTTAAGTGTGAATTGAATGCCTATCTACCTGGATGCTCAGATTGGACATACTAAACACTACTGTCCAATCAGAGAGCTGTTGGTTACCATTGAAGTCTGCGTGCCACTACTGGACCACGAGGATTATTGTGCCATGCTGGTCACTGTGGTTTATAGGTAAAGGACACGCTGATTTGTTGTTTTCCCTGCTCCGTTTCAGAGTTAGGAAGGCCAGTCTATTCCCAGACAAGACATCTTCACGGACAATATCTTCAATTTATCTTTAAAACTATTATAAAAACAAGTGATAAAAAAACCATCACATACTGAAATTAACCAGGTGAAAAGTCTATACATCTGAACAACTATGCAGTTAGAGTAACCATTTGGAAGACATGGAGCTTCACATTAGATTTTATACTTTTAGTATAAAATATGCTTTTATTTACTTACTTACTACCCAACCCAAAATATCCACGGCAGAGCTAGAACAAGAAAAAATGATTAGCTAGGCATTTTCAGACTAACTTTCTTGGATCTAAAACGTGGATGGAGGAGCACAACTTTGCTTCACAGCCAGCATCTCAAGGAACTCAAACGACATAAGATAACGTAACAATAAAGTATTACACCAGACCCCAGATTTGTTTTCTACCCCTTATCGAGGAAGGTCTTCTCAAAGTCTAATCTAGTTAACCTTGTGGAGTTTACTCAGGTCTACTTAACTAGATATTTTCCTATGATTCCTTAGGACTGACTCCAGTCACCTTTAATGGGATTACACAGTTGGTTGAGGAATTCCCACCAGAATCTTCAGAGTTAGAGATTCTTCTTACCGTTCTTACTATCTTTTTCTTCCGTGTGGGAGAATTGCAAATGTTTAATACACATTTATCTGAAATAGTGGATGTGCTGAAGGATGAGTAGATATCAGGAGACACTACTTATGGGGAAGGGTTCAGGATCTCAAAAGCCCAAAGTCAAAACATGGGGACCAGAGAGCTGACACAGTGGTTAAAAATGGTGCCATCTAGGGGTCTTGTCAGGTTTGTCTTTAATTCCGGTGGCCAGGAACCACAGGCTGGATATCCCAGAGGACCCAGGATAGAACCAAACATGACTGGAAAAAATTCCATGAAATGATTACTAATGATACTCTGATAGACTCAGAAATCAGTGCCTAGCCCAATTGCCACTAGCGAGATACCATTTAGCAACAGATGGGAGCAGATGCAGAGATCCACTGCCAAACACTAGGCAGAAGACAGGGGTTTGGGGTAAGGATTGTAGGAGCCAGAGGGGTCAAGGACACCACAAGAAAATGACCCACAGGATCAACTCATCAGGGCTCATAGAACCCTGTTGATATCCCTGGGAGGTCTGCTTTTTTATTTTTAAAAACAGAGGAGGAATAGATCTGGAGGAGATGAGAGGTGTGTATGAGGGGGCTGAGAGGCATGGAGGGGGGATTGTGGTCAGATTTAATGTAGAAGAGAAGAATAATACAAGAATTGAAAAGCAGGGGGAATCTGAAGTGCACCAGGTAGCATCAGAGAAATCTCAAGTACACAGACAGAATCAGTAGTTGAAAAACATCATGTTTTGTGGGAGTGGGCATATGCAGCCAGTACACACAGACAAAGGCCTTCTGGAAAGCAGAGCGGGGAGCTTGGAAATTCAAAAAAATTCAGTCACTTCTTGAAGGCCTGGACATTTAAAGCCTCTGAAGGGGTTTCCTCCCTTAACTTAGGGTGGGTCAGTTTGAGGAAAGCTAGGATGGTGGATTGGCCCAGACCATTGTATGGCATATGCTGAGCAGGCCTTGAACAATTTGCTATAAGGAGACAGGGACCCACACACTCAATTGCTGCTGTGAAGATGACTGGCCTCCTGGTTGAAAAGTACTTGGCATCATTGCAACACATAGGGACTGTGAGTGGGGCAGTGCCCGGAAGGTTTAAAGGGCATTCATTCCTAGAAACCGTAATGGTCAACGTCAATCATCTGAATGGCAGCCTCTGTTCACAATGGCATGGGATAATCAAGTAGTTGTCAAGACTGACTGATTTGGGGGCTCAGGAGATAGCTCAGTTAGCACATTGCACGCATTGGAAGCATGAAGTAAGTCATGAGTTTGATCCCCAGAACTCATGCAAAAATGCTGGGTGGTGGTGTGTAAATGTAATCCTCCAGCAGCAAGAAGGCGGAGACGGGAAGATGCTTGGGCTTACCGGCCAGCTCACATCTCCTTGTTGGTGTGTTCCAAGCTAGCAAGAGACCTTGTCTCCAAAACAAAACGAGTAGTTGCTGAGAAAAGACTTCTCAGATGTTCTGTGGTATCCATGCACATATGTACGCATGTTGGCACACACCCAAGCACAAAGAATGTAGCCTCTAAATGCACAGAGGAAGAATGACTGATTTAAAAATAATCCGTTGTGTCAGTTTCTACATATGGACTCTGGCTCATCAGCTGTATATGATCTCGGTTTTTATTTCATGTGAATAAGTGTGTGTGTGTGTGTGTGTGTGTGTGTGTGTGTGTGTGTGTGTGTGCATGTGTATATCATGTGTGTGTGTGTGCCCAAAGAGGTGAGAAGAGAATGTTGGCTTCTCAGAAAATAGAGTTACCGACGGTTGTTAGCCACTATGTAGATGCTGGAACAAACACTTGTGTTCTCTGGGTGACCATCCAGTACTCTCAATCTTTGAGGCATCTTTCTAGGCCCCCACAAATTCTTATTCTGGGGGTATCTTTGGGAAAGGTCTTATATGTGGGATCAAGAGAGAAACTGAGCTGTATCACTGGGAAGTAAGGAATTTATTATTAAAGAGGGATTAGTGCCACGGACAGACAGACAACAACATGGTAGGGGACCTGAGGAAAGAAATGAGGGTTTATATGGCAGAGCCCTGGTTTCTCCTTTTATGCTTGTGAGGATGGGGAGGCTTCACAGCACAACCCTGTAGACAGGCTTTCTGATTCCCAGGAGGAGGCAGAGAGGGTGAGGGGAGCAGGATGTGTGGCCATCAGTATCCCTTTTGATGTAAACTCACCTCCCTGGCACCGGGAAGTCTGTTAGCTAGAGACTCACACAGTGTCCAGGTAGGGGCTCTATCAGTATCTGTGGGATGTGAAGAGATGCTGCTGGTACTGTGGCCTGAGCTTCAGCCTGATCTGGATTCTAGCATTACATTCATTTGTATTGGAAGAGCTAAGCCTCAAAGACAGCTGAAGACACTAATCTCTAAGGTTCCTATGCATAGGGACATAGTTAAGATGCCAAGTTCCCAGCAGAACGTCCGAGCACCTATGTATCAAAGATGAGATAAAAAGAATTAGCACAAAACTCATATTTGATCTCTTCCAAGAATCAAAGAAAATAATATAATTGAAGGCATTTCTAAGCTTTTGACATTGTAACACACCATTGTCCCCTACAATGTTGACATTTGATAATTGCATAGTCATGTTTTACACACAGCATAGTCACGTTTTACACACACACACACACACACACACACACACACACACACACACACACACACACACACACACCACCACACCACAGAAAATGAACTCAGAATGTTTTAAGTTAGTTTATGGTTTTGTGCTGGGGCACATTTATAACCATCCTTGGTTGCATATGGCATTGGACACTCCTGTCTAAATTTAGGTAGTAATGTTTGAAGATCTGGAAAAGAGATGCTAGGCAAACTACATTTAGCAGTCACTTTTATAGAGTGCCTGCACGTGGGGGCACAGTGAATTATTTAGATTTTGTTAAATGACAAAGAGTATTGGCAATCCATGACAGTGGAAAAAAGGCTTACTACTTATTCATTGAAAACACTCAGCAGTAATATGCTATTAATATCTAATATCAGGGGTTAATTAGAACACTCAGTATAGCCATACCACATTTGCAAGAACTTTACAAGAAACGTTAAATTTCTAAGTAACAATATTTAGAAACGAGAGAATGGTGTGAGGTTCTATGAATTAGAGGTTATAGGAATATAGTGTTAGAATCCCACCACTGTTCAGGACACAAAAAGGCGGCAACCAGTCCTCTCCCATACATATAGACTCTCTCCAGGGACCCTACCAGTGAATCTCTAGCACGGATTCCAAGGCGCCAGGATCTCTTACATAGAAAGGGAGTTTACACCAAAGGGGATACTGGTGCTCACACACCCTTGCTCCTTATACCCTTTTGTTGCCCCCCACTGTGCAATCAGAGAGTCTGTCTATAGGCTTGTCCTGACTCATCTCCTTAGATCCCTGCCATGGTGTCTTCCTCTGGAGCTGGGGCCTGAACTCTGAACTCTCTTAGGAGCCTGCTTTCTACCTGTCACCCCTTCTGTCCATGGTGCTAATAACTGTTCTATTAAACTTCTTACCCCAACAATCGGTCTCAATGTCATTTGTGAACTCCCGTATCAAAGACCTTTCAGATGTCAGCCATGAAACGTACTTGCACACAACACAAAAGGAACCTCTAAACTCTAAATGCTTGCTGTGTTTAGACAAATAGAAAAATCAATGCCCGCATCATCTTATGCCCCCTTGTGGTATGATGGTGGTGGTGGTAGGTGTATGTGTCTGTGTACAAGTGTGTGTGTGTGCGTGAGTGTGTGTGAAGTCACATGTGTATACTACAGTGCACACATGAAGGTCTTGGGACAACTTTTGTGGTGTTGGTTCTCGTCTTTCTTGTCAAGCTGGGTTTCTTTTGTTGCGTTTCTGACACTGCTGTGTTTTCTTGCCCATGCATTTTCCACTGGATTCCATATCTCTATCTCCCATCTTACCACAGCAAAGCTAGGATTAAAACTACCCACCTGGGTTCCAGGAAATAAGCTAAGGTGGCCATGCTTGTGTAGTGAGCCCTTTAATCTACTGACTGATCTCTTCCATTCTAACCTGACATTGCTAGGCACAGTTGTAATATGACATTAATGTATGATTTTTATATTATCGATTCTAAAATTTCTTTTTTCAAACTTTTATTCTTCTCATACATTACATCCCATCTGCAGCTGCCCCTCCCTCCAGTCCTCTCAGCTCCCCCTCTCTCTTCCAGATCCACTCCTCCTCTACTTCTATTAAAAAAAAGAGCAGGCCTCCTAGGGATATCCACTGAGTATGTTCTAACCATACAATAAGACTGGGCACAAAACTTCATATCAAGGCATGGCGAGACAACCTAGTTGGAGGAAAAGGTCCCAAGCACAAACAAGAGTTAGAGACATCCCCACTCCCATTGTTGAGGGTCCCACAAGAATACCTAGCCATACAGCTGTGACAAATATGCAGACCCATACAAGGACCATGTCTGTCGCATCAGTCTCCGTGAGTCCCTCAACCTTTAGTTGATTCTGTGAGCTGTATATTCAAGGTGTCTTTGACCCTTCTAGCTCTTACAATCCTTGGTCCTCCTCTTCTGCTGTGTTTCCCTGGCTCTGCTTAGTGTTTGTCTGTGGATCGTGGCATCTGCTCCCATCAGTTGCCGGACAACACTCTTGTGATGACAACTGGGCTAGGCACTGATCTGTAAGGATAGCGGAATGTCATTAGTGATCATTTAATTGCCTTTTGTCCAGTTGTGTTTGGTTTGATCCTGGGACTCTGGACTGTCCTACCTCTGGTCCCTGACCACCTGGGCAGTGTCAGGTGTGGGATCTCTCTCATCATAGGCCTCGAGTTGGGCCAGTCATTGGTTGACCAGTCCTATAAATTCTGTACTACCATTACCCCAGCACAACTTGCAGACAGGACAGGTTGTAGGCCAAAGATGTTGTGGCTGGGTTGATGTCCCAGTCCCACTGCTTGGAGTCTTACCTTGCTAAATAATATAGCCAGCTCAGGTATCATATTCCCAGTTTTTAGGAGATTTTTCTCACATCACTCTCATAGGTTCCAGGGAGTTTTCACTGCATTAGGTTTCTATATTACCCTGAAATTACCTGCCCCCCAATTCCAGTCATCTTTCCCAGTACTCCCTCCCTCCATCTCTGTCCCCTGCCTGATCCTGCCTGTTCCCATACCTCCCTTCCCCCAGGCCACCTGCAAAATCTATTTTATTTCTCCTTCCAAGGGAAATCCATGTGCCCCCCTTGAGCCTTCCTTGTTACTTAGCTTCTCTGGGTCTGTAGACTCGAAGTATTTACCATACAGGCATTTCACTTTCTTGGTTAGAATTAACCCAAGATATTTTATATTATTTGTGGCTAGTGTGATGGGTGATGTTTCCCTATTTATTTCTCAGCCCATTTGTGTTTTGTACTGATTTTTTTGAGTTTATTTTGCAATCTACTATGTCATTAAAGGTGTTTATCAGCTGTAGGAGTTCCCTGGTAGAATTTTGGGGGTCACTTATGTAAACTCATATAATCTGCAAGTCGTGATACTTTGACTTCCTCCTTTCCAAATTGTATTCCCTTGATCTCCTTTAGTTGTCTGATTGCTTTCGCTAGAAATTCAAGTACTATATTGAATAGATATGGAGAGTAGACAGCCTTGTCTTGTTTTATATTTTAGTGGAATTGTTTTGAGTTTCTCTTCAATTAATTTGATATTGGCTATAGGCTTCCTTTAAATTGCTGTTATTATGTTTAGATATATCCTTTGCATCCCTAATCTTTTTAAGACTTTCATCATGAAGGAGTGTTGGACATTGTCAAATGCTTTTTCAGCATCTACTGAGATAATCGTGTGGTTTTCTTTCAGTTTGTTTATATGGTGGATTACATTGATTGATTTTCAAATGTTGAACAACCTCTACATCTCTGGGATAAAGCCTACTTGGTCATGGTGGATGATATTCTTGATGTGTTCTTGGATTTGGTTTGAGAATATTTTATTTAGTATTTTCAACCTATAATTAAGAGGGAAATTGGTCTGTCATTCTCTTTCTTTGTTGAATCTTTGTGTGGTTTGGGTGTCAGGGTGAGTGTGACCTCATCAAATGAATTTGATGTTCCTTTTGTTTAAATTTTGTGGAGTAATTTTGCCAGGTCCAGGTGGTGCCTGATGGTTTCACAGAGCCTGGACAGTGAAGTGAAACAGCCAGCTACTCTAAGATGTGGTTATTACCCCAGTTTTTCCAGATCCCCCAAAGATAAACAATATCCTTTAGGTCAGCAGGAAGTCATCTTGAGGATTCAGAATCCTCATCACCACCTCACCCACTACCCCTTTCTAACTCCTCATCTTTTTGTAATAAATTAAAAGGGAGAAATGTTAGTATTCGGGCATCTGTACTGGCCTGCTCTTGGGGTTCTGACAGCTTCAGCCACTAAGAGCCTAAGAGCACCACCTGTGCATTTTTCACTTTGCTTGCTTTAAAAAGGACCATGCTTGCCTCTCCCCCCCCTCTGTGATTCTCTCTACTTTTCTGCTGCTCCTGTCCCCAGAGGCCAGTGTCCCTCTTCCCTTTTCTCATTCACATTCCCCCAACAGAAACCCCTCTACCCAAGCAAGGTTGCATGGCATCTTTCTCTTGAGCACCACTTTATTAAGTTACAACAATTATACTGTCTATTACTCCAGCATTTCTCTATTTAGATTTGTCTGGATGACCTGGCCTGTGGTGAGAGTGGGGTATTCAAGTCCCCTACCATTGATGTATGACTTAAATGTGGGATTTAAATATTTACATTTTTTAAAAATTTAAATTGGATACAAGTTTGTTTTAGATGTCAATCCCAGTTCCTGCACTCTCCCGTCTTCCCCTGTTCCCCCCATCACCCCAGCCCTTTCTGCTCCCCAGGGAGCAGACTTCCATGGGGAGTCTTCAAAGTCTGTCATATAATTTGGAGCAGGACCTAGGCCCTCCCCCGTGTGAGGACTATTAAACTTTAGAAATGTTCCCTTTACAAAAGTAGTTGCTCTTGTGCTTGGGGCATAGAGATTAAGAATTGAAAGATTATCTCCTTGGAATCTTTGATTAGTGTGAAGTGTCCTTTACCACCTTTTTTTTTTTTGACTAATTGTAGTTTGAAGTCTATTTTGTTAGTGATAAGAATAGCTACCCCAGTTTGTTTCATTGGTCCATTTGTTTGGAAAATCTTTCTCCAACCCTTTACACTAAGATAATGTCTATCTTTGATGTTGAGGTGTGTTTCTTGTATGTAGCACAAGGTTTAATCCTATTTTGCATTCATTATGTTTGTCTGTTGTTTTTTTTTAAAATTGGGGAATTAAGCCCATTGATATTGAAGGATATCAATGGCCAATGATTGTTAATACCTTGTTGTCTGTATCTTTGGTGATTGAAAACTTTTCTGGGTATAGATATCTCTGGCTGACATATGTGCATCTGTCCAGGCCTTTATAGTTTTTAGTGCCTCAGTTGAGAAGTTGTGTGTAATTCTAATGGGTGTACCCTTATATGTTACTTACTTTTTTTCTCTTGACGGTTTTAGTGTTTGTTCTTTGTTCATGTTTAGTGTTTTGGTTATTGTGAGGTGAGGAGACTTTCTTTTCTGGTCCAATCTATTTGGTGTTCTGTAAGCTTGTTGTACTTATAGGAATATCCTTTATGTTAGAAAAAAAATCCTTCTAAGATTTTGTTAGAAATAATTTATGGGCCTTTGAGCTGGAATTCTCCTCTTCCTGTTCTTCTTATTTTTTTTTTTTTTGGCTTTGCTCTTATAGTTCTCAAATTTCCTGGATGTTCTGTATCAGGAAATTTTAGATGTAACATTTTCTTTGACAAATGTGTTTATTTCTTCTGTTGTATCTTCTATGCCTGAGATTCTCCCTTCCATCTCTTGTATTCTATTGGTGATAGTTGTACCTATAGTTTCTGCTCACTTACCTAGTTTTTCCATCTTCAGGATTCCCTCGGTTTGTCTTTCATGCTTTTATTTTTGTTTTCAGCTCTTGAAGAGATTTATTCATTTCCTTCACCTGTTCGCTTTTTCTCGGCTTCTTTAAGGGACTTATTAATTTCCTTCAATTCTTTTGTTTGTCCACCCTTCATTTCTTTAAGGGATTTATTCATTTCCTTTCAAAGAAGTCATCTCCATAAAGTTGGTTTTAAGGTCATTTTCTTGCACTTCATCTTTGGAATATTCAGGACTTGCTATAGGAGGATAGCTGGTGTCTGCTGGTGACAGTGTCCCGGCTCTTGTTGACCATGTTCTTACGCCGGCATCTACGCATCTGGGTTTGGGGCGAGTATAGACTTAGGTGTCGATTTCTTAGTCTGTCTTTGTTGGATGGGTGTTTTTTTCCCACTTGCTTTCTGTTTCCTCTCTAGTCTTCTGGCCTGAGTGCCTTGTGATTCTGGTGACTTCTGTGTCCTCTGGTCCAGCACGGTGCCTCCCGTGGGGTTCTGGTGGTCTGCATAACCTTTGAGGTTCTTGGTGCTGGTGTGGCTCCTGGTAAAGCAGGGGGCTTCTGCAGGAGTTATAGGCTAGGATATGGTGATGGGGAAGTGAGGCTGTTGGAGAAAGGCTGGGTGGGCTCTGAGGAAGTAATGTTGGTAGCCTGTAGGCTGGAACTTACCTGGGTTCCTCAGTATTGCTGTGATCTCTGAAAAAGCAAGGACAATTCTAAAATTTCTCCATTAAATCCTTTCTTAACCATTTATTCATTTATTTATCGTGACAAGGCATCACTGTATAGCACTAACTGGCCTGTAGCTTCATAGGCAGAAAAGGTTGGCCTTGAACTCACAGAATTTGCTTGCCTCTGCCTCCTAAATGTTGGGATTAAAGGTATGCACCAGTATGTCTGTGTGTGGCTATGGGCACATGAACACAAATGCCTAAGGATGTCCAATCCCCTGTAGCTAATTAGAGGCAGCTGTGAGATACCCAACATGAGTCCTGGGAAGTGAACTTGAGTCACTCTTAATTGTTAAACCATCCTTCGATCCAGTCACCCCATGTTTAGAATGTTGTAGGAAACTATTGAAATCTCAGTCAGTGGTTTTAAAGATTTGCCTTCTTGTTATGGCTCTGTCAGTCAAACTGACTTGGTGAATCCCAATGTTCAGGATTCTTGGGTGGAAAATTTTCTCATCAGAACAGTGGGCTTCAAATGGTGAGTCACACGGAAGAACCAAATAGGATTGAAAGGGTAGAATGTTTAGTAGAGTGTGTTTGGAATCGGCTATAAGAATATTAGGTTTCTCATCTTAGAGTCACAGAGTTTCAAGTGCCCCAGGCTATTTCTCTCAACTTTCAACTTTTCAGCTGCCAAGGTAGGGGAACTGAAGATGATAAAAAGTTTTAGATGAAGAGGTTTAGGCAGAATAGCTCACGCTCAGCAGTCTGTGCTTGAACCCAAACTCCTGGAGTCTGCTTCCCTTTATCCCTTTTTGTTCTGCTAAGCCTCTTTGTTTCCCCTAGAGAAACAGAGTTCAGCTCTGAAATACTCCTGGATTTTTGTTTGTTTTGCCTTGCTCTGTTTCCATGCTTTGCGTCCCTGTTACGTGGAGCAGTAAATTTCCCAGAGTGATTATTGATGCTAAATCCAAAAAAAAATTTATATCCAGAGAGAAGATTTTAGATAGCAAACACTGCAATATCATCCAAAGAACAAGAGAAATAAAAAGGGACAGCAAAGATCACAGACAATTGTATGATTCAGGCCCAGAGACAGCTCCATGCTTTACGTGCACACACAGCTCCCAAGTTCCATTCCCAGCGCACACTTCAGGCTGCTCACAGCTGCCTGTAACTCTAGCTCCTGGGGTTGCAACATCCTTTCCTAGCCTCCCTGGGCACCCTCACTCTTGCACACGCCCACACATCCACACACAGATACCCATAATGAATAACAAAGCAATTCCATACAAAGAAAGTTGGATGCATATATCCAGAAAGTTAAGCTGCAAAGCTGATAGAGCTGCCCCAGGAAAGGAAACTCAGCACATTAACCAGGGAATAGCTAGATTGGTCCCTGTGATCTTCCTTCTTAATGGTCCTGACTCCACCATGCAGGCATAGTGGGATCTATGACACTGGGTTCTGCTTGAAAACCCACGCCCATCTCCAGGAATTGGGTCTGATTGAACAGAATCTATACAAGCTCCCAACCCCTTTGTGTCATTAATTTTTGGAACCTTGTCTGGGATTTTGACCCTCCACAGATAAATTTACTTCTGTATCGCGGACCACACATCTATCTGTCTGTCTCTTACACAGGGCTACATACTTCTTCAGGCCAGAAGCCATCTTTTACATGGGCAGACAAGTCCAGCGTTCAATTACATAACTTTTTAATAAGTGCTTCTTGATGAATTCTCTGTGTAACTGTTGTTAAATCTGATCCTTTTATTTTTTCCTTTCTTTTTTATTGGGGGAGTCCATGTACGTTTGTGATCGTATTGTGTACATGTATATCTCATATGTTTGAAGGGCAGTGGTTGAGTGTTTTTCTCAATCGCCTTCCACATTATTATTTTGAGGCAAGAGCTCTTAATGAACTTTGGGCTTACCTGTTTAACTAGACTGACCGAATAGTGAACTTCAGGCATCTTCCTGTCTGTGTATTTTCCCCCCAGTGCTGTGATGACATGCATGCACCTGAACATTTGGCTTTTATGTGGGTGCTGGGGATTCAAACTGAGGTACTCACGAGTGCACGGCAAGCTAGCTGCTGACTGAGCCATCTCCAAAGCATTTTTTTTCTCTTTTCTCTTCTTCTGTTTTCTTTCCTACCCTTTTATGTCTCTTATGTTCTATTTTTCTCTAAGAGTATTATCGATAGCCATTTGGTTTTTAGTGTCTCTAATCTGAACTACAACCTAGGACTTTGCAGTGATAGTGCCTTTTTTCTGTGAATACCACATTAGTGGTGGATTAAGAACTGAAGAAAATCACTAGCTACTTTGAAAAGCTGTTTAGGGAAATAAAATCGTTTGCTATATATTTCAAATGAATTTGGTTATCTATAGGCTGCAATATTAGGGTAGGGGCCTGGGGAGCAGGATGTGGGGCTGGGATTAGTCTGGGGAGTAGTGAAGGGTGAATATGATCAAGAGACATTGTTAGGGGCCTAAGAGATGGCTCAGCAGTCTCAAGTCCTTAACGCTTTATCAGAGGGCGGGAGGAGTTCAGCTCCCAGAGTTTACACTGGGTAGCTAACACACTGTGACTAACTCCAGATTTAGGGAGTGTCTTTTTGGTGTCTGGGGGCTACCCCATTCGTGGCATCCACACAGACACAGATAAAAATAAAATCTTTAAAAAGCACATAATTGGGTATATAACATTCTCCAAGAATTACTAAAAACTATTACATTTGAAAACCCATCAGTGGATTGGGTAGCAGAAAGTGCTGGACATTTTTAAACATTTGAGCAATGCCAAGCAAAATTTCTGAACAGAACGCTCCTGAAGCTTTTCCCTGCATTAGGATTCCAAGAGTGGTAATTTCACAATCAGAGTAAACAGAAGTATTTGTCTTTACCCTGGCTTTCATCGTCTTCACACTCATTAGAGCTGGGAAAATATGGCACCCTTAGTACCGGGTCAAGGTTGGGATGAATGCCCACTGGCCACAGAGGCCGAGGCAGCTCTGTTTTGTTTGTGGACACCGACGTCGGACCGGTGTACAGCTTTTCATTTGGAATGACTTCTCTCTTGGTCTCCCCATTGTGCCTCACCTTCAATAATTATTTATGACCCACATACTTCTGGCCTGGCTGCTAAAGGGAAGAGTGGAGGATACAGCCAGGTATTTGAAAGGGTTTTGTGGGGGACAAATTGCTCTGTTGCATGATTGCTGAGGAGCAGCGTTTTTGATCCAGTACAAAGGCTCTCAAATTGTTCTGTATGCACTTGCTTTTCTTTAAAAGGCTGAGCAGGGTGCTATGTGTGAGGAGTTTGGGATGGTCCTCTTCGATCCTTACATCTCATCTGGAAATATTTATATTCAAATGCAAGGCTTGGTTTTTGTAGGTGAACCACAGCCTCATGGACACGGGATGTTAATTCTCCTTTCTGTGGGGAGGGGGAGTGATTCATGGCACACGGGAGTTGGACACAGGACAGCTTTTTCTATTAACACTTGGAGCTGACTATGGAGGTGAAAGTCAGGGCTCACAGAAAGCTCTGTGTTCTCTAGGAAGAAAAATGTCACTTTTGTGAGGTTTGTTCTCCCCTTTGTTTGTGTGTGGGAAGATGAGATTTTTTTTTTACCCAGAGAAATAATTTCTATCTTGTTGTAAAATGTCACTGTAAAAATCTGCTTGAGAAAATAGGAATGCATCGTCTGCTTATTCTCTTATTTTTATTTTTGCCCTGTTCATGAAAATATCACCTGAAGTATGTGGTGAAAATTAAGGGAAAAAACGAGCCATTTCTCTTGATTTTGCAAATGATCACATTCTCTATACTCTTCATTGTGTGCAAATAACAGAAGAAATTTCCCTCAACTACTTGATTAAATAAACATCAATTCCTTCCTTCCCTTCCTTCCTCTTCCCTCCCCCTTTTCCTCTCCTCCTCCTTTCTTGAAAAAGGAAGTCCAGAGAATAGGAGGAGAAATAGCAAAATAAACAAGCACTTAGTTCTAATTGCTCCCTGAGTAGCAATTTTGTGCCCTGGTGCCTGGGAGGAGTGTGTGCGTGTGCGTGTGCGTGTGTGCGCATGCGTGCATGCATATGTGCGTGTGTGTGCACGTGTGCGTGCATATGTGTGTATGTGTGATAAATGTGAATGTGTTAAGGTATGTGCACATGTACATGCAAATGCGTGTGCACATGTGTACACGTGTAGAGGGCAGAAGTCAGTGTTGGGCACTCTAACCTTAATATTTTAAACATGGAGCCTACCAATTTATGTTTCTGCCCCCTAGCTCTAGGATAACTTTATCACTTTTTTTTACATTGATTCTGGGGCTCACAGCCGGAATGCTTGAGTGATAAGTGCTTTACTGACTGCTGAGTGATCTCCCCAGCCCCACAAGGACACTCTTCTTTTAAGAAAAGATTGGTCATGTATATGTGTGTCTATGCATGGTGCTTGTGAGTACAAATGCCCAAGGAGGCTGGACGCTTCAGATCTCCCCAGAGCAGGAATTGCAGGCAGTACTGAGATATCCAGCATAGGTACTAGGAACTGAACTCAGGTCCTCTGCAAGAACAGAGGACCAGCCCTGTAAGTTATTTTGTATAGCAGTGCAGATTTCAGCTTTCTTGTTACCAACATTTTGAATGCTGACTCTAGTTGGTTCTCAAGGAAGCCTGAGAATTATTAACTGGATAATAATGATAATGATGAATGTATTGATAAAGTAATAATAATATTTATCCTCACAGCCATTAGTCACTGACTGTAGTAAAGACACTATGCTGATTTTTTTTTAATTTATTCCATCTTTAATCCTTTAAAATCCCTTTCATGAAGATGATATAATGACCACTATTCATAGCTGAAGAACTCGTCTAGGTTCTTAAGGTGTGATGTAATATAATTTGAACTAAGGCTCCTGACTCTGAATCCACAAACACCTAACATATCATAGGCTTATATACTGGTGCAATAAACACTGTGATGTCTAACCCTCCATCCTCTATTGCCAGGCATGGCGCTTTGTTCAGATGGAATTTCAAGCCTTGCTTTCTAAAGTCAAATGGGATGACTAGTTGAGCACGTGCCAGGTATATTTTCCAGGACCACGTGGTCAGGTGGTGCTAAGAAAGGCCAGTGGTGAAAAAAAGCATGTTGTAGGTGTTGTGGTCAAAAGTGTGAGCATGTAAGCTCCAAGGAGGGTGATCAAGAGGACACAGAGTCTCACCAGCCTCCCATTCAGTGTGTGTGGCAGACACAGCGGGAGCTTGGGCTAAACTCATTGAAGCATGGGTTAAGGCAAAGATGCTTACAACGAGCTATTTATTAAAATGAAAGATGTATTCTACTTTTATTTTTACGTTTGTTTCTGCGTGGGTATGAACACACGCCTGCAGGTGCCCACAGAGGCTGGAAGTAGACAGTGGGTTTCCTAAAGCTGGATTTGTCAGCAATTGGCACCCAGTTCGAGTGCTGGACACTGGACTGGGGTCTTTTGCTAGAGTATACCTATATACTCCTATACCCAGAGAGCTTTCTTTTTTAATTTTTCCACACACTGTGATCATTACTCTTTGTGCATGAGTGACTATGATGGGAGCTGGAGGTGGCCATTAAAACGGGAGGTATTGCTGATGGGAATGAGTAACTCCCGGATCAACAAATAGATTTCCTCTTGGGGAAATATTGACTGAAGACTTTTGCATCTTAAGAACGCTTTTGTTAACTTTGGGCCCCTTGAAGATAAAGTCTTTTGGCATATTTACATTAGCATGGATTATTCAGACATGATGATAGATTCTGACTGTGAGGATGGGCAAGGGAGAGAATCATCGTCTCCACTGTTAGGGTTTGTTTCCATTGCTGTGAAGAGACACCATGACGACTGAAGTTCTAAATAAGGCTGGTTCACAGGTTCAGAGGTTTAGTCCATTATTGTCATCACTAGAAGCATGGAGACATTCAGGCAGGCATGGTCCTGGAGAGGTAACTGAGAGTTCTATATCTGCATAAGCAGGCAGCAGGGAGAGAGAGAGAGAGAGAGAGAGAGAGAGAGAGAGAGAGAGAGAGAGAGAGAGAGAGAGAGAGAGGCAGAGAGATGTGCCTGGCTTGAGCATCAGGAACCTCAAAGCCCACCTCTGGTGACTTCCTCCAACAAAGCCACACCAACTCCAACTATGCCACGCCTCCTAGTAGCGCCACTCCTTGGTGACCAAACATTAAAATCTATGAGTCTATGGAGGCCATTCTTATTCAAGCCACCACATACACTAATCATCTGAGTTTGTGCATGGAGGCCCAGGCAGTCTCTGTGCAGGCGGGACACAGACCTACACAAGAGCAGTGGACACTTAGTGGGAAGACACCAAAGCAGGATAGAAGAGAAACTGTCCATAGTTTCGTGCCTCTTCTCTAGTAGAACTTTTCTCCCTCTCCTAGCAAGTTTATGGTAGGAAATATCCACAGAATTATAGGGGCAAATACAAGACAAGCGGTGGAAAAATCACTCCAACCTCACTACACTCAGGAAGCAAACAGCATCAAGGCACACAGGAATTCCTATCCTTAACTCTCCCAGCACATTACTGAGAGGAAGCTCTTGTGTTATATCTTGTTAGGCATGTTTCATCCACACAGAGACAGTCTCCACAGTCAGGAATCCTATTTGGTATGAGAGTAGTATTGCCAATAAGCTGTCCACATTGCTAACCGGGGTATATTTGGTGATTGTGGCTCTGTAGAAAGAAAGACTGAGCTAAATTTCCTTAAAAATTAGGATCCAGTTTAGACATTCTGGCCAGCAAGTGGGAGGGTGGCATTGTGTCATTCAAAGAGGATGGTTGTCTGACATACTAAAGCTATGGACTTTGAGGCATTGATTGGCAGAAGCCCAGAGAGCCTAGCTGTGCCTCTTTGAATATGGGTGTTGACTGCTGGCTGAGTAGAAAGCTTGGAGGAGAAAAAAATTCCCGGAGAGCAGCTAGCCAATGGGCACAGCCTTGGAGAATTTACAACTTACATCCACTCACTTCCATTCATGTTCCTTAACAGTAAGAACGTTGAGTAGCAAATCTGTCCCTTTGAACATTTTATGGTACAAAAAGTATTCAACATCTCTGCTGTCCAATGACTACACTCAGCTTCTGGACATGAGCTGAGGCCAATGTGATTGAAGAAGAGAAGTTTTATTTTGAGACGGGGTGTTCCTAGCTGACCTCGAACATACGACTTACCTGCTGTAGCCTTCCAAGTGCTAGGAGTGTAGATGTACATGCCCACACATTTATTGACCAACACATATGGATCTTCTAGGCCCGAGGGGCAAGATCATAATAGAGATGATCTATAGAAGTTATGAAGAAGATAGCCCCGATACTGAACCTTTAATTCTATTTCATGTTAATTTAAACATTTGCATGAGAGGAGAACATTCCATTAAAAACAGAATATGCCACAACCCCTCCCCATACACACAGCCATTGTCAACACATGCCCACCATTTTTATCTTCATATCTGCATTCTCCCAACACTCTGGGATGTGTTAATCTTGTTCTTCCCATTAGCTAGATGAGAAAAACGAGTCACAGAGAAACGGTGTGTTTCCGTTTAAGGTTACTTAATAAGTGAGCAATTAGAAGCAGGACTCAGCATAGGACTTGCCCCCGAATCCTTGGAGCTACTCCTGATTGGAATTAAGGGCTTGGGAAGTAAAACAGAGAAGGGGAATAGAGTGCTACTGAGTGAATTGCTGTCAACAGACAAAGGCTGCAGAGGGCCTTTAAGAACTTCCAGTGTTCTTAAAGAAGATAGAAGATGTCTATCAAATGCAGCAGGAAGATGAGCATCTGTCCACCAGCTACTCTCCCCCATTGGTCAAAGACCTACAGAGGTGCCAATTGCCTTGCGCTTCTGGGTCATGTATGTATGTATGTATGTATGTATGTATGTATGTATGTATGCCAGCTTAGCTGACTAAGCTTCTTCAGGAATCTTCATGGTGATCTCAGAACAACTCTGCACAGTAATCAAGAGACATGTTGTGACCTAAGCCAGGCACAGTCAGGTTATATGTCTGTGCACCTCACCATCACAAAGGGAGCTAAGAAAGGGAGATGACCTGGGTGGTGGCATGGGAAATATGTCCACACACAGAAGGGTAGAATTGCAGAGCTGGAACAAAGCAAAAGATGTGAATTTAAGAACCTGTGAGAATAAATTCAGGGTTCGACAGGTGCCCATAGCTGAAAATACCAATATACAGAAACAGGTACATATACATAACTAAAATAAAACTTGAAAAGAGAATGGATTCTTCCCCAAGATTATAAAACAAATGGGCATTGCTTTCATGAGGGGACATGCCCTGCTCTGCTGGGCTGCTGGCACGATGGTGCTTCATGGGCCCTCACAGGTGGCCCTGTTGGAACTGAAATCCCATTCCTCTCATTGTTCCATCTCTTCTGGTCGCCTGCAGGGAGGGATCTGAGGAAAAAGAAAGATTGCTAAATCACCTTGGACAGAATAATATTTACGAGGCAACCAATCATTTAAGATATTCTCAATCCATACTCCATACAAAGGCTCTTTCTTTTTATTAATATTATCTCATCTGCTCATTTATCAAAGGTAAAGAACATTTGTTCTAAAACCAGATGGCTGGATCCAAATCCCTACTCTACTGTGATACCACCCTGGGAAAATTATTCATATCTTTTAAAACGATTTAGTGTGTGTGTGTGTGTGTGTGTGTGTGTGTGTGTGTGTGTGGTGTGTGTGTGTGTACCCATGGTTGAATCTGCTAGAGCTAGAATTGTAGGTAGTTGTGACCCACCCAACATGGGGGCTGAGACCTGAACTTGGTGTTTTGGAAGAGCAGCCAGCACTCCTAACTGCTGAGCCATCTTTCTAGTCCCTTATTAACTAGTCTCTTTAGACCTCAGCTTCTGTAGCCCCGGAAGGCAGAGGTGCGGGACACCCATTTCTGGCCACCACTCCTGCAGCAGTGTTAGCTTGCAATTAGGATAGTAAGAAAAGCCCCACCCTTGCCTAAATCGGCACCAGCCCCCCTCCCCATCACTGCACATCACTCCATTTTATGTCTTCTTGACCCTGTTTCAGGCCTTTGTCTTACTTCTTACCACTTCCCTGATCTTTGTGTGAGGCTTGCATCTGAGCTCCCAAGCCCTCATTAATGTCCTCCTGCCAAGAGCCTGGCCTGTACCTCTGCAGCTCCAGATGGGACACTCAGTTACTCTGACCCCCATTCTTATTCTACTGTCTCTAACATCACTATCTAAGGTTGTTTATCTTTGTAGTTACTGCTTACTTCTGCCTCTGCCCAGAAGGGAGGGAAGCATCTTTGTTCTGTTAGTTTCTGTATTCCCAGAGCCTAGAGCTGTGTTTAGGGCAGCTCTCAGAAGCCAGTCAGCAGCTGATCAATGCTTGGTGAACGATTCAATGAATCTGCCCGAATTTTTCCTGCAAGCTCCTAGCAGGTTGGCCAGGTGAATTTCTCCCGCAGATGAAGAAAGGGTGAGATGAGAGTCACCTCTTTGGAAATGATTTCTCTTTATGACAAACGTTGAGTCCCCATGTTTGTGTCCAGTTGTAATCTTGTGGATGTACTATGACAAACTCCCCTCTGTCTCCTTCCACTTTCTCCTCTTCCTGTGGCCCCGGCATGCTCTCGTATGAAAGCTAAATATCTTCATCTTTGAGCATGGGTAAGGACTAGGGATTTGATTGCCTGACCTTGATCTCTTCAATATGGCACTATAACTATTATGACCGATTAGCTAAAGGGTCGCTGAAATCAAGTTCAGCTGCATTAACTGCATTGGTACCCTGACTAAAAAGCTATGTTTGTACAGTAGGAGCACACTGTAAACAGAGACTCAATCTTTTATTGGCATAATTAAAACCCCAACTCAATGTGTTGTGCTACAGTGTTGATAGAGTCCGTCTGCAGAGTCCTGCTAGCCCCCTGGGTATCTGCATTTATAGACATTCTTTATTTTGAGTTTGCTTCTGGACCTGGCTGGCTCTGGAGCAGTGATTCATGTCATTCTGATATAAGAATCACCTTGAGACAGATCACAGCTGAATACCTAAGTCTCCAAATCTTTACTCAAACTGACAGTCGTTGACACCTCCAAGAAAAGGAAGATGTCTGTGCAGAATAAGGTGTCTCTTAGGACGATCTGCTCCCTGTGGTAATGGAAGAAATCACAGTCAAGAAAGGCGGGCTGGGAATACAGCTCAGTCTGTCAGCAGTTGCCTCACAATCGTGAGGACTTGAGTTCAACTCAAGGCATTCATACAGGCATCCCTATAATTCCAATCCAAGGGAGGTGGAGATGGGCATAGTCTTGGAGAGTTCCGGGCAAGTGAGAGTCGTTGTCTCAGAAAGGAAGGGGGCCAGCACTTGAGGAATGATAGCTGGGGTTGTCTTCTAGATTCCATGTGCACACACACCGTGTGCAAATTCACAAACGAGCCTTCGGTGACGAACTCTGACAGGGACTACTATCTACTATCTCAGCATTATCACATTGAGACTCAAGCCACTTCTTCAGCTTCTGTCTTTGAAATTTCATTTAGATGCCAGATTAAATGTGAACACAAATGTCCATGGGTAAGAATGAACACTGGGCTGCTCTGTGAGAAACACTGAGTAGTGTCAGAAGACAGAGCTGGGAATTCTTAGTTGCAGGTTATCCCTGGGTCAGCGAGATGATTCCCAACCCCACTCTGGGCTGGAGAAAGAACAGCTCTGCTTGAAAATGTAACTGCAGCAGTAAACACAAAATGGAGGGCAGCAAAGATGAAGTTCAAGATGTCAAGTACATCAGCAGAGAGAAAGGTAGACATGTCAGTCTAGACATCCGGGGAAGGGGTGCTGGGGTCTGACACACACGCTACTGTTGCGCTATAAGTGGCTGCTGCCTCGGGCAAAGATTTTTATTACGGGGCTGAAAAAAATAAAAACAACCAACGTGTAGGTGAATGAGCCAGGACACATTTCTTTTAGTTTCCTGGGGCATAGGCTCTGGAGAGACTTTGAAGATAGAAAGTCCAAAATTAGAATATAGGTTCTAAGAGTCAGGAAGACTCTTAGAGCTAGCATCCTTGAGATGTTCCTGTCTCACTTGAGCTAGCTTGGTGCTAAATAGTGATGCTGAAAGTTCATTATCTGTGAAGACATTCTGGTTTGTGTGGTGAGAAGGTCTCGTGGCCTAGAACTTGTGTGTCTGTCTTTATGTGTGTGTGTAGACATTTGTGGACATGCACCCGGAAGATGGAAGATGATTTTATATGTCCTCATCACCTGCCTTATGCTTTGAGGCAGGTCACTAACTAAACCCAGGCTTATCAGTTCAGATAGATGGATGGCCAGCAAGCCTGAGGGACTCTGCTATCTCTGCTTCCCCAACAGAGACTGATTAAAGAGCACATCTGGATTTTTCTTTACAGCTGCACTGGAGATTAAAATGCAGGTCAAGGTGCTCCCATGGCAAGCGCTTTGCCAATAGCCATTCCTCTCTCCAGCTCCTCACTGCCTGGGATACTGGAGATCATTCCAGGAGGAGCTGAGTGTACATTCCTTGCCTTGTTATTTTGTGGGGCTAGTTCTTTGAAGGTGACACGGATGCATGCTTGGTGGGATGTACCTGTAAACACAGAGCATCCCATAGTAAGAAACCACTGGGGTCAGTCACGTGAGGTAAGCCTGTAGGGTTCAGTTCCCTTCCTTGTGAATTGAGAAGATGGAACTAGCTAAATTTTATGATCCTTGCAGATCTAATTTATGAGAGTGGCCCAAGTTAACTGAACGGTAAAGTCAGTGAACTGGGGTTTTTGCCTATTTCATTTATTGAAAAACAGTATTTATTAAGTTTCAGTAATTAATGAACAGGAGCAGGGTGAAGACCTAGACACTTAAGCAGACATGGTCTCTGCCTTCAGACAACTCACCCTCACTTCGGCTGAGCAGCAAGCAGCTTTGCAGAGGATTGCATGTCATGGAAAACCACAGTTCAAGGGGACGCTGAATTTTATTTAGTTGATGAGAGATTCTATTTATGGTACCAGATGAAACATTTGATATTTAAAACATCTCAAAATTCTTAAATATTAACAGTGTAGCACAGAGAACGGAAGGTTTGAATTAAGTAGGCGGCTACATGGCAGGAAGTCTTCCAGCCTTGGCTGTAGCAGAAGCACTGGTGGGTGGGCACGGGGAGCAAGCTGCCACCATGCCTGCTTCTTAGTTATGCTCCATGGTAATCCAAGATTCCCAGGAGTTCTGTGTACAAATATATAGAGACTAAATGGCCCTCCAGTGGCCACGGCCTCTGAGCTTATATATATCCACCTTGCCCTTCATCTGGGCTCATAAACAGAAGTGGGACATCCTGAAATTTCTACCTGTGTGATATTAGAGAAAGCACAGGGGGAGTTTTTGAATGGAGGCTTCTCCATTCTTCTAGGTATAAATTCTGTCTGTATTCCACTCATCAAAATCCCATCAAGGGTGGGGAGGTGGCTCAGTGGATAGAATGCTTGCTAGTTTGGACTGGCAGATTTTGTGTCAACGTGACACAAGCTAGAGTCAGCAGAGAAGAGGGAGCTTCATGCGAAGACATGCCTCCACGAGATCCAGCTGTAGGGCATTGTCTCAATTAGTGACTAATGTGGGAGGAGCCAGCCCATTGTGGCTGGTACTATCCTTGGGTTCTATGAAAAGGCAGCCTGAGAAATCCAGGAGAAGCAAGTCAGGAAGCAGCCCCTGTCCATGGCTCCTGTCTCCAGGATCCTGCCCTGTTTGAGTTCCTGTCCTGACTTCCTTTGATAATGAATAGCAATATGGGAGTATAATACAAATATATCCCTTCTCCCCAACTTGCTCTTTGCTCATTGTATTTCATTGCACCAATGGAAACCTTAACAAGAAAACTAGTCCAAACCTTAGTTTGAATACTTAGATAAAATCCAGCCAAGGTGGCAGGCATGTTTAACAACAACACTGGGTGGTTAAGGGGTCACAAGGAGATTCTGGGCTTCCTGCTTGACCAGTCTAGCTGAATCAGTGGGGTCCAGGCTCCGTGAGACAATGAGTTTCAAAAAATAAGATAGCGAGCAATAAAAGACACCTAGAAGAAAATAATTGGCTAAATTATGTACTCCCACCCAAGCATATAAACATATTCGCTTTGTGCATGAACACACAAGAACACACACATACATATAAACACACACACACACACACACACACACACACACACACACACACACACACCGCACACACCATGACTTTAAAGATTCTGTTTTTAATTATGTGTCTTACGTATAAGTATGTGAACGTGAGTGCAGTACCCACAGAGGCCAGAAGAGGGTATCAGAGCCTCTGGAGCTGGAGTTGGGAATGATAGAACTTGGGTCCTTTGTAAGAGCAGGGTAAGCTCTTAATGTGAACCATTTCTCCATTCCCCACAACACACTTGTTTTTCTTCCTTTGTCTGAGTTCAGTGAGCCCTGTGTCCTTTCTCTGCTGCTGCTGCTGCTGCTGCTGCTGTTACAGTGAGCTACGGTATTTCCATGAATCCTTTGCTGCCGAACAATTCCCATCCTTCGAGGTTCACTTGTGTATTTCCTTCCATCTCTGACTAAAATGACAGAAGCCTGAGCCCAGGGGTGAAAGCTGATAAACACCACTGACATGCTGCAGGCTAATTCTGATTAAAAAACGCCATTAACAATATTTCTGGCAAAGAAAAATTTTAATAAGTGAACTCAGTTAGCTTTCTACTCATGCTAATGGAGGGGGCAGCGGTGCAGATAATCCAAATGTCAGTTGTATTTAATTTTGTTCTGTCTATGCTGAGCTCTGAGTGACCGCTGAGGCTCAGAGGGCAGGGACAGACTTCTATTGGAGGCCCGTAGGTCTGAAAATGGACCCTGTAGAGACCATTGTGTGACTTATGTGATCAAGAGTTTGGTGTGTGCATGCATGCATGCGTGCTTTTGTGTGTGTGTGTTTTATATGTTCATGTGGGTGTGCATCAACACTCATATATGTAGGTGCACACACACATGAACATATTAAAAAACACAGGAGCACACATGCATGCATGCAGGCATATATGCAAGTGGACGTCAGAGGTGCTGACACCAGGTAACACTCAGAGATGGTTTTCCACCTTATGTTTTGAGAAAGGTTCTCTCCCTGAAGCTGGAGGTCACTGATTAGACTGACTAGCCAAAGAACTTCAGGGATCTATCTTCCTTACTCTATCATGCTGCCTTCCAGGGCTGGAGATACACATACGTGCTTGTTACTTGAGTAATAGGGATCTGAATTCAGACCCTCATGCTTGTGTCCGAAGGTATGTTACCAACTGAGCCAACTCCCCAACCCCCAAATTCCACACTTTTGTTATAAGATTTATTGTCATCATTGTTATTTGTGGGCACGTGAAAGCAGGTGCTCAAGAAGTCCAGAAAAGGATGTCAGATCCCACAGTTAGAGTGACAGGCATTTTAAGTCATCTAATGTAGGACTAAGAGCATAACTTGTGTCCTCTGGAAGAGCAGCACGTGCCCTTATCTGTTGTGCTGTTTCTCTAACCCCATCAATTCCATTCTTTTGAAGGTAGATTCTCTCTCAGTTCTACGATCAACTTAATTCACTTTCAGTGTGAAGGCATCATAATCCCCGGACATTCAGAGGTGACTATTGACTGACTACAAGTGTCACACATGTTTGACAATGTTGTAGCAAGGATTTGTTGTCAGTTGCCAGCTCACAAGTAACAACACTGAAACTTATTACCAATTATAAAAGCTTGTTCTTATCTCAGGCTTTTATCTAGCTTTTAACCAGCTTTTATAGCTTAAATTAACCTGTCTCTATTAATCTACATTCTGCCACATGGCTCAGTTACCTCTGTTCTATACCGTATCTCTTACATCTTTAGATTCTCACTGGTGTCTCTGAACTGTCTATCCTGCTTCCTCTGTGTCTGGCTGGGGGGGGGCACCTTTCTTCTTCCTAGAGTCCTCTCTGTCCCTGGAAGTCCCACCTAACCTCTTCCTGCCTAGCTAATGAACATTCACCTCTTTATTAAGCCAACCAGAAGGCACCTTGTAAAGACACATCTTCACAGTGTAAACAAATATTCCCCAGCGATAGTGCTGGATGGGGTTGGGATACCTGTGCAGTCCAAGTATTGGAATAATTCTTTTTTGGGGATTGAGCAATTGGGTCACCCAGGGCCTTCTGTACACTCCCCAAGGATAAAAATATACAAGTCCAGTTCTCTAGAGGAGGAGAACTGATGGGGTGAATATATATTACCAAGGCAATTCATTGGATTGGCTTACATGATATGGTCTGAGTAATCTAACCATGGCTGACCGCCTAACCATGGGTGTGTAAATACCAGAAAGGCTAGAAATCAGAGTCTTATTCAGTCCACATAATTGGATACCTTGGTAGTAAGTAATAATTTGCTAATGAAGACCTGGTGGATTCCTGGAGATCCAGTGATCTTCTGCCTTTTAGAAAGACTAAAGAAGCTGGGTTCTGATGGAGCAGGACTGCCAATCAAGGGTTTCCCCGCCATGGACCAAGGCCTTCTCTACTCAGTTAATATTTACCGGAAATGCCCCCACAGACCCGTCCAGAAGAATGTCTCTTAGTTAATGCTGGTCTAATCAAGGTAGAAATTAAGATTAGCCATCACCCATGGCTTATAATGATTTTTTTAACCAAAGTTTTTTAGCTCCTTGAAATTTTTTCTTATCTCTGAGATGACTTGTCTTTAATTTCCTCCTCAGAAATATTTTCTTCTACTTAGCCAGTCGGTGTCCAATTCCTTGTCTTCATTTGAATATCTTTCCTTTCTCATTTGATCTATGCTGCCTGGTTGGTGTTTTTTGTCAGCTTGGCACAAGTTAGAGTTATCTGAAAAGAAAGAGTCACAGGTGAGAAAAATGCTGCCGTAAGACTGACTTGAAGGCAAGCCTGTGGGCATTTTTTTAATTAGCGATTGATGCAGGCATTCCCAGTCCATTGTGAGCGCTGCTACATTTGGGCAGGTGGTATTATGTGGTACAAGAGAGCAGACTGAACAAGTCTTGGGTAACAAGCCAGTAAGCAGCATTCCTCTACAGCTCCAACAGAAGTTCCTGCCACTGAAGGCAGGGGTTAAGCTAGTAAGATAAATGCTAAGTAGGTGTTTATTAGGGAAGCACCTACATAGACAAGAGTAAACAACTTCTATGGTCTTCCTGCCCCAGAAGATGCAGTCTCTGCCCTTCCAATGCTCTCCACAACCCAAGAGAGTGCAAGCCAGCCCTTCCTCTACCTTACAATGGGTCACATCTGCACCTGAAACCATACCCACAGGGTGTGGCCACCACTACAAGTTCACGGGCAGAGCAAGATGCCACCACACACCACCAGCTTCGTGCTTTGAGTTCCTGCCCTGACTTTCCTTAGTGATGGAATATGACCTGAGAATTGTAAGATAAAGAAATCCTTTTCCTCCTCAAGTTGATTTTGGTCATGGTGTTTAATTACAGCAACGGAAACCCTAAGACACATGCCCATGGCCTCCATGGAGTTTCTTTGATGGATACTCTCACCACACATACATGTAGGCAAGACTTCTCTACTTGGAGACTGTGTTCAGCAGATTACCAGTGTGTCTTCAAGGTTGCTAAGCTAACATACTCAGCGGGGGGCTAGACATATTTCACACCTGCCTCCCAAGGTTGTTCCATCATTCATCTATTTATAAATCTGAGGTCACCATGGATGTCTTCTATTCCCTACCCCTCAAATCCAAGCTCCTGTTGGTTTTAATCCATAATTGTCTCTCAAATTCACTCTGTATCTCCACTGTTGCCTCCACTGACTGTATCCGAGCAAACCTCTCCTCTAGGCCATGTCAATCAAATAATCCGTGTCTCCTTCCGGCCATATAGTGTCTTTTCTTGGGAGGGGTATATCCAGGGCTATTATTTCAAAAACATACCTGAGAAAAGGTCTTACCAGCTGAAGATGCATACTGAAACATTTCTAGGTAAAGCTGTACCATTGGGATTAACTTTCAAGTATTTCAGGAAAGCAACAGGCAGAAGAAAGATCAAACAAGATAGGTGAGTCTGTGGTTGCCCTTGAAGCTGAAAAATATGTGGAATGGGAATTCACTTCACTGACATATTTTGATGTGTTTTCAAAACGTCTCATAATAGATGTCAACACATTCACACACACAAATGTAGACATAATATCTTCTTTCTTAAGACATTTACTGGCTTCATCTTTCTCATAATATAATGATACAATTCTTTAATAAAAACTCAATCTTTTGTGTAATCTTTCTTTAGTTGGCCTTTTGTATGCATGGTGTATGAGTGTGCAGGTAAGAGTGTGTGCAGCTATGCTCTCTTTGTGTGTGTGTGTGTGTGTGTGTGTGTGTGTGTGTGTGTGTGTGTGTGTGTGTATGTGTGCACCATGAGGACAGAGATCAATGTCTGAGTTCTTCACCAAATGCTCTCCACCTTAGTTTTGTGACAGTATCACCAATGGAACCTGGAGATCAACAACAATTCAGTTAGAATGGCGAGCTAGCAAGGCCCTGGAATCTTCCTGCCTCCATCCACCCAGAGCTGATTTTAGGCATACTCATATTTTTTTAAATGGAGGTGCCATCATCAAATTCAGGTCCTTATGCTAGCCCAGGAAAAATTCCACCATCTGAGCTATCTTCTCAGCCTCCAGGACCAAATGGTACCATCAACTCTTGCCCTTAACCCTCTAGTTTTTTCTTCTAGGCATTACTCCTTTGTATTTGCTCCCAGCTGACAGCTCTCCCATTCCCGACCAGGTCCCATTCCTCTGATAATAATTTGTTTCAGGACCCAGAACTTTCAGGAGCGCCATTCTTTCTATCCTGTGATGCCTGCATCTTGGCCTTACCCTTGTACCTTTTCTAAGTCAATTTCTTCAAATCTGCCTCAGTTTCTCAACAGAAGGCCTGACCCAAACTTCTTTCCAGTAGAGTCTGGTTTACATGTCTGACCTCCTATCCAACCACAGTAGAGTGGCAGAGCGTTCCTGGGGTAGAATTGTCACTTGGTTGAGGGTGAACCGTGAGTCAGTCTGCTGATTTTTTTTTCTATTATCACCTGTCTACCTTCTTGGGTATTCAGAGATAATTTATGAAATTATGTCTGAGGCATTGTTTTTTCTCGTGGCCTTCTGCCTTAGGGAACACTTCCATGTCTCGAAGCTGACAACACTCTGCTTAGAGATCTCTGCTGCTGGAATCAGCCACACAGCCAGGAAGGTCTTCCCAGAGGATGACCCGCCATGCTGAGAAGGCCTGGAGTCAGTTCATTGTCATCTTCTCCCTGTATTGTGTAAGCTGTAGTAAGCTATTAGTATGAGGTTGAGATGGAAATGGTCCAAGCCATCTATGCTTTCAGCTTTATTAACAATTCCCATATCTTAGTCAAGCTACCTCCCTTATGTTTGTCTCCATTTTCATGCATCCGGGATTTGGAAGAACATTTTTCTAGATTATTGCTTTCCAAAGATTCACACTGATAAAAGTATTCGGTGTCAATTAGTTTGAAGGGTATTGAGAGAGAGAGGAAACTTATTTACATCAGGACTTCTTCTAGCTTGGAGTCTCATGCTTCATTGACTGAGGTGGTTTGGTGTTTTTAACAGATCTTTCTTTACATAGTCTTCTGGACTACACCTCTCCCTGCAAGATGTACAGAATCAAGAGTTTGCTACACATGCATGAACATTGAAGGAAACACCCTTGGGAAATAAGAGATGAGATCATTCTTTGGTTCAAAATGTAGTCTTGTAACGATTAGCTTTCTGACTTGGCAGGTACCGCAGCCCTTCACAGCTCCAAAGAAACAGGTGGAAGCTATATTAATTATGAAACTGTTGGCCATTGGCTATGGTTTCTTATTGGCTGGCTCTGATTTAATTATAAACACATTTTCTATTAATCTAAGTATTTCCACGTGGTCTTAGGTGGTGGTGGTGCAGACCGCTGGCTGGGTGAAACCTAAATCCCCAATCTGTAGTTCTGTGAAAATTCTAAGTACCACTTCTGACACCAGATAAAGCATGGTGAATAAGAATTTGGACTGATAGATGCTTATTTGGAGAGAAATCACTTACACCAGAAACAGATAACTGCCATAGGTTCCCGTCCCAAGGATGCCTCCGGATGCTATCTTAGATTCTTATTTACCACTCTTTATAATCTTTTATGCTTTGACCATCCTAACCATGCTTTGAAGTAACTATGTAAACATCCTATAACCTACAGCATCTTTGAAGAAAGAAAGAGGGTACTCCATTTAAAGGAAAGCATCATTGGAGACCCTAGTATGGCTCAATTGATAAAGTGCTTGCCGTGGGAACCTAAATTTGAATTCCTAGAACCTAAATAAGTGAAGCTAGCCATGTGCCAGACATTTATATATAATACTATGGATATAAAGATGAGTTCATTGGCCAGTGGATGAGGTTCAGGCCAGTGAGAGAGCTTGTCTTAAAAAAACAAGGTGAATGGCACCTAAGGAACCACCTCTTTTGTTTCTTTTGAGATTGGGTTTCTCTGTGTAGCCCTGGTTGTCCTGGGATTCACTCTGTAGACCAGGCTGGCCTCAAACTCAAGATCTGCCTGCCTCTGTCTCCTGAGTGCTGAGATTAAAGGTGTGCACTGCCACTGCCCACCTGGAACCACATTTTAAATTGCCACTTGACATTCACACATGCACAAAATCCTGCATGTGTATTTGAAAATACATGAACACAGATATCTGCAAACACAAACATGTATACACACATGCACATGCACAGACACACAGAAAGAAGGTACCACGAGAGAAAGAGAGAGAGAGAGAGAGAGAGAGAGAGAGAGAGAGAGAGAGAGAGAGCGAGAGAGAGAGACTAAAGATTTTATCTCAGTACATCTAGGTATGCCATCTGGTTCTGAGAAACGGTATCTGGGGGATATCTGGTATCTTCCTGACTGGGGTCCAGCCCCTCATCACCAGTGTATGAGCTTTGGGTCAACCTTGAGTGTTGTTCCTCAGGCATTTGTGTGATGCCTGTTCTTGGTGACAACTTCACTTCGCTTGGAATTAACCAAATGACCTGGCACAACTGTAAAGGATTTTTTCTTAATTCAATCACTTGAAATGGGAAGACTCACTTTTAATCCAGAACTTTGGAGGTGAGAAGATCCACCTTTAATCTGGGCCACATCTTCTGCTGGCAGCTTGTATAAAGGACATGGAAGAAGAAGGAAGCTTGCTCTTTCTTCACCTGGCTGGTATTGATCTTGCTAGCAAGTTCATTCTTTCCTTGGTATCAGAGCTTATTTCTTGGGGAGTCCAGCATATACTGAAGACCATTTGAGACATCCAGCCTAGTTGACTGAACAACTACTGCAGTCTTTGTCCTTCTGTTGGTAGACAGTCATTGTGGACTAGCTGAACCACAGTCTGTAAGTCTGTAAGTCATTCTTATAACACACACACACACACACACACACACACACACACACACACACACACCACAGGTTTCCTCCAGAGAACCTGACTAATTCACACTGTTATCCTTGTGGTTTTGAGACACCAGCATGGAACACATTTAGTGGAGTAGGCTATAGGCTATCTGTCCACCATGTCACAAGATGCTATTTCCACATCCCTAGGGCTGGCATTACAGGAGCATGCCTCTAGAATTGAATCTTTGTATATGACTTTTTGGGATCAAATACAGGTCTTCACAATTGTGAAGCAAGTATATCTTCAGTATATCTTCAGGGTGCCCACTATGAACTTCCTATGTCTGATCATCAATGTGATCTTATAAACAAAAGTTCTACTCAGGACAGTTACCAGGACACACTGTTAGTTCCATTCCACAGAACTAAGTCTATCTCGGTCAGTTTAGTCTCGAAAGACTAAGTGTATAAGCCTTGATTATTTCAGGTCTGCTCATTGGCCATGGCCTACAAGGGAGGAGCATTTCTCCTGCTGCACACTGCTCATGACCTCAGTTATGTCTCTAGAGCATTGCCGGCTTTCCTCCTGGCCATACATCCTCAAGACTCACTGACTCTGGCTTCCCATCACTCCCTGTTCTCGCTCTCCGGGTCAGGAGCTCATGCTTTGCAGCCCTCTGCCTGCTCCTCTGGGCTGCCCGAATTTCCCTTTTGTTCGGTGTGTCTATTGTGAATTCTTAAAAATGCTGTGCTCATCAATTTAGAAGGCATCCTCTACATTGGGGTTTCCAAAATCGTTTATAAACTCTGCAAGTCACAAAACTGGACCCAGATACCATCTACCACAACTCTAAAAGGTCATATCTGGTCATTTTGAGATTTCTAAGTAAAATAGAAGGAGAAGGAGGAAGCACAGCACAGATTAATGGGTCATGACAAACGTAGGCTACTGTTGGTGTTTGTCTTTATTTCTGGAATGTCTTCCTGCTGCTTTTCCTATCAGTCTCTATTTGCTCTTGACAAGGTTCACAGAACAGGAGAGAAGGGAAGGAGGCAGGAGGGAGTATAGAGAAACCGTTCATTAAAACAAAAGAATAAAAAAAATAATAAAAAAGGAAAGCAAGCTTCTCCCAACACCATCACAGCCCCAGCTGGTAGGAGGCTGGGAGGCTGTGTTTCCTCTGGGGAAAGTCACGTTCCAGCTGCTGTGACCTTGAATCTTCATTTTCCTGTGCTTGTCTGCTGAATCCTCCACAGCACCCACTACAGTTTTTGATAACCAGTGACTTCCTGTGTGTGTGTCTGTGTGTGTGTGTGTGTGTCTGTGTGTGTGTGTCTGTGTCTGTGTGTGTGTGTCTGTGTGTGTGTGTCTGTGTGTGTGTGCTGTGTCTGTGTGTGTGTCTGTGTGTGTGTGTGTCTGTGTGTGTGTGTCTGTGTGTGTGCCTGTGTCTCTGTGTGTGTGTGTGTATCTGTGTGTGTGTGTGTGTCTGTGTCTCTGTGTGTGTCTGTGTCTGTGTGTGTCTGTGTGTGTGTGTGTCTGTGTCTGTGTGTGTGTGTCTGTGTGTGTGTGTGTCTGTGTGTGTGTGTCTGTGTGTGTGTGTCTGTGTGTGTGTGTCTGTGTGTGTGTGTCTGTGTGTGTGTGTGTCTGTGTGTGTGTATCTGTGTGTGTGTGTGTCTGTGTCTCTGTGTGTGTCTGTGTCTGTGTGTGTCTGTGTGTCTGTGTGTGTGTGTGTGTCTGTGTCTCTGTGTGTGTCTGTGTCTGTGTGTGTCTGTGTGTCTGTGTGTGTGTGTCTGTGTGTGTGTGTCTGTGTGTGTGTGTCTGTGTGTGTGTGTGTCTGTGTGTGTGTGTCTGTGTGTGTGTGTCTGTGTGTGTGTGTGTGTGTGTGTCTGTGTCTGTGTGTGTGTGTTCTGTGTGTGTGTGTCTGTGTGTGTGTCTGTGTGTGTGTGTCTGTGTGTGTGTATGTCTGTGTGTGTATGTCTGTGTGTGTATCTGTGTGTGTGTGTCTGTGTGTGTGTGTGTGTGTGTCTGTGTGTCTGTGTGTGTGTATGTCTGTGTGTGTATGTCTGTGTGTGTATCTGTGTGTGTGTGTGTCTGTGTGTGTGTGTCTGTGCGTGTGTGTGTCTGTGCATGTGTGTGTGTGTGTGTGTGTCTGTGTCTGTGTGTGTCTGTGTGTCTGTGTGTGTATTGGGGGAGGGCAGAGGTTGACCTCAGGTATTGTTCCCCAGGGTGCATTCTATTCCCCCTACCTCTTTTTGAGACAGGATCTCTCACTAGCCTGTCATTCACCATTTTAGTGAGGTTGACTGGCCACTGAGGAATCTACTTGTCCCCCGCATCCATCCTTAGAGCAGGGATTATAGTCACATGATTCTGAGGTTTGAAGTCACTGCAAATGTTTTGCTGACTAATCCATCTCCCCAGTACCATTGCCATTGATCTTGAGGCACAATTTTTAAAACTCGGTCAATTCTTACTGAATGTGACTTGTTTATTTTATACTTATATGAGTGCTCTTGGCTTTAACATAGATGAGGGCAAACCAGCCTGGCTGTTTTATGTGGATTTGGGAGACTGAAGTCAGGACTTCATGCTCTATCATCCGAACCATCAGTCCCTCATTGTGTGTTTATATGTCTTCACACAGGTGTGGTTGTATGTACACATCTGTGCATATGCACGCTGAAGGACCACCCTGCTGTCCTTCCTAGCGTGCCATCTGTCTGATGCTTTTTTGAGACAAGGTTTCTCACTGGGCTGGAACCTGACAAATAAGCTAGTGTTCTTGGTGAGCAAACACTCAGGACCCACCTTTCTGGCTTTCATAGCACCTGGATTTCAAGTTTGAGCCACTACGCCCAGTTTGTCTTACATAAGGTCCAGGGATTGAACTCCGGTATTCATGTTTGCAAAACAAGCATCTTACAAATGGGGATTTGACCCAAGCTCACCAGGGTTTTCTGAACTGACAAGTGACAAATGAATCTTACATGGTTGGAATAGAAGGAGAGAGTCACTCAGTGTTGGGTTGTCACAATGTTTTCTTTTCCTCATCATCCCAATGTGTTTAACAGAGACTCTTTGGATGTCACTGGGGGGGGGTCAGAAATGGCAGCTCTTCTGAAAACAGGGACATTGTTGTTCCCCGGGAAGGCTCTTTCTAAGGTCATGGGCACACCTGGTCCCTGATAATCATTTCTCAAATGTTTTCTGTAAGTTCAGCACTGTTCTTGGAACCTATTACAGATCAAGAGCCAGTAGAATTTAGCATCTGATTATGAATAAAAATGTATGCAAAGGAAAATCTGAGAGAATGTTGTCAGGAGGTATAACTCTAAAATTGTGTTAGAAAGCAAGGTTAATGGATTTAACTGATTTCTCCTTCTCATCTTTCCACAACATGATTCTCAAATCGACCTCTACTTTGTACAGGTAACCAAACAATACACACGGTCCAGTGATAAAAATACTCAGTCCCCTCTCCATTGGAGCCACCTGCTCTCTCAGAACTCATCCCTCTGATCTTCCTGTCCCTGCTATGCTCAGTACAGGAAGTGTTTGTGAGACTTGTGATCCTTTATTTTACAAGCGTGTCTATTATTTGCTTTCTCCAGTAGACTTTCCAGGCTGCTGAGGGCAGAGGTCTTTGTAACCCACCCCTCACAATTCCTAAAGAGGTTTCTAACTCTGCAAATTTAGGCAAGAGTCCTAGTCCATCTAAATCATGGATCCCATATGTATTAATATTTTCTGTATTGTACTAAGTCATTGGTGAGGTTTTAAGGAGCGTAGTGCAAGCAATCTTAATTCTACACAGACAAGGGGCTCATGTAGGAACATCTGAACCACAAAACAGATTATTGATAAATTTCATGTCAGTGGAAGCTTGGACTCATATGCAAATATTCTTATTAGTGACCACACAGGTGACATTCGTCTGCAGGTGAGCAGTTTCTGACTAAGTCATTCTTAAGTTGGAGACAAGCAATGATTTAACTTTCCTTCAGTTAAACATAAATCTTTATATTCTTTATAATTAAGAATGTAAATACTATAGGAAAAATGGAAGGAAGAAAGGGGAGAGAGAAAGAAAGCACAGGCACTGAATAGTTTACAAGGAGTTGCTGAGTAGGCTAAATAAAAACACCTGTGTCAGTTGATCTGAACATTTTGGCAATGCCTCGGTAGGCAGAGGTTTAAAGGTGATCCGGCCTCATTCTGAACCAATCCCAGCCTGTGCGACATGCTGCTTGAGACCTCTGGGCTGCACAGAATCACCACAGAAGACCATCAGACCATATTACTTTCTAGATTGTTGACAGCACATCTGCCCCACATAAAAGGAGGTGAATTGGGGTCATAGTCTCCCCAGTCTACCAATAACAAATGGGCAGTCCATTGCCCTTCTGGCCCATGCTCAATCAATTCTGAATGAATAAGAAATTAAAAGGAAAGTAACACACATGTGGGAGAGGGTCAGAGGAGAAATGGAAAAGCAGGGGGATGCGTTGGCGATTCCTGTTCTCCAGCACTCTCCAGTGAATCTCAGAATCTCTATGCTCTGAGACTTTCAGCTCGCTCAGCCCGAGACAGGGAGGCTTGATAAGCCCCAGCAAATGGAACCAATATAGACTGGGGAGTTGTATTCTTCTGTACCACAGGCTTAAAAGAGACATTGGCTTGATACTTGCCTCTGGGGTACACTCTGCAAGAACGAACCTTCTCTTCTAAGTTATATGGACAATCATTGCTTCTTCTCTGACTCCCCATGATCTCCCGGATGTTGTTTCCTGTGACCGTGTCTTCATCTGTAGATTGGTCCCCCACAATAAAATTGGACATGACTTGTTCAAGTTCCTCATTCCTCAAAGACTGTTGTGTTAGTTATTTTCTTATTGCTGTGGCCAAGTGCCTGACAAGAAGCCATTTAAGGGAAGAGTTTGTTTGGTTTTCCTGTTTGAGAGGATGCAATACATAGCGATGTAGAAGGCATGCAGGCAGAAACAGGTCAACTGGTCATACCACACCCACAGTCAGGCATCAGAGAGTAAATGGGAAGTGGGGTTGGGCTGTAAAACCTCAAGGCTGGTAGCTAGGATTTGCTTTCTTCAGAATGTCTCTATCTCCTTAAGGGTTCCACAACCTTCCTTAACAGATCTACCAGCTGGCAACCAAGCATTCAAACCCCATGAGCCTGTAGGGGACACTTGACATTAAAACCTCCACAATGGTGTAATCTGAAGTAAGTTCTTCATAGAGCAAAATCGGGCTGACTGCTCTTGTGCCATATTCTGAAGATTTAATATCTTCATTTGCTTATTGCTTGCCACCAAAGTCCTAGTGTGTCCTTAGGAACCAATCCCACTCCCCCTGGGCTTTGCCTGATCTGATACCCTCTGGAAGATGAACGAGAAAAGGATAAATATCACTGCAAAGAGTGGCCAGTGATGAGGATAGCCAGTCACCACCCCAACATGTAAAACTATCTACTCTCTGATGCTGGTGGATCAGAACTGCCTCTCAGAACTGACTTCATAGACCTATGGATTTTCTTCCACACAGTACAGGGGGTATTGCTGTAAATCTCATGGCCCTTCACTATATATACTTATCTGCCATCTATTTTCCTCTAGTAGATTTCATGGGGATTCATTCAAAATGATGATGGACTAGCTCTAATACTAGTCAATGGGGGAAATTAGCAAGAGGTAATGAAAACCCCTCCATCCCAACCTCTTTAAGAATGATTACATGTAACTAGTTGGTACCACCATCATCAACCAATGCTGAGTTGGTAAAAAACAATATGTTTAGTGAGTTAAGTACTAATAAATGCTTCGTTTGGGGTTGCCTCTCATATTGCTGGATTTTCACTAATTTTAAATGACATCATCACTTCCCTGGAGATTAACAAGGTATGAAGCAATCTCGATATTTTAATCAGGGCTTGAGGCCGATTTCCTGCTGAATAGCAGGAAACGTGGCTCTCCCACAGATCCATTTTTCATTTGTTTTCTCATTTACATCCCTAGTTTAAAGAAAATTGACTTTTAAAGTGAGTGATAATTAATCTCGGAAAATACTGCTCTCGTCTGGCTTCACAGCTATTTTGGAATTCCTAGCATACACCTCAGTCAAGCAGAGCTGAGGAAGGCATGGGATGACAGGGAAGGGGACAAAGTGGCTGGCAGGCACAATGGAAGTGGGCAAAGTGCCAGCCCAGCTGGAGGGGAGGGGCTGAGACAGTCTCCACAGACCTTTCAAGTGATCCAGAGTTAAAGGCTGTGCCCCTGGGAGCTTTTCACAGTCTTAAGCAAGTGGAGGAATGCCCTGCCCAATTCAAATGAACTGTAAGGGCAGACTGATGGATGGCTCAGAAATGTGTTGTAAAAGTTAGATCATAAATGAGCAGATTCCATCTTTAGCAATATGATACAAGATGGGCAGATAAACCCTCCCAGGTATAGAACAGATAAAAAAATGCCAGACAAAATACTTCAGTGTGAATTTGTATAGCATGGCTATGTCCACAGTGAAGTAAAGAGAATCAGTAGAGAGGATAGGTGATAAGAATACGTTGCTCTTTAAGATGAATAAGCATTGGGGCTTGGGTCAGTGCTAAGGACACATATGTACTTCCAGGGGGATATTGTCAAAGCCATCTACTCATAGGCTACACCTGTCCATATGCATAGAAAAATACAGGCTCAGAGTTCGTTATTCCAGAGCCTGAGTTTTCAGGGACTAAAACTTGTGTGACTGAGGGGCCTGGAGATTAGACTAGAAACTCTGATGCAATGCTACCCATCCCCATATGTGTGGTGCATGATCAAGAATATAGGCTTTTCCTATAATACAAGAGTCTCCATCTTTTCTAAGTGCAATAAAAAGAGGGGTGACTCTTCCTCATCAACTGCCCATAGCTCCTCAGCTACGGTGTGTGTGTGTGTGTGTGTGTGTGTGTGTGTGTGTGTGTGTGTGTGTTACAGGCATGGACCCACATGACAAAGTATACATGAGGTGTTGTCCTTCTAAATGTGTGTTAGAAATTATTATAGATAAAGTTTGAAGTGATTGGAGATGACAGTCAAAACTCACTGCATACATAAGAACAATGCCAGGTAGATGAATGTCCATACAAACAAGGAACTATAATACCTGGGAAGGCAAATACTAGAATAACTGACAGAATATAAGAAATATATATCCTTCAGATGTTTGAATAAAAGTGAGAGAAATAAGAAATGGGATAACATCAGAACTAGGAAGACTAAGAAAAGAGTAGACCAGCAATAGTAAGAAGTGAAAAGAATAGCCAATGAAATTTAAAATCTTATGTATAAACTAGATTGAATGCAAAAGGAAGCATGAATATGTTCCAGAACATTCCAGAGATTTCCAGAAAACACATTTGAAAATATCGCCCTGAAGGCAATTTAGAGACAAAGAAATGAAAAATAGAAAAGAGACTAAAAGATACAAGAACAGAGTGAAAATGCACTGCATAGATTTAACTGAAGTCCCAGAGGGAGGAAACAGCAAATGGAGACAAATTTAAAACGGATAATAGAGGGATGGTCCTAGAACCCAAGAAACCAAGTACTTTCAATCAAACCCAGAGTATGGAAGAGAAAAACTTCAGACTGGACGTTTCAAAGTCATGAACATACATACCTAAGTCTTCACTAAGGAGATGAGAACAAACATGGCCGGTGTCGAGAGGAGACTGTTGTGGTATATGGTCCTGTGCTGTCCCTTCTTCCTCCGTGGGTCATTTTATCAGCCTCTGATTACTTAAATACTATTTATTTGTGCTGTGCATAACAGTTCTTGAATCTCTAGGTTAGAACTCTTCTGTGAGTTTGGATTCAGGTTTCCAGTCTCTCAGCTAAAGCGGAGACCTTCATTTTCCATCAAATCTGTCTCTCTCCACAGCACCTTTCCCCCATACCGCTAGGTCTTTGCCTTCTCTATTCTGAGTTCCATTATATTCACTTTATCTAATCAATTCCAGCTTGGTCTGTATCGCAGACATTCCAAGCAGATTCTCCTGACAGATCTGCCCTTATCATCCATCCCCCTCCCCGTGCCTGGCTCATCAAAGCAATGCCCTTCCCATACCCTCCCATAGCTGTCTGCTGTCTGAAACTTCCAGAATAACCCTCATCAAGTGGGATAGTGATGGCGAATGCTGGATGCTTCCCAGCAGGGAGTTCTTAAAGAGAATATTAGCCCTGAGCACTGAGTCTAGCCATTACTGCTTTGGTAGACATTGGATGACTGGACGGGCAGGCTAAGCGAAATGGTATACATGGCAATGCCCTTCTGAAGGGCAGTAGGGCATTCAGAAGAGAGAGAGACCTGAGGATGCTCCCATCTTGCCTGAAAGTTGCAGCCGTGGAAATGTTCGAGCATAGTGTGCTAGGAGAGTCCAAGTCTTGCCTACCTTGACAGAAAAGCCTGGAGTTATGAGCCCCTCAGGTAAGGAGCATATGATCAGCAAATGCTAGTGTGGAGAAATATAAGCCAAACTACTGGGAAATTACAAAAACAGCCCCCCGAGGACTCTGTTTCTCTGTAGTGCTTAAGGCCCAAGCCCAGAATTTGGCTATTTACCTTGAGGTGATGGAGACTCCAAAAGATTTTCATTTGGAAAACTTGGATGGTCAGGATTATAGCCTGGGAAGCATGGAGAAGACTCCTTTCTATGGCAGAACTGGATACAGGAAACTAAGTTGCAGGACTCACAGCCCAGGGGTGAGAAGTGACAAGAGCTGGGAGGTCAGTGATGAGCAGACTGTGATGGTGAGCAGCATGTTGGGAGGCAGGCGCTGCTGGCAGATCTGGACATTTAGTCAAGACTGCCACTCGACTGTCCAGCTGTTAGCACTGTCACAGGCCTGACGGGGGCTACTGTGGTCCCACGTGTGTCTCCCTAGAATCATTGACGGAATTATCAGAGACATATCCTCCCAACTAGCAACCATCTGGAGAAGGTCAGATTGACCTAAGGGATTTATTTTCATTAAAACTTTTCCAAAAGCACAAACCGTTGCTCAGAAAGGAAGGAAGTGCACCAGCTTCCATCTTTTTCTTCATCACTGTCTTTTGTTATTTTTATTACCGTCTTGGCATCACCTTTGATCTCTGAGGCTCGAAACAGATAGTGACTATGTGTCCAATATTCACTAAATGTGAGATTGGTCAGTCCTCAGAAATTTCATTTGGTGTTAAGATTAAAATTCACGTAGGCTTTTCTTAGTATTTCAAATGTGTTTTGTGGACACTGGTGGATGATTTTCAATGTTACAAATAGATTCTGGTGATTCCCCTTTCGCAGTCCCCCCTTTTGTAATATTTTGACAATACTAATTTATTAAGCAAGCATAATAATCCCCACAGACTGTTATCTAAATGTTGAATTTGCATATTAAATTATATATCTGATAGGGCGGAGTAATTGTGATTAAATTCATTAATGTAGATGTTCCAAGATGAATGCTTCCTTTACTTCACTCTGACATTTTTTTTCGCGTGCAAATTTGAATCAGATCTCACTTTTAATGCCACACAGTTGCTGTTCTTCTGTGTTCAGAGGATAATGTTGAGAATACAGCTAGGCAAACAAATCCCAGCATACGGTTCTCAAAGAGTGTGCATCGAGTGGTTCATTATGGGGTCTTACCACAGACCTAGACACAGTTGTATTTCCTGAACCCAGCCTTCCTTAAGAGAGTGAGACAGTCCCTGAAACAAGCAAGGTCATGGCGTACATTCCAGAGAAAATTACATGTAGCTAAATCAGTGCTCAAGAGTATATAGAGTGTTGGCCTTTCATTCGTGAGGACCCGAGTTCAGTCCCCCCAGATGCCAATAAAAAAGCTGAGTGTGGCAGTGTAAAGCTGTTATCCTACCATTATCAGGTCGAAACAAATGAGTCACCTATGGTCATTGGCTAGTCTGCCCAGTCTCCTTGCTGTGCTCCAGATTCTGTGGGAGGCCTCGCCTCAAGGGCTCCCCGTGCTCCCATGGCTGGTCCTACACCATGGACACACGCAGACTAAGTAGGTTTAAGAAAAAAAAAGCACACGAATTTGAGAGGGAGGCAGAAGTGATGGAGGGATAGTGGAGATATTGGGGTGGAGGGAGTACAAAATTCTTTGTAAAAATTTTTTATGAAGTTCTTAAACAACAACAAGGAGAAGGTGGCTAGCTCATCAAAAATGACTTTCAAAAATCACCGTTGGCCTCCACATGGACATACTCTTGAGCTCACACACACACACACACACACACACACACACACACACACACACACACACCTGCATATGCATACACTTGAACCACACTCAGTAGCATACACAAGAGTCCAAGGGAAAATACTCCCCCCCCATTGGGTTTGAACAAGCCACCAGCTATTGGATATGGTTGACTTGATTGGGTATGGTTGACTTGATGGGAACACACCCACTGGCATCTGCTAAAGTACCAGTACCTGCAGTTTTGTGCCTGCTAACAATCGTGAAGCAGGGAGGCACAGAGGCCTTGGGGTAGATTTTGACTCAGGCTTCCTAGTTTCAAAGCCATGCCTCAGCTTTCCTCATCTGTAAACGGGAATCTTATTGTCGCGATGGCTACATGAGTGAGCATGTGTTCAGTGCTCTGATCACCTGTCACATGAGGTTCATTCTTTTCTCTCGCCTGATAGTATTTGTCCTTTCCACAGGCTGTAACCAACACCAACTCACCGTGTTCGCATTTGGCAGACTCATTTCTCGTGTGCTAAATTCACACTTAGCAGGCAGACCCTGAGCCAGGTGTTAGGCAAATGATGAATACAATAGTACCCTTTACCAAGAAAACCAAAGTATAATTAAAGACAGGTTAGTAGATGGTGGGACATATATGTATAGTGAAAGGCAGAACAAAATGAGGTAGAAAATTCTATAGGTATTGGAGTAGAGAGTCAGGGTTCTGATTTAGTGGGGTATGGAGGAACTGATGAATATGTAGGCTCCCACTATTATGCTGGTTTCCCATATTGGGTTGCCAGGAATGTGAGGGATGAAGATGAGAGAAGGGGTTAGAGAACACAGGTACGGAATGAAGAATCGGGAGGGAGATGTGCCAGCCTTTCATCTATTTTACTGTTTCTTTGATTTGGCCATGAGATAGATAACTCTGGACTATAACCAGGTCCTCATCTAAGTTTGGAAGAAGTTACTGCCTAACAGAAAAATCAAATCCACAGACTCCCCCCTCCTCTTGGCAGTGGTCCTGATGAAGCCCAGCTGCATGCATCCCACCATCATTTACAGAACTCTGGCTAAGCCCCAAAGCTGGAGTCGAGACCTGGTCATTATTTTTCCTTCTGTGATGAATGTCTGTCAAAACCAAGAAACTGTTATACACCAAGGCTAAATCTTTACCCATGCAGAGGCCATTCTTCTGGGAAATATGTTAGGGCAAGGGGAAAAAAAAAGAAAAAAAAATGGAGATAATTTGTGGATTTCAAAATATCACTGTTCACTGTTTAAGGCTGGACATTGGCAACAATATTCTTCATCCACCTCCCATTTCTCTCAGCCTTCTGCCACTTGCATGTCCTTCAACACACCAACATACTGTGTAATGGATAAAAAATAAAACACACTTGGTTTCTAATTCATTAAAATTAAATGTGCCACCTCTTACAAGTGAAAATACAATTTTCAGATGAAAAAAGGAAAACATGTTTCCTCCTAGTTTGCCATTACTGTCCCTACAGATTTGCAGTTGACGGCATTAACTTTAAAAGGCTGTTTTAACGGGGAGAATTCATATAGATAGCAGTAGCTTGAGAGGATGTGCATGTAGGTGCCTCGGGGGGGAGCTGGGCTGAATGAAGGACCTACAAGCATTTTTTCCCCCTGAGTTATGCCTGACTGGAAATGGACCACTTATTTAATGGAATCAGCTTACTCAATTTATTCAAAGCTCATTAAATGTAAGATGGCACATATTAATTCTAGACTGTTATTATTCTAAAGCTGGTACTAACAACTGGAAGGAGAAATGGAGCTATCTAGAATCCCTCTAAACCCTTCCTCTTTGTGGATTGGTAGTCCTAACTACTGTCTATCCTGGGAAATCTGAGAGCCAGCCCGCAATTCTCACTGTCACTAACCTCTTGACTTAATTTGTTACACATTAACTCTAGTCCCATAATTTTGTCTTGTGTCCCTTTCTTTCTTGTTCACTTTGTGGCTCTGTATATAAATGCAGAGTCTTAGCTGAAAACTTAATTTTCATGCTATTTTTCAAAACATTATACATCTGACTTTTGCAGTAGCCTATTGCCTGGCCTTTCTGCCTTGGATCTCACAATGCCACCATAGACTTTTAAAGTCAGCATGCATTAATTGGGCAACTGACATTCACAAAGACCTTTGTTATGGGCTGACTTCCTCATCCAGAGGGCATAGATTTATTTATTTATTCACTTTTAATTTTTAGAGACAGGGTTTCTCTATGTAGCTCTGTAGAACAAGCTGGCCTCGAACTCACAGAGATCCGCCTGCCTCTGCCTCCAGAGTGCTGGGATTAAAGGTGTGTGCCACCACTGCCCAGCTAGTGAAGGCACGGATTAGAAATATTCATGGGATCACTAGCAGTTTTTAATTTTTTTTTCATGAAGCAAGATGAGAAAGCCACCATAGGGCAGATGACAGAGAGGGGATGGAGATTGTAACTCACTGGCGTGGTTATTCTAGCCTGATCTCACACATTTCAGTAGCATGGGACCAAGTCCTAACTTGTTGGTGTAGAAGAGAAAGACTTTTGTCACCTACTGCTACATTTTTTCTCAACTGTCATGGTTCCCCGTGGCTTTGCACCACTCAGGTTGTCAGGCATAGAGCATCGAATACAGCTTTCATTTTCTCTTCTTACCTATTATCTGTTATTCCTGCTATCTACAACCCTTTGTTCTCTAATCTCCCTATTAAAGCTTTTGAAACCATTTCTCTGTGATCTTTTTTTCATAAAGCATAGAACTTTAGGGCAAGACATAGCTCATTCATGGATAACTTAAGGAGTGTCCAATGAAGAGATTATCTACAGGGATGTAGAAAGAAAGTAGGAACTACCCCGAGGCAACCACACAGAGGATGTTACCTTCCTCTTCCTTGGACAAGGAAGCTATTACCAGAACCTAGGGTCCAAGAAGGATGAAGGAGTCCACAGCCTCTTAATATGCAAGAAGAGAGCCCAAGAGACAAATACCTTAGCTTCTCTTCCCCACCTCCCTGAACCCGAAAAGAGCGAGGAAGAGGAAGGGAAGGAAGGATAGGAGGGCTGGAAGAGAAGGCGTGGAAGGGGGAAGCCATATGGGATCCTCTGCTACACCGTAACCACCTGGAACAGAACAATGGGAAATGACGAGGAATAACTCTAAAAGGACAGACTCGGAATATCTGGCACCTCACCCAAGCAGGAGTATCTCTCTGTGCCCCACAGAGCGCACCGGTTCATGCCTTTATTAGCATTATAATGCCATGCTGAAATTACTCGTGTATGTGCTTCTCTCCCTGTTGCATTATAGTAGTTTTGGATAGCAGGAGATGAAACTTTTTAAACGGTTTATTGTTTGCTTTCGTGCTGCTTGCCACAGCACCTGGCATTCAACAGGCACTCGCTAAACAAACTTCTGCCTACATGGAGCTGGATTCTCCCGGACACCCTGAAGGAAGTTTCAGTGGAGGGGATGGGCAACCAGAAGCTTCCCGCTTGCGTATTGGCAGGAAGGAAAACTTAGATGACATGCGCAACACCTCCATGGGCTTTGTATCCCCTGTGGGATTTCGTCTACGCCTGTGTTCTGTCCTCCAACCTTGTTCACTTCTGCGATGGGCATCAATCCGGGCAGAGCATCTCAGCAATGCAGCTGAGCCCCAGGAGAAAGTGTAGTAACAAGAAGGGTCTTCCAATATTTAAAAAGTTACATGGAACTCTTTTGGGAAATGTGTGTGTGTGTGTGTGTGTGTGTGTGTGTGTGTGTGTGTGTGTGTGTGTTAGGACATTAGGATACTATCCTCTCAACATTTAACATCAATGGCTCCGTTACCGTTAGCTTCAATGGTAAACTTGACACACCCACGAGAAGAAGCCTTATCTGGGGAATTGCTACCATGGGATTGGCTATAGGTCTATTTGTAGGGGTATTTTCTTGATTGCTCATTGATGTGGAAGGGCCCAGGCCATTGTGGGTGGCATCATCCTTAGCATGCCCATCCATGTTGTATAAGAGAGAGAACTAGCTGAGTCTGGGGAAGCTAGCAAGCAGCATTCCTCAGTTCTGTCTGCTTCTCTCTCTCTCTCTCTCTCTCTCTCTCTCTCTCTCTCTCTCTCTCTCTCTCTCTCTCTCTCTCTCTCTCTCTCTCTCTTTCTCTCTCTCCCTCTTGCATTTGCCTTCCTGATGATGGATGTTAGCCCCGAAGATTAAATAAATGCTTTCCTCTCTAAGTTGCCATTGGTCACAGTGTTTATCACAGAAACAGAAAAGCAAACTAGGATAGGTTCTTAAAGCAAACACACGGCATTGGGAGATTGTAACTAGGAACATGGTTGCAATCGATCCTGCACAGGTCAAGGCTGTGGTGGCTACCTAGTGACTAGCTGCCAGCTATAATTGAGGATGGCTTTGAGGGATGCACCAGGCATGCAAGATACTGCTGCCCCCCCCTAGCAATGTCACTGTATTATTTTTTGAAGACTTCATAACAGGATATCGGACCAACCACTTCTTTTTGCCTTCTGCTTAAAACATACTGATCTTTGCTCAATCAATAATGTAGGCCATCTGCCTTCCAGACACTTGTCAGAGAGAACAACCACAAATTGTCAGCCCCCTAGCCCTCGCCAGAGTCCAATCAGAGAACAGAAACTCAGGGAAGATGGTCTCTAAGGAATAGTTTTCTTTTCTGTTGGGCGGGGAGTAAAAGAGAACAAGTTTCTGTTTTTTTTTTTTTTAAATTATAATTGTTTTTATGTGCACTGGTATTTTTATCTGCATGTATGTCTGTGTGAGGGTATCAGATCTTGGGGTTACAGACAGTTGTGAGCTGCCATATGGGTGCTGGGAACTGAACCCCGGGTCCTCTGGGAGAGTGGTCAGTGCTCTTGACTGCTGAGCTGTATGGAATAGTTTTTTTTGCAGCAAGGTTTTCTCTTCCCTCCCTCCCTCCCTCCCTCCCTCCCTCCCTCCCTCCCTCCCTCCCTCCCTCCCTCCCTCCCTCCCTCCCTCTCCCTCCCTCCCTCCCTCCTCTCCTCTTCTTTCTTCCTTCCCCTTCCTTCCTTCCTTTCTCTGTCTCTGTCTCTGTCTCTGTCTCTGTCTCTGTCTCTGTCTCTGTCTCTGTCTCTCTCTCTCTCTCTCTCTCCCTCCTTCTTTCTTTTCTTCAGTGTCATCTTACTGGAACTCCAGTGTAAGGAACACAGAAAATGAAGTGCTAAGTTGCTCTAGTTGAAGGTATTAAAAGACTCATCCCTCTCTGGCCTGGAAACATCATCCTACAGTCCCAGGTACACTACAGTATAGTGTGGAAGTCATCTGACGAGGGGAAATGCTAATTTGCCTCTATACTCACGTTCTGTTCTGCCTCTGCAAGCAGTGAAACACCAGCTATACCCAGATCTCATTTAGTTCAGTACTAACAAAACTACCTTTTCTAAATTATGCCTTTAGCTTGCCCTGAGGGCAAGATCAAGAGCTTTTTTTTTCTTTTTATACTTTTGAATTGATAGGAAAAATTTATGTAGAGAATCTGTTACTTTGAAATTTTCAAAAAGTAACAGAAACGGTGATCATAGCAGAATAAAAATGAATGTCCTAGCCAGGTTGATCGGGCTGTGGAATTAGAATAATTTGAAAATCCTAGAGGCTGCAAGCACAAAGGTGTTTGGAAGTTGGTGTGACAAATTCAGGGTGCAATACCAAATATGTCAAGACCGGGATGGACGCAAGAGCAAGATGGTAGCCATTGTGACACTAATTCATTGTGCAAATAGGTAGATAGGAGAGGGTCAGACATCAAGAGAGCAGAAGGGTAGGGTGTGGTAGAGGTGGCAGACGGGATCCTTTAGTAAAGGGATTTGATCAGTGTGCAATGTCCAGTTTTGTACAGTGGGGGTTGCTGTCCTGTGGGAGTCAAGGTGCACAGACTCTTGGGATGGCTTGGGAGTCTTGTTTTGCATGTAAGCACTTCTCAACAAAACCTCTCTCTAGATGAGTCTTGTTGCCATTTCAGGGTCCTCCCTGAATGATACAGAATAGCCAGAAGTAGCAGTGTTTACGTTTGCATGCAAAGAAGATGAGGTATCACTCCAAAGGAGTAGACCCATTTTTGCCCTGAGCGCTTCAAGGGTTTCAGGGGAGGAGTAGCGCTGGAGGTTCTTGATTTCATGAGAGAGATGCAGGACGTGAAGTGATACCGTTCTAGGTTATGGACAGGCATGCAGGTGTTCTGGTGTTCGCAGAGCCTTGCACTTAATCTAGGCCACTTCCCCACCTACCTGTAAAACCCTGCATCTCTGCCCATCCATAGGTGCTCAAGAAGCAGTAACTATCCAAACAGCTCAGTGTTTGCTGCACTTAGTAGTCTGTGCAGTCCCTTCTCAGCTCTTTTGAATTGGGTATTGATGCTGGCCACTTGGCTCAAAGGGCTGTGTCTCATTTTTCCAATGTCTCAATTTTATTCATTTAGCTGCTATCTCGTCACCCCTTATCCATATTTTATCCACATTAACACAGTCTTTGCGTGTTGTCTGGGCTCTCACTTAATATGCACAGGCCGGTGTGGTCTGCATGAAGATGCTTTGAGGATGTCTCCCTTGAAGCTTCCTGTCCTCCCATTCTGGATCTTTTTGGCAGCCCTGTGGCTTGTCTCTGGTTTTTTTGTCGATGCATTTACATCTATGTCTCTTATATTTTGTGTAAATGTGACCTTTGTAATGTTTTAAGTTGTCCTTCTTTACTAATGAGGAGTGATTCCTGTGGTGCGTAATTAGGCGCCAAAATACTCATGCACACTGTAAGAATGCATATTATATGTAACATAATATAAATGTATATATTATATGTGTGTATAAATGCATGTGACTATTAGGTATGTATCTATCATTGATCTATAAAATCTACCTATTATATGTTTTCATTTTACCATATCTATTTATCTATATTCATCTATCTATCTATCTATCTATCTATCTATCTATCTATCTATCTATCATCTATCGCCTATCATCTGTCTACCTACGTTACCACGTATTTCCACTACATATCCCCCCATATAAACATTACCCTAGTTCCAAAAACCTAGAATACAATTTCCCTTGCGAACGAACCCAAATATGAGCCATCCATGGATAACCTAGTCGTTCTGGCTTATTCAGACCCAAGAAATGGTGATCCCTACAAGGAAGAATCACTTAGAAGTTTCAAGTTTCAGATCTTAGTGATCTTAGAAGTTACCAAACTTGGGCAGTGATGGCACACGCCTTTAGTGTTAGCACTTGAGAGGCAGAGGCAGGTCCATCTCTGTGTGTTTGAGGCCAGCCCGGTCTACAGAGCAAGTTCTAGGGCAGCAGAAGTCTATAAAGAGAAACTCTGTCTCAAAAAATGAAAAATAAACAAATCAAAAACAGATAACCAAGTCTGGTAGAGGTTACCAAACCCAAACTCCCAGTTTTAGTTAAGAAAATTAACTTTATAGCATTAACCTGCTGTCACTCATTTTACTGTGACTTATCTCAATTGGGACTGGAGTGTGAGTCTTTCTTAATTCCTATTGTTGCTCCCTTCTTTATGTGTCACTGCTATTTTTCTGCATGTACGTTTATCACCAGGTTGTATAATAGTTTAAGGAAGTAATTAGAATAGAGGTCAGTACCACCATCATCCTATAGCATTTTGACTTTTGATTCTCTGGATCTCAGAGTGATAGAGAAGACAGAGCCAGACAAGTGAGAGCTTCCTGGGTAAAACGGAAGTGTTCAGCCTGCTGAGGAACTTGAGGCTTTATTTAATCTGAGATATTCTTTCCCTAGCCTTCTGCCAAGGAAGGGCATAGAATTACTCTTTCTTTGCATTTCCTCCTGAGCAATTATCAGTTTGCTAAATGAGATGTAATGCACACAGTCAGTGGCTTCTAATTGTGGTGTTTTATCAAACATTTTTCAAAAAGTAACTTTGAGTATTGGAGCCGACCAGCAGTTGTTCAGAGATAGATTACCCTCCCTCCTCCCCTCCCTCCCCCTCCCTCCTCCCCTCCCTCCTCTCCTCCCTCCTCCCCTCCCTCTTCTCTTCCCTCCTTCCCTCCCTCCTCCCCTTCCTCCTCCCTTTCCTCCTCCCCTCCCTCCTCCCCTTCCTTCTCCCCTCCCTCCTCCCTCCTTCCCCCTCCTCCCCTTCCTCCTCCCCTTCCTCCTCCCCTTCCTCCTCCCCTCCCTCCCTTCCTCCCTCCTTCCCCCTCCTCCCCTTCCTCCTCCCTCCCTCCTCCCTCCTTCCCCTCCTCCCCTCCCTCCTCCTCCCTCCTCCCTCCCTCCTCCCTCCTTCCCCCTCCTTCCCCCTCCTCCCCTCCCTCTTCCCTCTCCCCTCCTCCTCCTCTCCTCCCTCTCCTCCCTCCTTCCCCCTCCTCCCCCCTCCCTCCTCCCCTTCCTCCTCCCCTTCCTCCTCCCCTCCCTCCCTTCCTCCCTCCTTCCCCCTCCTCCCCTTCCTCCTCCCCTCCCTCCTCCCTCCTTCCCCCTCCTCCCCCTTCCTCCTCCTCCCCTCCCTCCTCCCTCCTTCCCCCTCCTTCCCCCTCCTTCCCCCTCCCTCTTCCTCTCCCTCCTCCCCTTCCTCCCTTCCTCCCTCCTTCCCCCTCCTCTCCTCCCTCCTCCTCCTCTCCCTCCTCCCCTCCCTCCCTTCCTCCCTCCTTCCCCCTCCTCTCCTTCCTCCTCCCCTCCCTCCTCCCTCTTTCCCCCTCCTCCCCTTCTTCCTCCCCTCCCTCCTCCCTCTTCCCCCTCCTCCCCTCCTTCCCCCCTCCTTCCCCCCCTCCTCCACTCCCTCCTCCTCTCCCTCCTCCCCTCCCTCCTCCCCTCCCTCCCTTCTTCCCTCCTTCCTTCCTTTCTCGTTTTCCTTATCTCTCCTCCTCTCAGTTTTCTTGTGCAAACATCTGTGTGTACAGGTGTACATGCATGTGTGGGTTCAAATGCACATGTGAAACTTGTACATGGAATCCAGAGGAGAACAGGAGCTGTCATTTCTCGGGTGCTTTCTGAGACGAATACCCACCTTGCTTTCTGAGACAAATTCTCTTATTTTTTACCCAGAACTTGCCAAATAAACTAGGTTGGCCAGCCAGCAGCTCCCCCTCCCCCCATGCACATTTGTTTGACTCGTCAACACTGGTGTGTACCACTATACACAATTGTTTTACATGGATTGTGGGGGGTTCTCATGCTGGCAAAACCTGTATTGACCTCGACCATATCTTCCACAGAAAGCGTACAAAGGTGTTCCCTGCCCACTGTTCAGCCTTCAGCAGTCTTCCATAGCCAAGAGGTGATGTTGGCATTTTAGACTTGTGTTTCTATACGATTGAAACCATTTGGTCAGACTCCTGGTAAAATTGCTAAGGAGGGAACCAAATAGCTGATCCGATCAATGCATCGTCACTTGAATCTGACCCCTCAGCATGGCTACTTTGTGCTGCTTCAGCACAGAGCATAGGATGGAGGCTAGCCATAATGCGTGTGTGCGTAAGTCTGCATTTAATCTTTGCAGAGAACCTTTTCTTTTTTTCCTCAATGGGCCTGCTGGTTGGAATCTTCTTTTCCAGACAAAGGATGGAGTTAGGTAGGGAGACCTGCAGTGGGGTTGGGTTGGCATGGAACTGCACACCTCCATGCCTGCAAAGGGGTGAGGTGGGTCAAGGGGAGGCAGGCGGGCTTTCTTGCAGCCAGTCGGGATTTGGACTGCATACATCATTTAGCATTTTGACTGAACGGCCTGATCACTGAGCAACTTGCCACTCTCGAGCAATTTGTCAGTCTTGCTAAGTGAGATGTGCTGCACACAGACATGGCCCGTGGCGCCTATTTTTGATGTTTTATCAAATGTTTTCAAAAAGTAACCCTGGGCTTTTGTTCCTGACCCGTGAGCTTGGAAGCAAACCACTTAAGGCCCCAAGTGCGAATTGCATAGCTGCAATCTAGGTGCCTCAAGGATCGATTAGACATAAGACAGTTGTTTTCTGGACTTGCTGATAGTGTCTATCTTAGACTCATTTATTCATTTTTATATGATTTGTAACCAAAAATTATTCTGGATTTCTAGAAGTCACGTTTTTCTTTCTCCCTCCTTCCTCCAAATCTTTAGTGTGTTGTGAAAAGCCAACATTCCCCTTAAACATAACCAGCTAAGTCATAAACATCCCAACTCCCATCAAAGCTGTACCTAGTAGTTTGAGCATCCGTTGAAAACTCTCGCCTTATTTATAATTTTGAATGGCAAACTTAGCGACTGTCTCCTACATTTGAACTCAGGGGCTGGACTGCTAGATGGCAGCTCCATTTGGGAAAACATACACGTAAGCAAATGCTTGCAAGGACAGTCAGGCAAGCTCATGAGAGGTCAGGACAAGCCCTGCCTGGGCAGGGAGGCCAGAGAGGATGTCCCAGAAGAGGTGATTTCTGGAGTGAGTGTCTCCAATTAGAGCTGGGGACATGCTCTGTGCTGTGCACATTGTTATGACAAGGAGAAGCCCTCATGGACCCAAATTTAAGATATTGCTCCCCTCTGCCTCCAGTGTTTTCAGTCTCATTATACTTTGGTATTTCCAAACTTTATGTTTTTTTACTTCTATCTATAGGGTGTGTGTGTGTGTGTGTGTGTGTGTGTGTGTGTGTGTGTGTAAAATACATGTATGAGTGCATAAACATTCATATCCACATGAAGATGATCTCTAGGCACCATTATTTGTTTAAATTAAATTATTTATTTTGCTTCCTAACCACAGTTTCCCCTCCCTCCGCTCCTCCCCATCCCTCCCAAGTTGCCATAAGACTGAACACTTCCCCTTGTATTGAGGCTGGACAAGGCAATCCAGCATGAGAAATAGGGTCCCAATATGCAGTCTAGGCACTATCACACTTTTGATGCCAACTCATAATTAGTTCTTGAGAATGACGTATGAAACAAGTATCTGAGGCTGGCCTTTAGTTTCCTATGTAGCCAAGGCTGACTGCAAACTTCTGATCCATCTGCCAAATGCAGGGAGTACAGGTGTGTACCACCCTACCCCATTTGTGGGATACTGGAGAAGGGGAGCCAGAGATTCAGAATGCTAGACAAGCAGTCTATCCATTAAAAATCATCCCTGCCCCAGCAAATCTATTATTATCCTAATATATATATGTTCTATTTTTAAAATAGTACTCAGGGATGAAGGTGTGGATTATATAGCTATAACAAATTCTTATGGTATTCTGGTGCTGGCCAGGAAAGGTGGAGATTATTCCAGAACAAAGAGAATAGCTAACAGTGACTCTGTTTCCTAGCTAAAACAAAGGGTCTCAGTTTACCTAGGGGGTAAACTCCTTGATATACACATATCATCACAAGGCTCATTTCTTTCTTTTAATGTCATTTTAAAATTTATTCTCTGAAAGTTTAATGAATGTATATAGGTATCTATGCCACCCCTTCAGCCCCCTAGGAACCTCCAACACATCCCCCTCCCAGCGCCATGCTTTTTTATGGCCCACCGAGTCCAATTCATGTTGCATATATGCTCCTGAGTGTGGAGGCACGGGCAACCCAGCAGTAGCTTCTTCCCCATCTCCCAAACGGATTCTCCCTGCCTTACCAGACATAAGCTTCAAATAGTTCACCAGCTCTAAAGTGGGGTCCCAGGAGCCCTTCTCCTCCCCATAGGGTATTTATGCTTGTGTGGTGCTTACGCAGGTGAGTATAGCTGCTTGAGCTCATGTGTGTCACAGCCATGTAACACCCAGAGGACAGTGTTTCATGGAAGCTCATCCTGCCTGATTGCTCCTGGCACATGCAAAAAACTAAGATCAATATCTTCTGAAGGCGTGGGCCCATCTGTGCTGGTGGGTGGATGACACAGCTGATGAGAACTTTTCAGAAAATGCCTGTGTGCTCTCCTGTGAAAGAGTGAAGTTTTTGATTGTGAGGTGATTCATCCCTTCTTCTGTAAGTGCTTCATCCACCTCCACCAGGCTGCTGCTGCTGTCTAACACACTGTGCTGAAAGGCACTTGGAACAGAGGAAAGGCAGTGTGATGTTAGGGCCCAGGAAATGGGTTTCTTGTGCTTACGGAAGATGCTTTAAGCCACGGACTTTTGACCAAGTGTCTGCTCATCCCTGATAAGACATTTTGAATAATACTTATTCAATACTTAATAATAATAATAATAATAATAATAATGATAATACAAGTTCCTAGGAGCTAGATTGTGCTTTTAGGAACACAGATTCCAAATGACTTGGACAAGAGGACAGCAGCTACTGGACAGCGACACAGAAGAAAATAAGTAAGGAGTGTGCTAGGTAGAAAGTTCTACCTTCTAAGCATCCTCCTCAGCCCTGGCAGTAAAAACAATGTGCTTCCCAGAGGAGAGAACTCATTGGTTTCATTCTATATAACTCTGAACCTCTAGAAAATTGTCTGGTATGGTACAAGCAGTCAATGAAAGGTTATTTTATCAACATCTACAATGTCATCATACCATTCAAAGAGGCAATTAATTATAAGGAACAACGTATTTCTCAGAATGGTAATTCAGTTCAAGCCAGAAGTTCTTGATCTTATACACATATGGGAAATGCTCATGGAAATAGAAGTGTGTGTGTGCGTGTGTGTGTGTGTGTGTGTGTGTGTGTGTGTGTGTGTGTGTGTGTGTGTGTAAGTGTGCATGCCATGTCATGTGCATGGAAATCAGAGGAAAGTGTCACTTCTGTCCTCAGGGACTTGAGGGCTCAACTGGGTCATCAGATTTGGTGACCTACTAAGCCATCTGGAGCCCTGCATGCTGAAAGTATCTGAATGGGAACAATGTGAACTAGGCATGAGATTTGAGGGACTGAGGAGAGGGGACTCGTGTGAGGAGGTGAGGGGCTGACTAGCATCAAGTGCCCTGCGTGCGTGAACAAAATGGGATGAGACCCATTACTTCCCACAATTAGTATGCATTAATAAAACATCTAAATGAGCCTATAAAAATATTAGAGGAGAAAAAAACAGGGAAAAATTTAAAGTACATTGGGCTATCAAAGTTGTTGGATTTGATATTGAAAATGTAATATATCAAGAAAAAATTGTAACACAATCTCATCAAAATTAAAAAAAAAAACTTTGCTTCATGAAAGAATATTCAGAGGAGGATAAAAATATATAACCCAAGAGAAAAATATCCGTGAATGACACATTTATCAAAGTTCCCTCCTCTGGAATATGTATAAGAAAGAGAGAGAGGAAAAAAAAAACCCTTTTCATTGCTAACACTTAAAAAAATCCATTTAATTTCAAAATGGATAAAGAATTAAAGAGGATATGCAGGTGGCCCATAAGCATATGAAAGGATGCCCAACATCATTCCCCATCAGGTAAATGCAAATTTAAACCAAAGTGGAACAAAGAATAGCTAAAACAAGAACGAGTGTCTGTGACAAATGCTGAGTGAAGGGAAGGAGGCCGGTGGCAATTTCTGGAGACGCTGGTGAGAAGGTAAAATAACAGGGCACTTTGGGAAACTATTTAGTGACATTTTATAAAACATCTACAACTGCCACATACCTCAAGAAATGCATTTTAAGGAGATTAACACCAAAGAAATAAAAATTATTTTTTTTTACAGTAAAATGTAAGCACAAATATTTACAGTGGCTCAAAACATGAAACAGATGAACAGTGAAACTGCAGAGCAGCACTAAGCAATGACAAGGGGCAACATATTGATAAAGACAGCATTTAGACAAACTCAGGCAAAATACATTCAGCAGGAAAAGCTCATCCGAATGGTCGCATATCATGTAGCTTTGTTTTTATGACTTTCTTAAAGTGATAAACTATAAAAACAGGCGTAGGTTACTGGCACCCAAGAGCCATTGATAAGTCAGGAAAGGGATAGGTATAGCTATCTGTACCTTAGTTGTATCCATTTCAATATTCTCTTGTGATCCTGCGTTATAGTTTTTAAAGGTGTTTTATATAGAGAATGTTGGTAAAATATACATCTTAGAGTTCTCCATCATTTAGTACAACCGTGTGAATCTCCAAGCATCCCAGAGTAATGGTAGAAGAATCCAAGGAGCTTTGACAATATTAATGGATGGTTTTCGCATATCATCTTCCCTTTCAGAGTTTGATAACGGTTGGAATGAGGTCCATACAACTGTTTTGAAGATTCACATGTATCCTCTAACACCACCAGGAGCCAAACCAAGAGTTTATCTTAATGGAGCTTCTAGACTATGGTCATTGAGATGGGGAGACACTTCCAAACTACCCTAACTGTGGGAGGCACCATTCTGTAGGCAGGGATCTTAGGCCAAATGAAAAGGAGGAAGTGAGCTGAGCACAGCATCCATCTCTGCTTCCTGACTGTGGATACCATGTGAGCAGCTGCCTCGTGCTCATGCCACCCTGCCTTCCCCACCATGATGAGTCATATTCCCCAAACTGTTATTCAGAATAAACCCTTCCTCCTTTAAACTGACTGTGTTGAGAATGTTGTCACAGCAATGAGACAAATACTTTGGTTGGATTTGACAACTAATGACACAGTTATGAGCTGATTTGGGCAATAGGGCTGGGGAACTGTGTACCTAGTCACACGTTATGTCTTCTGTTGCTCCAGTTGTCACTTGACCTTGAGAGGCTTTCCAAGTCTACATATGGGACTTGTGACTCACTGGTACTGCACTTTGCTCTGTAAAAAGGCATTTGTTGCTTTTTGACCATGTCACTTCCTCAAGTGATGGTGATGATACTGGTGGTGATGTTGGAAATATTCAAAATGTAATGAATTTTCTGTAACACATACCATTAATTTATTCTTTTCAAATATTTATTTATTGTGTGTGTGTGTGTGTGTGTGTGTGTGTGTGTGTGTGTGTGTGTGTGTGTGGTTTGTGCATACCCACATGAGTTCAGTCCAGATGCATGTGTAGGCCAGAGGTGTTAGATCAGTGGAGCTGGGGGTTCAGGCAGTTGTAAGCCACTGAATATAGATGCTGGAAATCAACATCAGGTCCTCTGGAAGAGCAGGAAGCACTTTCAATCACTGTGCTCTCTCTCCAGCCAAATTTATTCTCTGAAAATTCCATACACGCATGCAGTGTATCTTTATCATGTCCATCCTCATTCCTTCCTTCAGAGTCTCCAGGGGACACAACCCTTCTTCCCCCACAACACAGCTCTCTCTCCACTCCATGTCCTCTTCTTACTTTCTCATAACCCACTGAGTCCCATCTGTGATGCCCGTGTGCCCATGGGTGTAGGGGAAGCCACTGGGGCACGGGTAGCTGCTAGGTGTCACCCCATTTCCTAAAATGACCCTCCTTCTCCCAGGAGCTACCAACTGCCAACTGTTGGATTCTGCTTTAATTCTTCGGGATCTCAAATAGATGAAATGACAAAATTTCCATGTCTATTTTTCAATCTGAATCCACAGAGAATGCTAGTGTGGGGAAAGATAGAAAGCTGCATCCTGCTGTCTTTTCTTGCATAAAGCATAAGTACTGGCTCATCCGCTCTGAACATATGTTTGGTAACAGTTATGAGCTGAGCATATGTTGTTTTAGGAGATTATTTAAATCTTACTCTAAATCCAAAGGAATCTTTTCAGAATATAAAGAGGCCCAGGAAGCACTGAGAAACCCACAGTGGTGTCATGAATCCTATCTGTTTTCCTCTGATTGCATCAAACCATGTAGGCTTACTGGATTTAACATTTGTCATCTTCATCAGTCTGCTGCCCTTATGAGAAGCTATTTTACTTAGATTGTAGGTTGTTACTTTTAATTGTCAGTGATTAGGATTAATTAGTGTATTAGTTTCATTATAATCAGGATTTATGACTGTTAGGAATAGATTTAAAAAAAATGTCCCAGAGGTCCTGATATGGATCAGGAAGCATACAGAACTCACCTTTTCAGTGTCTGCCATCATAATGTCACTCTGCTAGGCACACAAGTGCAAAGAAAGGTAAATGCTGAATGCTATGGAATTATCATAATTTGAGAACAACCTTATTTTTGTAACAGTGAATATAAGGTCTGGGGAGGTAGCTGAGTCAGTAAGTAAAGTCCTGCCCTACAAGCAGGAGAACCTGAGTTTATATCCACTGTACTTACATAAAATGGCACCATAGTGCATACCCAGAATGCAGGCAGTGGAGAGGCAGAGGCAGGAGGCTGCCTGGGGTTTGCTGAGCAAACATTCAAGTTGAACTTGTGAGCTCCAGATTCAGTGAATAACCCTGTCTCAAAACTTAAGGTGGAGTTATTGAGGAAGACATTTGATATCAAACTCTGATCTTCTTATGTACACACACACACACACATACACACACGCTCATATACATGAAGGATATCCCCCATCACATACACATGAACATACACATATACCATACACACACACACACACACACACACACACTCACACCACATCTTTATCAGCGTAACCTCTAACTTTGTTCTAAACATTTATCCTTATCCCTGAAGATAAGTGTAGTCCTCACCATTCACCAAGGAAACCTTTTTTTATTTTCAGCAGAGATCAGAACAGAAAAGTACAACCAATCAAAATGTCGATTTGTGGATCCCAGTCCCAATGGATACATCTCAAAAGCACTCTTGCACCTATTGCTCGGGGAATGTTAGAGAAGAGAAAGCAGAAGATGATGAGAGGCAGAGGATAGGGGTGTGTACTGTGAGTTTGTGTCTCCTTCCTAGGCCAGAAGCTATGCACATAAAGTCTCACTAACATGACTCTACAAACATGAGCTCAACACAGACATCAATAGACATGCAAGAGTGAACAGGGGTAGAGGAGCCCATCTGACCTCAGCCCTAACTACTGGCAACTAAGGAATGCTGAGAGCTGGGGAAATAAACTTTCCCAGGAAGAGCACACCAATTGTTTATCCAATACCAAATGATCAGCTATAAAAAACATACATATGTGGGAGCAGGTTATACTTAAAAATACATGCGAATATACATATACATATGTCAATGTAATAACATGAAAAAAAAAGGCTGTGAATTTGAAAGAGAGAAAGGAGGGGTGTGTGGGAAGGCTTGGAGTAAGAAAAGGGAAGGAAGAAATGATGCGATTGTAATATAATCTCAAAATTAAAAACAACATGGAAAAAATAAGAAAGAAGTGGTGATTATTCCTTGGCAGTGCACATCTCCTAGGGCATTGTCAGGATTGTTTTCAACCTCTTAAAAGTTTCAGCCCTTTTCATCCACCCCTTCTTATATAAATGCACAGAAACTTCTCCCTGCTGGACCGTGCAGTCCCCTACTCCCAAAACCTCTAAGAACGATTTCCATATATGTACCACAATCCTGCCCTCTGCCATCCCCTCTGTCCCACCAAGAGGCGCAACCTCTCCCTGCCTGCTTCCCTCCCACTCTGAGCAGCAGAAGAGGTCTTTCACCTCCTGTCTGAGGCCCGTTCTGTCAAGTGAGTTCACCCAGCCTTCACCGTCTCCTCTGTAATTTTGCTTCACCAATGATCTTCTCTCTCTTATAACTTCAACCTTCTTCTGCCCTCCTTCAAGGAAGCATGCTCAACTGTCTCCTTTTCTTAATAGAATTTTTGGATCTCTTTAATGCCCCCTTCTAGTTCTTGACCTATTTCTCTTCTCTCCTTATCAAAGTTTTATGAATTTGCTGTCCTTACTTCCTCTTCACCCATTCACTGCTCAGCCTGTTGCAATGTGGCTTCTCTGAGGCATCTGGGCAGCTAATGCTTCTGCCACTTTCCCTTAACTGCCATCATGGGTTTTCAGACTCCCAGACGGCTTGGGTGTACCTGTCTGCCTCCACACCTAGACGCATGTTCACATGTTTAAACACGTGCATGAAACTCTAAGATGTTTGAAATCCCTGTGAATATCTCACCCCGCTTAAAGGTGATTTAAAGTACCTTGTGACTTAAGGCAGAGGTATTTAGCATGTGTGTGCTTAATGGATGGATCAATAAATATATATGCAGCCAACTCCCAGATCTATACATACTCGAGTTCTTTCAATGACTTCTTAAAGCACACATCCAAAAATGTATCAGGTATCTAAATATTTTTTTAATCTCAAGCTCAGTTTGTATAATAATGAACATTTCTTCCAAAAACTCATCTGTGAGTCATTATGAATACCACAGTTATCATTTTCATTACATCTGGGGAAAAAAGAGATTTTAGGAGCCTTTATTTTCCCCCTTTCATGTTCCTGAATAATTTTCCATGCCATACCACTTTTTCGACACATATCTCAAAACCATCCTGTCTTCCCTGTTCTCATGGCCATTGCCTTAGCTCAGAAATACATCATCTCACACCTGAACAATTTTAATAGCCTCCTTGCAGGCAGGGTGCGCGGCAGCCTCTAGCTTTTCCTACAATTCATTATCCACATCTACTTGGCAATCTCATTTTAAAACTCAAATTTGATTCATTTATTCAATAAAATTTTATTGAGCAGCCACTATGGATAAAGTAGTGAAAAATCCAAGCTGTTGATGCCCTCACTGAGCTACACCCTACAGAGATGTTCATATTCTTCCTCTGTGTCTAACATCCATCCACCATTCTCTAATAGCCTGGGTCACTGAATACAATAAAGCAGTCTTAAGGTGACACACAGGAACCTTTATCATCCATCCATCCAGGCGACTGCTAGCCTATGGGGCTCTTTTAAATCACAGGGGCTCTTTATGGTCCCCTTAAGAGATTCTCATTCTGTAGTCAAAGGTAGAGCTCCTCAAGCTACATTTCAGACAAAACGTGCTTTGTGAATGCATATGTGTGCACACATGTGCATTAGTGCATGCATATGAGTATGTATGTGTGTGCAAGTGCATGTGTGTGTGCAGATGGAGGTCAAGGACTCCTTTCCTATAATTCCTCAAAAATGCTGTTTACCGTATCCTTTGAGACAGGATCTCTCATTGGTCTGGAACTCGCTAATGTGGCTACACTGACTGGCTAGCATGTCCCCAGGATTAGCCTGTTTTTGCCTTCCCAGTGCCAGGATTAAAAGCTCATGTCACCATGCCAGGGTTCAGAGAGTTTAACCTGGGCCTTCAAGTATCCATAACATGTACTTTACTGAATGAGCCCCAGCATCCAAAGAATTTTTACATTCCATTTATGAACTGCGCTTACCAATTCTCAATCACCGCACAGGTCTGTATCTACCACATCTCCTTGCTTACATTATACGTTTGGTAACACAAAGCTACTGTAGTTTCTTCTTCCCAAAATAGTTTTACATCTTTCCTTCTATTAATGTAATGAACACAGAAAGTACTGGGTTTTAGGAGAGCCAAGGCTGAAATTGTGCAATAAATAATGCTTCTTAAAAACTTGGTAGACTTCTGGTCAATTCTAAGAGTCTTTGGCCATGCTTAAGAATTGGAACACGTGACACTCAAAACCAGAGTGTTTTATTTCTTCCTCTTTCCATGCCCTTTTCTATTTCAGCTTAACAGAAAGCACCATTGTAATGCCTTCTTGAGCTGTGGATAGAAACATAACCTTAACATTCTCCTTGTGCCTGTAAACTTTAATTGATTGGAAGGTTTTGTTTACCACTCTGAGTCTTTTTATTCTTCAAATTTGCATTTTTTGTGTGCATTTTGTATTAACTATACAAAACTTCATATAATTTCTGAATTTCTTCTCTCCTTTCTGCTTGCAAGCTAGCCAATTTCATTCCCTATTATTTGTTTTTAACGCACACAGAAACAAATGGCCATTGTATCTCTTAATGGAATACCACTTAGTGTGTTCATCTCACATACTCATTTCATCATATTTAAATCTCATCATAATTTTTCCCTAAAACTTTTATTTTTTGACATGAAAACTTTAAAAATTCTTTTTAAAAAAATCTTTCTGAAATACACAGTGTTGTAGAATAGTACCCGGACCTACTCATTTTGTTCTATCTGTGCCTGAGTATATTGATCAATCTTTCTTCCTCCTTCAGACACAATTTACAGCCTGTGGTGACCACTATTGTTTCTCTCAGCGTCTATAAGATCAAACAGTTTTGGTTATTTATAAATAATTTTCATACTTATTATTTTTGTGTGTGTGTGTACTATTTGTGTGTGGTGTGGTGGTGGTAGTGTGTGTGATGTGTTCTATCTGATGTGTGTTATGTGTATATATGATGCGGTGTGTTTGTGTCTGTCTGTCTGTGTATCTGTGTCTGTGTGAGTATATACTGTGTGGGATGATTTTGGCTACAGCTCAAGGAAGGCATCATCTTCCCAGAACTGGATTTATACGAGCAAGCACCCCTAACCACTGTGCCATCTCTCCAGCTCTGACTGGTTTTGATTCTTTACATGGATGAGATGTTGCAGAGTTCATCTTTCTGTGCCTGCCTGATGCTCTCCAGTTCCATTAATCTTAAAAATGACACGATCGCATTCTTTATGGCTGAATAGTGATTCACTGTGTATAGCTAGCACACTCTGCAAGTCAGCCAATTTTTTTCTAAATGTTACTCTGAGAATCATGGATGGGAAGCCATGCCTCTCAGTTCATCATCTGAAAACATGGCAATGTGTGTGCACGTGCATGTGTGTGTGTGTGTGTGTGTGTGTGTGTGTGTGTTTCTCCTTTCAGTGTAATACAAGTTACCATATGTACAAACTCTGAAATCAGTTTTCTTACAACCAATGACCCAAGCCAATGCCACACTGCTCTGATCCGTTCTTTAATACTTACAGCTTGAAATTCTCTAGGCCTCATCATCTTGCAGGAGCCAATGAGGTTCCACTAATAACACTAACTTCGATGTTACTAGGTCCTTATAATTCTGCAAGAATCTGCACGGTTTACACCCTGGGAGTCTTAGTGAGCCACCAAGAATGATTCCTTGCTCTATACTCTTTCACACTCTCCTAAGAGTATCTTCTGGGCTCTTCATGCTGTGCCAATTTCTACTATTTTTATTTTTACTTTTTGCTAGGCCCTTGTTGCCCATTTCCATGTTCACTGGGTGTCTACTATTTTCTACCCAGTACTTTGTTTCCATTAGTACCCTTACAACTTGCCTTTCCATTATGTGCTAACTTTTTCTGTGCCAAAGGGGTATTCTTTTTTAAACATTGGTTTGTCATTGTGTGGTTAATGTTAATTGTCAGCCTAACACAATCTGGAATCACCTAGGGGACAACTTTGTGGACAGTGAGGGAGTCTTTAAATTAGCTTTTGAGATGGGAAGACCCAGCTCGAATAAGAGTGGCACCGTTTTGTGGGCCGGGGTGTCAGGCTGAATAAGGAGGGGAAAGCAGGCTGAGCACTGTGATGCATTTCTGTCTGATTCCTGACTGCAGACACAATGAACAAGTCATTTCATGCTCCTGCTGCCATGGCTTCCCTTCTGTAATGGAATGTATCTCCTTGATTTGTGAACCCTAACAAGCAAGCAAGCAAGCAAGCAAGCAAGCAAGCAAGCAAGCAAGCAAACGAACAAAGCACACCTCTTTCCTTATGTGGCTTTTGTTAGGCATTTTTTCGTAAGGAGAAAACCAACAGATTTCTCGGTGATGTTTCTCAGTCATCTCCACCCTGTGTTCAAGAACCTCACATCCTACTCTGTGCTAACTCTACAGTTTAGAGTACCAAAGAGTAGATATTAGCTCACATGTCTGCTTTTGTAATAAGATGCATAATTGTATTCTGTGTATGCCATGTGTTTGCTCATGTTTAATTTTACCAAGTTCCTTTTATTAAAGTTCATTTTAACTGTATTTCAAGTGAGGGCTTTTCCATTCCTGTCTCCCTCTCTGCCATACACATGTCAACCTCGAACCAGCTCATGGAGAATTGAGACACTGAGAGTAAAACCCATGAGGTCCTGGGTGGCTCTGAGCATTGCATAGCAGCTGTAGTGTATTTCCTCAACCCCTGCTTCTTGTTATCTTAACCGCTGACTCTTCTTGCTGTGTTAATGTCCTAACATGTTGCCAGTATTTCAACATTTCTGTGACTGCCAGCTTACAAGGGACACTTCATCTTACAACATTCTTCGAGCTGTGACACTAGGCTCCTTGACCTAACTCATGAGAAAACGTGATAGCGTTTTGATGTGGAAGCTGCTATAGAAAGTAATTGTCTTCTGGATCACATCCTCGACAATGTGGGTACCAACTTAATTTTTCTCCTTCACTACTGTTATTTATGAGGCAGAGGCGAGAACAAGAGAGATGTTGTTAGATGAAAGGTGAAATATTCTATTGTGGAGTATGTTTTATGGTAAAAGGAAAGAGATATATAATTTCTGACTTGAGGTTTGCATAGGATCCAGATATCTTTTTAGGTTACCACCTCCACACATTATTTAAGGCTCTGTTCTCTGCTTGTCCTGGTTTACCTTTTGATATAAAGTCCTATCATTCACAGAGTAAACATGTCTCACACTCACCAACCCAACCCAAGGGTGCTGTGTTTCCATGCAAGGTCAAAGAGTCCCGCCTTCTCAGAATATGCTCTTTGTGAAAGATTTATTTCTAATTTTTAAATATTTCATTTGCGTCATTTTGGTGGATGAGTGTTTTACTTGCATGTATGTGTGTGCACCAGTTATGTGCCTGGTATCTGCAGAGGTTAAAATAGCATGCCAGATCCCTTGTAACTGGAGTTAGGACAGTGTGGGCTTCCCTATCGGTGCCAGGAAATGAATTTAGGTTTCAGCAGAAGCAGTGTGATGTTAACCCTTACACCATCTCTGCTATGCCCAATTTATTTTCATTTTAATTATGTGTCTGCATGTTTGTCTCAGTGGGACATGTGCACATGAGTACCGGCGCCTGTGGAAGTCAGAAGAGGGCATCAGATCTCCTAGAACTTCAGTTCCAGACAGCTGTGAATGGATAGTGTGGATGCTGGGAGCCAAATTTGCGTCTTCTGGATGAACAGCAAGGATTTTAACCACATAGCCATCTCTCCAGGCTCCCAGAATGGTCATTTTAAAATCCCCCCTCTCTTTCCTCCCTCCCTCCCTTCTTCCCTTCCTCCCTCCTTCCCTCCCTCCCTCCCTCTCACCAAATATCTCTACCAACAGTCCCTTCTCAGTCCTGACAACAAGAAATGTCTTCCAACATTATTCACCTTAGAGACCTTAATGAAAAGTAGGATTTTGTATTTGCTTTCAGCTCCTTCTAAGTGTGCGTCTTAGCTTGGCTGTGAAGTGCCCTATACAGGATTATGTGCAAGGTTCCAGTTCCTGGCTGATGATGATGCCTTGGAAGATTCTAGAAAGTTTAGGAAGTGGGACTTAGCTGGAGGAAGTAGGTTACTAGAGGTAGATCTAGAGCATTTTGTCTCCAGCCCCCTTTCCTATCCCTCCCCCTGCTTACTAGCCACCACGATGTGAACTATTTGGCTCACACACGCCTTCTACAAAGAACTGACCTCTCTGAAACTGTGACAAAGTGTACTTTTCTGTTGTTCCTGCCAGGTATTTTGTGCCAGCACGGAAAAATTGGGAATTGTCTTCTAGAAGTGAGCTAAGCAGTAAGATCCCAGTATCTTTGGGAAGACAGGGATGATGAATGCATTTATTTGAATGGTCTACCCCTTGTATCAGAGTGAGGTTGGAGCAGATGACTCATGGTCTCTAAGAGAGCCAGGAAGAGTGAGGCCCGGTGAAATAAACACTTGAAAGAGAACAAGGAGGGGCATGTGAGGATGTGTGGAGAGAGAAAGGGGAAGTGGAAACGATGTGAGTATAAATTAAAAGAAATAAAAATGAAAGATCGGGGGCTGTAGAGATAGCTCTGTGGCTAATGTGCTTTCTATGCAAGTGTGGGGACCCAACTTCAAATCTTCAAGAAACATATTAAAATCCAGATGTAGTGTCACACAACTGGTTAAATGACAGTGTTGGGAAGCTGGGAGAAGTAGAACCCAAGTGCGCCCTGGCAAGTTGGTTTAGCCAACTGGTGAGCTATATGTTAACTATGAGACCCTTTCTCAATAAACAAGATGGAGAACTATAGAGGGCAACAAACACCAACATCTAGTCTCCTCAAATTCATGTACACCTACACACACACACACATACACACACACACACACACACACACACACACACACGCGGACGCACGCACGCACGCACACACACACATGCACGCACACACACACACATGCATGAACGTGCACACACGCACGCACACACACACACGCATGCACACACACACATGCACACACAGGCATGCACACACACACGCACGCACACACACACACACACATGCACGCACACACACCCACGCACACACACGCACATGCACACGCGGACGCACACGCACACATGCACAAGAATAGCAGCTTAGGTCTCTACAAGACTCATACCTGAACCAGACAGGGACACAAGCAAAGTGGGATTGCTATGTTCATATAATCACCATTCAAATTATAGAGGTTTAAAAATCCAGTTTTATCTGATGACTAAATATTAATAAGGCACTAGATGTTTGAATTGCTGAAGCATTACTGAATTTTTAAACCAGATGCCCTTTTCTCATTTCATCTTTCCTCCACAGCATTCGTTTTCTTTTTCATCACGGTGTAGGCTTCTTGGGAATCTGCCATCTTTATGCCTTTCATTTTATAACCCGGAAAAATGCAACCCCATTTCTTTCATAATATATATTTAAAGAGCAATAATGAATCTCGTGGAGTTTTTAACTGGCTCTTTAATGGTAGGCATACCTTCAACTCCACACTCTCGCAGACAATCAATAATTGTTCTATAAAATGCAGGGGCATTCATTATTGCCAATGATAATTCTCACCCTCCCAGCTGCACGATCTAATGTGTTTAAAGCATTATTCATCTTACACACGAGGCTGCAAATAAATAGGACCAGAAAGAAATAAATTAGTGATTGCTTCATTCTGAGACAGCCCGATTCTCCTGTTTTCCTGTTTTTTGCAAAGATTGTGTGAGAGTGCTGATGCTTGTGTGACATATAGGAGAGGAGAGACTGGCATTTACAGGAAGGTTTGTAAGTGGAGAGGGAATCCTTCAGGGCAGAAGTGATGTGTGTGTGTGTGTGTGTGTGTGTGTGTGTGTGTGTGTGTACCCACATGTGCCTGCGTGTGCCGACATGTGCCTGTGTGTGCATACTTACATACAAAGGCCAGAGGTAAACTCAGATATCCTTTTTCAATTGTCTACACTTTATTTCTGATACAGGCCTGCAGCTCACTAGGCTGGGAGGTCATGGAACCTCAAGTGTTCACTTGTGTCCACCCCTCTAATGCTAGGACAAGAGACACATGTCTGTGCAATCAATTTTTTAAAGTGCGTATTCTAGGGATTGAATTCCCATCTTCATGTTTGGAATGCAAGAATTTTACTGCGGATCCATTCATTACTCTAGCCCCAGAGTGGATTTTGCCAGTCGAGGGAAATAAATACCAGCCCTTTGTATCTTTCCTCTCTCGCCTTAGGGAACAAATGTCCAGAAGTATAGGTGAAATCCATAACCCAGGGTCACTGGCACACTGAATAAAACTTAAACACAAGCCGGGGTCATAGAAGGCTTCACATCTTTCCACAGCAGCACAAGAAGGGCTCTTGTATCTGACAGTTAACAATCAAAACACCCATAAAGCTCACCCTCTACTGAGGAGAACTCCATGGAAGTCCAAAGTTAACATAGGGACAGAGACAAGGTTCCAAGGACAGGCTAGCCTATGTTTCCCAGCAAATAGTGAGTGTAACCTAACTCTTAGCAAGATGAACATAGACACACGTATATTAGGCCTGTTTGCTTGAGTGGTATTAGTCACCTTGTTGCTCTGACAAGATACCCGACAAAAGAAATCTAGCAGAAGGGCTTGTTTGGGCTTTCGTTTTAAGGTACAGCCCATCAGGATAGAGAAGGCATAGCTGCAGGACCATGAGGCTGCTGGTCACATGGTGGCAACTGCAGTCAGGAAGCAGAGAGAGATAGATGTTGGTGATCAGCTCACTGTTTTATTCAAATTGGAACCCACACCCACAGAAAGATGCTGTCCACATTTAGGGTGGGTCTCCCCACTTCTGTTTCTTTTAAATATTGATTTGTATTGTGTGTGTGTGTGTGTGTGTGTGTGTTGTTCCTATGTGTATGCATGTTTGTGCTATGTATAAGCTGTGTCCCTAGAGGGCATTCCATCTTGAAACTGGAGTTACAGGTTTCTGTGAGTCGCTCACCATATGGGTGTTGGGAACTGTACCTGGGACCTCTGGAAGAGCAGTGTACACTCTTCACTGCTTAGCTACCTTCCTATGCCCATGGTCTCCCAACTTTATATGACTGGATCTAGAGACCCCTTCATAAATATCCTGGAGATTTATCTTCCTACGTGGTCCTAGGTCCTGTAAAGCTGACAGTCTATATAAGTCATCATAGTCTTTAAAGATTTTAAAACATCACCAGGAATGATGAAAAAAAAGATTCAGAGGGACCCTGGGGGCATCGCTAAGGAGGTCTTCCTGAGTATACTCTCATCTTTACCACCACAACTAGAAGTACAGGAAAGAGTAGCAAAGCTGGAGTCCTGGTATGTGCACGGGCTCACTCCACTCTGGCCTCTGACCTGAGTAAAGTGGCCAGCAGCAGGAGGTAATGTGAGGGAACAGGCAGAGGTCATGCTGTGTAGGATCCCATAGGCTGCTATTAGTTTGCATTTTACAGGATTCCAGTCTGGATGTCTTCCTTCCTCAGGAAAGAACCAACCTGGCTACTCATACACCATATTTGCTTCATTTCCCTCTCCACTGCAGGATTACCCCTCAGAATGAGTATATTCTTCCTGTGGGAGAGGCTACCCAGGAAATCCCTGAGAAGCCAACGGAAAGCCAGGAGATGATGAGATGATGCTCCATCAACTGAGTTCATTCTAGTTTCATTTCTGTTGTGATAAAATGTTCTCACTAATGAGAAACATAGTGAAAGAAGGGCGTATCTAGCTTAAATCTCCCTTTTCATTTGTGGAGAAATCAAGGCAAGAACATGCGTGTCGCAATGCTAGTTGCAACTACAGGTAGTCACAAAACATCTAGGAGCCAAGAGCAGAGAGAAATGAGTGAGTGTATGCATGCGCTCATCTCGATTTCTCTACTCTTGTGCAGTTCAAGACCTCCTGGCTAGGTAATGGTGCCACCAACAGTGGGCTGTGTCTTCCCACATCAACTAAAGTTAATTGAAACAATACTCTACAGTCAATCTATCCCTGAGGTTGTTCTAGATCCCGTTACGTTGACAAAATTAACCACCACTTCTTCCAACAGCTGGTTATCCTGCTAGCTTCTTGTTTCTTCGTCTTTGTCTGGAGGACCAAGTACTTGCATGTTCTTGGCTTCATGTATAGAAGTATCTAACACTGCATTCCTCCAGTCAATCCTGATGAGCCCCGCCCAGGCCCTTTATGCTTCATTATCTGTTTTGACTTATTTCTTGCTAAGGATGTTTCAAATTTGCAGTGTAGGGTCTAATTCTGATCTTGGTATTATCTCTTGTTCCACATGGCCATCTAGGATGATGAGGAAAGAATACATTTCCACACTCAAACCATTCAGACACTGTAGCCACCCTACATGTGTTATTCTATCAGTGCCCAGGGTTGACTTGGTTCTTCCAGAAATCTACCTCCAGACCCTGACACTCACCTCATCCTTGACAGATGGGGCAGAGACACAGAGATAAACAGATAAATTAAACAATTGTCATGTGGCTTGGGTTTTAATGATTGATTTCCATAGACTAGACCTTCTCTTTAACATGGTGAATTTATCTGAATAATCCAGCCATCAGAGACAATCATGGGCTCCATAAAACAAGAGAAAACACATTTATGTTCACAAGTGTAGCTGATGCTTAGCCATTTGTCCTGGTTTATTTTATTCTCTGTGAGTTTGTCTCTTCCATTGGTGATAAATTAAAGATTACTTTCAAATAATCCTTATCCATCACAGCTGTTTTTATGTGTTATAATGAAAGACACAACAATCACCTTTCATTATGCTCTTTTGACATCGTAGCATAATGATGAGATCCCCCTCTCCCTACAACACACAGTCCATGTCATCATTCTGGGTAGCTATAGTATGTGCATTTTCACAGATTAGAAAACTGAGGCTTTTAGGCAGCAGACCATATCCCCAAAGTTGCCCATTAAGAAAGTAGTTCAGGACACGAGAGATGGCTCAGTGCTCTTGTAGATGATCTAAGTTCAATTCTACCCACCTCATTAGATATCTCAAGTCACTCACTCCAGTTCCTGGGGATCTAATGCCCTCCCCTGGCCTCCATAGTCACCGAACTCACATGCACAAACCCGCATCATAGACACTCACATACACATCTAAGAAAAATTAAAGATAAAAATGAAGTGGCAGGATTAGAATTCAAGTCTTGGCCTTTATGGCTTAAGAGCTAAGCTTTCATTGTGAAGTTTTCTGAGACCATCTTCTTCTGTGCTTCATGCAACTGGGGGAACCTGTTGGTACCCATGACTGAAATCTATGAGGACAGAAGTTCCCTTGTACCTGGTGCTCATGTGGAGAATTTATTATTGTGTGTTTAGCTACTGAAATGGTAATGCACTACTTCCTGTCTGAGATCTTCATGCCACTCCTGCACAAGTGATTTGTTTTCTGCATTATATGTCCATGACCTACTCTAGATGTGGGACCATGCTTTACCTCTTGGTCCTCCTTCAGAGGCCAGCATCCTCATGATTGAGTGGATGCTGTACCAGTACCATCTCTTTCAGCATCCTTCCTCCAGAGCACTGCAACCTCCAGTCCTGCATTTGCTCAGTCCCCACGCACCTCAGAGTCATGAGCTTCTGTCTGCAAAATAAGAGACTTTCAGAATGTGTCTGAACTTCAGAACCAACTGGCATCAATTGGTTTAAAATTTTATATGAAATTATGTTTACTCATGTTATAATATATTTACTGCTTTTAGTAAAATTAGTAAGTTTTTGAGAATCCCTCTCGTGTTTGCATCTTGACTCCTACCCTTAACTCCTCCCATATTTATCACATCTATTTATCCCCAATTTTTTCTAAATCTAGTAACTCACTGACTCAGATTTGTGCTGTGCATCACTTCTGAATGTGGGGTCATCCAGTGGAGTGTGGTCAGCCTGCCGGGCACACCCTTAATGAAAATTGACTCTCTCTTCCCAGAATCATGAGGCTTATGCTAGAGCATTAACTGTCTTAATTATGTGCGGGTCTTATGAAGGCAGCAGCAGCTGTCATTAGCTCATGAGTGAAACAGCCCTGTCATGACCAGAAGGCACTATTTTCCTCCAGTGCCGTGTACTTCAGGATGGCTTTGCATTACATGTAGTCATGGATGACCTTAAACTCCTCGCAATCCTGCCTATACCTCAGCTCTGAGATTGTAAGCATGTGCTACCACTTTGCATGCTAGGCAAACCATATACCATTGAGATAATCCTCAGCCACACTTACTTTTACTATTCATGCATATGTGTGTGTCTGTGTGAGTGTATGTGCACGTGTGTGTACAGGCGCCCCCAGAGTTCGGAAAAAGGTGTTGAATGCCATGGACCTTAAGTTACAGGCAGTTGTGAGCTGCCAATGTGGATGCTGGGAACTGGTCATGAGTCTTCTATAAGAATAGCAAGCACTTTTGCCCACTGAGTTATCTCTTCACCCTCATTGACTTATTTTTCAATGGTTAATCACATGTACCAAGTAAGTATAACTTAATCTAGCTTCTGCTGTTTCTACTATACTTCTACATTTCTCATATTTTCACAGAGAACATTTCCATGCATGAGCAAATGTACATATGCAGTTGAAATGTTTCCATATGAGATCTATGTGTATAATGTACCATCATATACTTAAAAATGAACATATACATGTTTAACTAATATTCTTCTATTACTTTAAATTCAGGGATTGTAGGTGTGTTATTGGCCAGTTATTGCAGTCTTTTGGGTGGGGCTTGGGGCTCTGTACATGCTTGGCAAGCCACATCCCCAGCCCCTAACGCAGACCACTCTGTTTACTAAACCCTGTACTGTGATTATAGTGTCGTTACTTTACAGTATAGTAAAACTGATCATATAGTCTCCACTTTGGCTGAATCAGATACTAAGTCACACAACCAGACAGTGGCAGTTTCCAAATGTGTCTTCACAGTCTAAGAACAAACATAAATGGTTCATGATGCTTTGGGCATGAGGAAAGTCAAGTGGCTTCAGGCAGCCCCCAATTTCTCCTAAATAATTCCAGCTCGCCCAACGTCCTTGCTACTGGAAAAGTAAATGGACCAATTTATAAGACATGGAAAATTATGGCACAGTCACCTCTGTGACAGGTGTCAGCCTTGCCAAACAATTTCATGTTTTGAAGGGACAGCCGTAAAGAAAAGCATGAAGAGAGAAATTATATGTAAGACGGCCGGCTGAAAGCGCCTTTCAAAAATGAAGCTTGTGTTTCTCATGTTTTTTTTTTCTTGGTTTACAGGAATGCCCTGAAGTATGAAAATGTTTTAAAAGCCACTTGTTTCTACATTAAGGCAAGTTCAAAATATTTTGTCATTGCAATCCTAAGGGTCAGCTCACCAAAAAAAAAGTTCAATAAAAGGAGGATGAGCCTAGAGAAAGGAGAGGACTCTAGTTGTTTTCTTTTTGTGAGATTCTCTGTCTCTATAAAGGATCCCTCTCAATACTCCTCAAACTGACCAAATACTTTTGTCAAGAAAACAATGCCAGGTCTGACCTGTGTTCTGGGAGGAGCTGCAGAGCCTTCCCCACCCCCAGAAGAGTGCACGTGTCAACTTGACACATTCTAGAATTATATAAAATGAGAGAAACTCAAATGAGAAAAATGTCTTTGTAAGATCTGGTTGTAGGGTGTTTTCTTAGTTAGTGATTTAGTAGGGAGGGCCCAGCCCATTGTGGGTGGTGCCATCCCTGGGATGGTGGTCCTGGGATAGGTAAAAAAGCAGACCCCATGGCCTCTGCATCAGCTCCTGCCTCCAGGTTACTACCCTGCTTGAATTCCTGTCCTGACTTCCCTTTAATGATGGACTATATGCAGGAGTGTAAGCCAAAGAAAGCCTTTCCTTCCCAACTAGTGCTAGCACATGGTGTTTCATCATAGCAATAGAAACCCTAAGTAGGACAGGACATATATGTAGGTGTAGGTAATTTTGCTAACCAGACACTTGATATTTTGTTTGTTTCCTGTGAGAAACTTGGCCTGTGGAACTCCATGTATGCAAATCTCTCCATGGGGTGACATAATTACCTTCTTCAAAAATTGAGGCAGTGGGAAAATGTGTTTGTGTGTGTGTGTGTGTGTGTGTGTGTGTGTGTGTGTGTTGTGTATGCATGGGTGTGCTCATTGTACATGTATGTGTGGGAGCCAGAGACCAATGTCAGACATCTCCCTCTATTTTCCTCCAATTCATTTTCCATCACAGGCCCTATCACTAAATCTGGACCGCGTTGTCACAGCCAGATTATCTGGCCAGCCCCTGGGATCTTCTTGTATCTGCTCCACACCTGCAAGACACAGGTTGCATATGCACACCACCCTGTGTGGCTTTTAAGTGCGTTCTTTTTAATTATCCATACTCAGATCATTACATTTGCATATCAAGTACTTTACACACTGGGCTGCCTCCCTAGGCCAGCCATGGGAAATTGAAGAATATGCTTATATAATAAGCATAAACATGGTGTAAGTTTAGTGCTCAGAAAACAACGTATGATGTGTAAATAAGAAATGAGGATATCTTTCTCATTTCTGCACAACATGTACTCTGTCTCTATCCTGGGTTCTGACTTTTCCAATGCCCTCATAGGCTGAGCATATGGACAACTCCAAATCATTATGCACTATACAATAAATGATATTGCATTGTTGGGTTTAAAGTTTATCTAAAACATACAATATGATCACAAAAGAAAGAGGTGCAAAAGAAGTAAATGTGTCCCAAGTTCTTTGAAGTCTCTGAGATATTGCACGTCTATTAATTCTGTTGGGCTTCATTAAGTTAAAAATTTATATTGTACTCGCCAGTTTTTAGTTAGGATCTCATATAACCCATACTGGCCTTAAACTCAGGACACAGATGCTCTTGAACTTTTGCTCCTCCTCCTTTTACCTCCCAAGTGCTCAGATAGTGGGTATGTAATAGCACACCCACTTGATGCAGCACTGGGGACTGAATTCATTGTGCCTGCCTAGCGGGCAGGCAAGCACCAGGATAATCATCACTGAATAAAGAATATTGAATAGAGGAGTACATCATTTAACTTTGATTTTTCTTGGAAGCCGTCACCTGGACAAAGTTCTAAATGCATCTGCTTTGTGGAAGTTGATCCCAGTAAACAGCAGTGGAAGAGAAGAGAAAATAGGATTGGTGCCCATCAATAGTGCTTACACAGGTAAAAGTATAGTGCTAGACTCCAAGTAAGCTTGATTCACCAACACTAGAATGGATACATGTCGATATGTCATATGAAGTCACATTTTACAACAATGGGAGAAAATTAAGGCTAGTAACAAGAAATAGATGCACGGTAAATGTGAACACAGGAAGTCAGATAATACAGAGTGTGCACATGCCTCAGAATCCTTCAAAGTATGGGGAATTATGAAGAATCTGGTCAACAGGAACTGTGGGCCTATCAGACACTTAGCCTCAGTCTGTAGGCTAAGAACAGTTGTGGGAACCATAAAAGCAAGGAAAAGCTATCCTGGTTTTGGTATGTGACACCAGAGGTCATCTGGACACATTGCTGCATGTGAGGCTACAAGTTCTGTTCCAAAGACCATCTCCCACATTTCACACATACACCCATATTTTAATTCAAGATTCTTCTGCTTTAGTAACATTATCAAATGTCAACACAGAGAGGAATTTAATGGATGGTGATGAAATCACCAGTGATAAAATCAGCAGTGGTGGTGTTTGAATGTGAAATGTCCCCAAAGTATTTAAATACTTTGTCGTCACCTGGGTACACTCTTTGGGAAAGTTGTTGGACCTTTAGGAAGTAGATGTAGGGCCCTGCATGGACCACCGAGGCACCTTGAGCAAGCCTGAAGCTGTTGGCTGGAACATCTTGCCCCAGAGTAGTTCTTGGTTCTCTTCCTGATTTGCTAAAACATATCTGCTGGGGAGGAACTGAGCCTGAGAACTTGCATGCTTGACCCTCGATTGTTTTCCACTGTGCTGTGAGTCAGTATAGAAGCTCGCACCTTCCCCCCAACAAACAGCATTTGGCATTCCAGCATTCCCATTGCATGAATGATCCACTGTCTTGTCTCTTATTTAAATCTCTAGACCTTTGCCCAATTAGTGGAACAGATGGTAGCGTGGGCGCTACGAGTAGATACTTGCTGGAAGAAATGGGTCACTAGGGGTAGGCCTTGAGATTTTCATAGCCCAGCCCCATGACACTATTTAACTAACCAGCTTTCTGTTCCTTTTACCATGCATTGCCTGCCCTGATGGACTGTCTCCCAGCATACTACAAGCCAAAATAAGCTCCTACCCCCCCCCTCTCTTCTTCTTCTTCTTCTTCTTCTTCTTCTTCTCTCTCTCTCTCTTCTTCTTCTTCTTCTTCTTCTTCTTCTTCTCCTCCTCCTCCTCCTCCTCCCTCCTTCCTTCTTCTTCTTTTTCTCTGCCCGTCTCAAATTGCTTCTTTTTAGCTTTTATTTTTAAATTAAATGTTTAGTATTTTGTGTGTGCTTGGCTATTTGTGTGTGTCATACAGGTGGAGGTCAGTGGACAATGTTGTGGAGTCAGTTCTAGCCTTCCATATTTCATGGGATCAAAGAAAAGTCAATCTGCTCTACAGGTTTTCATTGTAGACACCTTTGCCTGCTGAACCATCTCACTGGCCCTTAAATTGCTCCTTGTAAGATATTGGTCACGCAGTGAGAAAAGCAAGAAACAGATTGGGATCTTTGGTTTGCTTAAAACCAAAGTCTGAACTACATTGTATGTCTCTGATTTTGGACTTTTCAGCTTTCTATGTTGAAGTTCCTGCCCTAAAAGGTAGGTGCTGATGAGCAGCTTGGCTCTGTTCCTACACATCCTAAGCAGGGGTAGGAACTCATTAGCTGGTGACAGACCATGTTGGTCGAGAGGCAAGTTTATGGGAACTCAATCTCACTGATATGGACAGATTTTTATTAACATTATTTGTTTAGGGAGGAACAAGGCAACATATATTTAGGAGGTGTCATTACTGTGACAGACAGAACTTACTTATGAAGGGAGCTATTCTGATCTGTCTGACTCTTTGTGTTTTTTCCTCTTTCTAACACAAAAGGCAAGTGAAAATTAAAACGGGAACTTCTGGAGGGGGGCAGGTAATGAGTATTCTAATTATTAAAGACTTCTTTCAAGCCTTCAGATAACACAGGATTGAACTGTCTTTCCTCAAATCCCATTAAGAACAGAACGGTTATGCCTGAAAATGTTATGACGGTGTTTCATGCCAGGGCCTCTTTGTCAGCCCAACTCAAGGGAAGAGAAAGCAAGGTGTCTTTCTGTTAGGTGGGCGATTCATTTTGGAAATTAACTTCCTTGCTTTGAAGGGGGTGTAATGATGAGCACTGTCCATGGGGTACTGCCTGTAAAATGAGGGTCTCAGGCAGTCTCTCTTTGCTGAAATGGCAGAAAACAGGTGATTGAGACTCAAGCCAGCAGATGCCGTCTAGAGGCGGGGCAAGGAGAGGCTTTTCTAGCTTCCAAAGAGTTATGAGGCAGATGAATTATTGCATTTTCCTATTAATAGAAATCTATACGAGTTTAATGGCAGTGATTTGCTTATTGAGTGTATTTGTTGCAAGAACAGTTCATCTCCTTGCGAACAAAAATACCGAGTTCAGATTCCAATCAATTTAACTCCCACATGTCAGCAGAGAGACTAATAGTTGGATTGACTGACAGCCAGGTCTATGCTCCACAGGATTGCTTCAAAACCCTCTGCCAGGTCTGCACAGAGCTTGCTTGGGTACAAGCCATTGCCTACAGGTAGTCACAGTTAGGAGTTGGGGCTGGGGGAGGTGAGAAGCCTGTGGATCCCACACTGCCTGGTTTCCCTTAGCTGCCCAGGCCTTGCCCTCCTATCTCAATGCTGCATTCGGCCCTCAGGGCTTGTAACAATGTCTGAGCTGATGTGCAGACAAGCTCTGTCAGACAGCACAATGCAAACACATGGGCAGCACCAGGGAGCTGCCTGCTAAGTGTGACAAAGAAGCCCTCAGCACAGTAGCGGCATATGGAAAGCAGGCATGAAATTACCCATGCTCAGGCTTGGAACTGTGCAGGGTTTTTAAAGTGAGCTCAGAGTGCTGGGTGCTTACAAGCTCGTCTTTGTTCCAGCTGTGAAAAGGCTGGCTAGGGTTGTCTCTCTCTGACAAAAACATTCCTAATGTTGAACGAAGTTTTTCATCTACCTTCTCACTCTCTTTTTTTCTGCCATGGCCTTTACATTGCAGCTTCTTTCCTGGATTCTCAAACAAAATGTGTTTGTAGGATGTGAACGTGTATATACACAAGACAGTACGTACAAATAAATATTCTTATGTATGCATATAAATATATGTATATATAAATCTATCATCTATCTACCTATCTACATGCACACACACACACACACACACACACACACACACACACACACACACGACAGTGTGCATGTATAATGTGCATTTGTGCTTGTATATCTGGAAGCTAGAAAATACATCCCTCAGTTCTATCCACCGTGTTTTATTTGTGTGTGTGACGAAGTCTCTCAGAGGCTTGGATTACACCAGTAAGGCTAGGCTGGCTATCCAATGGGACCCAATAATCTCCTGTCTCCACCTTCCCCTCGCAGGGAATACAAGTATGCAGCACCCTATTTTTTCTTTTTCTTTTGTTGGTTGATGTTTTGTTTGTTTCTAGGTTGGGGTGGTTCAACTTGGTTTTCCTGCTTACAAGGTTAAGTACCTCACAGCCTGAATTATCTGTTGACCAACTTTTAATGCTTCTTCTAGACTGTTCTGATTACTTGGATATCTTCCCTTAAGAAAGATATTCTCCATTCAAAGCTGTTGCTCTAGGGAGGAATTTTAACGCAAGGACAAGCGTCTTTGTTCTCAGATGTGTTTGAAGGCCTCCCTTCAGTACTAGCACCTGAGTGATGCTTGAGCACCTGAGGGCTGTAGGAAGACCATCTTCCATAGACCATCTGCCTTTTGATGCTGCTAGGAGTGATGGAGAGTGGTACCCTTCTCTCAGCTCTCTTCATATATTAATCATGTAGTAATTATAGAACTCATAGGTGGCTCAGCACTTGTAGATTTTCTGGTTCCAGGTTTTTATAACTCAACCATAAATACTACCAGGAGGCAGAAACAAAATGCATGAGTTCTAAAATACAAAGATTTATTTTCCTTCCGAATTATCTTCCTGGAGATAAGAATTGTATTGGACTCTAGTGTCCTTTGATTCCCCCTGCCCCCAAAATAATGAAGCTTAACAATGTTTAGTTAAACAATATTTAATAGTTAATTTTTTGCTTGGTATTTATGTGAGTGTCTGTGTGTTGTATGCTTATGTGTAGAAAGTCTCAATCAGGAGGTCACAAATGAAATGGAGGCAGAGGTTGAAGCTGGAGTGTCCCCTTAATTGCTCCTCAATCTTTATTAGTTTTTGAGTTAGGGTCTCACACCAAACTGGGACCTCAGCATTTAGCTAAACTCACTGAACAGTGGGCTCTTAGGATCTGCCTGTCCTCACCCACCCTGCACTTGCTTTTATGAGTGCATCTACTATGGCTGGCTTTCTACATGGTTTCTTAGGATCCAAACTCAGATTCTCTTGCTTTTCCTGCCCACTGAGTCATCTTCTCAGCCCCATTCTTGCTTTCTAGAATGTAAGAGGTATTGATATAATTATCTCAAGTACAATATGCAGAACAACCTAGCTAATATAAAATTCCAGAAGAATCATATGTAATGAAATTTTTTTTGCTTGCCTCCTGTATAACCCAATCTGCCAACACCTGTGATTTTAACTACCATCTAGACGTTGATAAGTTTAAATATTTATCTTTAGAAAGTACTTGCTTTCTGAGCTTTAGACTTAAAGGCTAAATATCTGTGGGTTATTCTGGTATCCAAATCTGCAAACACTTCAGGTTTAGTCAAGCCCATGCTACTGTAAAAATGGACTCACATATAGTTGTCTATAGACAGAGAACTATAGACAACTAAGGGTTGCTGAGAGAGGAAAGGCTAGTCAGTTGCAGGAATGAGGCCCTAACTGCTTATCCAGTTCACTGCGGTCAGCTCTGAAGTCATACACTTACAAGCAACATGAGATGGACCCAGCATGTTATATTTATGTGTTTGTACATATAGTAAATAATAAAAAGCAAAAAAAGAAATCATGAATTTGAGAGGCAGTGAGGGGGGCATGGAAGGGGTTGAAAAGAAGGGGAAGAGAGAGACATGTAATTCATTTTAATTATCTTAGCTCAAAAGAGACTACACTCTTAAAATGGCTCTCTCTTTCCAGTTACTGATCACTGATAGCTTCATGCTCACCCCTCCTCTCCATGCTGGAGCTTGAACTTGTGTGGGTCTTGTGTGTGTTGTCAGTTTATGTATGCAACTACCCTTCAGTGTCTGTAAAACAGCTTTCTTGTAGTAACACATCAGCTTACAATCTTTTTGTCTCCCATTTTACAACAATCACTCCTGTGAAATATTATTTTAAATAGGCAAAGATGTGTTACATTTGTTTATGCTGGGGAATATTACTTCAACCGTATAAAGGTGTGTTACATATTTGTTTCAACTGCCTTTCTTAATGACCTAAAGATGCATTAAGTTTGTTGAAGCTGCATTTGTTTAATCATGCAAAGATGTGCTGCTGTTTCACCTGGCTTGCCTGAGGCACCTGGTTGTTCTAATAAAGAGCTGAATGGCCAATAGCTAGGGATAGAGAATAAATAGGGGGAGAAATCTAGGCTCAGGAGAGAAGAAAGATAAAGGGAGAGAGAGAGAGAGAGAGAGAGAGAGAGAGAGAGAGAGAGAGAGAGAGAGAGAGAGAGAGAGAGAGAGAGAGAGAAGAGAGAATGAGAGAGGAGAGGGACATGCATGGGGCCAGAAACCAAGAAGCCATCAGTCAGCCAGACACAGGGATCAGTGAAAGTAAGATATACAGCTGGTTGATGCCCCCTCCCAAGATACAGGTTACTGGGACTTTGGAAGAGGTGCTGTGTTACAGATATCTCATTGGGGTTGAACATTCCACAGTCTCTTCTTCTTTGCACATTGTTGACGATGTAGTTATCATCTACTCAACAAAAGAAGCTTCTCCTATGTAGGCTGAGAGATACTTCAATCTATGAATATAATGATGTAGTGAGAAGCTGAATGATGTCATTACAAGTACTATGTCCATTTGGCAGAATAATAATACGTTTTCCTGTAGTGTCTATGAAATGTCTAGTCATGTGTTCTTGGCCTTGAAATTGGTACTCAGTGTGGGTTATATCTTGTAGAGCAGGCCTTAAATTCAGTAAGAAAGTGGTTGCTCCCATGACACTGTTTCTTTGCCACTATTCCATTAGTGGTCATATCTTATTAGGTCAGTCATTATTATACTAACAGGTTTCAAAGCTCGGTAAGATTGATAATTAGTTTTCTACTATGAAAGTTAGCCAGTATATATGTAGCGTACATATGAGTACTGGCTTGACTTCTTTATGTTGTATGACTCAAGTGTGTGGTGTTTTCAGCAATAGGGTCTTATCACTATGTTTTGGAGGGTAACCAAGAACACTGGCAATAGCCTATACTGTTTGGTGGGTCTATGAGACCTCACTGGCCAAAAAAAAGGTAAGATATTCTTGGCAGTGTGGCTTTTATTTGGTAATCTGTAATGTTCAGTGTAACATTGCCGTCCCATTTAAACTGCATCAACTGGTGAATAGACAATGAAGTACTACAATTACACAATGGAAAAATATTCAGCTACAAGAAAATGAAATTAGGAAATCCACAAGTAAATGGATGGATTTGGAAACAATAATTCTGAATGAGGTAATCCAGACCCAGAAATATAAATGTTACATGTTTTTATTTTATTCCATTTTCATGGATGTGAGCTTTGAATCTTCAGGTATGTTTGTTCCATTTGGGATACTCATGGTATTCAGAAAATAAGAAGGAGTTCTTGAGGTGATTTCAAGTGTGGAGAGATAGAATGAAGTGGTTCAAAGGGTCAAAGAAAATAAAGGAACAGGAAAGGCTAAATGTGAATGGGAGGGGAGGGAAGAGGAGGGGAAAAGAAGGCATAAGAGGAGGATTAACCAATGCTAAAGATCTTTCAAAGAAGTTATGTGGAAATCTTCTACTTCAAAAACTTCCTAAAATATGTACAGAATATATAAAAAGTGTTTTCTTAGCTGGCTGAGCATGGTGATGCACACCGTTAATCCCAGCACTCAGGAGGCAGAGGCAGGTGGATCTTTGTGAATTCAAGGCCAGCCTGGTCTACAAAGTGAGTTTCAGGACAGCCAGGGCTACAGAAAGAAACCCTGTCCTGAAAAAAAAAAAAACAAAGCATAAAAACAAATAAAAAAGTGTTTTCTTGCTTAAAAGTGTGTGTGTGTGTGTGTGTGTGTGTGTGTGTGTGTGTGTGTGTGTGTGTGTGTTTAGTACTAATAGAATGGAAACTATCTAAAGTTGGCTTTCTACAGCTTTCAACTACTCTGGACTCAAAAATCTGAATAGCTGGTAGACATAAAGGAAACATGACCAATTCCTCTTATTTTGAGAATGGGTCTCATGTATCCCAGACAGGTCTAGAACTCACCAAAGATTTGAGAATGACCTTGAACTTCCAATCCTCCTGCTTATGTCTCTTGAATGCTGAGATTATAGGCATGCACTACCATGCTTTGTTTATGTGGTGCTGGGAATTAAGCCCTGGACTCATGTATGCTAGGTAAGCATTCTACCAACTAAGCTAGGTCTGCAGTCCGTGTTTCCACAAGGTTCTAAATGACGAAGACGAGACTAGGAAAATTTCTTTGTAGGAGGCAAATTATTTTTATGCATTTATTGGTGAATAGAGTTTGGTAATATACTATGGCAGCTACCTTGTGTTGCCATATTTCTGTCTGAGCCACTACTTCTCCATGTTGTTTCCACATAGACATGGATAACAAATAAAATATCTGGATCACTGTGCCCCAATTCAATCTCAGAACCATTGTTCACAGAACACTGTCACCACCCCAAACTAACAGAAGTCATGTGAGATAAAAGCTGTTCACTGACTATGATTTGCTGGAGCCTGATAACAGATCAGGGACTATGCATATTATGAAAAGGCAAACAAATTTATCTCCTAGGCCATGCGTACTTACAGTGAAGAACCAACTATATCAGGGCCATTTAAAGGTACCATCTCTGTGGATTCCCTATATAGGAAAGGAAGTCACTATACTTGTCCATTTCATTGTTATTTAGATTTTATACAGTGCCAATACTGCTCAGTTTCTTCAGAGACTCAGAACCAGTAGTTTCTCCAAAGAAATAGCTCTCTCTCTCGCAGGCCCGCATGCACACACGCACACATAGGGTTCTTATGAAAGACTGGGCTCATATAATTATAAAATTTTGTAAGTTCCATTATGTTTTATAGATAAGATTAGATCCTGGAAAACTGGTGCTGTAGTTTAGATTGAGTTCAAAGCCCTAAGAGCTTGGGGAAGCAGTGATACAAATAATAGTCTCAGAGCCACAGAGGAGTTCAAAAAAGAGAGGAGTCCTTGCTTATTTGTCTGAATTGTCTCTCAGTGGATGAATGGAGCCTAACCAAACTGTTGAGGATGATGGCCTACTGGATTCACTGATTCAAACCCTACTTCCTTCAGAAACATCCTCACAGACACATTGGAAACAGTGTTTAATGTGGGTCCCTCATGACCCATTTTAGAGGACAAATGTTCAGATGCCAATGGAGAGCTCATGGCATTCTGGGGACTAGTGCTGAATCAAGGGCCAGGCAGCACTGAATGAGTTGCTTTCCACACTGGGACATGGGAGATTCATCTGAAGAACTCATCCAACACATGTTTTTTGAGATTGGGTTTTATGTAGCAAGGAATGGCTACGAACTTCTTAAGCCTCCTGCAGAGTGCTAGGATGCTAGGATTCCAGGCTTGTACCATGACATTTAGCTTATGTGTGCTGGGAATGAAATGCAGAACTCCATGCTTGCTAGGTAAGTGCTCTACCAAATGAGCCACACTGCCAGACTGGAAATCACCAAAAACACTCATCTCCCAAATCTGCTTCCAAATTCTCACCCCAAAATTTAAGACTAGGCATTCATATTTGCACAAGAACCTAGATGATTCTTTTTTCTGTTTTTTTTTATTGTTTCCCCTCCCTCCCTTCTCCTGCCTCCTCTCCTCCCCCCATTCCACCCTCCATCTATTCCTCAGAGAGTATAAGGCCTCCCTTGGGGAGTCACCAAAGTCTTTGGGGATACAAAGTTGAGGCAGGACCAAGCACATTCCCCTCTTAATCAGGCTGGGCAAGTTATCCCATATTAGATAATGAACTCCAAAAATCCAGTTTAAGTAGACAGGATACATTCTGGTCCCACTGCCAGCACCCCGTCAAACAGTCAAACCACACAACCATTACCCACATTTCAGACAGCCTCGCTCAGTTCCATACAGGTTTTCCCAGGTGTCAGTCGAGAATCTGTGAGCATCTGCTAGCTCAGAACCTAGTTGATTCTTATATGAATAACCAGAAGAATTTACTTTGGACACTGTTAAAGAAATGGTCTCCAAAGTAGAGTACACATATTCCTGATGCGGAGAATCATCTTTTTTTAATGTGGCAAAATTTCAGAATGTTAAACTAATACTTACCTTTAAAGAAAGACAACTTTCAAGCTTTACAATAGGGGCCTCACTGAACCTCTGGGACAACCAGCTCTTCATGTTCTACACAAAACCTACAGAACACCAAGGAGTCAAGTGGGAAGGGAAGGTGATTTGAGTTCAACTCAATGTGATGCAGCGAGGCAAAGGCTGCCTGGGGGCGGGGGTGGATGTACTAAGGGGTCAGTGATTTTGTTTAATCTTGTGCTCTTGGCTTATGTAAGGAATGTTAAATAGATTTCTATAAAGAACCCAGGAACTTGTGATGGAGCCAGTGTAAGATCCACAAGGGTGTAAAAGAAAGTGGCCACACTGGCTCGCATCCTGCTCATCCATAGTTCCTTGTCAACTATGTCAAGTGGAGAAATGTAATGGCACTTTACTCTGACATAATTGCTAAGAAGACTGGGTGAGATTGTGCTGTATAGTCACCATTAAAGATTAACCTTTCCCTAAGTGTACATCATGCCTCAAAATCATTATCTAATGCCATCCTGTTGAGCATGGCAGGAAAGCAATTAGACTGTATTACAGAGGTCGGGACCAGCGTGCCACAGCCACTCTAATGTGGTGTGATCCTTGGTGTGACCTTGCTTGAGTTACTAATTTGCACTATCTTAAGTTGATCTTGCTGCTATAATGAATTACATTAGGCTGTGAAATTTATAACAATAGAAGTTTCTTATTGTTCCATAGAACTGGAAGCTCAATTACAGGGGCTGGCATATTTAGTAAATGAGGATGGATCTATGCTCTGAAGATAGTGCCTCTTGTTGGATCCTCACTGGTGGGGTTAGGGGAGTGCTGAAAGTTGACAAACACTTTGAGGACTTTTCACAATGATAGTAATCCCAACCCCAAGGACAGAGCCATCATTGGCCTAAGTACCTCTTAAGGGCTCTCCTGTAAATATTATTATATTATCAATAACATTTCTACTTGAATTTTGGGAAGACATTAATAAGCAGAACATAGGATTTACTCTTTAGATCCCAAAATTTGTGTTCTCACGTATTATACATACATGCATATCTTTCTATTTCAAAATCTCCCCAAACACTAATTTATTTCACATTGGCTTTGACGTATAAATCCAACTATCCATGTAAATATTGGCTTGACATGGGTGAGACATTTTATCATGAAGAAATTTAGCCTTCCAGTAGTGAGCTTGTGAAATAAAACATGTTTCTAAAATATAATGGTGCATAAGAATTGAGAGATGTTAGTTACCAGCAAGATCTGAGTGAACCTTACTTAGAGTTACCATGCCATGATGGTTGATGCTTCACACAGCTGGGTAGGAATTTTGGTTGCTTCCCTCCTTTGGAAGCTTGAATGGTGCCTTCTGGTACAATAAAAGCTAGTCCTCAGAAAGGAGTCATTTGGGTCAGTTCTACCTCAAGAACCTCTGGTCTCTACGTCTGAAGTTCATGACATCTTCAAAAATAGAGGCTTTCCTTCCACTTCTGGAGGGTCAATCAATCAGACTTAAGGCTCAGCAAGGAAGAAACCATACCTGTTACTAGAAACCTGGGCAACTGCTCTGAGCTAGTGAAGTCATGGATTTTAGAAGAGAACCTAAAACCATCCTTTACTAAACCAGCGTAAATCCTAACTATACAAGTATTTGTCCTTATACCCACTTGTCAGTATAGTCCTCGCCATCCATCAAAGACACTTCTACTTTCAACAGATGGAGAACGTTATAGAATACCAGAAACAATCATCAAAATACAGAGTTACAGGGCATATTTCCAATAGATACATGTACAAAACAACCCCCATACCTGAAGCTGAGGGTGCATTGTGGAAGAGGGAGTGGAAATATTGTTAAGAGTCTGAGGATCAGGAGTTCACTGTGAGACTGTTGCCTAGTAATACAGAAGCTACAGCCATAAAGTCTCAACAACGTGACTGCCTAAACATGAACTGATTAAGAACAATAACATGTGTGCTCAAATGAACACGGGGAAGTCCATGAGAACTTAACACAAAGGATTCTACACAAAGACCTAATGGCAACTAAGGGATTCTGAGAGGTAGACACAGTCTTCTTCAGGGAAGATAATACCAATTGTCTAGTGCCAAACAGCCATTCCAGAAAAAAGGTACTTATGTGTAATGTTATGCAAATTCAGCAGGCTATGTTTAGAAACACATATGTATGTATGCATGTATGTATCTATATAAATTGATCTATCATCTATCTATCTACCTATCATCTATATTTCTATCTATCTATTTATTTATCTGTCATCTATCTGTATCTTCGTGTAGCAGTAATTCACAATAAAAGCTAAGCTGCCATGAATTTGAAAGAAGGCAAGTCAGACTGCATAAAAGGGTTTAGGAGAAGGAAAGAGTAGAAAGAGATTATGTAATTATATTATAGTCTCACAAATAAAAGAAAAAATCATAATGGTGAGACAGGTGTCTGATAAATATTCCCACTCCAACACAGAAAAATATGAAAGAAGGAAGTGATACCCCTACGGGACAATTATCACATCTTAAAGGTCCAAATTCCTTGGTTTGGACATCATGAACCACTGTCTAGAGACACTTCAGTGGGACCTGGGCTTGGAGTTTTGAGAAGCATGGCCCTCATATTTTTAAGGTACAATTCATGTATTTTAATGGCTTACAGTCATTTGCCTATATCTATGAATTAATGGTTTTCCCTGTGACTGTCATAAAGCACCTGATTTAAAAAACAGCTTAAAGAAGAAATGGTGACTGATTTTGGTTCATAGTTTGAGGGACCAGTCCATTGTGGTGGGGGAAGGAAGATGGCAGGGTTCTGAGGCGGCAGATCTCATTATATGCATAGCTGGAAGAAGAAAGATAGGAACGTTGCTGCTTGGCCTAATTTTCCCTTTTATTCAAGTCAGATGCCAGCCAGTGGGCTGTTGTCATTCATATTCAGGGTTGATATTCCATCCTCAGTTAATCCAATATAGTAATCCCCCACAGACATTCTTAGCATTTCTCCCCATGGAATTCTAAATCCTGATAATTGATAGTATTATCAGGCGCTTCCAGGCTAAGTTGGATATGTTGTTACAGTTCTTGGATCTTTAAAGTGGGTTTACTCCCATGACTATGCCGTCACAGGGGTTATTTGTAGAGACATGACCCTTCAGTGGTCATAACACTCATCTTCCTGGAGCCCAAGGCTCCCTAGGACCTTTGGATGTCTGTCTGGAGGTCTTGCAGCTTGCACTCTGCATTTTAACCAAGGAAGTCCCACATATCTGCCCAGATCTCTGCTTGCAACTTCTGTTGGGGGCACACTGCATCCTATGCCACAACTGGACACACTGGATTTACACCCAGGGTGGCCGAGGACTTGGACTTTGACTTTAAGGTAGGAAGGACAGCACGCAACATCTATGAATGCCATTAGGGTTATTCGTCCATTGTTTTGACAGATAACACATAGCTTCTGTCTTGCCCTTTGAATGCTGCCCATAATAATTTTCTTATTCTTTACAGTGTGAGAACTTCCCAACTCTTCAAATTCTGCCTCGCTTTTGATTATACATTCCATCTGTGATTTGTTTTTCTCTCCCTGAATTTTATTGTGAGCAGTCAAGAGAAGACATACCATATCTTCAACAATTTGCTCAGCGATACCTTCTGCCAAACATTCTGAGTCATCGTTCTGAGGTCCTATCTTCCCTGAGGCACTGCAAGATCACAGCTCAGCCAACTTCTTTGAAAGATAGTAACAAGGTTAGCCTTCCTTTCAATCTATGGCAACATCCCTCATTTATAACTAGGTTCTCCTCAGAAATATCCCTCTGTAGCTATCTCCCTTTCTGTTCCCTCCCTCTCATTTTTATTTTTGGTAGTATGTATGCATGCATGAGATGGGCTATATGCTTGTGAGTGCAGGTGCCTACAGAATCCAGAAGAGAGTGTCAGATCCACTAGAGCTGGAATTACAGGTAGCTGTAAGCCACTCAAAGTGGAAACCCAACTCAGGTCCTCTGCAAGAGTCATTTCTTCTCTTAACTGCCAAACTATCTCTTTAACCCTGTCGAAAGGCTTTACCATCCAAATTTTCTGCTCACATTCTGATTTCAATTGCATATCATGAAGATGAAGGCTGTCTTCACAGCTTGGCTTTTCTGAGCCGACCCCAGAGTAGCCCTTAGGATCCATCCTTCTGAGAGGCTTCTACAATTTTAGAGTAACTGCAACAGCTGCACCCTGATTCTGAATACTAATTCTTTGACTTTACTTTTTATTATGGGTGGAAGAAAGGTACAGAGGTGCATAGGTGCCATGGCACAATTGTAGAAGCTAAGGGACATCTTTCAGGAATCTGTCTCTCAGGCTTAACAGCAAGCATTCTTACCTGATGCCCCGACTTTCCTGGCCCTGGAAATGTCCATTTCTGTCTTAGTTCATTCATGCTGCTGTAATTAAAAACCCCCAGACAGACATCATTTTCTTACAGTTCTAGAGATTGGAAATTTGAGGATGCTGGAAGCACTATCTGGATAGAGCTCACCCTGAGTTTGTAGTGAAACTCACTACCCTCATGGGACAGAGGGCGCAATAAGGGATGAAGACCATTTTCAAATGGCTGGAGGGAGTAAACTGCTATGGCAACTTTGAGAAGCCTCTTTTATAGGGTACACTCCTGTGAACATGATAGAGCTTGTAGCATTCCGAGACTCCACCACTTCCCCAAGGGGATAGAATTTTATTGTGAACTTTGGAGAGCAGTGCCATAGTTAGCATCAGTCATCAAGTTGACACAGCTCACAGTCATCCGAGAGAGTCTTAATTGGAGGATGACTCAGATTGGACTGCCCTGTGTCCAGGTCTGTGAGGAATTGTTCTGATTGTTGATTGATGTAAGTACTCGGCCCATTGTGAGTAATACCATCTTTGGACAGGCTGTTTAGTTAGCAAGGCATGAGCCTGCATGTGGCAGCAAGTAACGTTCTTCATGGTTTCTGCTTGCTACCTTGCCTATTTCTGCTCTGACATGGCTCACTGATAGACTATGACTTGGACAAGTATAAGTCAAATCAATACTTGCCTTCCCCAAGTTTCTTTTTGTCTTGGAATCTATCAAAGCAACAGAAATGTTCACACTATACCACACACTATGCTGCATTCCCCTATCTAAGAAGAGCTCTTAGGAGCATTAACAGATACTTGGAACCATGCACAAAAAGGGTGTACAATACAAATGTGAGCCTTTAAAGTATGGTTTGTCCAGGCAGTGGAGATGCTCCGTCAGTAAAAGGCTTGCCGTGCAAGCACAGGTTCCTGAAGTCAGTCCTCAGAAGCCACATTACAAACCCACGTGTGGTGTTTTACACTTGTAATTGCAGCACTGAGGAGGCAGAGAAATGTGGGTCTCAGGGGCCCACTGACCTGACAGTTTAGTTTACTTTGTGAGTTCCAGGCCAATGAGGAACTCTATCTCAGAAAAGGTGGTTTGAGCCCAAGGAAAAAAACCTAAGCTCCTCTCTGTTCTCTCTCTCTCTCTCTCTCTCTCTCTCTCTCTCTCTCTCTCTCTCTCTCTCTCTCTCTCTCTCTCTCTCTCTCTCTCTCCCTGACCCCCCACTTACATATATACAAATGTATACACAGATGAACTTACAAGCTTACACACACTATATATATATATATATATTATATAATATTTATATTATTTAAGTATATCTGTGTTTATGTTTTATATAGGTATATTTTCTCTTAAATTTAAGTAACAGGGCTGAATTTGATGGTATGCAATGGTCAATATCTTGTATCTGGTAGGACTTAGAATTATTTAGATGCCAAACTCTGGGTATGTCTGTGAGCAATTCTTTAGATGGATTTAACTTAGGTGTGAAGACCAACCTTGAATGTGGCTTGTACCATCAATGGGCTGGGGTCCAGGACTGAATAGAAAGGGGAAAGGAGCTGCGCATCAGCATCCATTCCTCTGCTTCCTGACTTTGGATGCCGTGTGCCCAGCTGATCTGTTCCTGCAGCTGTGCCTTCTCCACCACAAAGAACTGAACACAGCCTGACCTTTCCTTCTTTCTTCAGTTGTTTGGTTGGATGCTTGAAAAACTATTACAGGAAGGGCTCAAACATTGTCACTGATAGAAACAAAGAGGAAAACCTCCATGTAACCAGGCACTGGCCTCCTGAGAGTTCAAGTGTCTGTGCAGCACAAACATCACTGACATCTCCCTCCACTTGGTTTGCAGACAGGCTCTGTGCTGAGGATAGGGACTGGCTACAGGCTACAAGAGTAAAATCACATCCCCTTCCAATGGCACTGCTTACGATTCAGCGTCCTGAGTTGTTACGTTGTTCTGCCTCCTTTCCTACCTCCCTACTGGAACTCTTATGATGGTCACAATTACTTGAAAATGCATTCAGAATCATGCCAGTTTGTAATGATGAGACACCGGGAGATCCCACGCTCCTTGCATTTCTTCTAACCAGCATTTGATTGTCTACTGGGATCTGCTAGTAGTGTATTGGAAGCTTCCCTGAACATGGTATATCCTGGTATATACAAACATCTCCACACAAACACAGTTTATTTCCTTCTCCATTTAGGACAAGAGGTGAGACTGAAGGAATTTTTTTTGTCTCCAAGAACAATGTTCTTTTGAATAGCATGTAAGGACATCAATGAACAGCAAACCATTGGTGTCCATGAAAATACTCAGTGTTTATCACAACGTTTCATGAGCACAGTCTTCCTTTTCCTTAGTCTCCTATAGCAAACTTTCCTGAAGTGGCTTCAGGTTAAGTCCTCTGTTCCCACCCTGTGCATGACTTCTAGTTGTTACTGCCTTCACTACAGAGACCAAACTCTACGAACCTTTACCTAGATGCTCCTATATTTTGAGTATACTTTAAGGACATATATTTTAGACTAGACTAGGAGACACACAATGTCCCTTCCAACTTTCTCTCTGTCTCCTCTCCCCCTTTCCTTCAAGATTGTTTCCCCAGTTTCTAAACACATAATTGTATCATTTGCTCATGGCCCATCCTCCATGAGTTTTAACAGATACAAAGATTGTCACATTTCTCAAATCTCTCCTTTCCTGACAGGTTCTCTGTATCAGTGAGACAACTTTCGGTGCATCTAAGCACCATGGACCCAATACCTGGCTAACTACTTAGTCTGAAGAATGGATAGTAGCATCTTTCTGCTCAGGTCACATGATCTCCAAATGGTAGGTCTTCCACAAGACATTTATAGTGTCTCTGTCTTAGTTAGTTTTACTATCAATTTGATATAGCCTAGAGTCATCTGAGAGGAAAGCCTAGAATAGCTGGTTGGTCTACTGACAAGTCTGTGTGAGATTGTTTGGGTTATTAATTGGTACAAGAGAATTCTATGCACGATGGGTAGCATTGTTACTAGGCTGGTGGTTTTACACTGTATATGAAAGCTATGCTATCTTGAATCTATGAGAAAAATCAAAGAATAAGCCAACGAGCAACCTCCCTTTATTGTTTCTGCTTCAGCTTGCTATTGGAGTTCATGCCCTAACGTCCCTTTAGTGATGCACTGAGACCTGGAAGTGTGCGATAAAGTAAGCTCTTCCTTTCTGTAAGATCTCATTTGGAAACAGTGCTTTTCACAGCAACCGAACAACACTAGAATAGTGCTGTTCTTCTAGCACAGACCAACAACAGCCTGAACCACCTTAAGCACTAAAGAATCTTTTACATCACTAAACCACTGCATCTCAGATCTGAAGAGTTTGCCTTCTACGTTCACCTAATGTGTTGGCCTCCTCTTAGTACTCAGTACACAACTGCCCATATATCAAACCCTCTCATCTTATCACGGCCTCAATGCCTCCACAGGCATCTCATCTCTCAAAGAAGAATGTCTTCAATTTATCTTAAAATTGGTACAAAACACAGCCTGAATGTCAAGACAACACAGCAAAGTCTAAAAAACTTTAAAGTTGAACCAGTAATGAGTTTGGAATCTGATCAGAGTGTGGACATTCAAAATAATATCTTGAATAGAGGTGGGTTATTGATGTTTAGTGTTTGATTAATATAGTTCTTGGTTCCTGTATTCTCAAAGTGAATGTTGAAATGTACTTTGAAGTATAAGGGGTTTTACTGGAAGCACATGGCTTTCTAAAATGGTGAAAGACAAGGACAGAGAATTCTGGATTCTGAAAACTTATCTCTAGATAAGACCAGTAAGTAGGAGACCTGGCAAGCTATAGCTATAATGATTTATTAGTCCAGTACTGCTTCAGACAATAAGCTATTGGTGTAGAAAAACAAAAACCTATTGGGTTGAATAGGTGGGCCAGTGGTTAAGAACATAAACAGCTTTGCAGAGAACCCGAGTTTGTTCCCAGCATTCGCAGATCAAAACCACTTGGAACTCCAGCTCCAGAGGATCCTAAGCTCTCCTCCAGGTGCCGTGAGTATCCTCTGCACACATGTGTACATTCATGCACACACAAACAAAGGTGACGAGATAAATACTTTAAAATCATATGTAGCTTTGTCCTGAGAACACAAAGGGTAGACAGAAAACTGTTGGCAAAGTTTTGAGACTATTTCAGCCTTTTAAAAGCACATATTTGCATTTTACAATTTCTCATTTTTGTGATACGTTTTGCATCTTTACATCTTGTCTTAGTCTCAGGGGAGTCCTGTCACTCACTGTCAAAGTCCTTTATCAGTCCTCATCTTTCCTTCAGCTTGCATCTTCCCAAATTCCTGTCTACATTTGTCTGATCTGCCAGGCACTGACTCCTTTCTCTGATTGCCCCATTTTGAACAGTGTTTGATGTACTGAGAACACACTCAAGCTTAACACATTTCTCAACCAACGACTGAAAACATCAGGCAGTTTAAAATAAGGGACTTATTTAGCAGACTTATACCTCTTACTGAGCACTTTAGGTGCCTTAAGAGTTAATGACACCCAGAAACAGATGAAACTATACTACATTTTGTTGGTGAGGTGTCCCTGGTTCAGATGAAGGCAGGAAAAGATGCTAGAACCCTTTTTGGTAGTAAGAAAATATTCTTCCTGCTACCCACCAATTCAAGTTGTTTGAGCATTGAAGATGCTAGCTTCCATTTGTAGATGTGGTTAAGAGTACAGACCATGGAATGAGGTTGCTTGGGTTTATTCAGATGGACCCAATCTAATCATGGGATTATTTAAAAGAATTGAACTTTCCCCCAGCTAATGTCACCATTGAGGAAAATGTGGAAAGAAACTCCACTTGCTGGCTTTGCAGATGGGGGATAGAGCTATGCGCCAAGAATCCAGGTGTCCTCTAGAAGGGAGGAAAGGCAAGGAAACAAATTATCCCATCAAACCTATAGAAAGGATTACAGCCCAGCCAACACATTGGTTATAGCTGAATGAGACTTGTGTCAGATTCCTGACCTCCTGTAAAATAATGAATCTGTGTGTTTTAAGCCAATAATTTCGTAGTGATTTGTTATCAACAATGGAAAACCGGTTCACTGTATTTCAAAGGCCCCTTTCCATCTAAGAAGTAGTCATTATATAATACATCTCAAGTGACATTCAGCAAAGTTAAATGCTGCCATAGTTATAAAGCTAGTGGTGTCTACAGATTCGTGTTATTCTTTGCTTTGGCATCTTCCAGATTTAGAATGGCTGACACTTCCTCTATGAAATCTTAGAACCATTGATCAATCGAGTAATTAAACATATTTGCATTCACAAATGGCATTTCTAAACTGCTTCTTTGATGTCGTAGCTCTTCTTACGGCCCTTTAGTGGCTTTTCCCCTTTCAGTACAATCCCAGGTTCTCAGTATGTTTTACATATCCAAGGAGACCCCTTGCCAGCACTGTCTTTTGTTACTTCCAGTGTCCCAGGTATAGCATTGCTTGCCATTCTTGGAACACACCATATTCTTCATGCTCCCGATTCCATTGCAATAATGCGGTAGCCTTCTTTCCCCAGTTGGCTTGCTTCTGCTAGTCATGACTCACTCTGTGCTTTGCCTTCTGGATAGAGACCTTCCCTAACTACTCTCTACTTTCCCTAACCCTTGGTTTTCCCAAACTGCATCTACCCACATTGGCACTTATCATGCTGCTCTTCACTACGCATGGTATGTATGCTTAAGAGCTGTTTACTAGAGCAGAAGAATATCTCTCACTAAAACTCAGTTGCTGCCCCAACAACAAAAACAGAAAGATTCTCAGTAAGCTCTCAGTGAACAAAAGAGCACATAGTATACTCATGGTCTTTCCATGCCTCACAGCTTCTATTAGGGACTAACAGGCTGGATCAGGTGTTAATAGTCTATAGTACTTACTTTTAACAGCTTAAGTCCTCCTTTTCTTCTTCTTCTTCCTATCCCTCCTCTTCTTTCACTCTTCCTCTTCCCTTTTCTCTACTTTGACTAATGCGGGAGATTTATTTCAGCAAGCAAAACGTGGAGCAGGAGTTTAAATAGAGACCCAGATGTTCTCTAGAAATCTCATGAATAGGCTGTGTGAAGCACCTGCAATATACACATTGCTTGTCTATATGTGTGTTTCTGAGAGGGAGTCAAGGCATTTGTAATATTCTGAAAAGCCATCTAGGGATTCTATGCTAACAAGGAACATTGCAGCAGCTGAGAAATTCATTCCAACAAAACCTTTTCTTAACTTTTGGCAGCCCCAGTTCAATTTCAAGTGTCTCCCTTAGGGGAGTTTTGTCTCTAAATTCACACTCAAAGGAAGAAATTATTTCTGCAATTGCTTAATAGAAATTTGAGGATGGAACCTCCATGAGATGGAGTCCAGGATGATATTTGTTCCCTGTTAGCAGAAGAGGATGTTCCCATGGTAATTTTTTTTTTTTTGTAAAAATAGGAGATATCAGATGCAGGAGATGAAATGTTGTGTGTGTGTGTGTGTGTGTGTGTGTGTGTGTGTATGTGTTTGTGTGTGAGAGAGAGAGAGAGACAGACAGAGAGGGACAGAGAGACAGAGAGAGAGAGAGAGAGAGAAAGAGAGAGAGAAAGTACATGCAATGCATGTTTGCATGCACCCATGTTTATGTATGTGACTGCAGAAGCCAAGAGATAGCATTAAAATCCCTGGAGCTGCAGTTTCAAGCTGTTGTGAGGTACCAGACTTGGCTACCAGGAATTGAATTCAGGGCATCTGGCAAAGCAGCAAGCACTCTTCTCCACTGAGCCATCTCTCTAGACCCTAACTAGGATTTTACATTTTGTAGGAAATATAAGTATGTTGAAGTTTTGCTTTGCTTCATCACCTTCTTTGGAGAAAACTTTAGTTGTAGTAATTGGACTGAATTACATCCCCCATGTATGCACACTTACCCCAACTGGGGTATTCTGTACTTGAAGGGCTACTGGGAAGGCAACCATAAGTCAGTCACATGAAAAATTTTCCCCACGGTCCCCTTTTTATCAAGTGTAGTGAAGTGAAGAGAGACCAACATGGGAGAGTGGATTTAAATCCTTTGGTTAAACTGAGAGTAGTCTTCCAGAGCTAGACACATGATGTGTTCTCTAAATAGACAGTCCAGTTGCATGCAGAAGCCCTTCTGTAAATAACCGCAAAGTTGTACATTTTTTTCCTTTCCTTTGAAAATGAAGAAGGGGAGTCAACATATCCATCTTCCAAAGCTGGGGCTTTGTCCCCTCTGCCAAAACCGGAGCTATGTCTCCATGCACTATGTTGGAAGATTTGAGATCTCTCTTGGAATTAGGGGAAATTTTTCTGAGAAAGGAGGATTTCTGACTCATGTAGAAGCAAAGACTGGCAGATCCCTGAGACTCAGTGTCAGATCAGCTTTGCTGAATCAGAGATTTCCAGGAAAAAGAAGAATCTTGTGGTGGCCCCAAGCAAACCCAATGGAGACCTGAGAAACAATACCAAAAGTTGACGTCTGGCCTCCCTTGCACACATGCGTATGCATTCCTACATATGCATGTACACACACACACACACACACACACACACACACACACACACACACAAAGACACAGGATGAGAGATCCAGTGCAGCCATTAGAATTCACTTCATCCAGTTAGTTAAGTGGCCAGCTACTTAGAACATAGCCATTGAAGCACACACTTTGCTAATAAATGAGATGCCTAGGTAGATTGGATATGGGGGGTCACTGATTTCAGAAGGAAAAAAAAACCAAACCAAAACTGACTCTTAAACTTCATTTATTCTATTAAATACCAATGGCTGTGTATTGGTATTTAATAGAGAACTATGAGCAAGATGTTGTGAGAGAGATGGAGATGATGGAGTGCCCGGGGAGTCCATCTTGCTCAGTGTTCCCCAGCCTCCTTTATGGAGCAACAGGACCACATACTGAAAGTAAGAGTGTTTCCCTTTGTCTGGAAGGCATCACCCTCCCTGTAGAGTGGGGAGGGGGATGGGATGGGAGGGTGGGAGAGGGAACTGGGATCAATATGTAAAATAAGAAAATAAAATAATAATCAAAAAGAGTGTTTTCCTCTACCCCTCTGTACCTCTTCTCTTGCAGGGATAATGTCCCTTTAAAAGTTTTGTTTCTAGAATCTGATTATGGCTGGGTGCAAGTAGTTGCTGTTCTCTTGTTCAAATTCTGGTTTAATAATCGCCCTTAGTCTTCATGAAACTACCAGGTTAAAAAAAACAAATCTTAGGGAGTTATTTCCTCTTAATTGTGGAACAATCACAATTTGTCTATGGAAGAGAACTTGACCTCTTTCATATTTTCTCTTAAGCACTACACATCTCCAGTTACTCCCTTATTTCTAGGGCCTAACTTTTGACTTTATCTCCTGGCATCCTTTATCATTTGGCTTATGGGCTCACACAGACTGTCTTGTGTTTTCTTGGGCCCAGGGTTTTTCTTTTGAATTATGCTGATGCCTTCTTGAACTTGCTGTTACTTTTATTTGAAAATCCTTTGGCTCTGCAGGAGTGACCAGCAACTACCCTCTGTGTATTACTGTAGTTCACAGAGCATGTTCACAATTAAATGCATGTGTAAAGCCACCTCCTTTCAAGTTCTCCCTCTTTCTTCATTCTGTGCTATCTTGTCCTCAGGTAGAACCCTGGAGGCTAAATATAATTTACGATGAATGTTTATCTTACTTCACAAGGTTGCTGGACTTGAGATCCTCATTGAACTGGGTATTTTCTATTTAAATATGGAGTAGAGGATTTTAAGAGGGTATAAACAGCACTTATAAACAGCTTAAGGATGATTTCTTAGACAAGAAAGGTCTTATTTTAAATTCCTTGTAAATTATAACTCCATTAACAAATCACCCAAATAAATAAGGAATTACCAAAGTAAGCTGCCTTCTCACATCTTTCAGTATTTTCTGTGTTATTTGTTATGCTCAATGGTACGTGTCTGGAGAACACATTTTGATTGACTTAAAAGGGGCAAAGATCAATAAATACATGTCCACTTTTCAGTAGTAGAAGCTCAACATTCATAAATGCAGGCAAGGAGAAGATGGCCTTCTGCCCTAGGACATTATCTTATAGCTTATATATGTTGTTTTAACATTCATTATATGGCATTATAATTGTTACCACTCTCGTTTGTCTAACCTAGGCTTCTTGATGATTAAATACTTTAAATTTGCCTTGTTACTCATTAAGCTACTGTTTAAATATTTATTTTGTTTTTTTACTGATGTGTTAGTGTATGGGTGTTTGCACATATGTGTTCAGGTATCCATGAAAGCCCATGCAATTTTCATTGCCTGCTCTTTAGCTCACTTCAGTTGGCATGTTAGCTGAATTTTCCATCATAGAAGAAGGCTTCCCCAGCTGCAGAAGATATATCCTTATAGCTGTGACTCAAGATGACAGTCAATGTTTAAATTTTGCTGAATGAACAGTTTCAGAGTTAAACCTCGGATTTCTTGTTTACTTCACTCTATTCAAACAATCTGATCTTGTCTATCTTCAAAATTTTGCTTGAATTGTTTTCAGTCCCTCAGTCCATTGCAACCATGATTTATTTTTGTTGCCTTAGATTTTTGACTCTTCATTTGAAAATGGATTATTACCTGAAAGCATTTTGACATTGTGCTCTTAATATATGACTATAACAAGAGGTTTTTTTTAGTTATATGTATGTGTGGGCCTGTGTATGGGTCAGTGCATGTGGCCACAGAGGAAAGGAGATATAGATGGTTGGGGATGTCCTACATGTGTGTTGTGATACAGGGTTATGCTTTCTGCAAGAGTAATATGATCTCTTAAACCCTGAACCATCTCTCCAGTAACTTTTCTGTCATGGTTCCATATGTGTAAGTGACCATCACTAATTTGATTTTGTGGAAAGAATTCTTGTCATTAAAACTTTGCATAATGCTTTCTTTTGAGGTCAATATTCAATATCTGGAGATGACTCTTTCACATATTGCCTGTCTGTTCTACAGTGGTTGAGGCAGTGTGGACTGGAGTTATGAATCAAGCTAATGGATTTTCTTCTTTCTGGGTAGTGAGGAAATGATTCATTTTCTTTGCCTTCTATTTCTTCATAAGAAACACAGATAACAGGACCTTATACTTCAGGCTTCTGTGGTAATAAATCACATTTTACTTAATTGCTATCGTTACTTTGACCGCTGTATTTTGTCAATAATGAAAGGTGGCCACTGTCCAGACTTCTGGACAAAGCCCATTATGGAAGGAACAAGGAGTTACATCTAGATTTAGGCTAACTAGGGAATCTTAGCTCTGAACAGAAAGATCATATATATATATATATGTATATATATATATATACATATATATATATACATATATATATATATATCTGGGGATTGTAGAGAGATCTCAGTTTTAAAGAGTGCTTGCTGCTCTTGCAGAAGACTTCAGTTTGGTTCCTAAAACCCACCAACTTTGTGTGGTTCACAACCACCTGTAACTTTAGCTCCAGAAGACTAAAATGCTCTCATATATACATAATTTAAAATAGACCTAAAACTAAATCGGTCATACATTATAAAGTATAAATGGTGAAAAATGACCATCGAGCTTATTTGCTTTATAATTCAAATAGTTTCTTTATTTAATAATTCACTTGTCCAAGCAGGTAACAAATGTCTCTTTATTGTTAAGGACAAGCCCTGTTTGCAACAATGGTTTGAGTAATATAAACAATGGTTCTGAAAACATGTATAGGATTTACACTGGACTTTGTACAAACAATGGAGTTCCATTCCTAAACCTTGATGTGCATAGAAGGAGCTATGGGCCTCCATTTTCTTATTCTTTAGATAGGTTTTGGTCCATAAGATGAACACTAGTAGTTCAATATATGTGAAAATTCTACACAGTATCATAATTAAGTCCAAGGAAGTAATGGCAATATTCTGTTTGATCTGGTTAAAGGTGTGGATTAGCAACAGTAGAGAAGAAACTTTTCACTCAACAGTGCCATGTTACTTAGTGATGAGCAGAGAATATTTAAACACGTGGAGGATCTTATTGTTGACTAACAATGAACAGATCTAAGTTATGAGACTGTCCTGTTAACAGAAGCTTTATTGTCAGCAGAGGGACAGTGTGGGAAACACTGGATTGATTTCCATTTACTTTTTGAGCAGATGTTAAACCATTTGAAAACTGTAGGTGAATGAACCTCACCTCCCTCTGGCTGTTGAAATGGGTTGCAACCCCTTTATGGGTTGAATGAGGCTTTCACAGGGGTTGCATATCATATATACTGCATATCAGATATTTACAATATTATTCATAACAGTAACAAAATTATAATAATGAAATAGCAATGGAAATAATTTTATGATGGGGGGGTCACCACAACATGAGGAACTGTATTAAAGGGTTGTAGTATTAGGAAGGTAGAGAAGCACTGGTCTAAGGAATGTAGGGATTTTTTTGCCTTCTAGTTTTTGATTTTTACACATCATTCATGTTCATAAGATGTTATTTGGGGGGTCTGGAATCACCATGATCTTCTTTGGTGCTTCTATAATAATTCTCCAAGACCTATAATTCTTATGAGGAACTCTCTGAAAGGAGCGACTTTTAATTTCAGATGGTTCTGGAATTGTGTAAATATAGATCACCCCAATACTGTCCTAGCTCAGAAGGCCTTTGTCTGTAGTCTCTTTTCTGGATGATGGATGCTTGACTTGGGACATTGAGAGAAATGTGGAATTTCCTTTCTTCTTTCTACAGAGGGGCAGACTTAGTCATCTGATTCTAGAAACTTTAGAATATTTTTCTTTCATTATAAACTTAATTTTTAAAATTTGAAATTTGTGTGTTTATATTCATAATCACATACCTACATGTGTGGAGATCAGAGGACAACTTTCAGGAGTTGGCTCTCTATTAACATGTGAGCCCTTTATTCACTCAGCTGTCTTTTTCTTAAAACAGAAAAATTAAAAATTTAACAGTATAGACTATTTCTGTTGTCCTTGATTGCCTTCCAGAGGTTAAGTTTCTATTGCTGAAGATATCACGGACTTCAAACACAGCACTTGGTTCTGACCTGAGAGCCTCCTCTCTGAAAACTAGGATTTATGATACTGGAAGGTACTATGCAAGCTGGTTATAAAGGGAAACATTCACAAACCCTACCCAGTTGTAACACCTATGAACTATAACAATGACCAGCATGACAAGATATTCCCAAGAGTGTGGTAGTGGTATTCAGATATGGATGGTAACCAACAGCTGTTTAATTGGCCTGTTCAACATGAAAGAAATTATTCCTGTTACAGGAAGACCTAGTCTACTACTCAGAGTTAGTGAGGCCATTGTTCTTAGAGGAGTGTTAAGAGCAGCTTTTCCCCCCAGCCTGGTCCCAGAGCCACATAAGCCCCAAAATAATACACAGAGATGCTGTATTAGATATAAAGCTGTTGGCCTGTTAGCATTTCTTATTGGCTAGCTCTGTCTTAAATATTAACCCATTTTTATCCATCTAAGTGTTTCCACATGGTCTTGGCTTACCAGAGAGAGTCTGGACGTCTTCTCTCAAGTCTCTATGTCTTGAATCTCCTCTACTATATCTCCCAGAATCCTCCTTGTCTCCTAGTCCCACATATCTTACTTTCCTATTGGCCAACAAGGCTTTATTCATTAACCAATAAGAAAAACATATTTACAGAATGACATCTCCCATCAGAGAAGAATCTACTACTGCCTGTTACTCAGTTGGCATAACCCCTAACTGGATTCTCAATACTTATCCTTATACTCACAGATAAGGGTAGCTCTCATCCTTCATCAAAGAAGCTTCTCTTTCAGTAGACAGAGAGCTTTACAAAACCTACGACTGTTCAAAATGCAAAGTGGAGTTGCCAGCCCCAATGGATGTATCACTTGTATAGTTAAGCATTGGGAAATATCACAAAAGAGGACGTGGGAATACTGTAAGAGCCAGAGGTCCAGGAAATTTGCTGTGAAATTTTGTCTTCTAGAAGTCACAGGGGATTCCTCAACAGTAGGGTACCTAAATAATAGCCAAACAAGGACAGTACCAATGGATGTGGTAATGTGCAAGGGGAAATATCATAGGGTCCTAATCCTTACACAAAGAACTACAGGCAGCTGAGGAATGCAGAGTGGGAGAATTAGTCTTCTCTATGGATGACCCACATAATCGGTTATCAATACAAAGCAGGAAGCCCTGAAATCATATACACGCAAACAATAAATAATGAATGGATTCAACAGGTTGCATTTATATGAATACACATATATATAGATGCATATACATATACATGAATAAATGGATGAATAAATAACTATACAAAAATGTAAATAAATTAATAAAAGAGGAGGCTATGAATTTGAAAAGAAAGGACCATTAAAAGGATTAGAAGGAAGAAGAGGGAAATGATGTAATTATATTTTAATTTGAAAAAGAGAAAGAGAAGGGGAGAAAAGGAGGGGAGAGGAGGGCATGAGGGAGCAGAAAAATTGAGTCAGGGAAAGAATAGAGGAGAACAAGAGAAGAGATACCATAATAGAGGGAGCCATTATAGGTGTAAAGAGAAAACTGGCACTAGGGTATGTCCAAAGATCTACAAGGATGACCCCAACTAACAATCTAAGCAATAGTGGAAAGGCTACCTTAAATGCCCTACCCCAACAATAAGATTGGTAACTACATTTTATACCATCCTAGAGCCTTCATCTAGTAGTTGATGGAAGCAGGAGCAGACAGCCACATTGAGACAAAATGCTTAGCAGACAGCTAAGCATTGAGCCAAAATCCTGGGATCCAGTTGTAGAGATGGAGGAATGATGAACAAAGGGGTCAAGACCAGGCTGGAGAAACCCATAGAAACTGCTGACCTGAACAAGGGGGAGCTCATGGACTCTAGTCTGACAGCTGTCAAACCAGACCCCCTGAACATGGGTTAATTTAGGAGGACTCGGCAGTCTATGGGGCCTCTGATAATGGATCAGTATTTATCCCTAGTATACAAATGGGTTTTGGGAGCCCATTCCACGTAGAGGTATACTCCCTCTGCCTAGACACATAGGGAAGGGCCTAGGCCTGCTCCAAATGATATGACAGACTTTGAAGATCCCCATGGAAGGCTTCACCCTCCCTGGGGAGCAGAAAGGGGATGAGATGGGGCTTGGGAGGGGGACAAGAGAGGAGGAGAGGGTGAGGGAACTGGGATTAACATGTAAAACAAGCTTGTTGCAAATTTAAAGAAAAATATTATCAAAGGAAATTATTTATTTTTAAATACAGAAACCCCAACCTCAACAATCACACTTTCTCCTAAAGAATCTGCATATCTGCTTGTTTGTATGATCCAACTCACTTGTTACATAGGCCTTTATAAATTAATATTTAAAGTTTAATCACTTTTATTGATTGCTTTCCTGCTTGTGTGATTCTTTCTTAGTATACCAAGAAGTGACATAGAAGTATTCAGGCTATAATAAAACCTTAGTCTCAAACAAATCTAATATATCTGTTCACCTTTCTAGACACCACAATTTTCATGTAACCCCAAGTTTCAGTGCCTCGATAGCCACTAATTAAACAAGGCAAAATTTTTACTGAGAAGTAACTTCTTAATAAATTATATTACCAAAGAAAACTAAGCGGTATTTTAAAAAATGTTTTATGTTTGCATGTGAGTATGCATATACTTGTACATGCATGTGCACATGCATGGGTGTGAGTTTTGAGTGTGTGTGTGAGAGAGAGAGTGTGTGTGCATGTGTGTGTCTGTGTGAGTGTGTGTGTGTGAGTGTGTGTGTGAGTGTGTGTGTCTGTGTGAGTGTGTGTGTGAGTATATGTGTGTGCATGTGTGTATGTGTGTCTGTGTGTGTGTGTGTGTGTGTGTGTGTGTGTGTGTGTGTCTGTGTGTGTATGAATTTAGAGTCTATGTGTGTGGAGTCCAGAAAAGAGAATTAGATCCCCTGAAGCTGAAATTGAAGGCTGCTGTAATAGAAGTGCATGCTTAACCACTGAGTTAAAAACACACCCAGATGTTGTTTTTAGAACTATAATTTATACTATTATGAAGGTGTCTTTTACATACAGTTGACATACACTGGAACACAGTATCCTTTCTTCAGCTACAACCCCCATAATTTCTAATGAGCCCCTAGATTTGACCTTGTCTCCTTTGCTGGGGGATCAGCCAGCATCTTTCCTCTCCACTCTCCTGTTTGCTGATAAAGACAGACTAGTCATGAGAAACTTTCCAGACAAGGAAGTGCCCCTGTCATTTGTGTTTTTCAGAGACTCAAAGGAAGGTTTTATCATGGGGAAAAAATTGATGATTTTAGGTACACACCAATTAGAAGTTTCTAGAAAGAATTGGTAGAAAGTGAATAGAACTGAAATGTCTGGTTCAGAAAGCATGTTTGGCTTTTTGGTGGTTCTGTGCTGGGACAGGGGCAATAAACAGGGAAGTCTTTGACCAAGTGATGGATGGTCTGGCATGGCTTCTGCAGAGGGAATGGTTGGCTTCCTGCAGTGGTTTCTGTGGTCTGGCTTCCTTAGCCAATTACTGCAATATTTGGGGGTCAGAGTTCTCCATCTGTACATGGAGTGATCAGTGTATGCTTAAATGTTCGGTCTTACTCTAGTTGTTTCTCTTGTAAGAGGCTGAATATTTCATGAAAAGTTAGAGATTAGATCTCATATCCTGTGACTGCTAAGTTGTCCTCATTGTCAATAATAGCATGATCTTGAGTTTTTGCAACTAGATCACTATGATAGTCATCTAGAGAGCAGATATGTTCTCCAACAGAATGCTATGATACAAAACCACAACCCCTGTAGCAAAGGTTAGAACAGTTGACAATGTTTTATGTGCTTTGGAATTAGAAGCCTCAACTTCCTTAGCCAGGCCCACGGAACAGCCACAAGAGCCTGTAGGTATAGCCATTACATAGACCCAAGCATGGCAAGAGTTATTAGCTTTGGAATATACACTGTGGTGGCTGCTCAATAAAAAAACACAAATTGTCTAAAGCTAATTTGACAGTGAGTGAAAGTGTCTTTGTGACATCTAAAGAAAGGAGGTAATATTAAGCCTGTCTTCCAGAGTTCATGATAAATTTATTACAATTATTTCTATTTGCATAATTACCACCAGTTGGGCCTGGATAATAAGATGACAGCTTCTGTAAACATTTTGCCTGTGTAATCAAGAATTGGCTTCATTCTGGAGTATCTGAGTTGGACTTTTCAATCCCTCCCTCTCCCCTCTCTTCTCTCTCTCTCTTCTCTCTCCTCTCTCTCTCTCTCTCTCTCTCACTCTCTCTCTCTCTCTCTCTCTCTCTCTCTCTCTCTCTCTCTCTCTCTGTGTGTGTGTGTGTGTGTGTGTGTGTGTGAATGTGTGTGTTACCATGTATGTGTCTTGAGAAGACAGACTTGGGTGTTATTTCAAAGGTACTGCACACTGTTTATTTAAACAAGCTCTAAAGACCATCAAGTAAGCTTGGCACAGTGACCAGCAATCCCCAAGGGTCTGCCTGTCCCTGTCTCTACCATCCCCTAGTGTTAGGATTACAAATATATGCCAGCATACCTGAATTTTTATCTTGGTTTTATCAGTCTTAATGCCTGAAATACAAGTCTTTCCACAGCTTTCCAGTCTTGGTGATTTAGAGAATTAATATCCCTATGCACAGAAAAGTGTCCGTTCACTATTTCCAACACAGAGAAGGTGTTAGACTGGGAAAGGTGAAATGTTCTTACTGCATAGGAAATATTACCCTGAAGGGACACTTGTAATGACGCTAGATACCACACTTGGATCACACTGATCTATTACAGGTACCAATTATTTCACCTATAATTTTGGAAGGTTGTTGATTTCCAACTAGGAATTACCTAAAGCCTGATCAATAGACCATAGTAATTGGTTGTTTGTGGGTTTTCCGTAAGACACGGTAGCTAAGCCATAGGTGGTGTTGTGTAAAGCCGGCTTTCTTGTATAGGTGTGGGAAGAAGGCACTTGAGCTACAGTTTCCAGGGATCTCACTCTAAGTTTGATGTTCATGACATAGCAGCTCTAAGTAAGAGCAGCTATTATTGTTGATGAGCTTTGAAATGAGCGTACTCTAACCTAATGATTACAATGAAAAAGAAAAAAAAACAGAAAAAGCATCATAGTAATTAGATGGTAACTAGACATTCACCAAAAAATATTAGGAGCAAGAGAGAAGAGCCCAAACAGGGGCTAGACAATAGTTTAACATATTGGGAGGAAGCTGCCCACTGTCAGAAGTCCTAAGCTTGCTATCAAAGCCTGGGGTGCAGCTCTGACTTTTGTTGATGAGCTGCTTTTAGAGAATCTCAGAGAACTCACACTTAGAAATCCCCTTAGAGTAGGCTTACACTTCTGTTGAATTCAGAAGTACTTCTTGGGCTTGAGAAATGGGAGCTGGAGAAGGGAGTCCCTGGAGTTGCTTTGTTGAAGTTATCATTGAAGACACTTTTCTGATGAGACACAAACGTAAATTCTCTTTGATGTCTCTTCCAAAATGCAAAATCTTTTGATCATGAAGAGGCTGTTCAGGAAGATGCTGTGAGACGCCTCTTACAAAACACTGATGATTCCTGTATGCAGTAGGTCATAACTTTTTACAAGTAGTGAAACCCCCATATCCACTATTCAGCAGAGCAAGCACTGCATGTTTCACAGTACTTCTGTGCTTGACAAGGGGTACATACAACATGATACCCCAGGCACCGCAAAGTGCTCCTTGAGCAATTTTTACTGGCTAAAAGTCTGGGAGGATAAATGACTGAAGACTCTCTCTGTGCAGCTATGAGAAATTATAAATCTTAATATTCAATGATATGAAGATCTTTAAAACTGACCAACTTCAAACTACGAGGCAAAACATAGTTGCCCAATACTAGTATTTGCGGAGAAAGTGATGAACTCAACATCCTGGACTTCCAACATGATAACAATATGTAAACCTCAGAAGCCAATGATAATCTACACTTTTCTTAAAATAGTTTTTGGGGGAAGTGCATTAATTTATGGCATTCCATAAATGTCAAAGTCATTAGTTCCCTCTGTTTTAAAAACGTCTGTTAAATAAAATTATCACCAATAATAGGGCATTGTCTTGTTTGCCCCCTTCTGTAGGTTGCTAACAGACGTCCTACCTCCCTTGCCACAGGATTTGAAGTCTCTTAAGCTGTTCCCTTTGAGAGAGCACCTTTTACCAAAATGCATATATTTGCAAGAATTACCACTTGGGAAATTGTCCTCACCAGAGAGAATAGGTTATGGGAACCACTTTCCCTCCTTGATCAGCAAAGCTGTATTTTGAATCACTCTATTCTTTTTTTCATTTTCAAGAATTGATGAAAGAGGGAACAGGAAACACTTGGAATTCAGAGGCAAGAAATTGAATGAAACCTTTTAATGCTCCAGAAAGTTCAAAGTAGAAAAAGGGTACGGTCACATTGACACCCACTCTTACGAAGTATTGATTTTTTCCCCTTTCAAACCTGATCTGTAATCAGGACAAATGTTTACTCTAAAACCTAACAGTTATTAAAAACCCAAATGTCAAGAGAAAAACCTGATGGGCTGTAACCTTAGTGGAGGTAGGGACAAAATACCTCGTATGACCCAGAGTTCTGCAAACAGCTATTTGCCAGGTTTGGATCTGTGCACACCTTACTTATTTGTTATTATTAAAGTAGGGATGACCAAACTTGTACTTATTGTGACCCGGTTTGTGCTTCCAGTCATAGGCATCCAATCATTAGTCATCTACCTACAGGGGCTGTGTCAGCACTCTGTGGACTTGAAGGGCAGCTTTGCCATGTTCAATAGTTTTCCTTGCAGACCGTGCAAAGGTTCTTTGCACCCCAGAACGTATTGATTTCATTCATTGTGCTAATTTAGCACTTCTCGGGTTTAAAGGCCATCATTGCACCATACGACACAACCTGTGTATATAGGTTTATTACAGGAGAAAAACTTGCTCTCAATTTACCAACAGCAAATGCACACACTTCCCCTCCCACAAATGCTAGCTATAAATCTCCCTTATGCACCCACAAGCTTCCATTATTATAGTCTTTTATTAATAAAGTGAACAATTTCATACCGTGTTAATGAGTTGGAGCCTATCTCTTGCTCCTTTTTATGGCTAAAATGTGATGGAGAAGTGGACGATTTATCTAAGCATGCAGGTGACTAAGGTACACGACAGTTTTAATAATTAGGTTCTATCCATCTCTATTTTCACTGATGGAAAAATGTTACAGATGGTTTTCTCATTTTCATAGCTGTATCAGAGTTCAGAGAAAACAAATCAAACACAGTAATATGATAATAGAGCTGAATTATATCTTCACCCTAAGTGGATTTTTACTGCATTTTGTGGACACTGTGTTTTTAAAACAATTACTAAGCAATAGGGAATAAATTAGGTTGCTCTTGTTATCTTTAAGAATGATTATTTTGCTTAAGGCATGTCTGTTTGTTTACAAATGTTTACTTCCTTCATGCTACACGTCTTCCTTCTTAAAATATCAATTAGACATGTACCTGGGCTGGATACTGTGCAAAGAACATTGTGATTGGTTTTCCACTTTGTTCTGCCCATCTGCTTGTCTAGATTTACAGATTGTACCAGTGGACATGTGTGTGCCCATGTTCTTTCACAGGTGTATGCGATTTTATGTGTATGTGCATGTATGTGTTTGTATGTATGTATGTATGTATGTATATGACTGAGTGTGCATGTATTTTGTGTGCCTGTGTGTGCACACTAGTGATTTATATGTTTGTGTGTGTGCTGCCCTCTACTGGATATCACTTCTAAGTAAATACAATAACATGTATGCTTGTGTGTGTATTCATAATTTAGCTGAAAATAATTCTTTGAGAAGTGTGATTGTATTCTAGATAGCCTACACATGTATGAATCTTACAGAGCTCCATGTACAGAATATATTCACAGTGAGTATTTAAATGAATATGTTAGAAAACTTATTAGAATTTGTGTCCCTGTGCAGTGTTTAGTACAAGGGTCATTGCTCCAATCTTGGGATCTGTTAATGGTCTTGGACAGAAAAATTTCTTGAGAGAAGATCTACATTGAACCTCGCATTTGAGTAGCCAACTTTCTTTGAAAAAAAAAAAAAGCAGATTAGTAATTTTGTATCCTGTAGTTGAGGATCTAGAAGTAAGAAGAACTGATACTTAGATATCTGATTAAGCCTATATATAAATGGACACGAATGTGAGATGCATTTGCCTCTGAGTAAAGTGAGTGCATCAAGGGGAGTGTGGAGGCTTTCATTAAGCACTTCAGCAGCATAGAAAATTCACCTACTTGAAACCCGGCCAACAAATAAGTCCAGCAGAAGATATCAAAGGATATGTTCCACGGGGAAAATAACAGCCGAGGAGATGGTCAACTGTATGAAAGTATGTGTATGCTGTCTCCATTGGAACTCTTAGCTGGAAAATGGCTACTTAGCTGAAGACTGGATTTCCAAAGCTTCCTTGCATCTAAGGAATAAGACTGGGAGTCATTTATGTCACTTCTGACCCTGGGCTTGAAGAAACTAGGACATACCTTCACAGCTCTTTCCCTTTGCATGAAATACAGCTGACAATGACAGGCATGGGATGGGTGGTCTCTGGCATACTAATGAAAAATAAAGCATGCTTTCAACCCCCTCGGATGTGGTTGTAACAGCAGTTAGCATTTATTACCTAGTGTAGAAGTAGTATGTATTCTTCCAGATCAGGAAAGCTAGCACTGGGGACTGGAGAGATGGATCCCAGATGAAGAGTGTGTGCAACTTTTGCAGAGGTCTAGTATTCAGTTCCCAGGAAAAACTTTTCAGGTGGCTCCTGGGGAATTTAGTGCCTCTGGCTTCTATAAGCATCTGCACTCACGCATACATACCTTTCTCTTACATAATTAAAAATGAAATAAAAGAATATAAATAAGGCCAAGATAGTTCTGAGCATGTACTTTTGTCTGGCTCAGATATGAAAGGGACAGTACAGAAAGAGACAGCTTATGGATGTACAAAGTGCATGGGACCAGATATGCCTGTGCCTTGGTCTAAGCAACAGGAATGCAACCATGAAAGTACTAAGGGAAACTAGGCAGGAGAGAGAAGATGCTTACTATGTCTTGTGGTTGTTAACTTGACAGGGTCTGGGCTCACCTAAGAGAAAAACTTCTAGGCACACCTGTGGATGATTATTTGGGTCAGATTAGCCTCTGGGAATGCCTGTGAGGGGTCATCTTCACTAGATGAATTCAATTGGGAAGACCTACCCTAAAAGAGATTCTGGGCTACACAGAAAGGAGAAAGTGAGCCAAACACCAGAATTCATTGCTTCTTTCTTCCTGACTGTGGGCAGCGTGACCATCTGCTTCAAGCTCCTGCCACCTTGGTCCCCATCCCTGATGGACTGCACCCTTGAACTGTGAGCCCAAATAAACCCTTCCTCCCTTATGATATATTTTTTCAAGGATTTTTTTTTCACTACAGCAGGGAAAGTATCAAAGACAAAGGAAAAGTGGCACATTAATTCTCTTCTATATAGTTTCAATCAATTCCTACTATGGCTTGGTCAACCGCCCCCTCCCCCAAAAAATCAGCATCTTCATCCCGAGTATACAGCATGACAGATGCCTTTTAAACTATCTTTAATTAATTATTTAGCTAACCCATTGTACGCAATCATTGCCATCATTCATTCGAAGTGGGTGAGTGTAGTTGGTTATGTGCTTTAATCAACTCGGAGCTGCTTTACTGAACACACCCTCAGAAAGGGTGTCTTGAGCTATGCTGGGCACACAGCAGCATTTGATAATGAACCAGGTAATAACAGGGCGCCGTGTGAGCACTTTAGGCCCCATTAGGAACATCCTATTTTCACAAATGATCTTTATACTTTTTAATGAAAAAAAAAGTCTACATTAAAACCTACTTGTTGGGTTAGAAGGAGCTTGAAGACATTATCATTTACTTCTTTTATTTGTTCATGTTTTATTGTGCCTTTGCCCAGGGGCTGTAGAACAAGGCCATGTTTATCAATCCAATAAAGCTGCCTATATAATGATGATCATTTACTTCTGACCTATAAGAAATAGGTATTTATTTTATGGGTGTAATGAAGTGTTATAGTTTCAGAAATTCTTTGCTCTTTAATTCCTTCTGAGTCTCAGGTTTCCAGTTTTAAAAATGTTGCTATAAATCCATTGCCTCTTTGGCCATTATGTAGCTTTAAAAAATATTCTTTCGAGGCAAGAGGGATACATGAGCCATTAAGAGGGCGCACTGCTCTTGTGTTTGGCTCAAGTTCTGTTCCCAAGTTTGAACTGAGTGGCCTACAACCACACATAACTCCAGCTTCAGGAAATCTGACACCCTCTTCTGGCCTCCAGAGGCACTGCATTGAGCATGTAGGCATACCCCCCACACAATACTCACAAAAATATAATTAAATATAAAGTAAGAAGTTCCTTTAAAATGCTCTCTTATTAAGCTTTTATTTTTCAAGTCCATTAAAATATTTTTTTTCTGTTTTTCTTTATCAAGCACTGCTTGAAATAGACTGGTCAATTGCTGAGTCAAAGAGATCTTTTCATCATTTGGAAAACAAAATGACCATAGGTTACAACATGATCTGACCTGTAGATACAGTCAGAACAGTGTCCAAGATAGCTTTGTTGGAGTTCTGCCTGGAGGGACATTATAAACCCCTTAGCCCCCTGAGGGTCCCTCTGATCCACAACTCCACGCTACTAATCTCTTTCAATGAATCCAATACTTTTATTCTTCCTTTGAAGATATTACTAACCTCTACTTTGAAAAAAAAAAAACGTTCCTCTTTGTTCTCTTTAGGTTCAGAACATGTTGCCAAAGAACATAGTAAAACTTTCCAGAACATTTGTGATCATGAAGTCTCATTTCATTTTTCTATGTACAGAAGTATGAAAATGGGACATGTTTGTGATTTATAAAACTGATATTAATTCAATTTAATCCAAAATGGAATTGAATCTAACCCTGTTTATTTGTGATGGGAAAAGATCCATTGCCTACAAAAGTGAGATGGGGTCTGCTTTATTTCAAAGATTTATTGAAATGATGAAGTTAAAACCAGAAATACCTATGTGGACCATCATAGAGCTCTTAGTAAACAGTATCTACTATTGCTGTTGTTGGAGGCATCTGAGCATCTGGAAGCACACTGCAGGGTAAGATTCCCTTGATGCTACCTGTCCAGTGTCTATAGAGTTTTGCTCTGAATAGTCTTGCATTCAAAATAATATTGATGTTTTCTAGTGGATCCCATGTAATCACTGTGCTGACTAGAATTACCTGAAAGAAGGGAACCTCAATTGAGAAAATACTTACATAAGATCTGACTGTAGGGCACTTTCTAATTAGCGATTGATGCAAGATGGCCCAGGCCATTGTGGGTGGTGCCACTTCTGATGGTAGTCCTGGGTTCTATAAAAAACAAAAACCAAAATAAAACCAAACCAAAACAAAAAAAAATCTACAACAACAAAACAAAACAAACAGCTGAGAAAGCCATGAAGAGCAAGCCAAAAAAGCAGCACCCCTCCATGGCTTCTGCATCCGCTCCTGACTCCTGGTTCTAGCCATGCTTGAGTTCCTGTCCTGTACCCCTACAATGTGAAAGTATATGCCAATAAACCCTTCCCTTCCCAATTTGCTCTTGGTCTCTAGTGTTTCATCTCAGCAATATAAATAGTGATGGACAAGGAGGACAGGGCCTGGGATCAGACCTGAAGCAAGATGGCTCTATCAGAAGACAGTGGATTGAAGACGATTGATCAGAAATTACTTGTCACAGTAGCTTAAGTAAGGGACAGAGTCAGGAGCTCATACAATGTTCTCTAGGCTGGGAGTCAGCCAGTTGGAACAGATGAGGTAGCCACATTGTGACCTGGTTGGGAAGGTAACGGATGTCCATAAAGTACAAACTCTGAAGCTGAATTTCATGTGAAGATGGAGGGCCTATTGTCCACCATCGAGTACTTCTGTTGGACATTCTTTGAACTCGGATTTATTTGTTTCACTAACTGTGTGGTTTGGGGAAATAAAGAAACAGAGAAGGTTTCCAACATTGAAATGTAATAAAAACGAAAAGAGTAAGTTATTTTTCCATCTTTTCCCATTTTCTAATATTGTGCACATCACTCTCTTCTAACAGAGATCTCAAAGAACAAGACTTGGGCTGGCCAAGGAGAAAAATGAAATATAGATGTCTTGGATTGTAGTTGTATTTCTAAGGAAGCCCTTCTTTACAAATGTTTTGAACTCAAAGATCATTTAATCTTTACTGACTGGTGGAAATGATGTTGAAAAGAGAGACAGAAATGCCTCGTACTCTTATATCCCTATGGTGATTAGAATTCACATTTATAACTACATTTTTGTTCTGTTTATAGAAGAAAACCTTTATTCACCTGTGAGAATAGTCAGTGTAATATTAGCCTTAGCGAGTTCTCTGAGAAGCTGCTACAAAGGATTTCTGCCTTTCTGGGAGCTCTGGTAAGTGTCCTGGCACATGCTCTGGGCATTGCAGTAACATTCCCAAGGAGAAAAAAACTTGAGACAGCCACTCAGCTGTCAATCAGGATTGTTTTGAACACCATATAAGTGAAAATTGCCTAACTCTAAGAAGAAAAGCTCATTCCTAAGGAGAAAAAAAAATAAGAACCCAAATAGGGGGCTCTGTGTTTAAGAGTGCTCTTGCAGAAGACCCATTTCTGGCAGCTCACAACATCCTATAGTTCCAACTTCAGGAGATTGGATGCCATCTTCAGACCTCTGTGGGTGCCCAAACACACATGTATACACATACATATATGCTTACATGCATACATATAGGTGAATAGTAAAAACAAATTTGAAATATTAAATATGTACCTAATTACCTCTGGTAGTAAATATAACTCAAACCAGGAAAAAGTCTTGGATTTTATTCCTTACTTAATGTTTGAAAATGAGGGGTCCTTCATTAATAAGAATAAGAGCTTAGAATTGGCTGAAAACATGAGTGAAACTTGGTCTCTCTCTCTCTCTTAGGTGTCACAATTCACATGGTTGATGGCAAGGACTAATAGAAAAGGACTAATCAGCATGATTTCAGATTTCTATCATAAGTTTTTGTGTCTCATATGTCACCAATCTAATATTTAAAATATGTATCTATTTTTCAATCGAACTACCAGTGTCATCCCAGTTTATTGATTGATCACTCCCCTTATAGTTTGAGATTCTAAATTTCCCTTAAGATCTACAGTTTTAAAGAACCTTCTATTATAAGGGTACTAATATTTCAGAGGTTCATGTCCAAAAATATATAAAAAATATCTATAATGTTATAGGTGTATGTAGTGAGATATTCACCCTGTCCAAACCTGTTGCACTGACCACGCCCATTGGGGATGGGGACAGGTGCAGATGTGACTTGGGAGAACTAGGTCTGAGGCAGGGACCCCAGAGGGCTCTCTTGCTTGCTGGACAGAGACAGAGAGCATCTGGAGGCATCCTTGGGATGGGAAACTGCTGACATTCATCTGTCTCCGTTGTAAGTAATTTCTCCCTGAAAAAACATCTGTTAAGCCTATCTGTTTTCTCTGATTCTTATTATTCCACAATAGGTCTACTTTGATTTACATGCATGATTTTTTTCTCTCAAAATGACATGGATTTAAGTCAGGGGTTGGTAGTACATATACCCATAGCCATGAGGTGGAGGAATCACAAATTCAAAGTTAATTTGTGTTGTATATAGAGTTCAAGTCTGGCTATGACTAAATAGATTCTGTTACAATCAATTAACTAATAACATGGGTTAAAGTTCATTCTTCATTGGGAAAGAACATTTTAAACTCAATGGTTATGTAATTGGTCAGAGTGGAAAATCATGACTTCAACTACTGAGCATTTTCCAAGATATATTGATATATTCTCTCTTTCTCTTCATTAACAAAAAAAAAAAACTGTGAAATTTAATGATTCAATCTGAGCATAAAACAATGACAGTAAAATGCTAAGTGTACCATCCTTGTTTTTCTGTTAGCTTGAGAATGGGTGACTGTTTTCAAATACAATGAGGTAAGGTTCTTATTTTAAACATACACAGTATTCTTCATGAAATGCTACTTAGAAGTGAGTAAACAAATGCCACTTACAAAGTCACTCTTCAGTTCCTTCCCCTGCACCACATCAGTACCTCACTTTACAACTGAAATAATTGGTCCCTTCCAACCATGGAGTTGAGAGATGATTTTAAGGTCAAAATGAAAAGAGACAAACGTTATTTGCATGCATTACATAATCACCAGAACTTTCCACTGTATCGACCAAATTAACTAATTAACAGCTGGGGTGAGTGTTCTGTTTCCATGCAATGACCTTCCAAGTATAGCCCACACATGGAGAGCAGAAGGCCACCTTCCAGAGACTTTGTTTTTATGAGAGGATGTGACCCTATTTTGGCAGAAACCCAGCTTGCCAGCTTTAATGTTGTTAATTGTGTCTAAGCTCGTGTTTTCCTTTTATTTCTGAATTATCACTGCTTGTTATGTGTCTCTGAACACCTAGAGAAATGACATTTCTAAGACTAAGAATAACACTCCCTCAGGAACTAGAGATTGGCCAAAAAGCCTTTCATCTCCAGTAATTTTGGACTCTGGGCTGAGTAAGCGCTTGGCCTGGTTTCAGGGGCTGCCTCTATCACAGACATCACACAGCAGGAGCTGACAGCAAATGAATGATTTTACATGGTGTTTTAGAGACCTCCACATATTTTGATATTTTTTTTAATCTCCTTTCCCAGACAAAACATCTGAACAAATGAATGCAGTTGCTCCCTTCAATTGAACAAATCTACAAGCCGGGGCCACATACTTTCAAAGTGAGCTCATAGATTAAAAGAAGTGTAGTGCTATGTTTTCCTCTGGCTCTAGATGTAGAGGTTTCATCTCCCTTTGGACCCCTGTGTATGTGTCGGGAATTGGTAATCGGTTCGTTGTTATCAACTCTCTTGGAAGCATTCATTAATTGAATAACAGTGTCTCTTCACAATGAATACTTTTGCAAACCCTTTCCTGTGTTATTCATCTCAAGCCTGCTTGACATGCAGTAGGATTCTTGGAGAATAGGGTTTTGCAGGGCAAGCCTACTCCTCTTCTCAATAGTCCATGCATCTGCTCACACAGCACCATCAGTAAAGCAAATAATAAGCCACTCTCAAGGAAACCTGTAAAAGGATTTTCTCCCCAGTCGGAGTCAGAACATAATCGTCCCCAAGTTCTACTGTCATCAACAACCAACAAAGCAAGGTAAGTAAATTACCATGGCTATTAACAGGCCAGTTCACAGGAGAGTCTAGCACGGTGTCCCACAGTGAACTGGGTAGCCCAGAGTTTACATCTCAAATTGTGAAACACTAATCATAAAGTTTAGTGTTCAAGTCAGTGAAGTGGGACCAGCACATGATGCCTTGAAAACTGACATCATAACTGCATGAGGTAATTGTGCTCAAAGGTGATATACAGCATCAACTATTGATTGACATTTCAGCCAACAACTCTACCACTCACAATACTCTTTAAAATGTTTTATGTGGTATGAATTAATTATACATAAAATAGATTTCATTGTGACTTTATATGTGTGTAATGTATTTTTTATAATATTCATCCTGCTTGTTCCCCCTTCCAATCCTGCTGACCCCCTTTCTTCTCAATGAGTCCCACTTTTACTCCTGGGTTATTACTCTTCGTTAATTTCTTTACAACGCCTGGCCATTCCCGCCTAATCATTAGAAGATTCAAAGAGAATTTATAGTTGGGCCAAGAACCAATACTGTCTGCTACACAGTTATTTCTTTAACTCCTAATAGTAGATTCGTATGCCCTCAAATGCTGAGGGAGCACAAAAGTTGTTTATTATAAGATGAAAGAGTTGTGTTTGGGATGACCGAAAAAAATGGCTCAACAGTTAAGAGCATTTGCTGTTCACTCAGGGGACCTGAGTCTTATTCTCAGCACTCACAAGGGCCTGTAACTCCAACTCCAGAGGATCTAATACCCTTTTCTGTCCTCCTTTGGCACTGCGTTCACAGGCATGTAACTACAGATGTACACATAGGTTAAAGCACTAAAAACTGAAGCATAGAAGCATTAAAAATAATTTAGTGGGAGGAGATGTGATTGGAGCAAACCCATCCGTATCTGATATAGAAAGAGCTTCTCTTTAATTCCCACCTAGATCTCATCTGGACTCTTAGAGAACGCAAATCTGAAGTGGTTTAAGGGAGTGCGGGGGTTCTGAGCTTCTAGAGGCTTCTAGCTGGTGCAGAACCCACTGGCAGGAGGGCCACAGTTTAAGTACCAAAGGCATAAGCATATGTAAGGCTTGCTCTCTGTAAAGAGACTTTGGGTCTTTCTGGAAGGCTTCTGAGTGGAGGAAGGGTATTAAGTGACCTACTGAAGTTAAGTATTTGTTTGTATGTTTTGGGATCTTTTCTAGAAACACATCTGCTAATGTGATCATACCAAGGAAAATGACATGGTCATTAGGAAACCAAAAAAGAGAGCTAATCCACAGTAAGCCAAAGGTACGCTGCACTGGGAATTCTGAGCATCTCTGCTTCCCTGTCCTTTGTTATCTTCTATTTTTCTTAGAAAAAGTCTTTTATTTTTTTCTCTTTTTCCTCTCTTTTTTAATTAATAATATAATTTAAAAATTTTACATGTCGATCCCAGTTTCCTCTCCCTCCCTCCCTCTCCCTCCCTCCCTCCCTCTTATCCTCTTTCCCTTGTGACATGCACTCTGGCCACCCTCCCCTTCCATCCCCCCACCCCCATTCCACTTGTAGGGCTATGCTATCCAGGTGGGGTCATGTAAATCTGTCAAGTCATTTGAAGTAGGGACTAGGACTTCTCTCCTGTCTCTAGATTAAGGGGGTTTCCCTCCATGGGGGATGTGTCCGCAAGGTCATGAAAAAAAGTCATACTTTCATATTTTGGAAGACTGGGAACTGGCAGGGACACTATGCTAGTATGCATGCCAGAGCAAGAGAACAAGCTAGAGGTCATCCAGAGTTTTGCTGTTTTCCCAAATGGGCATGGGGCTTTCCAACAAATAAATTATCATGTGAAGGATACTTTTGCTGTATGTTTTTACCCTTTAAAACATTGTGTTATGCCCCTAACATCAAAACTATTTCTGTCCTAATGGTTTCATTTCTCTCTCTTCTTTAGAGATTATATAAGTTTTTATTTGTGTTTATATGTGTATATCTATATGTTTGTACTTCACGCAGGCAGGTACCTATAGAGTCCGGAAAAGAGTGTCAGATCCTGGAAAAACAGTAAACCACTGAGCCATCAATCCAGCATCACATTTTCTTTCTTAATGCATTTGTTCTGTGAAGAAATTAGTCAAAGGAAGCTTGTAAAAGTACACAGTGCAATAAGAGTAACTCAAGCCAGCATCTAGTATATTATTGTCATTGCTGTTTTCTTAAAATATATAAACATATATGGGTAAATGTTGGTTACAACAACTGGCAAGGGTCAGTCAATAAAACTGCTGAGGCTGCATATCAATGCTTTTTGATTTATGGTGATATGATTTTTCTATCAGAGATTTAGCTGTAGATTCCATAAGAAGTCGGGAACAAAAAAGCCATAGGAAGATTAAAATGGCGGAGGCATAATTATGGAACGTCATTGATTGCACAGTTAATTTGCAGACTGAGACACAATCCAGTCCTCGCTGCCAAGTGCAGGAGGCTAGTATTCAGAAATGCAGGGGGATGATTGTAATTTTCACAGAGACTAAAATAACGAGTAATGGAGAAAGGAGCAAATAAAAGAGGCTCTCCATCCAAATTCTAAACTCATTCTTGTTTGGTAGGTTTGTGTTCTGGGTCTCAATACTATTCTCCAGCATCATTGATCAAATAAAACTCTAAAAACCTACTGAGGGCAACAGTATTGGTCACAAAAACAGATAAGGCGTGACAGTTAGGATGTTATCTCTGGATGACTAAGACTGACTATCTGGTCCCCAGATTTTTCACCTGTAAGATGGGCGAGTACTGAGTACTGTTCCACATGCATGCTGACTATCAACCAAATCTGGGAAGCTGGGGCATTCAAAGTCCAGATTCCTTGGGCCCACCTAATTCTTGCTGAATGAGATGCTCAGGCATAGGTCAGGCCTGGGGGCTAAGTCTGGGAAGTCTATGTTTTATCTTTTTTTTAAAAAAATCTATTTGCTTTTATTTGTTTGTTGAGGCAGAGTTGCAGGTAGCTGCAGCTGGACTCAAACTCTCCATCTGAGGATGGCCTTGAACTTCTGAGCCTCCCGTCTCTACATCAGGGATACCAGGATTACTGGTATGATTCACGGTGTCCTGTTGTTTCAGGCAGTGTTAGGAATAAAACCCTCTTGATAATCCAGCCAAATCCTCAATCTGAAAACATGCTTTGTAAGCCTTTTCAAATGGTGGTTGCTCTGCCTTCTCTCTCAGGATGAAGAGACCCAGGTGTAGCAAACATTGAAAACAGTCTTTTACATTCCAGTTTGACCCACAGAGCCTAAGGTTTTCATGCATCCGCTAAGGTGGTCACTTAAAGAGAATGCTTGAAAGGGAGAGTCTTTGGATAACCATGGTAGTAAGTATCCTTACATTGTGCGTGCTCAGTGAAATGGCTTTCCTGGTGTCTGGACTCGGGTTTGTCTGGTTCTTGTAGCAACTCACCTTTACCCCTGACAATGCCACCCATCAGGTGCAAAGCTGATTTGAAGGCAGGGTGGAGCTGGGGAAAACACTTTATCTGTGCATATGAATCCTAATCTGCAGTCATTCAAACACAATTGAAGACAGTAGTGGGGTTTCCCAGTTAACATTTGGTAAAGCTCACAAAACAGTTGATATGCTTGATGGAAATATTGTCTTAAACTACAAATATGAAACCTCTACTGGCCAATGCACGGGCATTTTAGTTCCTGCACACTTTGAGCCAATCTCTCTCAGGCAGGGACTCTGCATCGTTTTTTTTTTTTTAATTTTATTTTAATACTCATTTATTAAGAGGGTTATAGTCTCTTCTTGGAAGATATCATCAAACTTAGCAGTGCTTTTTGCCTTAGTGAGGGTTAGAAAGGTGTTCTAGAAATCTCATTTTAGGGAAAACTATAAAAACCTCAACAAATAGGTATGGCAACATTCCTCTCGTTATTTTCTTAGCATGGCAATTCTTGGTCTGCACAGCCCACATCCATATACAAAGAGTTTTCCTGACCTGATGGTTTGTGTGTGTGTATATGTCCTTGACAATTGTCCATTTCCTTTGTAAAAGATGTGTGTGTGTGTGTGTGTGTGTGTGTGTGTGTGTGTGTGTGTGTGTTCATGCATGAGCTCCTGCCAGTGTCCTCACAAACCAGAAGAGAGTGTTGAATCCCACGGAAACGAAGTTACAGGCCATTGTGTATGGGCTCTCTGCAATAGCAATAAATTCTTACCTGCTGGGTCATCTCTCCAGCTCTTGACCCTGCTCCTTATACCTGAATTGTGTTAACTCCCAATACCTACTATCCATAGATATGTTTTCTGAGCTCCTATGGTGTCTGTGTCTGCCATGCTTGGTCTCAAGCACAGAGGTGGAACGCTCTTTGTTTCTTTCTTAGTCTTCCAATTAGGTAGACTTCTGATTGTTTTTGCTTGTCAGGAAATGGTTAGCAGCAGAAGATTCCAGTTTCTGGTGTTGCACACCTCCTGGGACTACCCATTTTTCTTCCCATCCCTACCCCTAGTTATGTTTTCAATATTCTTTCTCTATGTTTGTATGGAAATGAGAATTGTGTATGGGATATGTCTTAATAAAGATGTGTCACAGGTTGCTAAATTTAGTAATAGCCTATGCCAGCTCTCAAGCTTCCCTGTTCACATGGACCTTACTCAAATACGGATTCTAATGTAGAGTGCCGGGGAGTCTTTATAGCAAGCCCCTAGTTATTGTCATCCTGATATCTCTGACCCACTCCTCACAGCAATGTTTTAACTATCCTAGAGGAAATGGAACCTAGAGCCAGGGGAAGTGGGGTTGAGCAGGTAGACCTACGTAAGGAGGTGTGTTCAGTGTCCAGTGGGATAACAGCATGTCTGGCTTTTACCTCCTCTCTCTGTTGTTAGATCAATACTATGATCAGAAATTAGCAATATTCCCAGGAAGGCAAAAAAGACTCCAGGCCAAGAAACACCGATATGTGATATTGCTAAAGACTCTCAAGATGAAATTTAGATATCCATGGAATGCCTATAACTACATGCATATTCATGCCTCATCATCAATAAATGTTAGCAATGTCATTAACGTCTTTCTATACACTGGCCTTATCTTTAAAAGATGTTAATTTACCATTGGCAAACATACTTTAATCAATCAAAGGAAAATAGGTTTTATATATTTTGGAATTAATGAAATGTGTAGTTAATTTATCTATCTAGATTAAGAATGGAAGAATAACCCATTAAATAATCATCTTAGCAGCCCTTATTGAGTTATCTTGGTTAATTGTGATCCAGAACTTAATACCTAATTAATTCTACTTCAACTGCATGCATCAAAGGAAGTAGGAAGATGCAGAATGTGTACCTGACTCCTAGCAGAACAGCAGATGGTCTAACTTCCTCCCTCTGACTTGATAGACTCTGGGATGGTTCTGTAACCCTCATCAAACTCTCTTAGATGGATTATTTTTATCCAGTTCTTTCAAATTTAAGGTTTAACTTTTTGAGATACAATTAATTGATGTTTGCTTTCTTGGCAGGGAAGGTGGTTTGAAAGTATGAATCCTACCTTCCTGCTGTACTGGGGTTGATGTTACCCTATGGTTGGAAGATCCTGCTGGATGAAGAGATCACAACCGTGGGTATCTTGTCTGTGGTTACTGTGAAACACAAAACCCTGAGTTTTGGGAACATGGCAATGTTAACAAAATCACCGTTGATGGAGCCCTGTTTTGTATTAGCTATAATATTACCCTCAAATACATCTCCAAAGAGTTTGTAGCAAATCTGTAACAAGTTTCCTAGATGATCTCAGGTGTTCATTAGTATAGCTTAACTACCTGGGATATAGCAGGCTCTGGGTCTCCTTTTCTGGATAGAACTGAACACCTCTTACTAGTCACTGCATTGCCACTCAGCCCATCTCTTAAAGAATGGTGCATGCACACCCTCTGATTGCAATAAACATGCTAATATTGTCTAGATTCACAGAAATATGACTTGAATGAATCAGTCATATTGCATATTTAACACCCAATTAAGGCCACGCTTATACTTGGTGAGAAATGTATAAAGACCTCTTCCTGCTATTGTCAATTCTGGTATCAGATGACACACATTTTACTTTAGAGAATGCTGTCAGGCATGCTATCTGTTTTGATTTATTAGTTACTGCTGATTTTTAATAGAACATTAAGATTGAATTTTCTTCAGAGTTTATGGATCTCTGAACCAGTGAAGTGAGTAGAACACAATTTGCCCCATAAATCACTGTATTTAGCTCATACTTGCATAGTGAGTGATAGAAGAGCTGGTAACTTGAGTACACAAAGTCTACATGCATTTATTTTTATGTTACCAAATAGGTGCGTGGACAGAATTTTAAATTGTTGCAATTGGTGTTGAAGCCTTGGACAGCAAAACAAGGTAAAGCGTGTTTGTTTCATAGCAATGTTGTCCTTTACCCACAATTATGTACTGTCAGAAATTGAGTGCATATTGTGAAGAAGGCACTATGTTACATTTCAATTTGTACATTTTCCTGATGTGTTCTCCATCCCAATGCAATATGATTGGGCTTGCTTGTCTCCATTATGTGTGTGTGTGTGTGTGTGTGTGTGAGAGAGAGAGAGAGAGAGAGAGAGAGAGAGAGAGAGAGAGAGAGAGAGAGAGAGAGAGAGAGAGAGAGAGAGAGAGAGAGAGAGAGAGAGAGAGAGAGAGAGAGAGAGAGAGAGAGAGAGAGAGAGAGAGAGAGAGAGAGAGAGAGAGAGAGAATACATTCAAGTATATAGGTGTACCTGTGTAAAGGTCAGAGGGCAACTTCAAATGCTGTTCTTCGAGTGCTATCCACTTTTTTGTGAGACAGGGTTTTCATTGACTTTGAACTCACTGAGAAGGCTAGTTTGGCTACCTAATGCACCTGTGGGATCCCGCTGTCTCCTCTTCTCTAGCATTGGGATTACACACTCCTGGATTTTTTTTTTTTTTTTGCATAGGTTTTGGGTATTGAATTTGAACCTTTATGCTTGTGTAACAAGCACTTCACAGACTGAGCCATTTTTCCCCCATTTGACCCTCATTTTATGTTTGAACGAGAGAGATCTTTTGGGATTTCCTGTCTCTAAATGGCTGAGGAAACTTTAGGGCTGAAGTATTTGCATTCCATAGCCATTGCCCTTCTAGGAAAGCATACCTATGTCGTAATTTTATCATGTGTTTGTCTCATCTTCCCCTTTAGTTATATGTATATGCATGTGGGTGGGTATGGGTGTTGTCCATGTTAGCCCAGCGTCTGCAGAGGATGGAAAGGGGCTGAGATACAGGCTGCCGTGAGAAGCCCAATGTGGATGCTGGGAAACAAATCCTGCATCTCAGTGTGAACAACAAATGCTCTCGACTGTTGTGCCTCCCCTCCAGCCCTATAATGTCATTTCAAAGCATCCTCAGCATCCACCTAACTAAATTCTGAACGCATTATGTGAAGGTTTCTTGGTACTTTTGGTTGCAGGATCACCTGATTAACATCTTAAAAATCCAAATAAATATATTCTGTTTGGATATCACGGGCCCATTGCCCAGTCTCATCTGCTGACATTTAGAAGACATTTCTAACAATATCTTGACTTCCTTGAGCACTTATCTTTCTTTAATAGAATGTTCTGTTTGATATCCTTTTCATTGTCTTAGCAAGAGAAAAGCAATTTGCTACTCGGCCAACAAGACCCTCTCTTACTTATTAAAATGGCTGTAAATCCACAGCTGGCAAACAGTGTGAGATTGATAGCTTTGTTGTATAAAGTCGCATAAAGGAGGTATAAATCTTTCCCCTCACGTCCTGCCGATGATCTCCAACCAAAACCTAGAGTGTACATGTTCTATGACAAGGGACTCTTCTTGGGTCTGAGGCCATCACTCGGAGATTTCCTGAAGACCCTCAGCTAGGAAGTGGAAGTATACGCCCTAGAATAAAGAAGTGTTGGCCCTTCGAAAGCGGTAAAGTGTAGAGAAGAAAACACCTTAGGAACAAAAAGATTGTCTGCCAACATCACCATTAAAATTTGAGGAAAGGCGGGGTGCTTCCCATACTCTGGTGCGGTTAGCTCCCGACAGCCAGAGGAGTTAGGTAGGACAGCCCTTCTCAGGTCACTGAGATTTTGAAGTGGAATGTGAAGAAACAGCATGTTTGGATTAGAGAAAGAAATAATGGGAATCCTCTAGTAATCATTTTTGTATGGTGTGTGTGTTGCGTGGGCATGTGTGTGAACATGTGTGTGTAGGTGCATCTGAATGTGTTAATTTATGCACATGCATGTGGAGGCAGGCTAAGCCAGCTGGCCAGTGAGTTCCAGATACCTCCTATCCTCACTGTCTCTACCTCCTAGCGCTGGATTTACCAAGTACATACCCTAATCACTGGCTATTTGAAAAGGGAGTTCTGGAGATCAAACTCAGTTCCTTACATTTACAAGGCAAATATTTTGCCACTTGAGTTGTATCCCAGTTCATATCATAATTATTTGAAAATGTTATATTAATAATAATGATATTAATAGTAATATTCACCTCATTTATTGACACTCTTGGTTAGAGGTCTTGCACACTACCTCCTATAATTTCTATAACAGCTTGAATCATTATGTGTGTGCTATTACCATCTTCATTTTCCAGACAATGGAATACAGTCTGAGAACCTGTACTAAGTTCACAATGGTCTCTCGTGATAGAGTCAAGAGTTAAACAAGGCTCATCTATTTTCAGAGTCCCTCCTCACAACAGTGGTTCTCAGCCTCCCTAATGCTGTGACCCTTTAATACAGTTCTCCATGCTGTGGTGACTCCAACCATAAAATTATTTTTGTGGCTACTTGCTAATGTTATGGATCGTAATGTAAATATCCATGCTTTCTGATGGTCTCAGGCAACCCCTGTGAAAGGGTCATTTGACCCCCAATGGAATCACAGCCCACAGGTTGAAAAATACTGCAGTCTACACCATAAGTCAGTCAGTCCCCTGTGAATAAAAGTTAATGTTGATGGTAACTCTGTTTGTCTCCTCAGAGTTGATCCACCACTAATGGGTAAAAGCTCTATGTTGGGGTCCTGAATTTATGTGAGATATTTCTAAATTTAAAGTAAGTAAATCCAAGGTTATCTATTTTCCATCTTAAAGAATTCAGAATTTATTCTTTAGACAGCAGTAAGCCACAGAAGGGCTTTTAAGCACGGTCCCTATTGGATTTGGAAACAGTAGAGAAAATACAATATTGTTATGCTATTAGAAAACTGTTACAGTTGTCTAGGCAAGTGGTGTCAGAATCTCGTCACTGAGAGGATGATGATGAGGAGGTATTGTGTAGAACACCTGTTCAGAGATACCTAAGGAGCGAGATGGCGACACTAACGGTGTATTATGTGGATGTGGCTATAGTTGGCAAGGCAAAAGGAAAGGTCAGGGATGCTTTTGATACCATAGCTTAAGATATTCAGTGACTATCTGGTGACGTGATTGGCTCTGCTGTGTTATAAAGGTGAGGCTGGTCTGGGGTCACGGGAAAATAACTCCATTGTGCATTAGACTTGCAGGTTTTGAAGTGTCTCTCACATTGATGGGGAAACACAGGCAGTCAGACCTGGTGATGAAGTCTGCCACCCTCGAGTTCAAGCTCTGGAGCGGTGGGTGGGAAGCCACAAAACCTTGTGTGGAGTGAGAAGGCTGTGGGTACGAAAGACTATCAGCAATATAGTAATGTCTGTTGGGACCATTCAGCAGGTGGTTGTTGGTGAAGGAGACCCACAAAGGGAAAATTAGATCATCAAGCTTCATATTACAAGAGAACATGGTGTTTTGTTGTTGGTGGTGGTGTTTTCTTTTCTTTCTTTTTTTTTCCCCCTTCGAGATTGTGTGCTAAATAAAGAAATTTATGTGCAGCTGAACATTTCTAGTCTTTGCTTATAAAAGGTTCCCAGTGGGTTGGCAGAAGTAGAAACTGGTTAAAGAAATTATGATTCAGGTTAGAAATGTGCGCTCCTGAGTGTGTGGGGTGGGGGGTGGGGAGGTTAACTGAGTCCTCAGCCTTGGCTTAGAATCTTTAGACCCCTAAGGTTTCACACCCCTCCCCCACTGCTTCCCACCCTTCATCCCATTCTTCTGGGAATCAACCTCTCTTTTCAAAATCATCATCTGCCAATGTTACTGTGTTCTGAAGAGTTTTTCTGTGTGAATGACAAACCACACTTGGAGTGTATAAAATATGTTACAAGGCTTGCTATGATTTTGTAAGAGCCCCAAACCATTTCTCTTCCTTTCTATCTTTTCAAACACTTTTCTTCCACTACCAATAAAGTGCTAAGAAACAGGTTTCACATGTTTTTCTCCTTCTAGCTTTTTTTGTGATCAATGTGACCTTGTACAAGATATCGCCAGTAGCTGGGGCTCAACTTTCCTAATCTTTTAAATATGGAAACTGTACTATAATCTTTTAAATACAGAGACTGTACTATATTTTCTCCAAGGTTCCTTTCAACTCCAAAGTTTTGTAATGCCATAGTTCAAGCCTTTCACTTAAATTCCATTTAAATGTCATTGGTTGGATCACCAAAAGGCTAGTAATTGTATGATCATGGATAGATCAAACACCATTGCAATGAGGGATCCTCAAAGACTGAAAAAAATTTATTTGCATAGGATTAGAATCAGAAGATTTTTTTTCCCACAAGGTCAAAATTTTCCATTTTTGTATGAGCTCTAATTAAATTAAATCCTGTGAAACTTAGACGGGAAATTCAGGAGACGTCCCCCCTTCTCCCAACTGGCTTTAAGGGCTCAAAGATAATCAAAAACTAATAGAACATATTTTAGAGAATGTACAGACCAAATACTGATTGTCCTCCTAAAGACGCTGTAGCTTGAAGCCACAACTTGATAGGGTAGACTATCTGCTCTGACAAATAAGGACTTGGTGATTTTATTACTTTGGGAAGGGTATCGTTCTTAAACTACTAATGATAATACTATCTGCGAGACTGGCCACATTGTAGTTGGCATTCGAAGCATATTTTCCAAGTAAGAGCAGCCTGTTCCCATTACTTTTGTGGTGATAAAATGCCTTGACAAAAGCAACTTAAAGAACGACTTGGCTTATTTTTGGCTCACATTTCAAGGGTTAAGTCCTCAACGGTAGAGATGGAAAGCAAGAACTTGAAGAAACTCGTCACATGTCATCGACCGTTAGGAAGAATGACCCTATGGAAATTTGTACCCAGCTCATATTCTTTCTACTTTACAACCCCCCATCCCACCCCACAAAATGGTACTGTCCACAGTGAGTGGTTCTTCTGCTTCAAGTAACCCAGTCAAGATGACCCTTCACAGGCATGGCCAGAGGTTCCTTTACTAATTGATTCTAGATTTGATCGAGTTGACCATTGTGATTTGCCATCACATAGGACTTAAGTGTCACCAGCTTGAGGAGGTAAGTGGAGGTTGTAGACACAAATGAATGGAATGGAGGAGCCCATGAGGGGGAGATTCGGGTCGAGCTGACCCTCTGCAGCTGAGGGTCATGTAAGCTGGTGCCACGGGGTTCTTCCCTTTGGGGCTGCACCTCGTCATTCTAGTATCTTTGAAAATCTGAGAAGGCTCCAGTTCTGCGATGCAGGCTGCCTTTACTGGTCTATGGAGCCTCAGTCTGGGGCGAAGGGCCTACCAAGCTTCTGGGAGCCTCCTTTCTCGATGGTTCTATTACCTGGGAATGTGGCACACACGTGACTGACACTGTGGTGTTGAACTGTGCTCTGTGCTGTCGCACCTGTGCCTTCTGTTTATTTCACTGGACTTGGAGAAGGATCCTCAGGGTGAATCCTGTCTCCTGGGCTGTCACTTCGTCCTGCTTTACACTGGGTGAGTCATCTCTTTGTGGAGCTGTGACAGCCATCGCCAAAATTGAGAACTCAGTGTGACAAAAGGACTGTTTTCGCAGTTCTCTGTCGACATAATACAAAAGTTCACCACATCAGGCACGTCATCTTAATCACCGGGGTCAAAAAGAACTTTTAGATGTGACAAGTAGCTGCTTCTTTAGTTAGTTTCTTCCTTCTGATTGGCAAGGAGAAGACGGTGAATCCCCAGCACACTGATGATCCCTTCACGCTTTCATTTCTTTTCATTTGTGCTAAAATATATATAAAAAGGAAGGCGATGCTGGCTTTGAAGTTGAAGTCGAGAACAAGCATTGGCTCCAGAGTTTGCAAGTGAACTGGAAAGTGCCTTTCTTTATTTTAAGTTTCCCGAGTGACTACTCTCTACTAGGTCATGTTTTTCCAGGCACTGGGGATGACAGGAGTGAATCAACAAAACCCGCATCTATCTGGGCTTGCATTACAGTGGACACACAGGCCCTGAAGCAGCCACTGGCCACCGTATGGTCAGTGCTTTGCAAAGAACCAAGCAGCTGCCAGGAGAGGAACTAGTAGTTGCTTTGTGTAAGCATCCAGAAAGATGTCTCTGGGGAGCTGGTGTTATCACTGAGGTCTGTCTGAGTGATGGAAGACAGGTGTTGCTTGAAGGGAGGGGAGTGAGTGCTCTAGACACAGCGTAGGCTTCACACAGAGGACTTAAAACAACACTGAATCTGGACACATGGTGGCAGTTCAGGGATGACAAGACAGGGGAGGTGGAGGGGCTGGAGATGGAGGAGATAGTTCAGATGTCTCTCACAGCAAAACATGGGTGAGGTCTCATAGAGAATTTGGAATTTATTCCAAGTGTATTGGACAATCAGTGGAGGGCTTTAGCCAATGTATATTTTAATTATATAGCCGTGGCTACTCTGTGGATTAAGGATTTTTGTGGAGCAGAATGTAGGGGAAGGGGTCAACAATAAAGCTACGGATGCCTTCTTTATGTAAGTGCTACGTACAAGGAGAATGTACATGTACTATATTAAAAGGGAATTTATTAGGTTGACTTACACAATGTAATCTGGGTAGTCCAAAAATGACTGTCTCAAAACAGAGAGGCCAAGAGTCCAGTCATTGCTAGGTTCTGGAGCCTGGAACCTGAATACCTCAGCAGTCCTGGTCTGGAACTGAGGGCCTGGAGGATCCTGGGGAGCTGCTACTCTTTTCCCAAAAGCTGGTCCTAACATCAGGGAAGGAATTTTGCAGCATTAGTAGCCTCAGGAAAGGAAAATTTGCCAGCAAGAGCAAATACAAACAGGACAAAGCAAAGTGTCCTTCCATTTACCTCCTATCTGGGTTGCCTTGGGAAGGTACAATGCAACCTATAATTGTTACCTTCAAGATGCTTCTTGTATTTAGCCCTTGAGGCTTGTGGGTTAACTTGTTACTATAGCATGACCTAAGTTATACTGACTACTGTCGTCAAAGACACCAATAAAGGCATTGCAACTAAAAGAATACTATCTAATAGGAGGTGCCTTCATTTAAGAGGAGAATAGATAGAGAAAGAAGTGTAGAACCTTGGTGGACTCTAACATGTATGGGTTGAAATGATAAGCACAAGGCTTCGTGCATTTAGGCAGCTAAGGGAAGTATAAGTCCAGGGTCCTCATTGTAGAAGTACTGAGTATTTGAGCAGAAAAAAAAATGTTTTTATCAGCACTCACAGACACGATGGCAAGTGTTTTCCCCTGACCATTAGTTGGGAGAAAGTCTGTGCTGTGATATTTTTTTTTTTAAAAGAATTACTCGTGATGGGAGCACGGCAGAGTAAAAACGCTGCAGTGACAAAAATCAGCAAATCACGGAACTCTGAAGATTACTTTTCCTGGCTGTGAACATGGAAAGGCGCAGATGGATTCCACCTGGTGGTCCGTCTGGGTTAGACGCGCCTCTTTGGAATGTTCACTGTGACCTGGGGATGCCTGCAAGGCTTGTACTGCCCTTTAAGCGACTTTTCTCAGGGAGCAACTCCTCCAGCACTTTCTCCTTTGCTTACAATGGCGTTTGGCATGAAGCAGGTCTGACTATATTTGCTCAATGAATGGGCAGTAGAGCTTGATCACAGCCAAGGTCTATTCCCACAGATACACATGGATAAGAGGGTTTTTGCTGTTACAATGCTAAAGCAACATGTGTTTCACACCGTGTGACCATAGGAAGGACATCTCTCTTGTTCAGATTCTTCATACATCTTAGTTCATCAACAGGTACTTACTGAGTGCCTGCCATGTATGAAACATTGTGTAGGGGAAGGAAATACCTCCCTTAGCCTCTACCCTCAAAGAAGTGACAATGTAGCTGGGGGGAGTAGGCTAATTGTTTGTTACAAAACCATTAATGAACAGCGTGAAATAGTATGCGGTTAACTGAAAACACAGAATAATTGTAGCCGGTAAAGGAAGAAATAGATAAATGTGACATGAAATTGGGTCTAGGACACTTTCTTAGAGGAGGGGGGACTTGGAGAATTTGGGACGGAAGCACAGAGAAGGATATGATTGGGGAGCTTTACTGCTGTGAGAAGGACACTTGGGATAGTCCTCCTGAGACTATGACTAATGGTCCATGTTAGGAAACAGAAATGAACATGAGTATAAGGCAAGGGAGGGCCAGTCAGTCAGTAAGCCAATGTCATACCATCTGCACAATTATGGCATTTCTACTGAGACTGTACTATGCATTGAGTGGTATCATAAATATGGTGTGTGTGTGTGTGTGTGTGTGTGTGTGTGTGTGTGTGTGTGTGTGTGTGTGTAAGAGAGAGAGATGAAGAATATGTGATCTATACACACATGTACTTATCGGTCCTTAAAGATGCCAGAGAGGGTGTCAGATATCTTGGGTCTGGAGTTAAAAGTGTTTATGGTCCTCCTGACATGAGTGCAAATGTCCTGATGATTGAGCAACAAGTCTCTGAACCACTGAGCCATGTCTCCAGCCTGGGTTTACAGTTTTGGTGGGAAGGTAGAAAAAATGTGAGACAATTATGGAATGTAACTGAATTTCAGACTAAGGTAAGTACTATGAAGAAAAGAAAGCCCAGATGAGGAGAAGTGTGGAGATGGCACATGCTATCTTTTATGAAGAAAGGTCGGAAAAGGCTTCTCTGAGAGGCTGGTATTTACGAAGGGACTCTTATCAAGTGACAGGATGAAGACAATATGTTTCTAGGAATCAAAGTGATATGACAGGGAACCGCAGGGAGAGAGCACATAACATAGAGATTGAGGTAGCTAGTAGCAAGGGAAATTCTGATGTTTAGAGTCTAAGAGGAATATATTAGAAACATATCTGGCAAAGGTTTCTTTTTATTTATTTCCCCTGTGCAAAGATGTTTTGTGAATTAAGGTACATGTTCATGTGTGTTTGTTCATGTGTGTTTAGGTGTACAGATACACATAGAAGTGCAGATGCATGCACACACATGTGCACATGTGTTTTCATGCATGTGAGGCACTTGTTAATGCTCATGTATATGTAGGAAGGCAGGTACATGTATCTGTATGCATAGATGCATTTTTCTGTCTTTTATACCTGTAAATAGACCTGCATCCAATCAAGCATGATGATGTCATTACAAAACAGCAAAAATAGGAGACACAAGTTCTACCTATCTCATCAAAGTTAGGCCTATGTGTATTGCATGGCTTGGCGCCCAGTAGAAGAGGATTCAGGTTGCCAAGTCTTTGGATAATAACAAGTTCCCAGCTACATAACACCTGGTCTTTACAACCCAAGTCATTATGAATGTGGTCCAAGTTGTCTCTCTGGGAGTTTCATTATTCCACTTTGTTCGGAGTTGTTTCTTGTGTCTATGGAGTGTGTCCGTGTTCTCTTGGTTGGTGAAGATTAAGTTTCAGCCTCTCCTGACTTTGTGATAGTTCGGTGATGCTCTAAAGCAGTAAGGAAGAAGGGACAGCTGACCTTTCAGATTTGATTTCTTAGTTAGTAAATGATACTGGAGGAGAAGCCATCAAAGTAAAGGACTGGGATGATCATGGGTATTGGGCTAGGGGGAGGGGCTTCTAGACTACTGCCTAGAAGTGAAGAGTGTACCATACATGGAATGTACTGCCATAGACCTCCTACACCATTCAAGCATGTGACAAGGAAATAAGCCTACTGCCCTGTGAATGACATGACAAAGTAGGGATTGTTTTTGGTTTGCTTTTACAATTTTAGATGCTAAAACAACTAGATGTAAGACTTGAGGTAGAAACAAAACCAAAGAAATGTATGACACCTTCCCAAAAGGCATCAGATCCAATTCCCTTTGCATGGAAACCATCATTATCTCTTGCATGGTCCACTGGTTTGCCTGTTACACATCTGTTTGGCTTATGTAGAGCACCGGATTGATCTTTTAAGGTCTAAATCAGATCACATCAAGCAGACAGCAGCTAACACTACCCATTGTCTTACAGGGGCTGGCCAGGTCTGCCCTCTGGCTGCCTCTCCCATCTTGCCTGGTGGTCCTACCCACGGTTGTCACTGTACTCCAGATACTTCATTCCTTGACTGGTTATGTGCCATCTCTTTTACTTACAGGGTTGGGCATGTGATCACGTGTCTCTACCAATCTTGGCTGATGCCTAACCGTACAAGAGAGATTAAATATGTCTCAGTGGTTGAGAAAGCCCTCAGCACCAGGCTGCCTGTGGTCAGATCCAAGTGTCACTCCTCAGCTGTGTGACTTAGCTGCTTGCATTATATATGGCTCTGTTGCCAAATGGGGCTGATAATAGTGTGTGCCTCATGGGTATGGTTCTATGAGTTAAGTGGTATGTGACAATGACTTAGCTCAATAACTAGTATCTGGGACAGGACATAATAAATCCCCCCAGCCATTACCTTCTGAGCTTAACCATCGCTTTCTCTGAGGGGTTTGCCTGCACTTACCCATAGCTTTTCTTATTTTCTTCTTAGACAGAATTGTTTGTTTCCTTTCTTCTGAAAGGATCATAACCACATGTAGGCCTGTGTGTTTATTGTTCCTGTTAGAAAATAAGATCAATGAGGACGAGCCAACTAAATCACCAGATACTGAACACCTAACACTGCGTTAGTAGGCATATATTAGGCGCACAGCAAATCTATTAATGCATAACTGAGGCTAAGTGTTTGGGCTAAGTTTGGGGCTGTTAAGGGTATTCTAGGGAGACTTTGGTGCCTCGGTGTGGTAGAGCTGGGACAGAGGTTTTGTTGCACTACTTTTCAAGATGTTATCTTTAGGTTGTATTTTAAGATGTTGACATATCAAAATCAAATGACTGGACCAAACTCAAAACTTGCACATCGATGCCAACACTAAATGCTCTTTTTGGGCAGGAAAAAAAAAATGTTCAGTTTTGCCACAGGATCTCAGCCAGCCTGGAATTGGACCGAGTGAATTGTGTAAATGAGACAATCATAGCCCTTTTTTCTCTTTCCTCCTCCTCCAGTTCTGCTCCCCCGAAAGTGACCTCTTGTTGGATTCAACTCACTGCTTCCCTGCATGTGGGTATTCTAGACTCAGCCGAGACTTCCTGGGTGCAAGCCTGAGATACCAGCACTTGAAGTCACTTTGTTTTAAATTGGGCTTCCTTATCAGCATGCCTTCTCTATCTCTTGTTTAATGTTGCTATTTGTTTATTTTGTTTACATGATGTTTTTCTCACCCAAGCTTGTTATACGGTGTGGAAAGCATGGTGCTTAGAGATGGCAGAGGCAACCATACCCAGCAATAACAAAATGAACATTTCAACTCAAGTAGTGCCCTTGTAGCAAGGGTTACTTTCCTCTGTAGAGCTAGCTAGCTTCTCTTTGCTCTAGGGAATGAATCCCAACAGGCCTCAGGCCCTGGCCCTCCCCTCTGCTATTGTTCTATTGTTTCCTCTGCACTTGATAAAAGGTTGTGACTGGCGCCTTTGCCATCTGTGTATGGGGGTTATGGGAATTTCTAACCTCCAGCTTATTTTCCACCCTTATTGATCTGTTCCTCACAGATAATGATGCCACCTACTCTTAGGGCTATGTTCTTCTAAATGCTTTCCCTGGTCTCGTATATTGTAAAATCTCTGTTCCTGCCTAGCAGTCTTTTTTGCCTACCTTCCTGCAGATGTTTTAAGGCCAGTGCTTTTCTAAGGACCAAAGCAGACTATCTCAGGGAGGAATTTGTATTTCACTAAATCACATTTGAACATAAATGCGGGGTTTGGGCTAGCGGTGGAAAGATGATGTTAGAAGGAGTCTTTGTTCTGCATTTCCCTTCTACCAGATTTATTCATTATTATACAATGTCAGGCAAAATTCTGCCATCTTACACGGTGACTATCCTGAAATACTATGGTCAGCATGGTGCCTTAAAGAGAAGTGACTGTCCTCTGGCTAATGGGAGAGAGAAGTAATGATGCTTAATACTCGTGGGCCTTTTGTATTTAGAACTCACTTGGATGTCATTCTTCTGAATTGTTTTTCTTTTCTTTTAAGAAGCCCAAATGCAGGGAGGAGCTGGGAAGATGGCTGAGCCAGTGCAATATTTGTATCACGAACTGAGTTGGGACCCCCAGCACCCATGCAAAACGTTAAGAGCAGTGATATATTCCTGTAACCAAGCAGCTGGTCAGAGACAGCTCAGTGGCTAGCTCAGCAGAGCTGTATTGGTGAGCCCCAGGTTATATGGGAGAGCTTGTCTGAAAAAAGAAATAAGGTGGAGAGTGGTAAAGGTGGAGCCTGATAATGACCTAAGGCCCTACATGCCTGCTCATACACATGTATCCACACATACAAATGCATACACTCATACACCACACACACACACACACACACTATGTGTATGTGCACGTGTGTGTGTGTGTGTGTGTGTGTGTACGTATGCACACACATAGGATATAATTGGGATATAAGTTTTACCTATATTTTTTAGATCCGAACACAGGGAGACCAAAGAGGAGAGACAGAGGAGGAAAGCTGGGTCTTAAAAGAAATCCAAGTATTTTTATGAGCATCATAAGTGATTGCTGAGGTAGTGTATGGGATTAGTGAGGAGGAGCTTGCTTATTAAATTTAGAATTCAGGTTCAAATCAAATCACCAGTCTAAAGAATAATGTACAAGCCAATGCCTCTCAAGGGGGGTGTTTAAGGACGACGAGGTGCGTGGATGACATAGTCGAAACTCACCATTGATGGCCCATTCAAGAAAGGTTGCAAAGCCAAGCTTTGCGATCTGAGTGTGTAAGCCAGGGATCAGGCCTGAAGATACAGCATCTACTCTGCAAAGCTTGAAACCTGGGAATCCCTGGGGGAACACTTCAGACGTGTTTTTCTCTGGCTGTTGTTTCTCAAGTTACTTATATGAAACCCATTGGCTCTATCTCTATCTCTGTCTCTGTCTCTATCTCTATATGAAACAATAAAATATAATAGACCCATTTCTCCTTGGCATTGTTTACCACTTGGGAGTAGCAAATCTAAATCATGTAGTCTTGGATTTGGGAAGATATGCAGAGATCTGGATGACAGCTGATGTATTTTTAAGGCAATGATCTAGAAAGAAGCATAGCCCTGAATGTGAGCATAGGGCTCACCAGGACAACAGCAATTGGCTGCTTCCAGTGCTACCGCGTCCAACTTTCAGAACCTGTCCCACAGCAAGCCTCTCACCAAAATATTCACGTTTCCACTTACAATGACACTTACATTCTTTTGATTTGTTTGTCCCCCTGTGGCAGATCCTAGCTACTCTATCTCTTTAATTTGTGCTATGACATCAAGCTTTAATTTTATCATTATTATTTTTGCTTCTTTTTAGACACCCATGGTGTGCCAGGCACTGGATAAAATGAGGATACATTCCCTGCTGTCTCTGGCTGGGCTCATACTTTTAAAGAGCTAAGACAAGGAAAATACCCAGTAATTGGCAATAGGTAGTCTTTACCCCTCCTCCCCTTCCTTTTCTCCTTTTGAAGCAACCTCATCTCTCTGAACAAGCTTAAGAAGTTCTCTGGATCAAAGCCGTCAGAAACCAGGAGGGTTTGGAACAAGTGTCAGAGTAGGCAAAGGACCTTCAGAACTGAAGCTCTGTTTCTTGCCTGCCTGAGAGCTGTCTGGGCTGCATCCCTGCCTGCCTCACCTGGGAGGGCTAGGACTCTCCAGCTCCTGGCTGCCTCTGGCATCCCTACCTAGGTGAACTTCCCACACTGTACCTCCTGCACACTCTCTAGGACCAGGAATCCTGCAAAGCAAAGGTCCCAGAGCTAAGGCTCTTTCCAGGTATCTGAATGATTTGCAGTGACAGCCTCCAGAAGTCGCATGCTTTTAGTAACCCAGTGGTTCCTAGTAGCTGCATACATACCCAGTATGCCTCTCCTACACACCCTGCTGGGATCTTTGTCTTTTTCTGTGCTCACCTGGAGAAACTCTGGAGCTCTTGGAAGCATGAGGTTTGGCTCAGCTAGCAAGTGTGCCAAGGGCAAGCCCACCCACCCCTTTCCCTCTCTCTGCCCCATGCTTCTTTGGATTTCCCCTCGTGCCCACCCTAAGGCTCACAGTGGTTCCTGCAGCACTCCGTAGATTAGGCATCAGGTGCTCAACCCAGCTGTGGAGTTTCCCTCATCTAGATGGCACCTGCCCCTCAGAAGCTTTAGAGTTGTGAAAACAGTTGAATGGAGGGGTACAGGAGAGCCCAGGGGTGGGGGTGGGAGTAAGGCCAGTTGCACCTCAGGCTGCTTGCTCAGGGGAGTTGGTTAATCAGCCCTGGGGGTCTGAAGGGTGCACTAACCCGGAGAACAGGAGGAGGGACTGGAGGAGAGATAGGGAGGAGGCAAGGGGATGAGGGAGGGGCACCGCACCGGAGCAGCTGCTGCGGGAGGCTAGGCACAAGGTGGCTCCCCACGGCCCGGCATCCCGCGGCTCCCGGGGACGCACCAGGCAGCCAATGGATGCGCAGAGGTGTACAGCAGATGGCGTCCGACTGCGCCGTTTCTTCCTCCTCCTCGTCGTCCTCCTCTTCCTCCAGCCTCAGAGCTGAGCAGCCAGAGTCGCCGCCAGGTTGCCAGACGCTGGAATGGGTGGTCTCCCGGCACACACCACCATCTTCACCGGGGAAGCTCGGGGCTTGGCAGCTCCCAGAGGCTGCAGCTGCGGCTCGGGCGAGGCTGGTGAGTGGGGCCGCGCTGTGCCCCGAGCTGGCGGGGACTGATGCCGCGGGTTCCCTCGGCTGGCCAGCCGGGATGGAAGAGACAGCTGCCCCGACTAGGGGGGCGCCTTTCGCACAGACTTTCCTAGCCAGGCAGCCTCCCTTTTCCCTTCTCCCAGGCAGACGCGGGAACTTGGAACGTAAACCTTTGGCACTAGGCTGCGGGAAGGGCTGGCTGCCAGGGTGCAGCCTGCTTACACCCTTTAAGCCAGAGGGCAGGCGGGAACGCTGCACGCAATTTGGGCATGGGTCTCAGGCAACTGAACTGAGGAAGCATAAAGCTCCAGCTTGCTTGGTGGGGACCGGATGAAAAGAACCTTGGGGTTCCCCATCCTGTGCAAGAAGCCTTTGCATCCCAGCGCAGGGAGTTCTGTGGGCTTTTTAAACTGGTCGACTGAAGGGTCCCCTTTGGGTAGCCCGAACTGCGAAATCTGCGCATGGGTGCCCAGGGACTGGAGGGGCTACCTGAGCAAGCCAAGAAGTTTTGCGGGCGTCCTCTGATTTATCAGTGCAAAGATAGAAGGCCACAGCAACAGTTTACACGTTCATGGTTTCTGTGAGGAGATAGGGTCCTGGGGGAGAGGGGAGCCTATAGGTCTTACACGATGCCACATTGCTTTCTGAGGGAAAAACCAGGTCCAGAATGTTAGCATGGGAGGCAAGGAGGAGGAGAAGCATGCTTTCTCCCACCTCTCCCACCTTGCATCTTGCACGTTCTATGTACTATTAAAGTTATTTGAGCAGGGAAATGAAACCTCAGCTCTTTGGGTGCCCATACATTGAGTCTTTAAGTTGAAAAGCTTGGAGTGAATGTGGAGTGTGTGTGTGTGTGTGTGTGTGTGTGTGTGTGTGTGTGTGTGTGTGTGTGTGTTGGGTCGGAAGGCAGTAAGCATTCCCTGTAAGCATCTCTCTCTCTCTCTCTCTCTCTCTCTCTCTCTCTCTCTCTCTCTCTCTCTCTCTCTCTCTCTCTCTCTCAAACACACACACACACACACACACACACACACACACACACACACACACACACACATTTATAGATGCAGCCGGCCAGTTGATGGTACTTTTTTTTTTTTTTTGGAATTCTTATAGAGTGAGCATCCCTTAAGAACGCCTGTGATTCAATTCTGTCCATTGAGTGGAGTTGCAGAGACATTAAGAGACTTTGTCACACTGTACAAAGCACCGGGATTCCTGGTGCTCTTTTAAACGATGAGGGATCCGTTAGTAATTGGCTACTTCCCACCTTCAGGTGCATTTAAGCTCTTGTATGTGGCCTTCTTATAGAAAGCGCCTGGCTGGTGTTTTCTCAACATATCTTGAGTGTTTATTATTATCATAGGGGTAATCCATTCAAGCGGGGATCACATCAACCAACCTGTGGTGTGTGTGTGTGTGTGTGTGTGTGTGTGTGTGTGTGTGTGTGTGTGTGTGTGTGTGTACCTGGAGTTTCCTTTGCCAGGCTTTCTTGAGTGTCCAAGAGATCATATCTCTTCTGGCATTTCAAAAAGCAATCTGGGATTGCTGGGTAATTGGGAGGAGATTGTCTACAAGGAAGCCCCATGCCCCAAATCTTGACAATACTCAGTTAAGGCTTTCTGGGAGCCATTTAAGGATTCTCCTAACTAAATCCAGAAGCCCTGTCCAGTGGTGAGTGCGTACTATGGTCTTTGTGGGTTAAAGGTTACATAAAGTTCCTATCTTGAGGATTTCCTTTGATGCACTTCTGTTTTTAAGACTCATGCTAACAAGTGCCTTCTTTGAAAACATAACAAGTTCCTTGTTGTGTCTGGGGTAGATGAATAGCAGGGGGGAGTGGGACCCTCTAGGTTGACTTTTACTTTGCCTGGGCATTGTGTACTTTGCTCCTACTTGCTGGAACCTGAGGACTAGAAACTCTTTCATGACAGTTTAAGTGACAAATTATTATAAAGATTTGTTTTTCTGGTCATGTGGCAGCTCACACATATGCGCCTAAAGAATTGTGAGGGTAACTGTCAGTTTAGAAGATGTGGCGAAGTCTTGCATGATTTCACAGACAGGTCCAGAGCAGCTAATACCTGCAGAACTTTTGGGGTTCTGAAGACTTCACAGGGGCTTGGAGATGTGAGCTCCTGGAGACTGTTGCCTTGCTATTTAGAATACATTCTAAATATGGTCTATTGTGAGTTGAAAACGCAACAGACTCACTCAATATTTAAATTGATACTTGAAAAAAAAATGATCATTGCCATATTTCTTAATCCGGCTCCATTGTTTTTTTTTCATCCAATTTGTTGCTTGTTAAAACTTGAAAGGTTAGACAGATAGGAAATAATTACAGAGCATAAGAGCCATGTAAACACAGACTGCTGTTTTGAGGACTGGCATTAATAAGTTGGTGAATGGATGCAGAAATTCTGTTCTCAGCTGAGCTTGCTTTTCAAGAGTAAGAGAAGGATGGAAGGAAAATGGTACTGTTAAAATGTTTTACTTTAGAAAGGATGCTGAGAACTTTGTCTACTTGCTGCCAGTCTTATTTATGAAGGAATAATTCACTTTTTACCATATCTGTAAAGTGGTTCGTCTTTAAATCATTGACTGCACAGACAGAATGAAAAGCTAGGATGGAAGTTGATGCAAGAGGAGTGTCTGAACAATTCTCAGTCTGCCAACCCATTCTAATTGTACTTCAGAAGTAGAAGCTAGAGTAATACCATTCTTTTATAGAAAAACAATCTTGCCCAAACTGTAATTTGGATGTTCTGCACACCTCTGTAAAGATTAGGCATTAATGTAATAACTTTGATCGAAAGGCTTGAATAGGAGGATAGAGAATAGTTGACTGGTCCTATTCAGTTAACAGTCAAAATGACAAATGATACGATATATTAAGTGCATGATTAAGATAAACAGATTAAAGAATTCTAAGCGTTGTCAACTATACCAGAGGCGTGGGGAGAAACGAACAGCACTGTTAGTGACCAAGCTGCAGAGAAAGCACGGAGGACGGAGCCTTGAACAACAGAACGGCATCACATTATCCAAAACCACTTCCGCAGTCATCATATTCTAGAGTTCTGAGTATGACTTTAACAGAAGTCTTTATGCTTTCACGAGGTGGTATTTCCCAGCATATAACTTTAAAAGACAGCCACAGTCACTTTAACACTAGGCAACTTCCTAGCTGTACCATAAGTCCTTAATTTAGAGTTCTTAACGGGATTAATATCTAAGTGATAATTAACGCATCAAACTTGTGAATGTGGGAGGACTTCCAGGTCTGATTTAATTCTACAAGTTTACTATCATGAGTCTGACATGAATCTGTGGGTTAGTGCATTTCAAATCACTGTCACTCTTGCTCCAAGCTAAGCATTTTTATCTTTACATTTTCTCCTTTCAAACTTCTCCACTGAAATTACTCTGTTGATTTTTTTCCCATAGGAGAACAGCCATGGCTAACGATATGGCCAGCATTTCATAATAATCCACTGCTAATTTCTTTATACTTTTATTATTCTTTGACAATTTCACACACATATGTGTACACTGAGTTTTCACCAACTGTCATGCTCGCTCATCCTTCTCTTTTGCCTACACTCTACTTTGATATCTTTGTTTATGACCCATTGAGTTTAGTTGGGTTTGCATTTCTGAGCATGAACCCAGAATTATTTACTGGAATGTGAAAAGTTTACCGTGGAAGCAAGTGTCACCCCCTCTCTCAACACCCATTAATTGCCCATCGTCTCTCAGTGATGAGTAGGACATTGTGCATTAACCATGGCCCATCTCTTATCCATGATGGGATATGATGGATCTAATCTTACATGCATGTTGTGCTGTAATCACGTTTACAGTGAGTGCTTGAGTGCAATGCACGTCCTGTCTTGGAGATACTTCCAATCATTCCCCTCACCTAACCTGTAGCTCTCACATTCTTTCAGTCTTCTATTTTATGATGTCCCTTGAGCCTCAGAAAGGTGATATAGATGTCCTGTTTCCAGCTGGTGTTTTAAAATGAGCACACCATAGTTAGTAGATCAAGTATTCCATCTGAAGAGGGAAGCAAAGGGTTAGTGAAATTTGGCTACTTCCTGTCTTTTGATAAAATTTCAGAGCCTACACTGGAGGTACTGTGAAATACATTTCACCATTGGTAAAAGCTCGTGGTTACTGAAAAAGGTGGAAAGTTGAACTCAGACTCATCTTGTCAAATGAATGACCAACAATGGTGCACATAAGAACTAGTCTACTTCAATATGTGAACGTACAACCGAGCTGGATAAAATACAGTGACTTTTGCAGCATCTCAAAACCATATTCGCTTTTGATTATTCAGTGTTTGTAATCAGATTTGAGAAGAACAACTTTTGGCTGTGACACGGGTACCTGCAGGATTTTTTTTTGTGGGGTTAATAAAATGTTTTCATAAGGGAAAAGTGTAGCTCTTGACCTTGAGGAAGGAATCCATGAGTCCAACTACAATGCTTCCTGTATGCAACAAAAGGCTATCAGCACCTAAGGAGAAGGTGTTTTTGTGGCAAGGGCCACAATACTTGCTTTTGATTTTGCCTCTCTAGACATATTTTAAATCTGAGCCCTTTGTAATTAAACATGCTGCAGCTAAAATCAGAATACCAAGTAACTAACACACAACTAATTCCTTAATGCCTGGACTGAAAAAAAAAGAAAAAAAAAAAAAAAGAAAAAAGAAAAAGTCTTTGCTGTGTTCCACTTGCCTGCCAGAGGGCTGCTGCAGACTAGTGCCCTGGTGTTACGTTACTGTACGGTCCATTACTTTTGGAAGGATCACAACGTGGAGAAGAATACTAAACCTCATGGCAGTCATGCACAGTTGCCTTGGTCGTGGTCTGTAGTTTTGTAGTAATGCGGATTTTAATTTTGGCTTCTTTCAGATGGTATTTTTAAAAGCATACCATGCAGTAGGCATCAGTGAAGTGTTTTAATTATAGTAAGGCCCACTTGCAGTAATGTCTTTTTGAGTTTGCTTCTGGATGCTCCTCTATTGATTTCTATCTTTTGTGCTTATGTTAGGCATATTTGGGGGTGACTGGCCACAGTGATTGATACAGCCTTACAGGATATATAAATATCAAACTGTTTCTGCACTCATAGGTAAATAGGCCCAGCAAAGATCTCTTGGGGACTTCACTACCCTGGTGTCCTGTAGGTGGCTCCCCTAACTTCCCTTAGATGGTCTTGATTCAGTTACTAGGAGCATCAACCCCTCAGCTACTAGGAGCATCACCCCCTTTAGGCTATTGCATAGTCTGGTTGATTTGCACCTGAGTGCTAGCAGCTACAATGTTTTAATATTATCTCTGGATGTTCTTAGCCATGACAAGGACGAGAATAAATGCGATCATTGACACCATTTGTAGTTGAGTTTAAAATCTGTTTGCATTTATATTGTAGTGTGTTTGCCTATAACATTTATATCTATTTAAACATGTGAGTACTAATCGCCTCAAGGTATAGAAACCCCTTTTAGCCGAGTTATCAATTCACATAAAGCCACTGTACTTTCAACTTGATTTGTTTCTCTAAAGAAACAAAGAACGCTTAAACATAAAGCATGCAGTAAGAATACTTGTTGTCAGGGCAGAGCCAAATTTCTAATCAAGGTCATTTGCTGCAAGAATCGATCATCTCCCCTACAGCTGTTTCAGACCCTTCATCAAAATTATGTATACAGAAGGAATTTGAAAGGATTTTTTTTTCAGGGAAAAAGTAGTTATTTTTCCCTGCCTCCTTCATTTCTAGTCTTTAGAATTAAATTAAATTTATTTCATATTGACTTCCAATCATTCTGAAGCATTGTTTTACAGAAATTGTCATATTATTTAAACTATAATGTTTCCTGGCCAACCACTCAGAGGGAAGATGTTGATGATCTCAAAGTTTCTTTGAGGAAAATTCTTTGATATTGTCTTCAAGATTTTTTTTTTTTATTTTTAACGCTCATTTATTTGTTTGTGTGTGTCTATAAAAGAGATAGATAGATGACAGATAGATAGATAGATAGATAGATAGATAGATAGATAGATAGATTTTTACATAAGCATGTATCCCCATGTGTCTGGAGGTCAGAGAGATTGGCTTGTAGGAGTCAGTTTGGTACCTTCTCCATGTAAATTGGAGAGGTTAAACTCAGGTTCTCAAGCTTGGTGGCAGATCACCTTTCTCTACGAAGCCATTTTTCTGGCCCTCTTCTGGATTTCTTGTGACTAAACTTAAGCACCGTTAGAAGGTCCCTGAAAAGTAGAAAAGTAACTTGTATGGAAAAGTAACATTTTAGATCGTGCGCCCATTTGGACCCCTGCCAGTGTTTAACTTCCTGTCACCTGCGCTTTTCTATCAGGACACCCACAAAACTCATACCTATCCAAGGCCCCAAACACCTTTTCTCTCCATCTCCTCTCTCAGCAGTTATCCAAATTCTACCCATCGCTGAAAACCCAGCTTTAATTATGTTTTCACCGACATTTCTCTGATTAGGCTAGTTCATAAAGTTCTTTCTCTGCCCTAAACAACTCAGGGGGTAAAATCTAATTTTATTGTTTGATTAAATCTGTTTCCTCATTAGCATCTATCGGTGGAGTTCTGATGGAAAGGCTTTGAATGGGAAAGGGGCAGCATCTATACTGAGAAGTCTGGAGAAAGCTGCAGAGGAGACAGTAACAGGGGCCTGGGTGGCAACGGCCATCGGAGGACATGTTAGAAGAGGCCCACCAATACACAAGTGGGAAAAGGCGGTGGCTTCCAGGCATCGGTGACTCTGACATGTTGCACATCTGGTTGATTGCATGAGAACCTCTGCATCTACTCCTATCAACTATATCAAAGCTGTGGAAACATATTCAGTATCAGTTTTCCTATTAGGATGCTGGGACTGAGGTAAATACCACCTTTTTTAAAATCACCTTTCCTGGGGAGACATGAAAACAAAACCAAACAAACAAATCAACCATCTGTTCATTCAAGATAGGGCACTGACCCAGTTAACTAAAGAAGCAATTCTGCTGAAGTCTACCGAAGTGAATCAATTTGCTTGTCAGGGTTACTTCCAGGAGGAAGTGTACCTTAAAGATAGCTGCATTACTGAAAGGTTCACTCCATTATGGGTGATGACACATACAAGCTGCATACCTGAAACTCCTCAAATAACTTGTAGGCCACTTGGCAGGTAGAACCTCCTCTCCTGGGCAACTGTTAAGTATGTAATCTTAGGGATGGGCCTTGTGGTTCTTGTAATTTCGAGGAGCTTCCAGACTCTTGTGAGTTTTGTTGACTTCTGGCGCCTTACATATTTCCTTTACTTTCTGAATCTTTTTCTTTTAATGGTTATTCAAGACAGAGTTTCTCTGTAGTGTTGGAGCCTGTCCTGGAACTCACTCTGTAGACCAGGCTGGCTTTGAACTCAGAGATCTATTTATCTCTGCCTCCTGAGTGCTGGGAATAAAGGCATGTGACACCACTGCCTGGATACTTCCTGAAGTATCTTAAAGGACCTCCCTGGGGAGCATGATGGTGGGAGTGGGGAATGGTGTCAGCTCCTTGGGGGTGGCTACACAATAGACACCCTTTGTCTAAGGCCAAAGAAATAGAAAAACTTTGTTTTATTTTAGTTGGCTCGTGGAGGAACCATTACCAGTTTCAGGAAACCCATACCTGGAAAGTGCCACCACATTCATGTTCCTTTTCATTAATGACTGATTAAGACAGAACTGTTTGACCAGCCATGTGGAGCCTTAGCTTTGAAATTAGAATAGAGAAGGAAAGGGAGTTATAAGTCTTCAGATGTGAGTACGAGTGAATGGCAGCTGGTCAGTACAGAGACCCAAAAGAGGCATGAATGCCCCAAAGGTGGAGTTATAGTCTATTGTGCGTCACATTATGTGAGGGCTAGGAACTGAATGTTGATCTGCAAGAGCAGCAAGCTCTCGGTAACTGCAAAGCCCATCTCTACAGCCCCAAATACTGTTTTTAAGTATTTTTTTTATTAGACTTGCATGATGGCTCCGTCAGTAAAAGTGCTTGCAGCAAAAGCCTGGCAACCTGAATTTGATTCGCAGAACCCACAATGAATGGCAAGAATCACTTTGTAAAACTCACTTTCTGACCTCCACACACGTTATGCCTAGCATATATGTACCTACACTCATACAACACACACACACACACACACACACACACACAACTCTAAAAGAAATAATGACAAAAAATAAAAAATCTTTAAAAATTTCAGATGACCTCTTTTTGGATTAGATTTTTTTTATTTAATATTTTTTCTTATTTTACATATTGATCCCAGTTCCCTCTCTCTCCTTTCCTCCCATGCTCCCCACAGACCCCATTCCATCCTCCATCCACTCCCAAGGGAGGGTGAGGCCTTCCATGAGGGATCAATAAAGTCTATCTAGGGCCCAGGCCCTTCCCCGTGTCTCTAGGCTAAGGGAGTGTCCCTCATGGGGAATGGGCTCCTGAAGTGATTCATGCACTAGTGATAAATACTGGTCCCATTGTCAGAGGTCCCATAGACTTCCCAGGACTCCTAACTAACACCCACTTTCAGGAGGTCTGGATCAGTCCTATGCTGGTTTCCCAGCTATCAGACTGGGGTCCATGAGCTCCCCCTTGTTCAGGTCAGCTGTCTCTGTGGGTTTCTCCAGCCTGGTCTTGACCCCTTTGCTCATCACTTTTCCCTCTCTTCAACTGGATTCCTGGAGTTCGGCTCAGTGTTTAGCTGTGGGTGTCTGCTTCTGCTTCCATCTGCTACTAGATGAAGGCTCTAGGATGGCATGTAAGGTAGTCATCAATCTCATTATCAGGGAAGGGCATTTAAGGTAACCTCTCCACTACTGCTAAGATTGTTAGTTGAGGTCATTCTTGTAGGTCTCTGGACATTTTCCTAGTGCCAGATTTCTCTTTACACCTATAATGCTCACTCTATTAATGGTATCTCTTTTCTTGCTATCCTCTATTGTTCCCCAAACTCAATCTTCCTGGTCCTTCATGTTCTCTCTCCTTCACTTTTCCCCTTCTCTTTCTTCTAACTCCTTCTCTTCTCCAAGCCAGCTCCCAATTTGCTCAAGAGCTCTTGTCCCTTTCCCCTTCTCCAGGGGACCATGTATGTCTCTCTAAGGGTCCTCCTTGTTCCCTAGCTTTTCTGACAGTGTGGATTGTAGGCTGATGATCCTTTGCTCCATGTCTAAAATCCATATATGTTTGTCTTTTTATGACTGGTTTCTTTTCAGAATGGTTTCTTTTAGTTCCATTCATTTGCTTGTGAATTTCAAGGTTCCATTTTTTTTTCTTGCTGAGTAGTACTGCATTGGGTAAATGTACCACCTTTTCTTTATCCTTTCTTCAGTTGAGGGGCATCTAGGTTGCTTCCAGGTTTTGGCTATTACAAATAATGCTATGTTCATAGCTGAGCAGATGTCTTTGCTGCATGAATGTGCATCTTTTGGGTATATGCCTAAGAGTGAAATTGCTGGATCTTGTGGTAGACTGATTCCCATTTTCCTGAAGAGCAACCATACTGATTTCCTAAGCTCTGTACAAGTTTGCACTCCCACCAGCAGTGGAGGAGTGTTCCCCTTTATCTACATCCTCTCCAGCATAAACTATCTCTGGTGTTTTTTATTTTAGCCATTTTGACAGGAGCAAGATGGTATCTCTGAGTTGTTTTGATTTGCATTTCCCTGATGGCTAAGGATGATGAACACTTTTTAAAGTGTCTTTCAGCCATTTTAGATTTTTCTATTTGAGAATTCTCTATTTAGTTCTGCACATCACTTTTTAATTGGATTATTTGGTGTTTTGGTGACTAGCTTCTTGAGTTCTTTGTATATTTTGGAAATCAGCCCTCTGTCAGATGTGGAGTTGGTGAAGATCTTTTTCCATTTAGTGGGCTGCTGTTTTGTCTTGTTGACTGTGTAGACAAACTCTTTATTGAAAGGATTTCACTAGGTGAGCAGTGGGTTTTTAGACAAGGCATTCTGTGGGGTTGTATAATAAACCCATGTCCCATACCAATGTCTCTTAACATTTTGCACAGAAATATAGCAATTGGAATATGACCAGTTTCCCTCTTTGCTTCTGACTGAATCATATATAAAGAAGTGCAAAAGAGTTGGAGTTGTAAAGAAATTTTTATTCGTTCCAGGAGTGAACATTTTCATATTCAGAGTTGTCTGAAAATGTGATAGGTTGTCTCAAGGAAATGTGAGTTTCCCATCTTTGTGGATATTCAAGCAGAGGACAAACAACTGTATTACACAATATCATGCAGAGAAAATGCATGCAAGGGTGGGTTTCTGTGCATACCCTATATTCCAGATGCTGCTATAATATAAGGATTAGTTTAAGAAGTCATCTTTAAAAAATTTTGAGGGTCAGGGGAATAGGCTCTATTGATGAAGTTCTTGTCTCACAGCATGTGAATCTGAGTTCAATTCCCCAGAATTCAGGTAAAAAAGCTGGGCGTGAGGATTTGTCCTTTTAATCTTAGGTTGAGCACGTAGATAGAGTAATAGTAAATGAATTGATCCATGTCTTTCTCTTGAACAGTTTTCTCAACAGAAATAGATGGTGAGGCATGACTGCTACACATGTGCTCTCTCTTAAATTTTCTCATAGTCACATTGAAGTATTTGACAGATGACATCAATTTTAATATTAATGAAATGTGATTAAACCTGTATATCTATGGTTTTCATTCAATATGTGTGTATTATAGAAAAGTTATTTATGAAGTGCTTTAGATCTCTGATGTAATGTGTCTCAAAATCCCACTTTACTGTATTTTACACTTTCGAGCAAAACTCTATTCAAATGAGCACCAATAGCTTGTAGCTGTGCAGAGCCAGTGGCCACCGTGTTGGGTATACATAGAGTCCACACTCACAATAGCCTCAGTCTTCCATTTGCTTTTGACTATCAGATTGGTTTCTAAGTAACATATTGCCAGTCTCTACATATGTTTAACAAGTTTACCCTTAAATAATTTGGGGAAAAACTTAGGTACTAGGGAGATTGTCCAGTCTGTGAAGTGTGCCTGAGGAGCTGCTTGACTTCAGATCTCTAGCACCTGTTGAAAGAGTCCCAGCTTTGTACACATCTGGAACACCTGTGCTGTAGAAGCTAAGACAAGAGGATCCCCGAACCTCAATGTTTAGACAGCTTTGCTCCTTGGGTGAGTGGGTTGAGAAAGACATCTGACATGTGACATGAACACATAAGCATGTTCACGCACAAACTCTTCCATTCCATCCTGTCTCTCAGAGACACATTTACTTCCTCGACCTGTAAGATGGGAAGATTTTTGCGTTGTCATCTGTAAAAGGCTAAATACAATATGTCTTGCACTGGTGAAGATGAAATATATTTGTTTGACTTCCGCTTGACAAGTATTCACCCACACTGCCAAGTCACCAACTCTCCTGGCTCAGCAATGCATATTTCCTTTCTCCTTTTCATTCCCCTTTTCCATGGCTTTTCTGGTGTGTATGTGTCATCCGCCATATAGGGAGCAGACTTGGCCCAGTATCTGCCTGTTTTCACGGAGCACTTGAAAACAAATGATAAGCTTTAAGATGAGCCTAAGCTGATCATCTAGTTTACACCTGATGGGCTTTACTTGGTCCCTCTTTCCCGCCATCCTTGTTATGATGACTGCAGCTAGAAGTAACATGTGACCCACCAGAGTGATATTTCTGGTCAAATTCTAGTGATTGTTTGGTAGGACTGATTCATTTCCTGACAGGTCGCATTTTTCTCAGAGAGCTGAAGGGCTTTGCTCAAGTTGAATTTCTGACAGGAAACGGCCCTCCGGAGTTGAAAAATTGGAGTTTGGCAGCCTTCTCATTGTGAGGGACACATACAGATTCTTGAGTTCTCTTTGTGACTGCAACGTCTCCTGAGCTGAACACTCCAGTGTGAAACTTCAGTAATCTCAAGTCCCTTTTATTGGGGACATAATGGGGCATGCCCTTCAGTATATATGTTTCTCTTATTGGTTCATGAGTAAAACACTGATTGGCTAGTAGCCTGGCAGGGAGTATAGGGAGGGCTATGAGATGAGGAGAATTCTGGGAGAGGAGGCAGAGAGGGAGACCCCATGCTACAGGAGTAACATGCCGGATTATGGGTAAGCTACAGCCTTGTGGCAATACACAGTTTAATAGAAGTGGGTTAACAATTAAGAGAGAGCTAGCCACCAAGAAACCTAAGCCACTGGCCGAACAGCTTATAAATTAATATAAGTCTTTGTGTGTTTCTTTGGGGCTGAAGGGCTGTGGGACCAGGTGGAAAAGAGACTCGGCTACAGGGTCACACTACACAGGCAGTTTAAAACCCACTTTAATTGCTCCTTAAAAGAAGATACTGAGAAAAAGCTTCTGCGAGAGAGTCCTAAACTTCATTGTAAAGAAGTACCTTGTGGAGATACTTTCTAAGGATGGGTCACCTAATAGCATGCGAATGCTTAGTAGATAATGCATTTGGAGCACAGAGGTGGTAGACTTGAAGCATAATACCCATGGGCATATTGTAATCTCCAGAAAGCATCTTATTTTAGGCTTTTCTTGAAAAGAAAAAAAAAACTAAGCAATTTGCATATTGCAATACAAGCTAGTGTAAAGTGTAAGATGTGTTTGTAAGCTATATGAATAAATTCAAAGGTGACTTGATGGATACCTGATGTGCCTGTAGCATGGAATGGAGAAAATCAAGTATAAAGTTCCAGTTTCAATATACAGAAATTTCATGGACAGGAGATACATTCGTCTTCTTTCCTTGCAAATTGAGTCACCTTTTCACACACCTGCCACCTCTCCTTCTTTGTATGCTCGTCTGCCTGTGGGGAGCAACGCTCAAAAGTCACTTGTTGGGGCTGGAGAGATGGTTCAGTGGTTAGGAGTGCTTGCTGCTCTTGCAGAGGACCTGAGTTCTGATCCCAGCCCCTGTGTCAGGTAGCTCACAGCCACCTATAACTCCAGCTTCTGAAGATCTGACACCCTCTTCTGACCGTTGTGGGCATCTGCTTCTCTGACTCGGTCAACTCTGTTGATCCCATTTAGTGACTTCGAACAGATCAACTGGACCAAAATAAGTCTGTAATCTGCTAAAGGAAGGAAAAAAAAATATGGACTTTTTCAACATGGGGGATTCATAGCCATGTGAACTGAGTTATAAACACATCCATAATTAAAACTATACTAAGATTAAAGGACCTAGTTATACTTTATAAAGTATAACTTTACCCAGTTATACTTTATAATACTAAAAAGTGTGCAGTGTGAAGCTGCATTCAAAACTTGTCTGAGGGTACTCAGTGAGGATTTGGAAGTGGTACATCACTTGTCAAGAATTCATGTGGACTTGGGTTTGACTCCAAGCAGTATGGATTCATGTACACACACACACACACACACACACACACACACACACACACACACACACACACGCATGCACACACGCACGCACGCACACACACACACACATACACACACACTCTGTGGTGTGAGGGTGAGGAGGGCAGTGTCTACTAAAAAAATACATGAATAAAGAATGTCTGGCCAACTGCTTAGTATCTGTGAGCAATAGGAAACAGTGAAAAACTGTGAGATGGTGTACTCTGTAGAACTGGCTGTGGAATGTGCCCTTGACACTATAAAGCTCAGTGTTGAGAGTTTGAGATAGTGTTTTCCAGGCCATTGGGTTCCCCAAAGAAAGTTTAGTGGATGATTCTGCACTGCTTATCTATACCACCATGTACTATTTTCATGCAGCTGGGATACCTGGCAATTTACTGGAGACTTAAGTAATTTTTATGGATTTTTGAATGAATATGAGGGAAAAATGAAAAAGGTGTTACAGAGAAAAGGTTGCACATATGGTTATCAATGAGGAAACCTTGTATACAAAGGAAGATGGTTAGTTCCCCCTCTATTCGTTTCTGTCATAGTTTTCCCAATGTTTCTGGTCCTGACCATGGTCTATACACAACATTCTTTAGCACTGATTGATGCTGCTTCTCTTCCCTTTGAAATCACATAGCATATAACATTTTGAAGTTGATGATGTGCAAAACTTCTTTTGGGTTTGTTAGAAACATCATCACTGCTGAAGGCTTATCCCTGTTTACTGGCCTATGAAAAGCAGCACAACATTCCATTCCCAAACTCTGTGCTTTGTAAGCTTGTTATGTTCACAGTCTAAATGCAATGAGTCCCAAATCCTTATGGTAAACAGTTTTGTGTTGGTGTTTGCCAGTGTGTGGAAGGGCTGGAATTATCTGTTGATTTGGCAAGCATACGTATTTGGTAAATTGTGACAAGATGAAGGTACCTGAAATAGCATGGCAATTGTTCAGCACCAACAACTAAGAGCTGGAGTGCTCAAAAAAGCATGGAATCGTTTATGTCATGAAGCCTTTTGGAAGTAGAAATATGAGAATAGAATGTAGGTGTGTGTGAGTGCCCACAGGTGCACACACACACACACACACACACACACACACACACACACACACACACACACACACACACCCCTGAATGACAAGAACACACATACACACATTCAGGGTGAGTAATAAAGACAAAATTCATTCCTAGTTTTTGGTAACAGATGTGTTCACAAATAGTATTTGATTGGAGCCAGTGGGAGAAATGTCTAGAAGGAGAGGAGAGGAAGAAAGCATACTTCTACAGAGACTTAAGTAATTGCCAAGGTTGGTGAAACCTCTGTAGCCTTGTCAGAGTATGTATTTTAAATGAGTAAGAGAAATTTTATGGATAAGAATGTGTTTGTTACTTATCTGTTGCTGTGATAGGATACCTCACAAAAAGGAAACCTAGGGAGAATGATTTATTTTGGATCATAGTTCTAGAGGGGAGATGTGGTCCATTATGGTGGGGAATGCTTGACAGCAGGAGCATGGTGATTACATTTCACCCAGATTGCACAGGAAGCAGACAGTATGAAAACAGGAAGTGGGGCAGGGCTTAAATATCCTCAAAGCCTGCCTCCAGTGACATGCTTCCTCCAGCAAAGCTGAACCTCCTCAAAATTCTGTAAGTTCTCCACGAGGCAGGCAGAGAAAACTTCAAATACATGAGCCCGTGAGGGACAATTCCCATTCAAGCCACAACAAATAACCAAAACAAATGGTGGGAAATAAAACACGGAGCAACAAAGTGAAGGCGAAGGGTTTTGCCTGAACCAATAGAAATTCATTCATGGAACAGGTGAACAGTGGCCTTTCCCGTACAAAACAGAGGCTTTACCCCTGCACCCCTTTCCAGTTACAGCTTTGTGTAGTGGCTCAATGAATAATATCACCAGCCATGCAGACATGAGGTCCTGAGTTCCATCCCCAGAAACCACAATAAAGCTGAGCATGGCAATGTACATTTGCAGACCCAGTGCTGGGGAGATGGAGATGAGAGGATTCCTGGGCCTTGAGCAGACAGTCTGCTTGATTTGTTGAGCTTCAGGTTAGCATGAGACCCTGTCTCAACAGTGAAGGTAAAGGTAAAGAGTGATTAAGAAAGACAGCCAGCATTAACGTCTAACCTCCGCATGTACACGCACACACGCACGCACGCACGCACGCACGCACGCACGCACGCACGCACGCACATCTTACTACGCTAAAGGAGCCTTATATGTGCTGGCAAAGCCCTTCTCATCCTGCCATTTTGATTCTCTATTCTGAAGATGCCAATTTAAGTACTGCAGATGCAGACAAGAAAAGTGAGTAATTTTTCACTGTGCAAACTGCGAGAGAATGAAGTGCAGTACACTTTGCCAAAAAAAAAAAAAAAAAAAAAAAAAAAAGAATAGCTGAAAACTCACGTTGAAGGTGGCATGTATGTATTGCCTTTTCTGATTGTATAAGTTACAGGCACATCCAAAGCAACTTCATTCTGATTTGTTAACAAACTAGCAATGTTCTGTGGCACACGGCCTTTTATCTATGTAAGGGACATGCTGCAAGGACACAGATGTGATCCTCTTCCAAAAGAATTTTGCAGCCAGGAAGCTAAAGGGGTGGAGGTTTGGAGAAGTGTAATGGTGGGGCTTCTCTCTGACATAGGTGCCCTCAGAGCCTCTGGTGTATTGATCTGGAGCGTGCAGAGCATGAAGGGTGTGCTTGTAGACTATCCTGGTCAACAGCATTGCCAATAAAATCTTCCTCCAAGAACACTTTGAATCTGCTTTGGACACTTCTCTATTCATTGGGTGGTATTATTGCCATGCAGCCAGGTCCATCTACTTCCTATACCTCGCTTTGCTGCTCAAAATTCACCACTATTCTCTTGCTATTCAAACTGTCCCTCAAAGCCCAGAGCTCCAGGGTCTCTTTGGTTTTCCATTTCTTTATTTCCCTCTCACAGACCTGGGCAGCCTCACTTGGCACACTCACCGTGTGTTTCTCCTTCCTGCGGCTCAGAGCAGGCATTGGCATCTCTTATACCTGCCTGTCTCATTCCCTGATTCTAGAGGAGGAAGCAGGATGCCCACACCACTTGCTCCTTGCCTCATAGACCGACTCTGCTTTCCTCATAGTCAGTCCATCCTAATCTATTTGCATTCTGCACAGGAATTTACTCCTTAGACTAGACAAGCTGGGGATTTATAGTTACGTGACGAGCGTTTTGATGTGCCCATAGTATGTTTTAAAAGAATCTCCATTAACTATCAAATAATTGCTGCTGGGGCTTCTCAATGAAGTTTTAGATCCATGTTCCGCACTATGGGCTTATTCCAGATTTACTCTGCTCCCCTCTCTTCTCTTGCTCTCCCTCCTCCCCTCTCCTCTCCTCTCCTCTCCTCTCCTCTTCCATCATCTTTTCTATGTTTCTCTCATCTCTCTTTTTCCTTTTCTCTTTTACTTTCTTTCTGTGTAGCCAAGGCTGACCTGAAACTCACGATATTCCTGTCTCAGCCTCCCAGCTGAGAAAGCAGGCATATGTGCCTTGACTTTCCTCCATGCGTTGTTCCAGAATTACTTTTCTGTCACCCTTTTCTTTTAGTTAGAAACTGTCAGCTTAAGGAAATTAAACATCTAGAAGAGGTTGAGGCAGAGAAATGTTAAGTCAGTTCTTTAAAAAGAGAAAGGGTACTGCAGTGCCATTGTAGCTGCCAGGATCCCTGTTTACTGAGCACTTTCCTTGAGCCCTGAAGTAGCTCAGCGTAAAGGAGGACTCTGAGTACCTAGATGCTCTGCCAGGAGTTTTATATGAAGCAAAAATGAGACCACAGCAGCTCATTTTTCAAAAGAACCTCAAGACACCAAAAACTGTTCCCAAAGTACCCTTCAAATCCAACAAGTCAAGCAAAACCTCAGTTAATGATACACTTGTTTTCGTCAGAGCCTGCATTAAGTAAAATTTATAACACTTTCGAGTTTACGTTATTGTTTCATTGTGTGCTGTGTGCACGCTTGAGGACACTGAATTCCCATTGTGTGATTTCTACATTATTATTATTTCTTTTGAGGACAACTTATATTTCATTAAGTGGGTGCCAGAGTTTCCTGGAAATCTGTTTGTCTTGTGATATGTAACCGAATATGTGTATCATGTGTATTTTTCTTAATGACAAGTCCTCAATCAGAAAAGCAAGTCCTAATTATAATTTATAATACTTTTTCCTTTGGAAAATATTCAATTTATTGCAATCATTTATTTGTGGAGAGGGGAAATGAATGTATGCCATGTCATGCATATGTAGCTCGGAGAATAATTTGTGACAGTAAGTTTACTTCTTTTACCATGTGGTTCCTACGATCCAAGTCACACTACGACTTAAAGCAGAAAGTGATGTCAACACCTTATAAAGTGAGCCACCTCATAATCCAATGTATGGCCCGATATTTAGAGTACAAAAACTGTGTCTTTATTAATGAATGGCATCAATACAAACCTTGTTCAAGTCTAAATGCCCTGGTCTTACTGGAGACCACAAGTCTTGCATTGTAGTGGGGCGCTTTCCATGGTGCTGAACACATTATATATCCACTAGCTAATGTAAGCACCTAAGTGAAGTACAGCAGTATATATAAAAAAGGAATCTTAGAGACTCTACTGAATATGTGTTAATCTCTTTTTGATAACTTAGAGCACCTTTAGGGTGTTGAAGCATTCCAGGAAACTTAAAGAAAATCAATTACTATCGAATAAGACTATAAATTCTGTTTATTTAAATTTTCTATGATTGTAGGCATGTAATAGATGGCTTTTTTTTCTATACCAGGAACAGAAAATTAGACCCATTCAGTCAGCAGAAAATTTATAGGATAAAGCATACACAGTAGTTATTGGTGCTATGAGACTGAACTTATGGAACTGATGTCAAGCTTGCTTATAAGGCCATGTGTTTAGAATACAATGGAAATAAAAGAAGAAAATTTAATTCTTCTGAATCTTCGCAAAATAGTGTCAAGGCTAGAATTGAAGGAGTAGGTTAGTAAAGGGTGTGAACTATCTTCCATGAGTGAGTGTTTCATGGATGTGGTCAGGTAGGACACCTCTTTTCTATACTCTCAGGAGAAATTATGTATCCCCGTGAGACAGAGAAGAGAACCCATTCTCAGCAACATTTTCAATTTGGATATTTTAACCAATTCACAACCTCAAACACATTTCTTTGGGCTCCATTCCCCAACATTTCTTTCTGAGGCTTAATTTTCGAACATATTCATTTAGAAGGAACAAAAACCTTTAGTGAATAGTAGTTTCAGTGCATTTAGGTTATTGTAACAAAAGAGCTCTTGTATGTGAATCCCAGCCTGGAGTGTGTACATGTGTATATAAAGATGGGTATAAATGTGGGCAAAATAGAAGGAGAACAAGAGAAAATAAAAGTGGCTATTCATGGTGCACAACTTTAATTCCAATACTCGGGAGGCAGAGGCAGCTGGATCTCTGAGGTCCCAGCCAGACTGTTGTACAGAATGAGTTTCAGAACAGTTCAAGCTACACAGAGAAACCCTATCTGGAAAAATAAACAAACAAATAGCAAAAAAAAAAAAAAAAAAACCCAAAAAAACTGAAAAAACAGCCCCCCAAAAGAAAATAAAGAAAGAGAAAGAAAAAAGAAAATCCTATTGAAATGTGTGGGTGTGAAAAGCCATATTTAAAAATTACTGTTGGGTCTGAGTATGTCCCTCCATTTGTAGAGAGCTTCCCTAGCACGCATGAAGCCCCAGGCTTGATCTAACACTGAATAAACCAGTCATATTGGTGTATCCCTCTAATCCCAGCACTTGGGAGGTGGAAGCAGAAAGATTATGAGTTTCACATCCTTTTCTACTACATATTGAGTTCAAGAATATCCTTATGAGACTTTGTCTCAAAATATGAAGCCAATAAAAATAAAAACAATGCATTATTTCTTGTGAAGGACAAAATATGCCTGTATCACAGGATTAATGGCTTAAATGGTATACGTAGATTTTTTAAAAGTCTGTTTAGTAAACATGCATAGACCTTTTCTCTTGCCAGCATTCCCTAAACAATAAGGGATGACGACTGAGCATGCTGCCTTTCCATTGCTATCCCAGTTAGCTTTAATTTACTTGCCAACTTGACACAGCCTACAGTCATCTGAGAAGAAAGCCTTGATTGGAGGATTGCCTAAGTTAGATTGACACGCAGACATGCCTGAGGGGTTCTCGTGATTGATGATTGATGCTTCAGGGTTCAGCCCAGTGTAGATGGTGCAATCTCTAGGCAGGTAGGCTAGCTAAGCTGTCTAAGAAAACTAGCTGTGCATGACCCCGTGAGAGCCAGCAAGCAGTATTCCTCCCTGGTTTCTGCTTCAAGTTCCGCCTTGACTTCCTTGACAGCATTGGACTATGACCTGGATTAAAAATACAAAGAAAGCTTTACCTCCCCTAAATTGCTTTTTGGTTAGAGTATTATATCACATCAACAAAAGGAAACGACATCAATTTCATTATGTATTGTACAACTCCTAGAGACACTTTGAATGTATATGGGGGTGAGATGCATGGATTATATTCAAGCACTGTATCATTTTATGTAAAGTAATTGAGTTGTATTGGATTTTGGTATCTTCAAGGTCTTGGGATTAGTCTTCCACACATAGAGATGGATGACTGTACTTAGCTTTTTTTTTTTTTATCAGTTTCTTTGGTGATCTCTTAAATGTCCAGCTCCCTCCTGATAGTCCTTGGTTTCTGTCTACTTCTGGTGCTTGGCTGCACACATAGCCCCTGCCTTCCACTCCAGCTCTCTAATCTTCTCCCTCATAGCCATCACCTCTGTGTACTCTAAGTGACGTACACAATCCTTCATCCAGTATCCCATCCCTGCCCCATTCTTGCCATCCCTGTGGTCACTGCTTCTCTTCTCTTCTGGAAAACAGCCACTACCCTTTCATTCTAAGACCAGTATATTTTGCTTTAATGTATAACCTTCACGATGACAGAACTTATTAATGAACATTCTCAAGGATTATGGGAAAAGTAGTTAGTTTCCCCAAATAAATAAATTCACTACTAACTGGCAAAATAAAATGTGAAAATCCAACAATAGGTTCTGTGGGTCTATCTCAGGTGTTAGAATGCATGCATGCCCAAATCTCTACATAAAGCAAATGTGGTGTTGCACATGCTTAATCATAGCAGGGGAGGCAGAGGGTTTGAAGATTATCCTGGGCTTCAAAAGAAATTTGAGGTCCGCCTGGGCTGCTTGAGCCTTATCTCCAAAATAATCAAGCAATCTGAAAATGAAGCTAACATAAGTTGTATAATGTGTGGTTATAATGGTTAAAAGGTGTCTCAGTATATCAGTGAATGCAGTGTTCTATCTTAGTGGGGATTACTTATAGGAAAGTGTTTCAGAAAGGCAGCTATGAAGGGGTGGACGGGGATTATGTGTGACAAAATTATAGATGTTGTAACATCTAATTGGTGTGGCTCAAGGTGGCCTGGGCCTGACTGTGCTTGGCTTCTTGTCTGTGTTCTGTCGGGATCTTGTCTACATGGCATTCCTCAGAGATGAACTGCTCAAAAACCGATACAGAACAGTGCTTTATCAACTTGTCCTACTTTATGTCTATGTCATGTTTTCAAAACAAGTGTAATGGAAGTGCTGCCTGTGCCTTGCTATGGACGTATGCTGACTTTTGTGGCTTTCTGTGAGTGTACTCTTCTGTAGTTCGGCAGATGCTGCAGGGAGGCTTTCTTTTTCTCAGTCATCTGTGCAGTTCCATCACCTGCTGATTTTTTCTGATTGGTACCAGGCATTTTAATGACAAATTCATAAGTTTTTCTGCCTGTCCACTTCTCTTGTGTCTTTGCAGGCCCTGATGCCTGTCATCTGTCCTGTGAGCTAAAGGCAAATGGTTGATTTTGGTAGCTAGAGCAAGACCTTGGGGTTGGTTCTTCATGAATTATCTGTATTGTCCCCTATATCTGGAAGAACTGTGCTAAGGCGACTACTTGATTATTTAGTGGAGGGCTTTAAGACAGGTTCTCCTTTGAAGGATGTTTTTGAGAATTGAAAGGAAAACAGAGGAGGTTGGCATAGGAATCCAGAGATTATTTATTGAAGACATCTGCTAGCCTACTAAGTGTAGAAGGGCTTATGCAGTTGTCAGTATTCCTGGGGTTTGGGAATGGAGGTAGCAAGGGACACTTGGAACCATAAAGAAGTCAGTCATGGTTGAGATACATATGAATAGAGAGATCACACACACACACACACACACACACACACACACACACACACACACACACACACACAGAGAGAGAGAGAGAGAGAGAGAGAGAGAGAGAGAGAGAGAGAGATTAGTTTCTTCTAGCAGAATATCTAACTGGAAGCCAGTTGGCTGGGTATCAAGAGGAGTAGCGTTTTCTAGAATCTGAGTTTGCCCCTGAGAGAGAAAGCAGGGATGATGCTGGGGTCATGGGATGGAGCTCTGGTACAAGTATTCACTCCACATGCTCCCCTATCATTGTCTTTTTTTTTTTTTTAACAAATCAGTTAATGAATGATGGCATGCTGCTTATGGATCTCTGTGAATGATCTCTTTATCAGCCCCCTATGGTGCATGGGAACCAGAACTTTAGAGTTTTCTCGAGAGAACCCATTGAGTATAAATTATTGATGGTGAAAGTAGGTGTAGACTTTGTGGGCTTATAAGACCCAGAGAAGCAGAGGGCTGCAATGTGTGTTACAGTTTTCAAAGCAGAGCCTCTTGTTAGCAGCGCTCAACATATGCAGCGAGACACTCTAAGCCTTTACTCTAGCTTGCTTTTCTTGAGTTTTACAGAAAATAATGTCATTCAGAAATTGTATTTCCAGTTGTATGCTAAACTTCTCTTTAGGGCAAAACCAAAATAATCAAATGGAGATTTTAGAAATAACAGTTTTTAGCCCAGATTCCTCATGAGATCCATAACCATCTTCCTTCTTGGGCAGCCTTTTTATTCCCTCCAATATCTGTGTTAGCACCATGGTTTCTATATTGCTGAAATGGCTGACACAGTTTTTTTTTTTTTTAAACATAAGATATTAAAGGGCTTAGGTCATTGAAAAGACAATATTTATTTCTTAGACTCCTATGTTGGCTGGTATTATGTCAACTTGACAAAACCTAGACGGAACTGGGAAGTGGGGATCTTAATTGAGAAGATGCCTCTATAAAATTGGCCTGTAGGTAAGTCTTTGGGGCACTGCTATGATTAACGCTTGATGTGAGAGGGCTCAGCCTACTATGAGGGGAGCCATACTGGACATGTAGTCCTGGGTTGTATGAAAAGGCAGAGTGAGCCATGGGGAGCAAGCTAGGGTGCTACTGTCCTCCATGGCCTCTGCCTCAGTTCTTACCTCCATGGTCTCTGTCTTGAGTACCCGTACTGACTTCCCTTAGTGATACAGTGTCGCCTGAGAGCTATAAGCTGAAATGCACCCTTTCCTCCAAGTTGCATTTGCTCATGGTGTTTTATCACAGCAGTAGGCCACCCATTTAATATAGCTGAACTCTTTGTCTTGGTGTTTTGTAGAATATGTGAAAGGAGGAAATTCTAAAACAATGATAGCCTCCAAGTACTTGAACAATTGATCCTTTCAAGGAGGGAATATTATGATGATGAGGTTTGCAATTTAGATTTAATAAATAAATTTAATAACTTTAATAAATAAGCTTAATAACTTAGTAAATATCTATATATCTTATTTAGTAAGTATGTCTTAAATATTGTCTTTTAAATCTGATAGTTCTTAATTATAAACGTCACAGACTTTATAAGCTAGAAATTTTTTATTAATAGTGTGTAACCTTGTCATGGTAATGAAATGTTTGTTAATATCCCCATTGGTAGTTTTGTGAAGTCCAATTTATGGTCACATCTACTGGCTCTGAGCAGGCATAAAATATGGCAGATACAATATTTTTAAGCTACACACCTAAGAGGCTAAATAAGTATATTACTTCTAATTTCTTTCCAATTGTGTGTCAATCTTGGTCTCCACAAGTCCATTCAGCCCATATGCAGCCAGTGTGATCTCTATTAATGGAAGGTTAACTTCATCATTCCTTCTGCTTGATTCTAGATTTTCTGGGGCTTGGAAGATGGCTCAGTGGGTAAAGTACTGGCTGCACAAGCATGTGACCTGAATCCAATCCCCATCACCCATGTGAAGAGCCAGGCATGGTGGCATTTGTCTGCAATCCCAGCACTGGTGTGACAGAGCTAGGAGGGTCCTGGGGACCTGCTGATCTAGACAAGTTGTTAGCTGGATAGCTTCTTCAGCCATTCAGACAGCTTCAGGAGTCAGGCTAGTCTCTGCCCAGCCACTGCTGCCACTGGCTGTCCTGGCCTTGGCTTCTAGATGCAAGGGCACAGTGATATGTAGGGTTAAGGGACACTTACCATGTCCGAAATCCCAAAAGAAAAGATGAGGCTCTAGGAAGTCTAATTATTCTTATCACTTCATGCTTAGAAACTCAGACTGCCCTGAGTTTAAAAGACCGGTTTGTAAACTGAATAACCAAATGTTTTCAAATTCTCCTGGATCCCCTTGGGATTCAATCAGTTCAGCAGAGGGCTTGGGGATAAAGATCATAAAATCTCGGACAAGAAATTAAATAAAATTGGATGATGGCATCTCTTTGTTTTGTAAACCTTACTGTGCATTTCCTAGGAGCCTGCTTTCTTACCCCTCAAAGAGGAATTACAGCGTTCAACTTGTATAGCTTTTATTAAGCCTCAATATGATAGATTAGCCCAGTGATCAGTCAGAATGTGTGCTGCTTTCCCCTCAGTGAGTTCCTGCTCCTTTACAGCTTAGAAACCCAAAAAAATGTAACTGGAGTAGATACATTGGACCTAATGAAATCAGAAAACCAACTCGAGGCTGTAATTCCAAGTATTAGCCATATATTCGCACTGAGGCAAAGCCATTAAAGACCCATCTGGGGTTATTACAGAAGCTGCATATATGTGCAGTAAAATGTTAGACAGTGCTGACAAGCAGAAATGAGAGCACGTGTGCTTCAGCCTGCAGAGGTTACCAGGGTTAACCTCAGAACACATCTACTTCCACCTATTTCTTTTTTGTTTCATTGCAAGATCTTTATTTTGCTTCACACGTCTGTGTGTGGGTTTGTGCACATGTGTGCATGTGCTCAGGGGAATTGAGAAGAGGGTGTCAGATCTCCTGCAGCTGGAGTTAACAGGTAGGTGAGCTGCCATGTGGGTGCTAGGAATTGAACACGGGTCCTCTGCAAGAGCAGCTGATGCTCTTAGCTCTTATCCTCTGAGATGTCTCTCTAGTCCCTTGATATTTCTCTATTCAACCTTCTCTCTCTCTCTCTCTCTCTCTCTCTCTCTCTCTCTCTCTCTCTCTCGTTCCTCTCCCTCTCTCTTACCTGTAGATGACACATATGCTTATATAGTTTCCATATTACAAAAGCCATTTCCTACCAGAGAGAATGTAAACATTTCCAGTTGTTCCCCAAATGTTCTTTCACTACTATTTATCCCAACTTGGTTCCAGAAGAGAACCACATATTACTTCTGTTTCTTGTACTACTTATTTATTTTAACCAAGAGGTGCTTATTTCTAAAATGATGTTGGTCTGTTGAACAGTCCTGTCCAGGTGTCCTTCCTGGATTCTTCTTATTGTTTTAACATTTATGGTGACTTTTTATTCAAGAACAGTCTTGGGTTACAGTATTTTCCTTTTCATAGCTCCATGGTATACTTTTGATTAACTCCCAGTGTTTTATGAGCCCTGACAGCTTTTTAAATGTATATATTTGTATAATATATAATATATTATGTACTTTATAATACATGATGCATATGACATATATTATCATATATAACTTATATTATATATAATATAAAATAGACATATTCTCTTTGTGGTTTTCCTGGAGTAAATTACCCTGTGCTCTGGTACAGTGACTGTCTCTGAGGTTGCTGATGGGATTGAATGGTCCTAAATTCTTGAACAGTCTCAATATCTGTCTTTGTTTAGAAGAAGTGGCTTTATAAGTTGTGCTCAGTGTCTTTCTGTCTTCCTACATGACTGGATTCCAAGTCTCCTGAGATTAATCCAGAGTTTTCCTTGACAAGTATAAAGACTTGTGGAATTATGGTGTGCATGATAGATTGTTATTGTAGTTCTACCTTCTCTGTTGTATTATTAGAAATGTCTTGTCCTTTGTCTAGGCATCTTCCATACATAATGTGGCCATGAGACTTGTTTTGTACAGTGAAATAGAGGAGGTAATTACAGGTGATCCTTCCAAACAGAATTTGAGAGTCATGTGGGAATATAGCTACTGTTTTCTCCTGTCTTCAAAGTAGCAAAGATACATTCAGCATTTTGACAATGTGACATGATTTTGTCACCTACAAATTTCATGCTGGAGAATTTCCTGATAGAGTTACAGAAAAGTATAAAATATTTCCCAATGTCTTAGGTTCGTTTACAATTTTGTGCTTGTGTGCATTGATAGCGAACCTGAGATGTACACAACCATCAGGCCATGAGTTGGACACAGGAATCAGAGGTTTATCTTTCACCTTGGTCCTCATGTCTGCAATGAATATTTGCAATGTGTGAGCAATGATTGTTAAGGGGGAGAGCCACTGTGCTTTCTGTTTGTGATTTAGACTAAACTGCCTGATACGGAGAAGAATAGAGGGTGTGGCTGTGCAAAGGCAGATGGAGGGTGCAGTTGAGAAATTTAAGTTGCTGACTTGTTTGTTTTTATATCATCAACTTGAAGGCACCTGAATTTATATACCAGCTTTGGTATTATCAAGATATCAGAAAAGAATGGGCATTAACTTAACATGTGAGCCAGGTATATTACTCCTGACAGTTCCCCAAAGGGTTTCAATTAAGTATACCACAGAGACCCTTGCATAGCCATGTTTACTGTGGCACAATTCACACTACACACTATATATACACTACACACTATAAGTTATGGAACCAATTTAGGGGTTTATCAAGAGAAGAATGAATAAGGAAAATGTGGTACACATACAGGATGGTATATATTTGAGTCACACAAAAAGGAACAAAGTCACAGTGTTTAGTAAAAAATTCATGCAACTGGGGATGATGACATTAAGTGAATTAAACCAGCCTCAGAAAGACTGATGCCTTTTCTCTCATTGTGGGTCCTGTCATGGATACGTGGTATTGTATCTGCACTGATGATATGAAGGCAGAAGTGAAAAAGTCTGGAGAAAGAAGGGCACTAGTAGGAAGGGGAAAAGAGGAATGGAGTAGGTATTTGTGGGAATATGTTCAAAACACGCAAATGTTTTCATTAAAGTAGTCCATGAGCTTATCCCATGTCTTAGCATGTAAAGGACCTTGCCACCAAGCTTGACAATGGGTTTGGTTCTTGGGACCCATATGATGGAAGACGAGAATCAACTGAATACACATAAACAAATAGACATAATAAAGATCTGCTATTATTAAAACAATGTGTAATGTTCCCACTGGAGATAGCATACAGACCTAACACTGAGTCCCAGTTGTTTTCTAGGAGGAGAGAGACTTGTACTGACTGTAGTCTACTTAGATGTTAATAGTAGCTGTCTGACAGAACAATTAACTGAAAACAAGCTGGGACTTTCTAATTATTTTTCTTTTGAGTATGCAATTTGAGATAGTTATTCAAATTACAATGTCACAGTGTGAAATAACACAATCTGTTGCTTCTATAGTCACACAAATTAATTTTTAAATGAAATATAAATGTCAGATGATATACGTCTTATTTAGTTTGGGGGAAAAATCCCATGTATTTGATATACATATAATTTTTTCCCTTTGGACAATGTATGCTTAGAATAAAGTGTGTGAACTATCAGTTAGAGGAGAAGTCATTCTCTTTTCAATTCAAATTAATTTCTCAGAAGTGAGGCTGGATAAATACTCTAGCTGAATTGGGCGCCTTAATTACAAACCTCAGGCTTCTACAGTTCCCTGACTTAGAGTCAGCATCTGAACCCATACAACATGCCCTGAGTTAGCCACCTTACCTACTCAGGAGTTACAAACCATTCTTTAACAGAAGGAGAATGACTCTGAAAATAAGATTTAGGAACATGTCCATTCTTACCTCATCCAGTGGAATAAAACTGGTCTTTAAAGCAATGTTATGCTGTGTTGGAAATTTTCAGAGATAAGTCTTTACTTTTCTCTCTTCTACTACTTCTTACTTCTGTTTTTTTTTTCTTTTCATTTTTTGCTGTTTTTTCAGGCAATCAAGAAATGCAGCTGAGGGTCTATAACTCATAATTGAAATTTAGCTTTAGATTATCTTCATTAGCATGTGGTTGATTAGGAGGTATGTGTTTATTAAATGAAATGACCTCCGGATTTGCACATCTAGTACAAAATTAGATTCTTGGGGGGGGGTGTAGAGATGTTTAAAACCACTTTTTAAAGGAATATTATTGCCAAGATTGAATAATTAAAATTATAACCATTTGGTTTTTAAAAGTTTTTTAAATTGCTTTCAGGTCATTTCTTTCTATACTTTAGTATTCAACAAAAGGCAATCTCCTCCCCACCGTCAGTGTCTTTAATTGAAATAAAATACATCACTGTCTCCCTCCCTTTCCTTCCTTCAGCCTCTCCCAGATACCCTCTCCAAGCCTTTCCAAGCCCCACCACTCACAAGCCTTTGTCCCCTTTGATTATTGTTATCGATACATGTCTATGTATATAGATATGTATATGGATGCATATAAATATATGTACATAAATATACTGCATACTGAGTCCATTTTGTGGATTATTTATATATCACTTATTTTTTAACACAGTGATGAATGTGCAATTTTTCTCTTATAATGCTGACAAGCCCTTCTCATCTAGATTGTCATTTCAAACCAATGCACTAGACACCTACTGTTTATTGGTCAAATGCTGAGTTGGTGGCATAAGCACTCATCCTCTGGCACTTAGAGGCTTGCAATCCACCCAAGGGGACAGGTGGAAACTAGGCAATGTGTAACTCATCTTGGGACATGAGAGTATAGCTGCCAACACAAAAATCCTACAGCTCTCACCTTCAAGGAAAAAAGGGGTTTATTCTGGACATAAACATGAGTGATCATGGCCTAGGAACATATAGTCGGGTTACTCCCAATCTCATGTTCCAGTAACAGGGCCATGACATTTTTATTGTATCAGAACAAAGGAAATCATGAATCAAGGCGCTTTCAAATTTGTTAGTGGAAACATCAGGTAGGTAGGTTACAGTAAAGTGGAAAAATCCTTGCTATTTACTCCAGATGCTATCTGATGGCTTTCTTAGTGTTGGGTTAGTGCAAGCTAGGGGTTAGTGTGTACATTCCACAATAGATTTTAGCTGATAGTCACAAGGATGTCAAGTTAGACTCAGAGGTGAGTGATGAATAGCTAATAAGGGAACAAAGACAGTCAAAGATAATTTAGCTCTGGACCTGCAGCATTCCAGCTCCTCTTACTCACTCACTCACTCACAGTTCTAACCAGTAGACCATCCTTGTAGAGTCTCTAAATAGGTGCATCTTTGAGAAGGAAATACTAGTTTACTCATGAGCATAAGAGTAATTAACTCTACTATGAGGAATTAGGAATGATGCATGTAATATGAAAATGGATTTTGTTGCCAAGATTGGCTCTTATGTCTAAAAACAGTGAAGTTATGATGGACACCATTACAATTTCTAGGGTATAGACTGGAAAGTGAAGAATGTGGTAGGGTTCTTCTTGTCCCTTGAACAAGGATCCTTGGGTTGTAAGTAGTGCCAGAAACAGGGTCCTCTGCAGATAGCCCATACATTTTTTAATTCCTGATTTTTGGTTAATCTTAATATCTTGGGGAAGTTGCTTTGTGTTCAAGATCTTGCAAAAAGCTAGGTTCACCTTTATATCTAACTGTGAGACTTACTAATACCAAGGACTTTCTCCTAGCATGAGTTATACATTCAATTTGCTGAGGGCTTCATTGAGGGCTTTGATAAATCACATTCTCTTATAAATAATAAACCCCACTGAATGAGAAATGAGTGGAGAATCTATGAAAAAGTAGAGAAAATAAACCTTTTTGTTTATTATCTCAACTATATTAAAATAGCCCCTTACCACATTAATTGAACTAGGTACTGTTAAAAAGGTCCAGACTTCAAATATGTAAGAAATTGTATTTTTTAAATGGAAGTTAAAGCAAAATTGTGTTTCCTTTATGAAGCTTTTATCAATAATTTAAGTCATAGTGATCTCCACTTTTATTACAAATATCTATAATGTGTACACTTTCTGTATGTGATAGAACTTTGTATTACACACAGCTTCTATTCTTGTTTTCTATTGTCTATGTTGAAACAGTTTCTCCCTGCAAAGATTAAAGTCCTTACAGGCTTCAAGGACTGTAATTTACCCTCATTTCCACAGTGATAGTTAGAATATTGGCAGCAGTAAAAATATTACTTCAGGCCTCTAGGTTCCCATTGTATAATGTATCTACCGAAGCCCAAATCTACCCCTGTGCACTTCAAAGAAAGAACAGAGGGATAAAGGGAGCAAAAACTGGGTCATAGTAAAAGACCCAGGACAGGGCACACTCCAGGCTACTTGTAAGCAGCAGAATACTCAAGCTCCCAGGGAAACTTAGAGAGGCAGAGGGTAAAGTGGGGGTGATGGGAAACACAGGAACTGCTCATAATAGGACAAGAAGTACATATCAAGGTAGTTAAATGTGTGTATCAACTCTACTGGATCTTATAACACATGGGAGACAAATCCCTGGTCATGCTAGTGAGGCAATATTTTGGATTGGGTTAACTGAGGACTGAAGACACTCCCTTGCTATTGTTGGAGCATGAATGAGCTGAGCACCAGCATCCATCTCTCTGTGCTTCCTGACTGTGGATGCCGTGTGACTGGCTGCCTGACACCCCTGTTGCCATGGTTTCTCAAATGTGAGCTAGAACAACCTCTTCATTCCTTAAGTGGCTTTTGTCAGGTATTTGATCATAGAAGAAGAAGAAAAGTAATTAATGCACATATGTTGGCATTTTAAGGGGGTCTAAACATAGTAGTGTGTCCACTGGCTGGCATTTGTCTGCTAGATCACTTAAAACAAATGGTCTGGCCTTGTGAGGGCTACAATTTGGCCTTCTTGGGCAGGAATTGCATCCGTTTGGAGACGGGGCATGATGTGACAAAAACTTGGGAACTTGGTGATAATGAGAAAGAAATAAGAAAAGAGGCAGGTTAGGTATCCCATAAGCAAGGAGACAAATGAGGACAGAACTCTCCACCCTCCTCAGAAGCCAAACTGGAGTAAAGTGTACTTAGCCATGGTAATTTTGTTTTTTCCGATGTCAATTAACAGTGTCCCCTAGATAGGGAATCTGATGTTTGTGTAGCTGTCTTTCCAATCCCCTTTGAGTTTAGGTGCAAAACAGCAGGCTTTTAACTATAGCAACCTTATTGACATAAAATCCTGATTGGATGTGTATACCCATATAAACTATAAAAGCACAGTGGGTAAAGTGATTGCCTTGCAAACATGGGGACTGGAGTTTAAGTCTCCACAACCATCCATGTCTGGTGGATTTGGTGGCTCTTGTAATTCTGGCGTTTTGAAGGCAGGGAAGACAGGTATTCTGAAATAGGCTGGCTGGCCTAATGAGCAAAATTGGTAAGCTCCAGATTCAAGTGAGAGATCCTGTCTTAATATAAACAGAATGGTCAAGGAAGACTTGACAGCAGCCTTGGCTCTCTACCCACATGTGATCCTGCACATGCATGTACCCTCAGACATGGAAGCAAGCGTAAACACATGGACACATATTACACACATAGACACATTCAACATGTCCTGTAAAGTGAACCATCCTAGGATATTGACAAAATTGTGTAGCTATCGGCGTAATACACTTTATATTTTTTTTCATTAACTGAAGAAGAAACCCCAGTCGCCTCCTGAACCCCCAGAACTCCTTCAGTCTTAGGCAACCATCATCTTTGTGACCCCCTAGATTATCTACTCTGGACATGTCACACAAGTACAGTCATACAATTTGCCATCTTTTACTTCTAGTTACCTTGGTTTTACATTATGTTTCCAGAGTTAAATTTGAATATACATGCATGCTCCTTTTGTTTTTATTGCCAGACAATGTTTCATTGCATGGACATAGCACATTCTGTCCATCCATTTGCCAGCTCTGTGTTTCTGTCTTTTGCTGTTGTGAATACTGCCGGTGCAAGCAACTGCTTACGCGTACACCTGTGTATCTGTTTTCCCCCCTCTCTCTCTCTATGAGCAGAATCACTGATGTAAGTACCCCATGTTTAACTATTTGAAGAACTGTCAGTTGGCTTCCAAGACAACATTTTGCATTCTGGCTGGAAGCCGAATAGAGTTTCAATGTCCCTGTCTCCTTGCCAACCTTGGTTATTATCTGTATTTCTGACACTAGTGCGAATGAAGTTGTAGCTCACTGTACATTTCACTTGTGTTTCCCTGATCATGAACGACACTGAACTCTTTCCCTGTCTCAACTTTGAATTAGAACCCTCCTACTACCTCTCAAAAGGTACTATGTGAAAATAATCAAATATATATTACTAAGTGAAAAAAAGGAACCTTAAAATGGCAATTTGCTGAATAATTCACACTCTCACAGTATGGAAGAGACTGAGGAGGTGTTGGGCTGACTGTGGCAGGGAGGAGCTTGGGGGTGGTGAGGAAGGAGGTCAGATGGAGCACAGAGGATTCTTAAGGTCAGCAAGCCATTGTATCATTGGACAGTTGTCAAGCATGGGACGTACAGCTCCAAGAGTAGGCTCTAATGTGAATTTCACACTTTAGGTGGTAAATTGCCATTGATTGTAACAAACTGACCACAGGCTGTTAATTTATAGAAGTTTAAAGCCTCCAGGACAAGTTTAAGAACTGGAATCTGCTTGGTTTCTGGTGAAGGCTTTCTTTCACAGTACAGAATGGTAGACATGAAGAATAGAGCTATACTGTAAGCAGGAAAACAGATGCAACTAGAGATAACTTTATTAAGCAATCCAGTCAGTTTCAGAAAAGCAAACATCACATGTTTTCTCCCACTCGTGGGTAGGGTCATTGAGAAGGGGAGGATTGTGAGGTACCGAGGGATATACTCAAGTACATCATGAACGTGTATGCAAATAGCCTTATGTAAACCTTTATTGTAATAATAACAATTAAAAAAAATCAAAACACAAGTGATGAAATAGCTTAGTGAATAAAGGTGCTTCTCACCAAGCTTGAGGATATGAGTCCATTCCTTAAGATCCACACAGTGAAAGGAGATAACGAACTCTTGCAAGTTGTCCTCTGATGTACACACACACACACACACACACACACACACACACACACACACACACACTGCAATATGCATGTACCACACACTGCAATATGCATGTACCCCAACACATACACATGCACACACACAATAAGTAAATGTAATGGAAAAGAAATTTAAAACAAAACCAACTTCTTTGTGATGGTTCCCCCCTCTCCTCCAGTTCGTACCTTTGTAAGCAGAAGTCCCCATCCCAAACGCAAGCAACCACTGATGGTTTTCCTGTTGTGATGATTATACTTTCGGTCTTAGACTTTTATTTAAATGAAGTCGTGGCATGGACAATGGCTTGTGTTTGGCTTCTTCCTCTTCCAGGTGTTTGTAAAATCCATTCACACTGTTGTAGGACTCAGCAGCTTGCTGCTTTCAGGGCTGAGTACAGTGCTATCACTTTGCTGAAATAGCACATTTTGATCATTCTTTATCATGGGAAACGATGAACATGTAGATGTAAGGCTTTTCTTGTCAGCAGATGTTTATATTTCTTTATAATAATTATTATACGAGAGACATTGCTGTATTACACAGCAGTGAATATTTTGCCTTTTAAAAATATTATTTTTATTTAATAAATGTATCTATGTGCATATACCACATGCATGTGGGTGCTCTCATAGCTCATACACAATAAATAAATAAATACATAAATAAATAAATGTAATAGAAAAGAAGTAAATTTAAAATTAAATCAAAACAAAATTATTTGAGATTATTTTATCCTATTAATACCTTTGTGATTACAAGTCTCCATCCTTAGTTCAGTTGAGCATTGAAGAAGGCATTGGATCCTCTCGCGGAGTTACAGGTGTGGTGTTTGTGAGCCTCCTGGTTGTGAGGAGTCCTGCCAGCCTGGTCCTAGAGCCGAGTCAGCCCCAAATAACACACAGAGACGCTGTATTAAATATAAAGCTGTTGGCCTGTTACTAGTGTTTCTTATTGGCTAGCTCTATCTTAAACATTAATCCCTTTCTATCAATCTAAGTATTTCCACGTGGTCTTATCTTACTGGAGAGAGGATCTGGACCTCTTCTCTCAAGTCCCTACACCTGGTGTGGATACTGAGAGCCAAACTCTGCTTCTCTGAAAGAATCTTGACTGCTTTCAACTTCTGAGACATCTTTCTGTCCCCCGAATATTTAACTGTTTAAAGACAATGAAAGTCTTTACCAAAGTAGCAAATATGATTTTCATCCGTGTTAGCAATGTATAGTGTTCACCAATGGTTTTGATTTTATTCATTCGTGCAGGTGTGTTACAGTCTGGGTATGAATTGTAACCCCTGTATTGACGGCTTGGGGCCCAGCTAATTCACCCAACCACTTAGAGGCAATTGGATTGTGGTAACCCTAACCTAATGAATGCATTCTCCTACCAATGGATTGATAATATGCTGACATTGTTGGGAGCTGAGAGATTAGGAAGTGGGGTCTCATTGGACAAAGTAAGTGACTTTGTCCTAAGTTTCTGGGCTTGCCTTTGAAGAGTATATCTAGTTTATGGTCCCTTAGTATAATTTTCTCCACTTTCTGACTGCCATAAAGTCATCAGCCTGCCTCACCAAACACTCCCATCATGCATGGTATTCTGCTTGACCTAAAGAAGACTAGGAAACAAAACGCCTGAGCCAGTGGCTGTGAGCAGAGACCCCTGAAATTGAGCACTGATGCTTGCAAGAAAAGTAAGAAAAGGGTTGATTAACACAAGATATGTCATGATTAGGTTTTAATTACTTTTTCCTGATGACCGATAGCACTATACAATTTTTAAATATGGTTATTTTCCTTTTTGATGGCTTATTTTGTGAAGTTTTAAAATTTCTAATTATTGATTTGTGTGGTTCTTATATCTACGAGATAGAAACCCTTGATGATTTACATTGCTCATAAATATTTTACATAATGTGAGAATTTTCTTTTCCTTTGCTTAATGGTGTCCGATAAAGAAGAAATTGCTTGATTTTGATAGAGCAAAACTCACCTGTTATTTACATCACACTGATTATTTGAGGGTTAAACTAACCCATCATTGTGGGACTAAAAACTCAATTTCAGTGTGTCTTCTGCTTTATATTATTATTAATATTTTAGTAAGGTATTAATGTAATATATTGTTATATCAAGTACTATATTATACATTTATTACAATAACATTACATATTATTGCATTTAATTTGGTAATATTTGGTTCAGAATTTTTATATTTTAATGAACAAGCAATGATTTGCATTTTTCTTTCTTATAATGTGCTTTGTAGGTATGTCATACCATGATTATCCTCGCTTCATAGAGTGAGTTGTAATATGTTTCCCTTTTCCATAAGGGGGTATATTTAAGTTTGGTGCTGCTTTTTAAATGTTTGATGCATTCATTATTAAAGCCTTCTGCATTTTGTAGAAAGGGTTTTTAATTATGGAGTTGGTTTTTTTGTGTTTTTTTTCTTGAATTTTAGTGATTTATAGTTTTCTTGGTGAATTACTCCTTTCATCTGCCTTTTGTAGTAAGGGTTTTAATTATGGATTCAGATCTTAGTGTTTTTTCCTTAAATTTTAGTAAATTGTGGTTTTCTTGGTGAGTTTATCCTTTTATATTGGTTGACAGATTTATTGCTCTAAATTTGTTCGTAATATCCCCTCATTATCTTTTTGTGTATCATGTTACACATCATTAATTTCTGATAAGTGTGCTTTTTGTTTTCTTTTATCTTCAGTTTCGCTAAGTAAAATAATAAAATGACTTCACATCAGGCTGGAGAAGCAGCCTAGTGGGGAAGAGTGCTTGCTGTTCCTCCAGAGGAGTTAAGTTCCACATGTGTCATATACTCACACAGATACACACACACACACACACACACACACACACACACACACACACACACACACACAAACACATCGTTTAAAAATTGATCTCACAAATTATCATTCTATTAGCTATTATTCAGGCTCACTTTGTGAGATTTCAATATGCATCTTTCTTTCCTCCCCTTCCCTTCCTCTCTAGGGTCTCACTTTGTAACTCATGTCGTCCTGTAACTCATTATGAACTGCAGGGTGGCCTTGAACTTGCTGTGTTGCTGAGGATGGCCTTGCACTTATGATTTCCTGCCTCTATCTCCTGAGTGCTGGCTACTGATATCACAGATGTGTACTGCAACATCTGGCTTATGCAATGCTGGGGATGTTGTATAGTTGAAAATAGCAGTGCCATTTTTCAGTGAATTATGATCTTGCTCCTGCCTGTGGGTGTCAGTAGACAGTTGTTCACTTACCCTATGCAATGTACAACTTTTAGAGATGAATGACTGAATTTTTTTTTCAGGACTGAAATTTTAACATTTTTTGATTTCTATGGTCAATATTTATTTATATTTGGAAATAGACTTTTGATGAAATGACAGGCATCTCACAATACAAACACCATGTAGACAGGAATACGACTATGTCTTCCAACATTGAAAGCTTCCAACTTGAAGACACATGGATTTGTTGTGATTTAAAATTGTAAGTAGAAGTTCTGTGTCAGTGGAACTGGTGTAGACTACAACATAAATTTGGGTCTAGGGAGATGGTATGATCAGTAATGTGCCTACCAAATGTCTTAGTTAGGATTTCCTATTGCTGTGAAGAGACACAATGACTATGGCAACTCTTCTAAAGGAAAACATTTAATTGAGGAGGTTTGCTTACAGTTCAGAGGTTCAGTCCATTATCATCATGGCAGGGAGCACAGTGGTGTGCAGGCAGACATGCTGCTGGCTACATCTTGATCAGATGGCAACAGGAAGTAAACTGAGACACTATTGTGTCCTAAGCATAGGAAACTTCAAATTTCACCCCCACAGTGACACACTTCCTCCAAGAAGGTCATACCCATTCTAATAATGCCCCAGCATCTAATAGTGCCACTCCCTATGAGATTATGTATTCCAATTACATTCTAACTACCACAGCAAGCATCAGGATCTGAATCCTAATCTTTCACACTCATGAGGAAAGCCAGATGTGGTGGCCGGCATCTGTAATCCTAGGGCTGGAGAGGTGGAGACCAGAGGGGTTTCAGGGCTTGCTGGCCTGCCAAACTAGTTCTGTCAGTGAGCTGTGGAGGAAAGGTAGAGAGCAATGGAAGAATCATCAGAACTTGACCTCTGGCTCCCACATGAGTTCATGCAAACACTCATAGATGTTCCCCCATAGACACATGTTCCTGTGAGCACACACAGACAGACACATCAAAAAGAAGAGAATGGGTATTTAGTGGCAAAGACATAACACTATGCTTGCAAGAAATTTTTGTCAAGAAGGGGAAAAGTAGCAACAGCAGAAAGTGAAGTGTATAGAAACCAAATTCCACCCAGTTCACTCAGGAGACCATCAGAGACAGTGGAAAACTACTCCTGAATGTCACTGACCTTTGTCTGTTAAAACAGGTTTTTATTTTGTTTGTAGCCTGTCCAATTCCATGTATCTGTGTGGATTTGTGCATATGAACACATTCCCTGTGGATGCCAGAAGATGATCTCAAATCCCCCAGAGCTGGAGTCACAGGTAGTTTTGGGCCACCTGCTGGGGCTGCAGAAACAATGCCTGTTGTGAATCATTGAGCCATCCACCCAGCCCCCAAGTAGGTTTTGAGAGGAGAAAAGGTTTTTGTTTTGTTTTGTTTTGTTTTGTTTTTTTTTTTTAAATTTCTGAGCCATTATTCAAGCCTCCTTGTTCCGACACTCATTATTCCTCTGCCTAAGTGAATGGAAAAATTTAAAGGAATGCATTTATTCTTTCAAGGCCAAGAGTCACTAATGCAGAGATAAATTAAACAACTCATGTGCATATGGAATGAATGGGTTCACAGACAACTGAGGGATCTTTCTTCCGTTCATAGAGAGCTCCATCTCAACTAATAAACACTTGAGGTCTCAACAACAGAGGTGAAACATCTCAGAAAGACTGTGGTGTGCAGCTTAGTTAAAATGGACTTGTCCTTGTGCTGCAGATGGATGGGCATCGATTAAGCAGTATACTTGATCGGGAGTTCATGATCTCCCCAGACTGTCCAGATACAGGGCAAGACCTCTCTGTACACAGTCTAGCAATTATATAGAGTGTTGGTGTTGTTTCCTCTAAACTTTAGGGAATCATTTCATGGTTTACATTTAATTCTTCTTTCCCACTTGATTTTGTAATTCAAAGTTGGCATTTAGCATGATAGAAAATGATACATATCATAAAGCAATTATACCTTCTCATAAGGGTGATATCACCAAGTACTCCCTGCCATATGCAAACATTTATAGTTATTTAAAACAATAGTTTTTAATTTACTGCATGAGGGTATGAAAAATGCATTTCATGAATGTGAAGGTCAAAGGGCAGCTTGTGGAAGGAGGTTCTCTCTTTCCATTAAGTCTATGATGAGGACTGAACTCAGATTGTCAGGTGTGATGACCAGTACGGTCACACACTGAGCCCTGTTGCTATTCTTAGAATATAACTTTTACACGAAGTTTGACACACCCATATGCCTGATGAGTTGATGAATTTTCTATTGTGATATTATGTGCCTGGGCTTTGTTTGGCATTTATTTGCGGTTAAGAGAGGTTGCCAGTTATGTCTTTGTAAAAACTACTGAGTGCAATGATTTTCAGAGACCCCGAAAGGCCTTTCTTTCCACAATTGCAGACAACTTGCCAGCAATATCTTGAACTCTGTGTGTTTCCTCTCCTGTGCTGTCTTCCATAACCTCTTCCCACTTGGCTCAGACATTTTCGGTCCCTACCTTAGTTTATCTTCGGCCAATGCTGCATGTGGAGCTCTCAAACTGCCTCAGTTCTGAAACTGACTTCTTCAGTTTGACTTAGTCCCTTCCTTTACTAGTGCATAGCATTCAAAGTTGAGCACTCCAAGTATTTCATGTTCGCCATCATGGTATTTTATGTTAGCATGATGTCTTTCTCTTAATGGTGGCTTGGTTTGATTGGAATGATCCTTGAAAAGTTTATGTTTAGTTCTTTGATTTTTTTCCATAGCTTTATAAAAGTGTGTGTGTGTGTGTGTGTGTGTGTGTGTGTGTGTGTGTGTGTGTAAGAGATCAATCTGGCAATGACAAATGCCATTTCATCATCCCTATTAGTGCATTTTAAACAAGATTTTATTTATTTTATTTTATGTGTGTGAGTGTTTTCCTGCATGTATGTCAATGCACCACATTCATCCAGTGCTCAAGAAGTCCAGAAGACAGCATCAGGTAAGATCCCCTTGAACTGGAATTATAGAAGCTTGTTAGCCATTGTATGAATGCTGGGAATCAAACCCAAATCCTCTGAAAGAACAGTTAGTGCTCTTAACCACTCAGCCATCTCTAGCTCCACGATCATGGTTTCTCAGAGGCATCTCTAACTGGATTTTGGGTGGGACAAGTCTCCCTGTATCAGACTACCTGGCACAATGTAGAATAGTTAACATCTCCTAAATAGTTAATCTTCTTCTAAATAGCTAATCGCCTTCTAAACGGTCATTTTGCTTTCCATCAAGTAGAAATATTTACACATATTTACAGGGGACTACTGTGAAAAGTAGGCCCTTATAAACAAGAATAGCACTGGCTAGGAAATACCTTTACTCCATTGCAAATCAATCCTGACAAATTCCACAGGCCCCTGATTACTCTCCTTCTCTGTGGAAGGCCATTAATACAACGTAATCATTTAAAGTTTACCTACCCAGTTTCCTTGGGAAATTCTGTTTCCATAAACATTAACCAAAGACACTGGAAATAGTTGGGAATGTCTCTTAGTTTTGCAATCTGTACATATATGTTTCCTGATTCACTTTAGGCCTAAGGTCTAGTGTCCCAACTTCTGGCTGTTCTCTAACCCTAGTAGCTTTTCATTGGGCTGCTTTGGGGTCAATCAGTAGTTTCTTACTTTATCCACATATCATTTTTTTCAGGCTTGATGCTCTTTCTGATTGAAAAAAAAAAAGAAAAGAAAAGAAAATACAAACAACCAAAAAATCCCTTTGTCTTCTTTTCTTGACTAAGTAACAGCAATATTTTACTATGAACGGTAGTGCTTAGCACTGCTCTGATAGCTGATTAAGAAAAATAATTTATTTTTGTATGGTGAAAATGATGCTGGCTAGCTCTGAGATGCTACTATAATGTCATCATTGACTTACATCACAACAATCTAATGTTTTATGCATAAAACACATCTCTGAAATGCCTTTGTAAGATTTAGAAATATAATTTTCCCATTAAATCTCACAAACACAGCCTCTATTATTTTTAACATTCAAGGCCATTAACTAGAGCATATTATTTTATTTCATTGACAAAAATAATTCCTTACTTGCTTATCAATACTTTTCATTGGCTACATTGTTTTATTTTTTTTTTCTAATTCAATTTCATTTTCAATTCTACTGACCTATAATTTAATTAAGGCCAATTGTAAGTTCTTAAGTCCAATGGGACTTTTTAATTTTTTTGTTTTTGAGACAGGGTTTCTCTGTGTAGCCTTGGCTGTCCTAGAACTTACTCTGTAGAACAGGCTGGCCTTGAACTCACAGAGACCCTCTTGCCTCTGCTTCCTCAGAGTTTAGATTAAAGGTAAGCACCACCACTGCCCAGCTGGGATTTTTAAAGTAATTTTTTATCTGCTGAGACTATTTGAACACAAACACATTTGACACACATTGTGTGTGTGTGTGTGTGTGTATTATTTTGTGTTTTTGAGATAGTTCTCCTGTTTCCATGTTTCTTTGAAATAAGCAGAACTTCCAGATATTTGAATATCATAGTTTCAATGATTACCATGAAGTTTTCTGACTGACTATAAGATATACCTAAGTCACACACTTCTTTGTCATGTATTTCATAAATATGAAGGTGTCTTTACCCTTTATCCTAAGATGGGTTACTGGGATCTGACTTCTTCCTTCAGTAGCATGGCTAGAGTGGGATTTTTGAATATATGAAATAGCTCTCTCGGCATTCTTTTGTGAAGTCAGTAAAATGAACACCTTTCCATGTTTTTCCTTTTGCTTATTTTTAATACAATATATTATATTTTGATCATACCCTTTTCCCTCCCATAGTTCCTCCCAGATCTCCCCTTACTCTTTACCCACCCAACTTAATTTCGTATTTTTTTCTTTCTTCTTTCAAAAATGTAAATCAAAACAAACAAAATCTCTCCCCAAAAGAAACCCCCTAAAGATGCAGAGTTTGTTGTGTGTTAGCCAATGACTTCTGGGCATGGGGCCTGTTGTGCTCTACAGTTGTTAGGCCCACTACCACTCGCTTGGAGAAAACTGACTTTTCCCTTTTCTATCAGGTTATTAATGGCAAATAGCTTCTTGGTTAGGGTTGGGACTTTGTGTCCATTACCTTTTCCCAGTGCTTTTTCTGTCTGGTGTGAGCCTTTGCAGATCTTGTGCATGTTTCACAGACTGTGAGTATCAGTCCAGCTGTGTCTGGAAGAAGCCGTTTCCTTGGCATCAACCAGCACTTCGCCTCTTTCAATCTTTTTGCCTCCTCTCTGCAGATATTTGAGCCTCCATTTAGGCCTGAGTGCTCCAAAGTCTGTCACTCCCTGGACATCGTCTAGTTGTGGGTATCTGTGTTAATTATTCCTTCTGCAAGAAGAAGCTACTCTGATGAGGGTTGAGCAATGCCCTGATCTGTGTGTACAGCAGTATGTCATTAGGAATCATTTTATTCTGTGTTCCTTTAGCAGAATCACAGTTGTATGTTTTCCTCTAGGACCAAGATCTATGTAGTTCCAGATTTTTGGCCATTTTAGCAATACCCTGTATGGGTTGCAACTTATGGAGTGTGTCTTAATCCAATCAAATTGGCTGGTTGCTCCCACAAGACCAGTGTATCTTGCAGGCAGGTTACTATTTATTATAAGCCACAGGGTTTGTAGATGGGTGAGAGTAATGAGTGCTTTTAAATGGTGACTCCATTTAAATTCCTTTTATATATACATATATTTTAGAAAATGTCTCCAATGCTGGATTTTCATATGGCCTTTCCGAAGACCTTTGTCATTAGTTGTCCCTCGCCATTTATCCTTAATATCCTCCACCATCTCCCTCACCATTTAATTCTCCTATTCTAGTTTTCCCTTTATTTCATTCTTTATAATGCCATATTCTATTTCCCTTTCCTTGGGAGATCCCTTCCTCCCCTCTGGGCCCTTAATAGCTACCTAACCTCTCTGTGGTTATTTGGACTGAAACACACAAATTGAAAGCTTAAATCCCAACATCCACATAATAGAAAAACCATATGATACCTGTCTTTTGTGTGTATGTTGGGGTGTAATTACTTTACTCAGGGTGATTTTTCTAGATCTGTTCACATACTTATACATTTCAGAACCTTACTTTTGTTTATAGTTGAGTTATATTCCATTGTGTAAATGTGCTCCCGCTAATAAGTTTGTGGACATCTAGGCTGTTTTCAGTTTCTTACTCTTACAGATAAAGCAGCGACGAACATGGATGAGCACCTTTCTGTTGGAAGGGGGTGAAGCCATCCCAGAAGGACCTCTTGCCTAAGGCTGTTTTATTCACTCATCTCCATCATTACATTGATTGTTTTGTTTCTCTGAGGGTGAACTAGCTGTGGCTGTCTTGGTATCTATAAGTAAGTGAATGTTATCTTCTCTACAGGGCAAGTTATATAACATGGTTCCCAAGTCTGAATGAAAATTTAAAACTACTAGCCAAGACAGAAAACCTGTTTTTACCTGTTAATCACACATCTAAGTGAACATGTTTAGAGTATTATATTATTCAATTTATAACAAATGGAATGAAATGGCTGTGCTTTGGAAACACATGGGATCATTCCCGAAGCCTACACAAATTTGCATCTCTCAAAAAAAGTCCCATCTTGGCAAACATTTCTCTTATTCCCCATGCACTTTCTCTACGTCTTTCCTTTTTCTTTTCTCTGGGGTAGGTTTTCATGTAGTCCCAACTATTCTTTAACTCTCAATACAGCCAAGGATGACCTTGATATATCAGTCACTAGAATTCAGATATATTCACCCAACCAGATGAGGTGACACAGTGAAATCAACTATGGATAGTGGAGGATGGAGGACACCAATCACTTTTGAACTAAAATAACTCTTGGAGATTTATTTTGTTGTTGTTGTTGTTGTAAAATGTTTACTCATTTTACAGATGAGTAAAGCATACATGTATATGGACCAATTTCTATTATGTAGATTTTCTCATATAACATAGTTTGAATGACATTGGATAGGCACACTCGATGTAAAACCCATCTCAAGAAAGAATTGGTGTTTCCAGCAGGTTTTTTCCACTGGCTGCCTGACCCATTCTTTGTTCCTCCCCGCCGGCTGCTTGGTCCTGCTGACATGTGAGCCCCAATAACACTCAGAGACACTGTATTTGATACAATCCTGTGGGCCAGTGACTATCATTGTTTACCGGCTAGCTCTGTAATTATTAACCCATTTCTACTTATCTAAGTATTTCCACGTGGTCATCTTATCAGAGAGCGACGGGCCAACATTTTGCTTCCTCCAGGCTCTACATGCTAACTCCTCCTAACTACTTCCTCTCTCCTCCTTGTCTCCTAGCCCTGCCTATCTTGCTTTCCCATTGGTCCAACAGTGCTTTATTAATTAACTAGTGTGAGAAACATATTTACAAAATAACATCTCCCATCATCTCCTCTTTTCTGTCTAAAATAAAAAGAAGGGTTTTCACCTTAACATAGCAAAATATATCATACAACAGTTATTAGTTAAGAATCACAGTTAGCAATATTTAGTCTATTAACATTTTGTAAGACTTAAAGAAAATATCATTTATCCTATCTTTGTGAGTCTAAAGTCTTATATGTAACTTATCTTTAATCCTAACTAAGGAAAACTATAACCAAAACTATCTGTCTTTAATTCTTTAAAGACCACAGAAGGATAATATATAAACTCTAAAAATGACAGAGACAACTCATTGCCTGGTCAGTCACCCGAAGTTCTTTTGTAATGTTCCATCTTCAGCCCATAGGCCATAGTGTCTGACAGACTCTTTAGTAAAGTAGGAAACTTTAAACTGTCCGTCTGTATTGGCAGGTTGTCAGTCATTTTTCTCTGTGTTTTGTATACTGTTTGGCTGTCTGGCAGCCTGTTCCATGAAGCAGGAATCCTGTAGCAATGTCCATCTTGCATCAGCAGTCATCTTTTTTCTTTTTGTGGGTCCTGCATGTCTAGTTTCTACAGCATAAAGTCAAACAGCCCAGAAGAGTAGTACCTTGTCCAAAGTGGCTAGTCTTGCCATATTAGAAGTAAACTCCATAATGTGTTTTTTCGATGTCCATCTTTTTATTTTTTATTTATTTATTTTTTTTTTTTGATGTAGGTGGTGTTACCAGGAGCAGTTGTGCTTCATTGTCAAGAAAAACCCTAAACCATTTTAGATGCCATATTTTGTAGGTCTTTGAAAGGTTTGAAGAATGTCTATTCATCTCAAATATATCTTTGTATATCTAGAAATCCTAACTAACTTAACTCCAAGTTTTTACTGTCATAGGTAACTTTTTAATCTGTACTAAATTATACATTACATTTTTCAATGAGCTATATAAACATAATACCTAAACATGAGGAGAAATATACATATTGCAAAATTGACCTTAAATTGTATCAATAAATGAAAATCCATTCCAAAGCAAAGTATTCATATGCTTTGCTCTTGACCTGGTCTAATTATGGCTGCCTTTTCCATACATTCCTCATAGTTCATGTGTTATTTTTCTTTCTTTCTTCACGGTCTCTGTTCAGCACTTACATTAAAAGAGGGGGAAAGGGGGCAACAGAGCAAAGGACAGGCCCATGGATGCAGCTCTAACAAGTGTGAGAGCATTTTGAAAACATGGGGGATGGTTTGAATAGTATTTTAATGCGATCGGCAAGCCATTGGAGTTGTGTCTTAGGGCTGGGGTGCGATTGTGCAGTACTGAATGGCTAAAATGAAGGCAATAATTTCAGCCCATGCTGTGATCTGGAGTGAGAGCATGAAGAACAGGCTCCAGAGAAGGAAATGATAGCATCTTAAAACCAAACTTTTTTTCATTCTGGTTGTATAATGCAGACATGGTGGTTAAACTGTTATTACAGAGAGATGGCTTATGCATATTTAGTGAGCTGCTGCTGCAGAAATGAGTGGCTGTTACAATAACACAAATGCATGTGTGGTTTCCGAATAGTTAATAATTGTTTAATAAGCAGTTCCTTGTAAACTTCCCCAAGTTGCAGCAATTCTGGAGAGAGATGGATTATTCTTAGCCATTATTAGGGACCAGATAAGAAATGGCTGGTAATGAGGAAAACACTTTAAAAAATTAAGGGGGTAAGCTGATTGGGGTAAACTGCCAATTGCCATCAAGAGGAACCTTCAGAACTGACAGAAACACACCATGTGGGAGAGAAAGTGAGACTAGCCAGAGGCAGCAGAGGCCCCTGTATCCACAGAGAATTAACTTCCTTTGATTTCTAAATAGGTTTCAGCTATGTATGTACAATGAAGGCAAGAGGAAAGTCATGCTGCAAAGAGAGCCAAGATGTGTTGGCTGAAGCACCGAATTCCTTTGTAAAAGAGCAATGCTCTTGATTTCTGAAATGCACAGTGTAGGAGTAAACACATACCTGTCCCTAGGTCACTTGCTCTGAAAGGCATAAAAAATACCCATAAAACAAAGCACTGTAATTTCTTTTTGATCGATGGCTGTTAGAGTCCTTCAAACATCCCTACCTATGTGCTATTAACTACAAAACAGTTAAAGATGGTTTATATATTAAATGTATATAAGTATGCATTTGATCACTACTTTTGTACCCAAGACTAGGCAAAACCTAGGATGTGTCTCCAATGAAATATTAAGTAGCCCAATAAATATTTAATTCAATCACTGAACTGCTACAGAGTGGTTTAGAAGAGAGCCCTTCTACTTCACTTAGAGGGACAATTGCTGTAGAACCAAATGAATTATTAACACCATTATTATTATTTAGGTCTTTATTACCACCTAATGATGGCATGCTAGGAAGCATTTTGTCTGTAACAAACACAACTGCTACGTAACAATCTTAGTCATTGATATTATTTTTATTAAATAAATTTTAGTAAATCCCAGTTCATAAAAAATATAGGTCATGATACACAGCAAGGTAAAAATGATTATTCTTAAACGGTTTTGATGAACTCTTCAAGAATAGCTTTGATAATAAAGATTCCTCTTGCATACACCAAGACACATCATGGAATATAAATGCATTATATATATTTATACATATATATATATTTATGGTATGAATGTATATATAAAGACTCTTGATTTGATTTGTTATATTTGAATTTCAATAAACATCTAGTAAGTCAAAGCAATGAGCATCTAAGACCATGGGATTGATGAAAAGTCAAATTTTCTGTCAAAACCAATACTAGTTAGTGTGATGTGATTTTGATCTGGCAAGACTTTCCTGATAGTTTTCACTGAGTTCCAAAATTCTTTTTGTCAAAAAGAAGGAGCATGATTTTTAACAGGTAAAATGGTTTTGCTTAAAATTCTAAAAGGAAGTTTTCAAAGAACTTCAGGGTTGATGGGATTTAAATGCTAATACTGGTGATTTCAGTGGAAAATGAGAAAATTTATCTGGCTGTTTAATACATAATTGAAGATGAGGTTGTGTACTTCAATTAAAGTTACTTATAAAAGCAGGAAAAAGACATATTTTTCTCTCATTCATCTATCTATCATCTGTCTTCATCATCATCTATGTATATATCATCTATCACCTTTCTGCTATCTATCTATCTATCATCTATCTATCTATCTATCTATCTATCTATCTATCTATCATCTATCTATCTATCATGTATCTACCTGTCTGTCATATATCATTCATCTATCATCTGTCATCTATCTATCTATCTATCTATCTATCTATCTATCTATCTATCTATCATGTATCTACTTGTCTGTTATATATCATTCATCTATCATCTGTCATCTATCTATCTATCTAACATCTCTATATATCTACGTGTCATCTTCCTATCATCTATCTACCCATTTATCATTCATCATCTACCTAATATTTAGTTAAATCTATTATCTACCTGTCAACCAATCGTTCATCAATCTATGTAACTATCACCTATCTTTAAGTCATGTATCATATTCCATCTATTGATCATCTGTCTGTGTCATCATTACCTATCTATTGTCTATTTATCTGAAGAAATCTACCATAGGAGTTAGCTCACATACTTACAGAGGTTAAAAATAAAGTCCCACAACATCCTAACTACAAATCAAGAAACCAGAAGATTTAAGGATTGGGAATTCTCAGTTCTAAATGCTGCTTGGACTCTGACACTTGAGAAGGGGTGCCTATGTCCAAACTCAGGAGGAGATGCATATCTCAGCTCAAGCTGAGAGAGTGGTGAACTGACCCTATATCCATTTGGACCCTCAAAGCATTTGATGATGTCTTTTGCCCCCTGACCCTGATAGGGCTTCTTTTTAACTCAGTTTACCCAGTTACCCAGTTACAGTCATTGCTTCCAAAACATCATCCCACAAAAATAGAAATAGTCATGTGCACCTATGCATGCCCCCATGTTCACACACACACACACACACACACACACACACACACACACACACACAGAGAGAGAGAGAGAGAGAGAGAGAGAGAGAGAGAGAGAGAGAGAGAGAGAGAGAGAGACTACCTGGGCATGTCTTTGCCATGCTAATGTGACAAAGTCAATGTCAAAAGGCAAAGGTTGATATGATTTAGTGTTTGAAGGCAGCATTGGAAAATGTTTATTCAGAGAACAATGGTTTGATCATGTGCAGCTGTGAGATCTCCAGCAGTAGGACTTCATTTTGCAACTCGATTCTTCTGTAGACACTTTCCTTAAGGAGTTATTTCAAATGTAATGAGTGTCACACACAGAGGTCGGAGCTCAGTTCTACCTCACTTTAGGCCCTGGTGTCACTCCTATGTAAAACACCACTATTACTTTACCCCTGAATATTTGTACAGTAAAAGGTGAGTGGTGGGGTAAATGGACTACATTCCTGGATAAACTTCAGGCCCATTAAGATCCACGGGAGCATAAAGGCCAGCTTAGGAATGCTTCAATCATGATGTGATGTTCTACAAGTTGACCCACCAATGTTTAGACCTTAGGGTAGATGCGAGCTTTGTGAGCCCATCTCTGTTCACATATTGTTCCCTAGAAGTGATGCTTCTAGCAATCACTACAGAGAAATAGAAGTCCTTGTGTTGAGTCACAAGGATTCATCTTTTTTTAGCTAGTGGGTGGCTAAATAGCTTAATTTAGAATTGAATAATATCACCGTAGCAAACTGATACACTTAAAGCCTTTAAGAACTTGGGGCATGGGTAGCCTTTCTTCCTTTTCCCTGGAAAGATGTTGCAGGCATACATTATCCCATATGATACTGATAGGTGTTGATCTTGGAATGAGCTCATCAACTTATAAGCACCTTCTCTTATCAGACATACTTTTCTCTCTTCAATTGATTCAGCTCCCCACAGGACAAAGATGCTTGAGAATGAGTCTGTCAAATATTCCAGTTATCAAACTTCAACTTTTTCCCACTGTCTGTAATAGGCACAAAAAGAAAAGGTAGGGCTTTAAGACTGCATTAACTTATTTGATTTCAGTGTGTGTGTGTGTGTGTGTGTGTGTGAGAGAGAGAGAGAGAGAGAGAGAGAGAGAGAGAGAGTGTGTGTGTGAGAGAGAGACAGAGACAGAGAGAGAGAGAGACAGAGAGACAGAGACAGAGAGACAGAGAGAGTGTGAGAGAGAGACAGAGAGACAGAGACAGAGAGACAGAGACAGAGAGAGACAAAGAGACAGGGACACACACACACACACACACACACACACACACAGAGAGAGAGAGAGAGAGAGAGAGAGAGAGAGAGAGAGAGAGAGAGAGTAGGTACATGTGTGTGAAGTCCAGAGGTCAACCGCAGGTGACATTCCTCATGTACTGTTTCTCTTGTTATTTTGAGACAGGATTTCTCATGGATCTGGGACTCACCAGGTATGACAGGTTGACTGCCAGCGCGCCTCAGGCATCTTCCTGTCCCCACCTCTCAGCATAGGATTACAAGCACATACTTCCATGCCCATCTACTTTCCTGTGGATCCAATTCAGGCCCTCATGTGTATTGCAAGATAAGCTCTGTGCCTTGAATTATCTTCCCATCCCCACTATTAACTCTACTTTTCTTAAGCTGTCTGAGACAATGTTTACACGACTCCCACATATCATAGTGAAGTTCCTTTCGAATTTTGCCTTTTCTTTTTTGTGCCTGTTGGAAGCAGGTCACCAAACACAGACCAAACTTAACGAGTGAAATATGGTGTACCAACTCCTTGAGAAGAGGTAGTTACCTGAATTATTTAGAATTTCTCTGCACAGGAGATTTGTTTCTTCCCCTCTGCTTATTGACACAAGCATTTATTTATGCCAGCACGGACTTGGGGATATATATATATATATATATATATATATATATATAAAATATATATATATTATATATATATTTATTATACCATAGGTTACTATCCTCCCATGTGTTATTTACTCTTTGTTCATATGCTTTCAGTTGCTCCAATCATGTGTTCATTCGGCTGGTTTCTGTGTTCCGTTGGTACCTGTCCATAATTTTCTTCCTGAGTATTTCCTGATTTGTTGTAAATGTAGGTCACTTCTAGCTCATCCCACTCGATTTCTATAGCCAAGAAACCTTGCTTCTTCTTGCCAGAAGCTAGAATTAGGAACTAAAATTTTGGCAATGGGCATGGTCCTTGAGACTTGGGTGTCAGCAAGGAAGAAATGTTTCTGGCACTCTGCATCCCCATTAGCATTTTGGACTTGGAGAGATCAATTACTTCCAGAAATACGTAAAGTTAAACATGTGTCGGATTTTCTCCTTTCTTTCCTTTCTCATGCTCCCCACTTCTCTTCCCCTCTCCTATGATATTCCTTTTTCCTCTCTTCTATTATTTCTTTCCCTTCTCCCTTTCTTTCTTGGCAGGCTCTCTATTACCTCAAGCAAGGTTTGAAATTTCCCCATTGTTGACAATAACCTTAAACTTCTTATCCTTATATATCCATCTCTTAAGTGCTGAGATTTAAAAAAAAAAAAACAAAAACACTTTGTCCAATTTATTTGGTGCTGTTGATTGAACTCAGGACCTTATCAATGTTAAATAAGGACTCTAGATACATCATCAGTTCTAAACAGGATATTCTTGTTTGTTTTAAACTGTCTATAGATTTTGACTGTAATTAGAGCTATCTAGCTTCGTCTTTTCTCCTCCTTCTCCTCATCTTCTTGAATACTATCTCTCTTCTCCTTTAAAAGACCTATGTTTTCCTCTTATGCATTTAAGTGGTTTCTTGAATGTATGCATGTGCACTGCATTTGTTCATGTCCGGTGCCCACGGAGACCCAGAAGAAGGCATTGGATCCCTTGGAACTGAAGTTATGGATGGCTATTAGCCATCATGTGCATACTGGGAACCAAACTCAGGTCCTCTGCAGGATCATCAAGTGTTCTTAGCTGCTGAGCCAGCTCTGCAGACCCTGCAGCTTTCCCTTATTCTTTAAGTTTGACAAGGTTACTTGCAAACTATGGCTAATGTTATTTCAGAAGTTGGCACTGCATTCCTAAGATAGCTTTTCAAGATCTATAAAAACAAGTTTGGATCCTCGCCCCAGCCACAGTTCATTAGAGGCCCTAATTTCATATGTTCATTTGCTCATCAAATATTTATTGAATACCTACTGTATATTGGGCTGTGGGGATAAGGCAGAGAAATAAACAAAGTTCTAGGTCTCTGCAGTGATATAGTTTACATCTGTAGGTGGCAGAGAGAGAAAGAGAGTGGGGAGAACATTTTTATATGAGCATGCATTCTGCTTAGATTTTTGTCAACTTGACACAAGCTAGAGTCAACTGGGGAGAGCAAGTTGAGAAAAGCTTCTATCAGATTAGCCTTTGGGTATGTTTGCTGGGCATTTCCTTAATTAATGATAGGTGTATTAATGTAGGAGGGTCCATCTTGCATTGGGTGTTGCTGCCCCTGGATATGTGGTGGTTCTGGGCGTATAGAGGGACACTCCGAGTGAAGCTGAGTGGACCATAGCAAATAAGGCAGTGTTCAGTTTTCTTCCACAGTCTCTGTTTCAGATACTTCTGCCAGCTTCTTGTTTGAATTCCTTCTATGGCTTCCTCCAAAGATTGACAGTGAGAGGGAAATCTAAGACAAATAATCCAATTCCTTCCTAATTTGATTTTTTATCACAGCATAGGAAGAAAATAAATTGATATACAATATCATTTGATGTTACACACACATACACACACACCTACATGATAAAACATTTATACAATATCATTTGCATTTGATGCTATGCACACATACACACACACATACACACACACACACACCTACATGATAAAACATTTATAACCAAGTGGTGATGGTGCATGCCTTTAATTACAATACTCAGGAGGCAGAGACACATGGATAACTGAATTCAAGGCCAAACTGATCTACAGAACCAGTTCCAGGACAGTCAGGGATACACAGAGAAACACTGTCTCAAAAAACAAAACCAAACAATAAAATAATATATAAAGTAGCAGTAGATGCTCCAGTCAATCAAAACTGATGTAGAAGTCCACAGCAAGGAGCTTGTGGAGGTAAGGGAATAGCCATACAAGAACATGGGAGTTGATGTCATAAAACATGAGGCTAGAATAGTGGTCACCTGAGGCTGAGAAGCATGGAGAAACAGCACCTGGATAGTAGGTACCAACTACAGTCAGACTGGATGAAAATTTTCTATGTTATAAAGCACAGTGGATTTAATTTTACAACAACTGATCATGCATGAACCTGAAATAACTGTTCAAATGTCCTAGCAGACTACTTAGTTGAGCAAGTACTTGCTGTCTAAGCACGGAGACCTGAATTCAAACCCACAACCCATGTAAAAGCAGCCTTGGTGGTGCATGAATGTAATCCTAGTGCTTGGAGGCAGAGCCAGGGGGATCTCTGGAGCTTTCTCACCAGCTCCAGAGAATTGCATCAGTGAATTCCAGGCTCAGTGAGAGACCCTGTTACAAAAAAAAAAAAAAAAAAAAAAAAGAAAAGAAAAGAAAAGAAAAGAAGTCAAGTCTTTTTGTATATGCCTGTCTTAGAGTTTCTTTCTATTGCTGTGAAGACACCATGATCACTGCAACTATTATAATGGAAAATATTTAATTAGGACTGGCTTATATTTTCATAGGTTCAGTCCATTATCATCAAGACAGGATATGGTAGTGTGCAGACAGACGGACATGGTACAGTGCTGGAGAAAAAGCTCTGAGTTCTACTCCTTGATCTGCAGGCAGCAGAAAGATTCTGTGTGCCACATTGGGCATAACTTGAGCATAAGAGACCTCAAAACCAGACCCCACCGTGATGACCCAACGTACTCCAACAAGACCACACCTCCTAATTGTGCCACTTCCTATGGGCCAATCATTCAAACATACGAGTCCATGGGGGCCATACCTATTCAAACCACCCCAATGCCAAAGAGTTGTATAAATAATGAATATGTGCTACATTTACACAATGGAATATTATTCCACTTTTAAGGGAAATGTAGCTATGAAATTGGCAGATAAAGAAATGGATAAATTATCATATTGAGTCTTATAACCAACAGTCAGAAAAAGACAAATACTGCATATTTTCTCTTATATGTTAGCTTTTAAGCTTCCAATAAATGTGTTTCCATTCAAATAACCACAGATGTTAGATGGGAAGGTTAGATATCAAGGAACCAATGGAAGAGAGGGGGTCTTTCAAGGAAGCAGAAATAGAGTACAGTGTTACAAAGAAATAAAGGGGGAGACTAGACTAGGAGGAATAAGTAGGAGATGGGAAAGAAGAGATGAAGAAAAATGCAAGACGAGGAGCTATAGAGAAAGCACCCAGTTTTGACCTCTAGCTTCCACATTCATGCATACACACACACACACACACACACACACACACACACACACACACACCAACAGATACACATACCAAGAGATACACATACAAATAAGAAGGGGTTTAGAATGTCCCTCATGGAAAGATATGACAAATACCTGAAGCACTGGGATCCTGTATTGATCATTACACATTTTAGATATATTGACTTATCACAGCATAGCTCATATACTTATCACTATCACGTTAATGTAAAAATAGTAATGACGGCAGTGAATGGAAGTGAAGCCGCACCGAAAGAGCCAAGCTAAGGTGTCCTGAGGAATGAAATTCCAGGCTTGAGGAAGAGGTAGAACAGATGTCCCCGCATGCTTGCTAAGTCTGAAGAATAGCAGCACTCCAGTGAGTGGATGGGGTAAGCAAGGACAGTCACAAATGAGGTTGGAGGGGGATTAAGCATCGTCTCTTCTTAGATTTGGCAGTTGAGCCATCCTTGGATTTTATCAAGTCTAGACATTGCTTGGGAATCTGGGTGAAGGGCAGACCCCAGCTCTGTGAGTCTGCATCAGGCCCTGCTTTGCATTGCCAGCTCCTGAATAATGACACGGTGACATTTTATTACTTATGAAAGCTTAGGCGTGTTCCCAACTAACTCTTATGACTTAAATTAACCTGTTTATATTAATCTACGTACTGTCACATGACTCATTGCCTCTCCTCTGAATCTGGCTAATGAATCTCCCACACCTCAGATTACTTCCTAGAGTTCCTATCTCTCCCAGGAAGCACCACGTGTCCTCACCTCTCTAGCTACTGGCCATTCAGATCCTTATTAAACCAACCAGGAGGTGCCTTAGTCACGTGAGGTAAGGCGCAGACACATTTTCACATAGTATACAAAAAGATTATCTCAGCAGGTCTGGCTCGAGGCCTGTGATTATGCACTTCTACTGTGTTCCTGTTGGTAATGCTGCCTCTGTTGGTCCATAAGTGAGCTGCGTGTAATGAGCAGTGAAGCTGGGGAGTCTGATCAATTATTTCCTGTGGTGGAGATAAAAATTCTTAAGATGAATACTAAATGGAAATGATGTGATTAAACATATCATATACATATACACACATACATATACACATACACACACACACATATATATATGTATATATACATATACATATATATATATATATATATAGTATCTGTTGTATAGATAATCCTTTAAGAAGAAGGAGAAATAGGAGAGGCCATCCACGAGCTTGTTCCTGGTCTGAGTGAAGAATCCTGGCATTTGCATGTTGTGATGATGACAGTATGATAAAAGTCAGCCAGCACGGTTTCATGGTTAGTGCACTGGCCAAGGTTCTCAATAGCCAATGTTGGCAATCCAAGCACTGCCCATTTGCTGAACTATTCATCTTGTGATTCATCAGCTCAGACAGAGCACTGGTTTTTTTTTTTTTTCCCCAAGCCCTGCTCTCTGCTCTCTGAAGGCAAGGAATGCCTTTTTCTTACTCCTCCAGGGATAGGGTGTGTTAGCTGTACTCTGGGTAAGACGTGGCTGGTTTCTAAGCAGGAGACCCCGAGTAGTTAACACACAAGGCAGGCAAGTGTGACAAGAGCCTTTCCGTTGCAGACTTCTCTTGTTCAGTCATGTGCTGCCTGAGTTCATGGCCCATGAAAGCTTTTCCTGGAAAGTAGCATAGCCGCAGCAGGGCTCAGCTGAACTTGGAATTTCCCGGAGAGTAGTCTTTCAAAGAAATTGCTTCTGCTGGAGGAGATGGAAAACAGACCCAAGTCATTTGTTTTGGGCTTCTCTCTGAGCAGAAAAAAGTGAAATCTCCTTTTAAAATGTCTCTATACAGCTATAAAGTGGTCACTAAATATAAAAGGCAAGAGCCGTGGCTTACTAGACCAGCTTTCAAGCTGTCTCTGGTAATTAATCTCCCACTCTCTGTAGCAAAAATGGTCCACACATACATCTTGCAGGAAACGTGCTGCTGTAATAAAGGTATGTTGAATGTTCTAGAGCAGCTGAAATGTGTGATTGCCTCAAGAAGATCTTACACACAGTAGCCATTGGCTAGACCTTGTGTGGGGTTGACTTACTAAAGGCTCCTTCACCCTCGTGGGGTCTCAGGAAGTACAACTTATTTACAGAAAAATTTTGAAGGTGTTTCTTAAGCACTGTTGACCTTAGCTGAATTATATTCTCTTTTTTAAAAAGACGGGTTCTCATGTATCTCAGGCTGCCCTTGAACTCACTATGTAGCTGAAGGTGATCTTGAGTCCCTGATTCTTCTGCCTTCACTTCCCAAGTTCTGGGATGATAGGGATAAGGGAGCGCCAACTAGTTTGTTAATGCTGGGGATTGAACCTGTGGCTTCAGGCATGTTGGGCAAGTTCTCTACTAACCGAGCCCCACATCCCTTGCCTGACTATTAAATTCTATTGACTTGTTCATGACAACAGGAGGAAGGACACTTCCCTTGTGGATGGACATTGATACAATATCAAATTTGTGTAGGAGAGAGAAATAAAAGCAATGTTGAACACATTGTCCTGGTGGAGAGTTTGAGTTTTTTTTTAGGGACACCTGGCTGGGCTTGTGCAGTAAATAAGGGGTGACAGATCATACAGACAGATTGTGCCAGGCCACTACCCTCACAGAGCTCTACATACCTTCTTTAAAGGGAGTTGGAGGAATTGAAGCCACCTGCGTAGCAGAGTCACTATTTAACCCTGAGGAGGGTTAGTCTAGGTCCTTAACAGACTTGAGTGTCCTTTTCCACCGTGGCCCAATATTGAGACTCCCTGGTTTGTCCTAGATGCTGTTGTCCTCTTCCCTTGAACTAAGTGTCTCATTTCCTTTTGGCTAGAAGTTTGGAATTCATTTCATGTATTCACTAAGTAGAGGAAGTGTACTGGCTGGTTTTGTGTGTCTACAAGGAGGAAGGAGCTCCTTAAGGAAATGCCTCCATGAGATCCAGCTGTAAGGCATTTTCTCAATTGCTGACCAATCAGGGAAGGCCCAGCCCATGGTGGGTGGTGCCATCCCTGGGCTGGTGGTCCTGGGTTCTATAAGAAAGCAGGCTGAGCAAGCGATGCTGAGCAAGCCAGTAAGTAGCATCCCTCGTGGCCTCTGCATCACTTCTTGACTCCCAAGTTGCTCCCCTACTTGCATTCCCATTCTGACTTCTTCCACTATGATCTGAGAGTGTAAGCTGAATAAACCCTTTCCTCCTCAACTTGCTTTTTGGCCATGATATTTTGGTGCAGCAATACAAACCCTAACTAGGACAGGTGGTATACTCTGTGCTTTGTTACTACAGGTTGTCTGATAAAAGAAAGGAGGAAGGAAGGGTTTACTTCAGGTCCTGTCTTAGGGCCAATCCATCATGGTGGGGAAGTCAGAGTGGCAGGGCCTTGAGGGAGCTGGCCATGTTGTATTCGGGAAGCAGAGGGAGATGAATATTGGCCCTCAGCTCTCAGCTGGCTTCCTCCCCTTTATTCAATCCAGGACTCCAGACCGTGGAATGGTGGTGCCCACTTTCAGGGTGGACCCTCACACCTCAGTTAACCTAAACTAGAAACTCCTCAAAGACTTGAGTAGAGGTGTCTTTCCATGATGTTTCTAGGTCTTGTCAAGTTGACCATCAGTGTTAACCATCACATTAGAAATGATATTTCTCCCATTTTGGAGTCTAAGTGAATACTCTTCTCACTTTAAATCTCTGCCTCTACCTACTTGGGATGACTTATAATCTAAATTAGAGACCCCCAGATTTCTTCTTTAGCTTCATGAAATGAACTTACATGTTCCTAGAATTATTTATTCACCCTGAATTACCTTTTATGAGCTCTCTCTCTCTCTCTCTCTCTCTCTCTCTCTCTCTCTCTCTCTCTCTCTCTCTCTCTCTTGTCTCTCGGAATGGGAGCTTATAACTATTTTAACACATTTCAGCTTTTGAAATGTTTTCAGAGGGTAGTTCAAGGCCTTGCTTGTGTATGGGGACCTTGCATGCACAGGGTCTGAATTGCACACAGGGTCCATTGGTGCATGCTTAATGGTGATCATCGTCCTTGGCGAAGGGCAAGGGTGTGTGCTCTTCAAGTTCCCATCAATCTCCTTGCTCCTTTATCTTCCTTTCTTGGTCTCAGAGGGCACTGGAATCCAAGTCCTCTGATTCGAGGAAGAAATACCTCTCAAACTATGTTCCATCTCCAACCTAAACTGGGGTAAGAGCAATCTTTAATATATGGTAAGAGGCAAATTCTTTGATGAGTGCACTCTTTCTCAAACTTCTTAGGATTTTGTGCATCAGGTTGAATGATTCATTCACACTAAACCATAGAATGAAACTCTAGTGCCCTTCAGAAGTTATCAGAGCACTTTTGACCATGCTCAGTTATTTCAGCATAGAAACGAGGATTTTTTTTTCTCCCTGAGCCAACGCCATGCAAAATATGTTATATTTATTTTGGCTTAGCAAGTGAATTATTTTTTTAAAAAAATGCTAAAAATTATGGTGCCAAATAGCTCTGAGGCCTGATAACTGAGACTAAGATAGCATTTGATTGGTTCTTTGTAAGCACTGAACCTGTTTTCAATGTGTCGATTACATGGTTCTGATGAGACATTGAGAAGGTGATTGTAATATGAAATTCAGAAGCTGAGCCACTTATAACGATGGAGATGAAAATGGTGACAGTGGTGAAAGTGATGACTGATTTATTGAGAAATTTGTATATGTCAACGCCATGTTGAATTCATCCCATACCTTAATTTCTTTAACACATCAACCAATTCAGAGAATCAGAGATCAATGTGTTCACTTCATAGGTGGAAAGACTAAAGTTAAGATACCTACAGGGTTTGGGGAGAAGGCTCATTAGGTAAAGTGCATGCTACACGGGCATAAGGGCTTGAGTTCAGATCCAGGCACCAATGTAAAAATCCAAACATGTACATGGATTCCTTTAACTCAGTCCTCTGAAGGAGGGCAGAAATGAGAGTGTTGGGGATTGCTTGGTGACAGCCTAGCAGAGAAACGATGAGCTCCAGAGTTAGTTAGATATCTTGCCTCAAAGGTATAAGGGAATGAGTATTAGATTCTCTCTCTCTCTCTCTCTCTCTCTCTCTCTCTCTCTCTCTCTCTCTCTCTTTGTCTCTCTCTGTCTCTCTGTCTCTCTGTCTCTCTCTCTCTCTCTCTCTCTCTCTCTCTCTCTCAGCAGTTTGTAGTTGTAACAGGTCACACAAAAATGGGCCACAGAAAATTCAACGCTAGGCTTGTCTCACTGGGATGTCATCACCATGGATATTATTACACTGCAAATAATTATAAATCATACTGAGATTCATATACAGGTCTAGTTAGTGCAAGGTACCATTGTCATATGGATCATTTTAAGATTTGATCTAAAGGTATACTATTTTTGCAACTTTACATGACATGTTAATACTGAGAAAATATAAATCTCTCAGAGAGTTAGAGAGAGAGAGAGAGAGAGAGAGAGAGAGAGAGAGAGAGAGAGAGAGAGAGAGAGAGAGAGAGAGAAATGAGAATGTGCTGACATAAATGAGCAATGCTGGCAGACATTTAGTTAGTCAACACTTAATGTTTCCAACTATTATTAAGTTAGTTGACTTACAAGGTGAAAATATAGTGCAGTTGGACAAAAATATTCTTATGTACCACAGTTTTCTTTGTTAATTATTTTTTCTACTCTTTAATTAATGTCTTTGTTGAACACCCTCCCACCCCACCGCTTCTTTTGATGGATGTGCAATGATTTTTTCCTAGTATGGCTACATTGGTTTGACATAAAAAATATTGACCTATGTGTCAAATAATCTTTCTTTTTTTATTATTATTGTTAATTAAAGGCATTTAACCTGCCCTCAAACCTGCTGTGGCTTAGCAGACACTGCTGTGCCTTCAAAACCTTTGGATTAGCCCCACAGTGTGATTGCAGAGCTGGAAATTTAATGATGAATACTCCACATTAACCAAGAGAAGGGAGAAATAGAGCTGCTGCTTTTTTAAGATGACTTAAACACACACACAGAATTGACAAACGGTGTGGCTGTATTTACATTGATATTAGTTTGGAGACAGCTGAAGGTTTTTAACACCTGATTTCAAGTTTGAACTCACATGACTTTGAACTGCAATGACAAAGTTGCAAATAATATTTATGAAAATGCCATGACTCAATGCACGTGCCATTCTGTCATGTTTTTAGAGAGTCTCGCAGATCAATACAAAAGCTCAGAGGGATGTTTTTGTTGTTCCTAGAGACAGGGTTAAAATAATGGCCATGCTCCTCTAAGCGAGGCTGCTTGTTTTATTATTTAATGAAGATGATCAGGTTATTTCTCTATTTCTGACTGCACGAAATTTCTCTTTGACTCCATTAATTTTGTACCATGTTTCTACCTATATCTGATGGCAAAAATGAAGAATACTTAAACAGCAGTAGTAGATGCATACATACATACATACATACATACATTCATGTAGAGGGAAGATGTATACCTTTAGCATCACACCTGTGTCATAAATTTTAGTCTCCCTTATTTCCATAGTTTTGTTCAATTAAGATGGTGTGTGTGTGTGTGTGTGTGTGTGTGTGTGTGTGTGTGTGATTCATTCAGTATCCCAGGCATTTTAGAATTGATTCCCAACCTACCACTTTTATTTTGTTGTACTCTGCTTGCAGGCACAATGATTGCCTTGCCTTGTTTAGAGACAGGCTGGTTAGTGAGCCCAAGAATCCTCCTGTCTCAGCCTCCCCAGTATTAGAATTAAAATGCGCATCCCCATGCCCAACTTTTTTTCACATGGGTATGAAGTATGAAATTCAGATCTTTATACTTGGATGACTAGCACTTTTCCAGCTGATCCATCTTTCTAATTAAGTAACCTAAACTTTCACAAAAGCTTGTTTTTGATTTGTTGTTTTGGTTGTTGTTGCTTTTTTATTTTCTTATTTTTTAAGTTGAAATGTTTTATATATTCATTGACAATTTGTGATGCCATATAGTTTATCTTGATCATATTCCCTCTCTACACTCCATTCTTTCCTTTATTTTCTCTTCCTCATACCCCTTGTGTTCGGTTAATGCTTCTCATATACACATGATCTTGGACCATTCATTGGAGCATGGAGAACTATTAGTGAGCAAACTACAAAAAAAAAAAAATAATAAAATAATTCTCCCTTCCCCAGTAGCCACACCTGTCAGGAGCTCATCAGCTGCCTCATGAGCTGCTCCTACTGTCTGTTGAAATGTTGACTATCTTGGTCCTGGGCAGGTAACCATGCTGTTGTACATATAAATATCCTATTCCTAGATGAACACAGTCAATTTTTCTCAGCATTTGACCAGTAACAACTGTCTGCATCAACCACTTCCCATTGTGAAAAGATTCTGAGGCAAATGTTGAGAGCAGAACTCATCTATAGGTGTAAAGACAATACGTAGAGGGTGGTTTGATAGTGTAACCATTTACCCACCTTACAGTAGAAGACCCTCACCTAGGGTCTATGACCTTCCCAGCCAGTGTCTTTTGGTTAGTTTTATATTATGTGGAGTGAATTCCATCCTGCTCATCAGGCCTTAAATTCCATCAGAGAGTTGCTGGTTACCTCTCTAACAGCCATGCCACTTTTGTACCAATGAGCACCTCTTTCTTGGCAGATTGATAGTTTAGCCAACAGGGAAGAAACTTTCTGGTAGGTTCTAGCTTGTTTTTGCTGTTCTGCATCTGAAGTGTTTGATGTCTTTAACAACAGAGCCTCACCTACATTGGGATGTTCAGGTCTTGCTGGTGTAGAATCCCTAGACTCTGGTGATGTCATATTAGTCTTTCTGTTGTCTTCCCATCTCGTCTTCCAGAGGGCACAGGTGTAGTCTCTCCCTCTCCTGGTGGGTACAAGTCCAAGGCTCCAATGGCAGCAGATACTGGATAGTTCAGTCTGCCTCTAGGTCTCTCTGGGGGATTCGGTGGCTGGACGGGTCTGGGGACTGAAGGTCAGGGGACTCCAACAGAGAAAGGTGGGCAGGAGAAGGCCTGACATTCACCTATTCTGGGATGAAATGGTACAAGAGACTACTTCCTGGACATAGTACCAGTAGCAGAGACATTGAGATCGACAATTAATAAATGGGACCTCCTGAAACTGAGAAGCTTCAACAAGACAAATCAGCAGCCCACAGAATGAGAAAAGATCTCCACCAACCCCATATCTGACAGAGAGCTGATTTTCGAAATACACAAAGAACTCAAGAAGCTAGTCACCAAAACACCAAACAATCCAATTAAAAAGTGGGATGCAAAACTAAATAGAGAATTCTCAATAGAGGATTCTAAAATGGCTGAAAGACACTTAAAAAAGTGCTCAACATCCTTAGTCAACAGAGAAATGCAAATCAAAACAACTCTGAGATACCATCTTACTCCTATCAGAATGGCTAACATTGAAAACACCAATGACAGTTTTTGCCAGAGAGGATATGGGGAGTGGATGGGGGGTACCATGAGGTGGGGGAGGGGGTCAGTGGAGGAATGGGAACATGGGAGGGAGAGGGAACTGGGATTGATATGTAAAATAAGATTGTTTCTAATTTAAATAAAAATGTATATGTAAAAGAAAAACAAATAAATACAATAGAGCCTTGGCATCTAGTTATGGCGGGAAACGAGAGCAAAGGTCACAGTACTGTTTGTGGGCCTCTAGGGTCTCCTGGAGCAACAACTCACAGAGAGCGATCCTATGCCTGGTACTGAGATTTTTCTCTATAACTCGTGTTCTTCAGGAGCAACGTTGTCCACCCATGCAGGGTATCTATTCAAACTTCTGTTTTTTAAATTGCAGATTTCAGTTAGATGACTAAATAGTAGGGTTTGATAAGCCTTTTCCTCACATCTTTAGTTTGAGTTAATCCACTCTCACTTTCTACTTTCTCCCAACACGCAGCTCCTCCCACTTTGCTTTGGGAGCTCCAAGGCCTCTGTTCTGCATATGAAGAGCTTAACTAGGCAGGTTTACACATAGCTTGGTTTGCCATAGATAAAGAAGGACTAGTGAACTCAGGTTTTCCTATGTCACCAGTTCCTCTCTAGAGCTCCCATCAGGAACTTTCCCTTGACCTTTGTACGTGTTTGCAATTTCCTTAATGACTGAGTAAGCATCACACAAACTGCATAAATCACTTTGTTCCTGGATGGAGATATCTGAGTTCCTGTTAACTGGGGAGAAGTGGAAAGGCTAAAACTCTATTATTAATGTACACATTCACTTTGATTAGTCTCTGCATTGATATTAATATATGTGTGATTAAATGAAACCAATTATGTTTTTTCCTAAAACTCTCTCTAAAGAAAAAAAAAAAGGGATTTTCACTAGGCTCTTGCTTTTATTGCCTTAGCAAAGTTTTATATATGCAAAGATGTCCTCATGAAGAAATGTTCAAATATGGATCTCATCTGTCCGTTAATATGGAAGCTATGAAATGACTAACCCTGATGGTATAAAGAGTTTTGTCAAAGTGGTTGAAAGGTTAGGCTTCAAGATGAGTCATTGTTAGTATTAAGACATTGCCCTTTCTGACGGAGTGTGCAGGTGAAGCCCACGCTATTTATTGGCATCCATTAAGCTACTGTTTCCCAGATTTTTCTTATTGGAATCAGCAGCAATGGCATAATTGCCAGGAATAATTTATTATATTATTATTTTCCTTATATGACCGTGATTTTAGGAGATATTAGAAGAATAAATACTATAGCAAACCTTTGATGTTGTGAAAAGTATACTGAAATATTTGAATGAAAGTAAAAAAAAAGTATTAAAATTCTCTAACCTAGGTAAATATATTATCAATATTTGGAAAATATGATTTCAAGCCATTAATAACAAATTAGGCTGTGAGTTTACTTGGGAGGCCCATGGACACCAGAAACAAAGGACAGGTGAAATGCTACAGGGATGATGAACAGAGGGGCATCCTCATATGAAAGTGAGGCTCTACCTTTAGAGAAAGTCTTCAATATGACCAGAATTGCTGGAACATGAAGAAAGCATTTCTGTGCTCCACTTTTTCTGACGTTAATCTAGTAAGGTAAGACAGTGTCCAGTTAGCTTTGATTGTGGTTGATGGGAGGACTTACTGTTAGGTTTTGCTCACAGATTTGGGGATTAAAGAAGTCTGGAAAGAATCTTCTGAAAATAATAGATCCATAACTCATGAATATACAAATTTACAAATAGACACATATGTGTACTGCCCATTTGTGTGTGTGATGTATGAGAAAAGGCCCAAGGAAGATTCTGGCTTCCTGTCTCCACCTTTCTGCCCTTTGCTGTGTCTTTCACTGAAGCTGCAGCTCATTGGGCAGCCAGAAATCCGCAGGGTTCCTCCTGTCTTTGCCCCTACAATACCCGAGCCACAGGCTCATATGTGGCTATGCTTAGCTTTTTAATGTGAATTCTGGGGACTTAGTTCTTAGGCACAGAGCCCCCTAGTCCATACATTAGTATATTTTATGGAGGCGAAAATGTTCTGTCACTCCAACTTCATATGCCCCTTTCATAGTCCACTGCTTTAATCTCTTGAAGGTTATTTTTATTTTCTCGAACACTTTTAAAAAGGTTTTAGCATATATTTTTATCTGTTTATGTGTCTATGTCCATGTGCAAATGTTTGCCTCATGTGTACAGTATTCCACAGAGGTCAGAAGAGAGTATCAGGATATACAAGCAGTTGTGAGCTACCCAGTGTGGGTGTCAGGAACCAAACTCACCTTCTTTGAAGCATCTCTCCAGCTCCAGCCCCAAGCAGGATGATCGGTTTTTAATTGCCTACCTTTGCTTCCCTTCCATGGGTGAGGTATAGTGTGATCAAGTCTCTATTCTTAAATATTTGTATTTTTCTGCTTAGTTTACTATTCTAACACCGGGACAGATGACCTTTGTCTTTGACTGCATTTTAGTAATTTTCTTAAAATACTTTTCTCCTGCATTCGCCTAGTTAAAACAGTATACCTCTTTGTATAACTAAATGAATCATGCATAATTGCCCTCCAAAATGGTCCCACTGGTCTATGTTTCTACTGCTATCCTGTTTCTTTACTTTTGTGTTTATATCCTCACAGCTCCATGAGATTATATAATTAACAAATGGTATGGGTACCTTTCTCATTAATGTTATACCCAAAGATTTACTTTTGTTGTGTTGACTGGGAATTTTGTTATTTTATTTTTCATAGAGTGTTCTGTTGGTATATAAAGGAATTTATTTTTTCTTAATTTTATGGATTACTGTACTGATGAACTCATTTATTAAATCTTTGGTGTTTCTCTCAGTTCACATTTAGGTAACAGAATTTATATTCTTTTAGCCCAAATGTTCAGTTTTTCATACCATGTGTGAAGAAGCATCTTAAACTTCTACTCCCTGCCCGTTCTCATCAAGCTCCCCTAAATACCAATTTAGAAAGAACTATAGATAGGATATAATTAGGGTAAGCACAGCTGGGTTAGTCTGCCCACTTGAGTGCTTCTGTCTAAGACTAGAGTTTAAAGAAATATTAGGTTTTAGCTTAGTCTTAGTTGTCAATTTTGCAAAAAAAAAAAAAGGATATGATTTTTATTCTTAATAAAGAATGTTGGATTGTGGTTAGCATTACAAAGAGGCTGTAATGGTTTAGAAAATGACTACAGTCCCTTGCTTCTTTTAGCTTAAAATGGAATTTATGCTTTAATTTAGGTTTTCAGCCTCTCTGTGAAATTGTTTAACACGAGTGTTAATGCCAGTGGTACAATAAATGTCACTGGTTTCTCATTTCTAATTTTTTTTCATTTAGCAATGTCCATTGGCTTTCAAATAAGTTGATTTTTTAGGGGACTAGATTTAGCTACTTATAGCTCTAATAAAATTATGCTGTTATAAAGGAGAATTGTCACTTTAGGTACAATCAGACTTTTATGTTCTCCATATCCCAACACTTCAGTGGAGAATTAGGTATTTATGCATAAATGAAGCCGATTTGATGGTCACAAGCCACCTGCCTAACATTTTCAAAACTATTTCTGTATTTGTCATGCTAGAAAACCCACAAAAAACAAACAACAAACAAAAAAAAAAAACAAAAACAGAGAAGCTGTGTGTTTAATATATTGTTTTGCTAATTTCTTATAAATCTTTCATTATCAACAAGTAGGTAGGCTAGTGTCCTTGGATATCTATAATGCGCGCGTGTGTGTGTGTGTGTGTGTGTGTGTGTGTGTGTGTGTGTGTGTGTATTATATGTACACATATATGTATAAAGAGAGAGTGCAAAGACACTCATAATGTCATTTACTAGGATCTTTAGGAGTTAGTACCATTATTTATTAAGGGGACAGTATAATTGCTTAAATTAATCCTGCGTGTCTCTCATGTTTCCTTCCCAGGACATCCTTTTCCTTTCTTCTAAGTGAGTACCTTTGGAGAATTAGCCCTTGTTCATTGTCTCACTGTGCTGGGGTAGGATTGGCTGAATCTGTGGTGGATTTGAATGCACACATTGCTGATCCAACCCCTCTCTGGTTGCCTCCTCCCTAGGCTCTATCTATCCCATAGGGTATTACTCAGCTATAGGCTAGGCACCTGGGGTGAGGGGCTTGAAAATGCTATTGTTCTCAGGACTTGTCTGAAGGTGCACAATTTTCCTAAGGGATGGTAGTGACAATTTATACTCTCAACTTGATTAGGTTCAAATGACCCAGAAGATTGAGGCACACCTCTGGGTGTATCCATGAAGGCATTTATAGAGAGGGGTAATTGAGGGTGAAGGACCTACCCTGAATGTGTGTTGGCAGCACAGTGTTAAGCTCCTTGCACCCACAGGGATCTAGAAAAACCAGGAATGTTAAGCATACGGGATTGTCCTCTCAAAGGGACCTGTTCTTCCATCCAGACAGCTGGCAATTGGAAGTGATTAACAACCTGGTGATTTGTGTTATCTGTTGGGCCAGACCATATCAAGCACCTACAACCAGGGCTGGAGGTGGCTAGTAATCTTGATGACTGGTACAGCCAGGGCCTCCCAAACTCCTACAACCAGGACCTGAGGTGGTTAACAGCCCAAATAGCCTCTGTGCTATCTGTATGCCCTAGACTAGGCCAGATCCATCCTTCCCTGGGCCCTTAGCTAACACAGATAGCCTGTCTCTAGAATGATCTTCTTTGAAGAAATGGCATGTGCCCAGAGTTGTTTCAATGTAATTACCCTTCCTTGTGCATTGGCCACTGCATTGTATCAGGAAACTTTTTCCCAAATTGTACTGTGTTTAAATTTGTCGGGAGTAAATTGCCTGGCATCAGATTTCCTGAAGTCTCAATCCAGGTCAGCTTCCAGGTAGCCATGCTGTTAAGTACCTCCTGCTCTGCCACACCCTGCCCACCTTGGTGGACTGGATGAACAGTGAACCAAAAACTCCTTCTTCCTTTCCAGTTGATGTTTTTCCCCCAGAGTGTTTAGTCAAGGGCAGTATGTGCCCAGCTAACACAGTGGTCAGAAGAGAGCCATGCATGTCTGTAGCTGGACTAGCTGCTCCTCCACTGATGAAGGAGGACATGGAAGGCAAGAGAGCTAGAGCAAGAGGAGAGTGAGCAGACACAGGAGTGCTCCCTCCCTCTCCTCCCCCAGCTGAGGCGAAAGTGGGCTGTGTTGCTGATGTCTGAAGTCTATGATGATGTAGCATGTGACCTCCCCTTGTAGACTCCCTGTGGGGCATAGAGTGTGGGAGTCAGCTGGGAAGGAGGGACTCCCCAGGAACCTGTGACTGCCCTGGCTCTTTGCTGTTTTTTTTGTTTGTTTGTTTGTTTTTGTTTAAGTATGTCAGGCACCAAAGCACTTTTGAATTTTGGAGGAAGTTTTCTTCCCCCTACCATTCTGGTCCTCACTTCTTTGTGTCCTTTCTCAAAGATCAGCTCCTCAAACAGACCTTTCCTGACTACCCTGCTTGAAATCAAAGCACACAGATCCACTGTAAGCTCCACACAGCTGTCTTTTAGAATTCCAAATACTGTGTCAACTTGCTCCCCGTCAGCAGTCAGCATCGTTTTCCCTTCACCAGCTCCTTGAAGGAAGAGAGTTTTGCTTCCAGTTCCTCTAACACTGCTGGGTGGAGTGTAGCCTCCATTAAGTATTTGTTCAGCTAATCTAAAACTATCTAGGAGGGGGAGTTGCAATCCCTAGAGAATGCTTATTAGTTATAAGCAGAAAGTGCTAACGTATGCTGTGGATAAACTTGGAGATCACGGTCCCCCAACCAAAGGACAGAGCAGTATTTCTTTACCTTCTAATGTGAGATGCCAGGCAAGACAGAACATCATTTCTGTGTTATCTTGCCACACACTCAAGGGAGCACCAGATAACTCCACCTTGAGTAATATTCTCCACTATAACCAGCTTGTATTCTTCAAGAATGCTGATCTTGCCCATGAAAAAAAAAAAAAAAGAGAGAGACAAGATCGTCCAAGATTAAAACTAGTAGAAGAGATACAGTGAACAAAAACAAAGGCAATATGTGACTCTGGACTAGGGAAAAAAGTGATCATTATTTAGAAAATCAGAACAATTTGAATGTGGATTACTGTATATTAGACACTGAAAATTTATTAATCTCCAGTTCCTGAATATGAAAAATATACTGGATTCATAAGATAATGTCTCCTTTCATACTGAATACATATTACTGTATTCAGTATGTAAAGAATTAGGAATAATTCTTTGTGTTCAAAACATTCAAATTCTTGGCAAAATTTTTATGTCTCTATTTCTAAATTTTATATTTATATCTGTGTTTGTAGCTATTTATAAACACATACACACACACCACATGTTGGGGTTGGGGACAGGAAAAATAGCAAATGATATTAATGTCACCAATAGAGAATAAAGTGAAGAATGAATGACTATATATATTAATACACACATAACAGTTCTTACAATTCAAATGAATTGCAAGAATAATCTTATTCTGGGGAAAGAAAAGGCTTAATGCCAGCAAGAAGTGGAGCTTGACTCCTCAAAGAGAGATTTCATATATTTCTGACAGCTTGTTTGACTACCTTGCAAGCCATTTCAGGGAAGAGGCGATGCTGATGGGAAGAACCACGCCCTGGCTAGGGATGCTTAGCTACACACACCCCTTGTTCTCTGTTTTAACCCAAACCTCATTGCAGAACCCCAAAGCTGGGCTTGGGAGAGTTATTTGACTCTTTGATCCTGTTTCCCATGTGTGTACTCCGAGTAAGTCTCCAGCCTATTTTTCGCTGGTTTTGTAATTGGTCTATTGAGGGCAGATGACTGAGCCTGGCTGTTCCAGCTACCAGGGTCCAGCCCCCTACTCCAACAGCTTAGGAAGGATTGCTACAGATAACTGACTAGCGACATCAGCTACCTCTCCTTCTTTTGAGTGACTGGTGTTTCCTTTGAACTTTTCCTACTTTGGAGTCCTTAAAATAACCTGTGCTCCCGTTTCAAACTGAGTGACTACTGGGAATGGCCCTCAAGGCTGACACCCAGCCTTTGTATATATGCACACATGCACATTTTCATTCCTGCACACACCCATGTGTTCATAGCTGCAAATATATGAACATGTAAACACATCAAAATAGCCACACATGAACGTAACAAAAGAGAAGCAGGAGTCCCTTGGGAGGAGCTACACAGAACATGCCACAGCATGGGAACCCTTTTCTAATGTTCTGTAGCCTTCCACAAGGATATATCCTACGGCTCACCCTAGTCTTAGGCAAACTTTAGGAAGCTGGGGCCTAGTGACATGCACAAGTCCTCGTGACTGTTCCTTGACTACCGAGAACACAGCAAATCGTACTCAATCATGGATTGCCAGGACATAACGAGCTGTCCGGCGTCCAGATCACGGTTCGGGGCCCTTCATTTCAAGCCCTGCGTCATAGTTTATAAGGAAGCATGCTCACCCCAGACAAAACAAGTCACTATAGACTAATGGAACAATTTTACATTGAACACAGCAGAAGGCAGATTCATTTTAGACAAAAACAAAGTGACTAGAATGTGATTGGAGAATGACTTGGGAGTTATAAAGCACAACTTCAGCTCTCTTCCATAATTTGAGTACTATGGGTCTCACACATACGGGCCATGTTCACCATCTCTCTCCTGGAGTTCACTGATCATCAGAACAGGAACTCTGGAACTGACACCCGCCTCCCCCCATCTCCACTAGCCTCTTTAGTTCCTTTGCCCTTTAGTGTGACAAAATGCTGAGAAAAAGCAGCTTAAGGGGGGAAAAATGGATTATTCTGGCTCGCGGTTCAAGATGGGGAAGTCAAGCCTATAAGAGTTTAAAATAGCTGAGTCGCATCACAGCTACATCAGGAGGAGAGTGTCATGAATGGATACTGCTACTCAGTTCCCTCTACTGTATAGTCCTTGATGCCAGCCAGGGGTAGTGCCACACACAGCTGTCAGTTAACACAATCAAGATGCTCCTCCACAGGCCTGTCCAGAGGCCAATCATCCCGATGACTCAGATGCTTTCAAGCCAAAAAAAATCACCGGGGCTCAGTGGCCTGCTAGTGTAGCCTTATTGGCAAGTTCCAAGCCAATGAGTGCTCTATCTCTAAAAGGTGGGTAGTGTCTGGAGAATGGCCCTCAAGGCTGACACCCAGCCTTTGTATATATGCACACATACACATTTTCATTCCTGCGCACACCCATGTGTTCATAGCGACACAGGACATTCCAGGGCACATACATTCCCAAGCTAGGTGCATCCACAGAGAGTGTTGACCTCATGATTCACAGAGACATGGAGACTCTACCACTTTTCCAAGCACCCTGGAGTTTTCTGATATCTGACTTGGTTTAGAAAGTTAGCTAGATTTGGCCTTCGACACTAATGAAATTGCATATTCTAAGGAAACACTTGTATTATTTTGTGGAAAACTGTGAGGAGCCGTTCTTTAAGAAGTCTGATATCCAATTAAACATATGTTGCCAGAAAGCATCTGTTTCACTCCATTTCTTTATGACACTGGTGGTATTTAGAATAATGGGCACAGTGCACATTTTGCACAGTGCACATTTTCTGCTTGCTTGGTTGGCTAGTGAATGTGGATGAGGTAGGTATCATCTGGGCAAGGGACATTACCATGTGGGAGATCCTAGAATGAAGTGATTGTTTTCCACAGGTGGAGACAAAGACGGCGGATAACCAAGGAGACAGAGCTTAGTATACACCCTTGGGAATATCTCAGCTGTCCTCCACGAATGGGCTAATTTGTTCTCTTGATTTGAAGGCGCTTAGCTTTGAAAGAACATATTGGTAGTTGCTTGATTTTGGCTTTATAGTCTTTTTTCACGACAAATGGTATGTGTGTAGGTCGGAGTCTCCTCTTTAGGTGTCATTTCTAAGATGCCATTGATCCCTGCCCCCATGTGTGTCTGTCTTTCTGTGTCTGTCTGTCTGTCTCTTTTTTAGATGTAGAGTTCCTCACTCACTGCAGCTAACCAATAGGCTAGTTTGGCTGGCCAGTGAGCACCAGGGACCTGCTGGTCTCGACCTCATCATCACTGGTATTACAAATGGTACCACTACTCCTGGCATTTTTACTTGTGTGCTGGGGCTCAAACTCAGGTTCGCATGCTCTCACAACAATGGTCTTACTGACTGAGCATCTCCTGAGCCCAGCACTTTTGTTCAGAGACAGTTGAAAACTCATCCTGTTTCCATAGAAGGGACATGAACCTTATGGACCTTTTCTCCTGGTCTTTTCTTTTTTTTCTTTAGAAAGTCTTTTGGTATGAACCACTGTAATAATTCTTTTTTTTTAATTTTGAAAGACTGCATTATTACAAGCTTGCTCCTTTATATTTAAAACCAGTCCTAACTTTTATATTTCACGAAGTTACTGTTTATTATCTGTCAGGCTCTCCTTGTAGCTGACTGATTAGCTGGGTAAAATTCTCTTTCTACAGCTCCTTTCAGTAGCCTACTGAGTTTTCTCTTTCTTTCCTCTATTACTATGCAGTTGCTTTTAAAAAAAATTTCTCTGTAATTTAAAGTAATTATTTATTTGGTTGACCTCCCCTATGCCACATTTTCTCCATTTCTGTGTCCCCACCCCTGCTTAGGCCTCCACACCCCTAGTATTCCACTTTCCATCCAGATACCACATATGCTCTCTTACTCTTCCCAATTTCTTCCTTAAAACCTTTTTATTTCTCTTTCATGGGACCCTTTTTAGTTTCTGACACATCTACACACACTAACTCCCACATAAACTCACATATATAAAAATTAGAAGCTATAACTCACATATAAGACAGAATAGGTAGTATTTGTCCTTTTGAGCCCAGGTGACAATGTTGATATAATATTTTTCATTTCCATTCATTTTTGCACATTTAATAGTTTAATTTTTCTATATGGCTAGATAAAATGTTGGTTGACATCTAGGCAGGTTCCATCTCTTTGCTGTTGGAGATCTTAACTGTATTAACAAAGAGAATCTGGGCTGGTTCCTTCTTTTAAATTGTCTCTGTTGGGAGGAGGAAATTGACCAAGACATGGAGAAAATAGGTCTGCTGAACTTTGGCCCATTGCCTGGGTTTTCTAGTAGATTTATGATAAATTATTCCTATCTTGAACATGATGAGCATAGCTGATAAACTTAACTCTGACAGGTACTGAAGCCATCCTGCTACTTACTCATTGTACTGAGTATTTGGAGATATTGTCTTCTGCAGTCCTCACTCAGAGCAGGGCAGCCCTTATTCATCACTACTTTCTATCCAAGGAATCGAGGTGCAAACACATCCAGACGCTTTCCAAGGATGCAAATGTTGTAAGTGCTCAACAGAAGACTTGAATAGTCATAGTATTTTTAAAGCACATGTGTTCACTCTTCCCTGATCTATTTTAAAAATAAGCATTGGAACACTTTTCCTAGGATCTGAATACTTTTTGTACACATTTTTTTTTTTTTAAAAAAATAGTATACCAGGCTGAGCTGGTGTTTTTGTTTATACCCTCAAGATGATTTCTGTTAGGTTGGTTTGGATGCTCAATTTTAGCCTGACTGCTCCATAAATCCAAAATTCATCTTTTATAAAGGACCCTTCCTGGAATGTTGACAAGTCATCCTGTCATGCTGGGCTTCCATATTTTGAACGTACCAAATATAATCAGTGTTAGACTGATTAAGTATGTTCCTTGCAAAATACCTTATTTAGTTGGGAAGCTCTAATCCATGGCCTGCTGTCCTGGTTCTGAAAGCAGAGGGTGTCTGTGGGAACTTTTAATACACAGAATGTCTTCTCTTTCCTGATAGATGTTTCTGTAAAAAATGGATAAGGTGATGAGATCAGAATCAACTGTGTTTCTTATGCAGAACCAGGGCTGGAGATGCATGCTAAGTTCCCAGCTACGCATCTCATTAGCTTGCCTAGCAGTTGGAGATCTGCATACTGACTCTGAAAATATTTCATTACTGTGTTTTCCAAGGGAGGCTTCTGATTTGCCAAAGAACTGACAGGTTATGTGTCTCTATAACTCACCTAGTTTTACATTATGATCAATATGAAAGACTGCCTCTGATTACCTGGGGAAGCCATGAAACTGTTAAGATATATTAGGTTTCTGATTTATTTTCTGATTGACTGGATCTTGTGGAATATGGAAAAGAAAGTGCATTGAAGAACATTCCAAATTGGTTTCTTCCCCCTCAGCTCTTTTACGGTCTTTGTCCACTGCGTGCGGTTTTATGTTTGCAACCATTTAAGAGGAAAGAGAAGAAACCGGCTCCCATTTTATAGTAGACAAAATATAAAAGAAAAATGAGGTGGTACTCTATGGCTGCTAGAACAGATGAGCACACATTTAATGGCCTGAGTGAAATTTATAATCTAATGTAGTCATCTTTCAGTTACTATAACACACTACTAAACGTTAATGAACTTAAAAAGAAGAAAGGTTTGTCATGGTGCATAGTTTTATCCCTTTCCGTGATCAGGTAGGCTTATATTGCTTCGGGTGAAGCCACATAGCATGGTTGTTTCTTATGGTGGAGCAGCTTGCTTTCCTTGAAGCATCTTAGAAGACAAGATAGAGATACAGAAAGGGGCCAGAGACTCCCCGGAGGCCTAAGGCCTCTCACTGGGTTCTCAGGGTTCTTCTTTTTCTGTTTCATTTTTATTTTTATCATTTGTTCATCTGTTTATTTCACATCCTGACCATAGCCTCCCCCAAATCCTCTCCTCTAAGTCCCTCATCTCCCCACCTCTACCACTCCCAATCCCAATCCCCTCCTCTGCCATCTCCATTCAGGAAAGGGCAGGTCTGCCAAGAGGAGCAATAAAACATGACGAATCAAGTTACTGTAAGACTAATCCCCTGCCCAAGTATTAAGTCTGGGCAAGGTGACCAGGTATGGGGAATAGGGTCCCAAAAGCCAGTGAAAGAGGTGGAGATGACCCCTGTTCCCACTGTTAGGAATCTCACAAGAGGACCAAGCCACACGACTGTGACATATATGCAGAGTGCCTAGGGCTGTCCCATGCAGCCTTTTGGGTTGTTCATTCAGTTTCTGAGAGCCTATCAGCCCAGGTTAGTTGACTGCGTGAGCCTTCCTTGGTGCCTCTCAGTAAGCATTCGGTTAAACCAAAAGATTAACCCTCAGCTTTTGGGGAACATTCCACACCCCATAGGGTTTTATTTGTCCGTGGGCTAGAAGTGGTAGAGAGCCTCTTTTCTCACCTTTCCTGTGCCCTAGTGGCCATGTGCATTTTGCACCCTTCTTGCTTTCTTTCTTCTTATGTCTTTCACGGCACAAGGAGCATGTCCCCACTTAAGGACTCACGGCCAGATTGGCCTTATCAGTATTTAAGTCAATCTCCCCACCTCAGGCCCTTCGCCTTTACAGCTTGTGCAGTATCTATCGTGTGATGACCAGTGACATAGTCACAGTTTCTGGGCATTGGGGTGTGGGCATCTTTTCGCTTGAGGACCTTATTCCTCCTGTAACAGGTTCCTCTGTGCTGTGATACAGACAGAAAATGAGTTGTTCTCCCATATGCTGGTCTCATTCTTTTCACTGTGAAGTTATAGACTCTGAAGCAGACATCCCAAAATGTAAATAGCATATAATTATTTAATTGGACTCTAATGACACACGTTTCAGAATCTTTAATTAAAAAAATATTTTGGTGTGTGTCTGTGTGTATGTGTTGGTATATGTAATGTGTATCGATACATGTGTACACATGCACATATGTGTCCTGCATAGGCCAGAGGTGGACACTGGATGCCCTGCTCTATTACTCTGCATCTTATTTCCCTGAACCAGGCTTCTTACTATGTCTGGGCTAGGCCAGTGGCCAGTAAGCTCCAGTGTTCCTCCTCCTCAGGCCTCCAAAGCACTGGAGGGGTATAGGCCTGTGTAACCATGCCTGGCTTTTTAACATGGATTTTAAGGATACTAATGTGGTTATCATGACTTGGAAGGAAGAGCACTTACCCACTGGACATTTTTTCCCTAGCCGCAAAAAAAAAAAAAAAAAAAAAAAAAAAAGAGCCAGTTCCCCAGGATCACCATTGAGGAAATGTGTTATCTTCTCCGATGTGAAATTGTTTTGTTTATTTTGAAACATCCTAAGTGAATTAATTGTAAGTGCCTTATGGGAGGTAAGCTCGCTTCCTCCTTTTCTGTAGAAAGAGCCTGCTCAGCATGGAGCCAGGGTTTTCTTTTCATCTGTTGACTTCTATTACATGGCTCTCTGCACATAGGACCAGCCCAAAGACCCCCTAAGTGAAGGCTCTGATGTGGACCTTCATCTAAAATCTCTTCCTTGCTCCCTCTCCAAGTCTCCTTGTCCCACATCACTTCTTGAAGTCATTGGGGACCCAATCAGAACCTGATGTTATGTAGTTCACTTGTGGCATCCGGGAAATTGTGTTTGTCAGCATCAAGTACGTCACTAAAACACTGAAGAAGGAGGAGATGGAGTTATAGATGTAACCAGTGAACAGGAGAGGAATTTCTTCACAAACACTCCTTCTTCTGTTCCTTCCTCACACTCCACTACCTCCACCCATTGTAATGGGACATGCCCCCATCTCTCCATAATTAGTGATGAAAGATCAACAACTTATGGTGCATTTCAATTCCAGGGATACTTTGAACTGTAGAGTCTAACTTTAGGCAGCTTGTAATTAGTGGATAAAATTATATATAAATGCTGGTAAGATGGCTCAGCAGGCAAAGGCACTTGTTGCCAAGCCTGAGTTCAAGTTTCCGGAACCCACTTGGTGAAAGAAGAGAACTGACTGCTGTAATTTGCCCCCTGCATCCAGACCATGAGGACCAGTGTGCCTCTCCTAACAAATAAATGAATGGTAAATAAGGAACAATATGTGTGCATCCCCATTCCTACCAAAGGAGATGGTTTCTGACTTTCTTATTTTTAATATTTCATTTTAAATATGTGTAGTGTTTGTGTATGGGGGGTATGTAGACATGGGTGTCAGATGCTCATAGAGGCCAGAGATATAGGATCCCCCCCCAGAACTGGACTTACAAAGCCATTGTGAGCATTAAGATGTGGGTGATGGAAATTGAACTCAGGCTGTCTCTCCAGCCTCCCTCTGACTTTTCTATTAAAGGATTTATTAATTACTTTTTCTGCACTTTGACAAAATGCCCCCGAAATACTTACAGAAGGAAGAGTTTAATTTTGCTCACAGTTCAAAGATGCAGTCTACCATGGTGCCGTGTTGGAGAAGAAGGCACGGTGGCAGAAGTGTGAGGCAGATGGTCTCAATGCATTTGGGGTCCACAAGCAGAGTGGCAAATGCTGGTGTTCAGCCAGCTTTCTCTGCTATATGCAGCCCAGGATCCCAGCTACCACACTCAGGCCGAGTCTCTACCTCAGTGGCTCAAATTAGAAACTCCCAGAAGTACCTGGAGGGTTGTCTCCTAGGTGATGCTATATCCTGTCAATCCTGCATCCCGACAATCAAGATTAACCCTCAAAGAGGATTATGTGATGACGAATAGAACCCAGAATGACATAATCAGAGCAAAGGTAGGAAGAGAAAAGGTGCTATTAGTGTAGTCAGTATTGTTCTGTAATGAGCAATTAGCTTGAACTTCAAGGTAACAATGGCAAGAGGAGCATCATGGGAAGGAGGCACTGGTCCTTGCAGAAAAGGCACCACCTTTCTCAAGACTTCTGACCTTGTGTTTCTCAAGCTGATGTTGACTAGGAATAGAGTGATATTCTTATATCCAGACTTATGAGTGTCCACATCCAGAGAGAAACATGTGTAGACACCCCCGACCCCTTTGGGACTAACAGCAAACAGGAAGTTTGTGTGGTCTGTGGCAGCAAGCAGACTTAAGCCCAATTGTCCAGACCGGGATAACAATTCATCCATACACCAGAGGATGAAAGCAAAGTCTTGTGTCATTGGAGAATAACTCAGTGTCCCTCTGGTGGCCTGCCTCTGTGTCCAAAGTACTCCAACTCTTCAGTGGGGGTTGATGGTGGGGTGACCAGTAAGGGAGTGCCTCTCATTTAGTCACTGAGCTGAACCCAAGAGAGAAGCCTTGCAGTGCCACTGTGTGCCTCAGGCCACACCCTCCAGAGGAACACTGTGCCTCAGGCCACACCCTCCAGAGGAACACTGAGTGTCTCAGACCACACCCTCCAGAGGAACACTGTGTGTCTCAGACCTCGAGAGAAAGGAACACATACAGTTGACTCTTAACAAAAATTTGTTATTTATCAAAAGACTGTTTCAGGACTCTGAAATAAAGGAGTGAAAGATGGAGGATGGAGGAGGGGTTAAGAAAAGGAGAGTGAAATTCTGGAAAGAGGGAACGAGATCTGTATACAGAGAAAATGAGAGAGAGGAGACAGGAAAAGAGGGGCAGGTAGATAGAAAGGAAGGACAAGATGATACATGAGGGAGAGAGAAAGAGCAAGAGACGAGAGAGAGAGAGAGAGAGAGAGAGAGAGAGAGAGAGAGAGAGAGAGAGAGAGAGAGAGAGAGAGCAGAGGCGTGCAAGGAGTGAGAGAAGGAAAAGGAAAGAGATGATGGAGGAAAGGAGAGAACAGAGCCATGAAATGGAGACTGAGAAAAGAGACAAAGGAAGAGGAAAAGAGAGAGAGAGAAGGAGAGAGGATGAAAAGAAGTAGTTAACTATATGTTTTCATCATTTCAGATTACAAATATTGAATTAACACAGATCTTACATTTTTAATCACTGGGGGATCATTTATAGTCAGTGTGTGTGTGTGTGTGTGTGTGTGTGTGTGTGTGTGTGTGTATACGTAAAACAAGTGCTAAAGTGTTCTAACAGGAGCTGCCAGCACGCTTAAATAAATTTTCTTCATTTCAGACCACTGAGGCCTCCAAAGACTTTTATGCCTTGAACTGTAGTTCTGTTCTTATTTAACTTCCCCAGAATATCTAATCCCATCCTGCCCCCAAGCATCAGCTCCTGTGCCACTCTTATTTAATGGTGAGACAAGTCACTGGCCTTCTGACCAGAAGCTAGGGTGTCCTATTTGACTACTCCATGCTCCCGCCCGCAGCCATTACTCCAGCTGACGCGGTCATCCTTTCTCCTAAATCTTCACGGCCACCTTCTTCCAGCATGCCAACCCCCCACATGTGATATATTTAAAGCATCTTCCTATAATCACTACTGTCTTGTTCTTTTTTCATCTTCATCCGGTAGCCAGACATGACTATCTGAACGTGCTCCTAAGCGATAACATGGCCTGCAAACCCTTGATATCTAGGTCTGCCTTCCTCTCAGCCATGCCTTCCATTTTTTATTGTTTATAGTCTATCTACACAGATATGTTTCAGGCCGTTTGAACTGCTGGCATCTCACTGTCACAAGTGTTTTGCAAGGCAGAATGTTTGGACCCCCTTCTACGTTGCTGGTCCCTTTTTGTCCTTAGGTTATTATTATGAGTGCCATGTATAGAATGCCCCTCGTGGGTTTCCTTAGAAGCTTTCTCCCCCCGCCCCTTTACCTTCTACCTAGCAACCTGGATCTTCTAGTTAACTCCAAGTCCAGGAGAACAGGAATGCTGTTTGTGTTTTGAGCACCTGACATGGGGTGAGAACGTACTGGTTAATGAGTGCCATCCTACTTCCTCTGTGACTCCTTCGCCATTCAGACACTCCAGCTATCCCCTTTCTCACTCTTTCCCTCAAGGCCACTCTAGCCTTTATCACTTGGGTGTCAGGTTTTTTTCTTACTGTGTTTTAGAAGCTCTCACTAGACATTAAGGTCTGTAATGATAGACTTTATGTTCTGTGATTATGTTAGCCTGTAAAGCGGCACTATAGCATTGCCAGAGTACATCTAAGTATACAGCAGGCTGCGAACCAAGACACAGAAGTCAGGTCATCTTAGATGGCACGTGTGTGAAAGACCTCCCATGACGTTCTGCACATGGCACCTCTTTCTTGCCTTGATGCTCCAGTTGCCGCTGCTATGGATCAGGTTAGGGTGAGTGAGAGGTGGAGGGAGAAACTACATTTGAACCCTTTTCCTAAGAAGCCCATGAGAACAAAGGCTGCAGCGCCTCGCCTTTCAGCTCAGGAAACTGAGACCCAGGGAGGAGAAACGCTCATCTTACATAAAGCAGGTGTGTGGTGCCTTGTATCAGTTTGCATGACTAATTAGAAAGCAAGCTGTGACCATAACACTTGTCCCCTGACTCCAGGCCTATTGTTCTTTATTGGGTTGTCTCATTTATGTTTAGAAAAGAAAGACGAAGCCCTCATTAATATGAAGAGTGGCACATACTGGGAATTGAAATTAATAGGGACAAGGATGGCAAACAAGGTCCCGGGGGAGATATGGGTGGGTGGGGAGTATTGCCACAAGTAACAGGGATGGGTCCTGATTTGACTAAAACCTTTACCTGCAATTAGCTTATATATATATATATATATATATATATATATATATATATATATATATATGTGTGTGTGTGTGTGTGTGTGTGTGTGTGTGTGTGTGTGTGTATGTATGTATACTTATATATACTGTATTCATTTTACTCATGATTTACTATTTTAATCTGTCATCATATCATAGTCAAACATTCAAATCCCCTTCAGCATCATCCCATTCTCATTTTTCTTTCATCTCTTTGATATTTTTCTTTTAGAGATTAGAACGTGTGATATCATAAACAATAGATGTGAGCAGCTGTGCTTGTGGCTTCATTCACATCTGCATATGAACAATATCTGGTGGCTTTTTCTCATATCCCTCTATTCCTGCTTTAGGTACCAGGTGTCAATTTCTTTGTGCATCTGTAGAACCAGGCATGTGCATGGTAACACACACACACACACACACACACACACACACACACACCTGCAAGCTCCTAACAGTGGCTGAGCTACAGGGAAATACTCTGACATATGGTACCTGCAAAGCCATCGTCTTAGTAGCAGATCTGTAATCAAGGGTGCAGATGTTTGGCATTTGATAAATGAGTTTTTTTTTTAAGTAAGAATGTTTTAGTACATTAAGTTAAAGAATGGAAAATTAGCTGCATACCACAATGAACATTTCTTCCACTAAAAGGATGAACACGAGGAATGCAAACAAATAAATAACTTGGGTCCTGGTGGTCTGGATGTTCTCCCAAGTACTCAGATTTCATTCCCATTGCCTGGTGGAGACTCTTCTGCCTTTACCGCGCACCTCACATAGATAACGCTGTAAGGTGTTCGGAGTTGTGTTAACCTGAAAGTATTTAGAAACAGAGTTTCAGCAGAACGCTGCAATGCTTTTCTTTCTCCATGTTAGCTTTTGCTGTAAATGCAAATTTTCAATTTTCCCTTTTCTCTCAGTTTCCGAAAACTTTTTCCTTTCTCAGCACCTTTATTTAGATACTTTAAGTGGATAATGGCTTATTTTTTAAATATGTGTAATTGTCTCTATTATTCTCATTCAGTTTAGTTCTGGGTACAGTTTGGTGCCTAGCTCACCTCTACACAGCAGTGCTCTCCCTTTAATGGGTGCTACTCCCTTCTTCACATTGATTGTTAAATCCCTTGACACGGGGAGTCAGACCTTATGGTAAGCCAACTATAAACACCCTGAGTCCTTTCAGACTGTGTGTGTTTTTCTTTTTCCAGAAGCACAGAGTCACACTGCATGGCAGAGATGATATACAGATTGATTATGAATACATAAGGGCTATCAAATGGCAGTTGCTATCAGTGAAGCCCTTTGGCATTTCATGCCTCAGTCTATTGGAAGAGAACCGCCCTTTCCAGCTTGCCTTTCTTGGGTGCTGCTCTGGCTTTTGAGGCCTGTGGGATATTATCTCTCAGTGGATTGTATTCATTTCCTTTTCATCATCAATAGCTCCTAATGGCATGCCTATTAGTATTTTCACATTAAGAAAATATAAGCATGATGGCTACAGATTAAAAAATAATGCAAAATTAAGCAATTAATGTCTATCATTTTTTAGTTCAGCATTAAATTCACCATTCCACCCACCTAATCCTGAAAGCAGGGAAATTTTTATAGTCTCAGATTTTGAATGGGGAAACTTCAGTGGAAATTGATCAGGCAGAACTGTGTAAGTAAGAATACAGAGATGGGGCATCTAATCCACTGATCTGAGCTTAGGTTCTTTGGCTTTCCACTATAACTCTGACCTTGACAGGGTAGCTACTCTGTAAGTGAACACTGAAGTTCTGGGAAAAGAGATATTTGCCAAAGTACATTTCTGTCTCTGAGAGCATATGTGACTAGAAACACGTGACATCAGTTACAGGTGATCCTGAAAAAGGCTGGTGGACCAAAGAGAAATGTCAAGAAGTTAGACTCCAATGGTTTAAGAAGTTTGAGGAAAGTCTGAGGCCCTTTTACTTCAGGCAGGTATTTGAAGAGTTCTTACTTGGTCTAAATAATAAAAACCCAGAGTCAGCTGTAAAGGAAAATGTCAAGAGATCTGAGAGCAGGAGCAAGCCACGGCCACACCTTACCTCCTAGCGTATCAGCAGACAAGAGAGTGAGTTCCTGTTTCTGCCAGCTTATATCCTCTTCCTGCCCAGCCATCTCCTTCCTGTCTGTCTGTGCAGACCTCCAGACCTCTATGGTTAGCCAGTGTTGAGCTGCCTTCTCTGGCCTTCAGACAGACTTTATTTGTACAAGCAAGATGTCACCACAGGCATGCCATCTCTATCTTCTATGCCAATGCTCACCCTTCTCTCAAGCCCAGGGCAGTGCTTCTGTCCTTTTCTATGCTGTTCAGGACACTGGGAGCTTCCCCTTCCAGAATATTCATGCAAAAACTATCTTCCCTTCTCTTCCAGTGCTTAGTGCAAATGCTAGTTTAACTTCCTTGAAAATACTCTACCACTCATGTGGATTTAAGTTCCCTTGAAGACAAAACCATGGTTCTGCTTTATCTTTCCAGTTAGTTTAACTACAGCGGACTCAGTAAATATTGGTTAAAATGTAAACTAGCCAGGATTGTACATAGAGAAACACAAAACTGACACTGATGAATAGGATCCTACAACCAACAGGAATCAAGTTCTATCCATGTCTGTCCAGCCGTAGAGATATGGAGATGCACAATCGATTCGTTATTATGAGAAATTGGTTCACTTTTGGTTAGATGTGAGGTCTCATGGTGTCATCCGCAAGTTAGAGCTATGACAGAACTCATGGCAGAGCTGAGTTCAAGAACACAAACCTGAATACTGGGGACCGAACTGTGTGTGTAACCATTCTGAGGGCAGGAACCCCATGTTCTATGTCTGGTACTCAAGAATACAGGGCAGATTTTCGTCATCCTTTTGTTCTATCCAAGACCTCACATGATTACTCACCCACGTTGAGGAGGCTCCTCTACTTCTCTTCCCCGAGTAAATGTTATTCTCATAAGCATGTGTATGCTCAGAAGTCATATTTAAAACTAACACTTAAAATTAACCACCGAAAGACAGACAGTGCCGTTTCCAGTATGTCTAATCACATTGCTCGCAGGTATCCCATACACCACTCATTCAAAGAAACTTTCAAGTACATAGCTCTTGTTGGTGTTGTATTTAGTGATTAATGGGTCTGTGCAGCATCATTGGGATGGCAGTCTCTCCATTTTATAGTTGAGTCATTGAGTAACTTTTCTAGAGCAACCTGTAAACAGCAGTTGTGGGTTGCTTTCTTTCCTCTACTACACTGCATCGTGAAGCCTGACCCACGTTCTTTCTAGGAGCATGGCATTAGTATTGCTTCTCTTTGCTTCTTCCTGTGACATTGATATAGGTAGTTCACTGTGGGTAGATTGTTTATCTCATAATCTCCCTCCCTCCATCTCTCTCTCTGTCTTTGTATCTCTCTCTTTTTCCTGGGACAGGGTTTCTCTATGCAGCCTTGACTGTCTTGCAACTTGCTCTGTAGATCAGGCTGGGCTTGAACTCATAGAGATCCTCCAGTCTCTGTCCCCCAGAGCTGGGATTAAAGGCACGTGCCACCATTATCCAGAATCATAATCCCTTATTAAATCAAGTTTGTGATGGATAATAATTATAATGGTCAAAATCAATACTCTAATACGTTTAATAATTAAGGGCACTAATGTGCACAGGTCTTGATTATTTTCTAGGAATTTTTTCTTTTCAATTAGCTGTTTGGTACTTTTAATGACCCAGTTCTTTCCTTTTTAGATTTAAGATGATAATTAGAGCTAATCTCAGCTGGTTGAACTATGAAAGGTCAAGTGTGGCTCTCATCACTTCAGGACTTTGTAAAGAATATATTTTAGAAGTATCCCAGTTCACAATTTTACTTTTGGGTATTTGAAGTCGTATTTCTGAATGTGAAAACTGCTGATTTAAGGACGCATCTATGGAAGGAGGTTATTTTATTCTCTGGAAGAATGCAGGTGAAGTGGAATAGTTTGCTATCATATTTTCTTGTACATCGTAAGTCTACCTGCTAGCTTTTGATGAAGGTAAAGGTAAAATTAAAGAGACTTGGGATCAGATATGAAGTTCACTGAAATGTGAGAAATCATTCAATTCATAAAATTTACGACATCTACCCATGTTAAAATGTTAAGAATCACTTACTGGTCATTTGTCTAAAATATGTGCCATGAGCCGGTGATGATCATATTCTGTGAATTAAGTCAATTCTGCAAAGACAAACGTGTTTGCTCTCATTTATGGTTCTTAGATTCAATATAAGCTCATAAAATCACACACACACACACACACACACACACACACACACACACACACAACTCATAAAAGTCTAAGTTAAATTGTCTCAGAGGAAAAGGGACACCAGTGGAATGGAGAGGGCCACAAACTGGAAAATAGGGGGCTGCGAAGAGGAATTTGTTCAAGGAATAGTATATATATATATATGATATATATATATCACATATATAAAGGCTAATTAAAACATGTAAAGACATTGATATTTTTTATTTTAGATTTATTCTTCTAAGTTTGATGTTCATCAATTCATGAAGACCTCATATCAGAGAATTTCCTGTCCAGTTGTTCCTATGATGGAAATAAAGTTAGCGCACAGCACAGAAATTATGATAACATTTACCGATTGACTAATAAATATCACTACTTTGATCTGTTGAACCTGGTTGCAAAGGTTATGTGCAGTGTGTTAGAGGTGCCAAAGACTCTCTGTCCAGGAAGTATTCTAACTCTTGTGAGTGACACGTTTAGAGCCTTACCCTTGTTTGTTACTGCAGATGCTGCCATAGGACATGAAATGTTGTACTCAGTGGATGATGGCTTTTCCTTAGCTGTCTACAAAATTGAGAGTATTCTAGAATGTTGTCTGACAGCCATCCCAATTTAAAAGTAAGAGTGTGTTATTCCAAGTTGTAGATACCATGCCATTAAAAGTTCCCATTTCTCAGACTACAGAGATGGCTCGGTGAGTATAGTGCTGACTCTAGTCTGATACCTAGGAGCCATATCTAGTGGAAGGATGGTGTGATGGACTATGCTTGTAATTCTAGTTCTGGAGGCAGAGATAGGAGGATTTCTGGAGACTGGCTGCCAGCCAGTCTCTCCTAGGTGGTAATTTCACTGTCACGTTGATAGAACCTGTCTCAAAAACCAAACAATCCTAAAACCAAAGCTTACAAACACATGAAGAGGAAGACTCAAAATTGACTACTGGTATTTCCACATATACACACACAGACACAGAAACAAACACAGACACAGAAACAGATACACACATACTCAGTCACACATACACACACACATACATGCATATAGACACATACCACATGCACATACAAACACACACATAAGCATACATGCATAGACATACACAAATACACATACATACACATACTCATGTGTGCACACATGCACACATACATGCATTTAATATATACACATGTATATGCCACACACATGGGTTCATACATACATACATACATACATACATACATACATACATACACTCACATACACACACACACCTGCATGTACATACACATAACTCACTGAACACACACACATGCACACATACAGTCACTCTATACACACACACACACACACACACACACACACACACACACACACACACAAACACACACACAAACACACACACAGTCCCATCCCTTTGGGCAAACGTCACTGGAATAATGATTATTTTTGCTTCCTTGTTTTGTTTCTGACATCATTTTCCAAGAATGTATGAAGAAGTAAATTATAATCGTCTAAACTATTTTGTGGAGTTCTTGGAGAAAGATGCTAGAGGTATCTAGGACCAGAGGATGAACCTTTTTGTTTGTAAGAGTTGTTGGAAATGTTACCAGAAATACCAAATACCTTCTTATTTAAAATAAGATGGTCTTTAAAAAACTTAGGAAACAGGCACAACCATCATGATTGCAGCATTGAGAGTAGCTGTGGTCTGTATCTGTTGATGACCTACTGTACATGCCAGGTACCACATGAAGACCCTCCTCTGAAAACTACTTCATTCGTTGATCATTCCTATGCAATAAATGTTATCTTCTGTACTTTAGCAAAAACATCTTATGTAATAAATGAAAGTTGGATATATATATATTTTCATGTATGCATTGCTTCATTTTATTCCCATGGCACTAGTGAGGAAGGTCTCGATTTCTGTGTCTGTATTATTAGGGTTATATTATTTTGCCTGGGAAAATGTGCACACGTAATCACACAAATGGGGCATCAATGAATGACAGACCTATGGAACTATTCCCCCCAGACCCACCCCAGCGCATTTGTAATTTATTGAGGTGACTGACAGAGTGTGGATGGGGAATGCTTAGAGTACTTATAAGCAAAGGCAGCTGCATCATTGAAAATTCCATGATAGCATGGGCAGCAACTCACAAAAGCTGTAACCCTGGAGCTCCCTGATGACTTGCTGGCGACTCCAGCAGATTCTGCTTCCCACAGTCATTGTTACTGCTTATGGGACTCTGCAGAAGAGCTTCGGGAACCCCATGAAATTCAGGAACTTCCTGACCCTTGTAACCTTCTTACTTCCTAAGTCTTAAGGTGCCTCTGCCCCCCTCCAAAAGAGAGTGTACCAATCCAGAGAAAACAGCTACGCGACAAATAGTTTAGTGGATGCCAGATGCTTCCGATTGGTGGAGTGAAGGTAGAGGCACAGATATACCCCCACACGACTCCGTGAAACCACTCTGTCTCACTTTCAATAGACAGAATCTTCTAATCACCTGTCGCCACATAAAGCTCTTGGCGTTAAATGTGGAACTTTCAAAGTTATAAAAAATTCCCAGGCCACGAAACAAAACAATATGTCTTTACATATAGAAATGGAAACCTTATTTGTTATGCTTCCCCATGATCCATGAAAGGAGTGGGGGGAGTAGGCTGATACTTTGAGTTAATTGAGTTCGGATATAACTTTCTCATGAATACCGAGGCATGGGATTGTAAACATTAGCTTTCCTCACAGGAGACATTAATGACTGAGTGCTGAGAAACTTCAAAATTAGGAATATTGATGATGTACATTATCATGATGTGGGGTGTGAATTCATTAACTTTGCAGCTGTGAGCAGGCCCTGGCTGTAACATCTGTCCCTCTGTCAATGTCAGAAATAGATTTAGCCCCGTGGCAAGCTGACTTGTGCGCCCATTCTCCATCTCCACTCTGTGGGAAACCTTTTGAATTATGTCCTTGGTTTTGGAGAGAAGCAATCCAATAAGCAACAATTTATTTCAGTGTCTTTATGCCTCATTAGGAGGAATATCTCAAATACCATTCCATTACAATCAGTAGCTATGTAAAAAACTATGGCTGGTTTCCCATTCATATATACATATGAATACGCACACACACACACACACACACACACACACACACACACACACACACACACACACACCCTCCATGCTTCCAGAACATTCTGTGCTCCAGGAAGATAGACTGGTCCACATTTGTGTTGTTCCATAAAGGACTGACTCTCTCCCCGATGTTGATAAAAGAACAAGAAAAACACAAGAGTTTTGAGTTGCACAAGGACAGAGAAAATGACTGAGAATTAATGTCTGTTTATTTTGCTTTCAGGGAAGAAATTAAACTAATCTCATCAAAGTTATTTGGAAAGTTTCTGTCTGTTCTCTTTAATCTTTGTTTCAGAAAACAGCAGAGCACATTATTAGAGAGGAGATCATTGCATGTGGGAAGAGCATTCAGATGGTTTCCTTTTCAAATATGAAATTAAAGAATTCAAAGTTAGTTTCAGAGCCTACAGAAACCGCTAGTCAAAACAATGCAGGCCTTCTTGGAAATGCTGTTCCATTATTTAAAACATATTTATTTGCAAAGTAGGTACACGGAGTGCTCTCCAAATAGCCTGGTAGTTTTAATCATGAAGAAAATTTTACTGGGGCTGAGCTCCAGGTGCTAATTGGACAGTGAAAGCTGATGGTATAAATTTGAGATCCCAGTTTCCCCTGATCCATATTATACCCATGCCTGAGCTGAGATGACAGATGAGAAGCCATTTTCTGATTCTTTTATTTTTACCATTCTTCTCCCCATTTAAAAAGTTATCCTTTGAAAATTTTATACATGTATGTATATCTATCTATCTATAGATATAGATATAGATACAGATACATTTGATCTTTTCTATGCTCACTACCCCCTCTAAATCTCTCAACCTATCTCCTTCCTAATGTCATATCCTCTATATTATTACTATTGTTGGTATTAATTATACCTTTTCAAGTACGGCTGACCACATGCTCATGGTGTAGGGCCCCCCACTGGATCATGGGTAACCTACTGGTGGCCACATCCTCTAAGTAATTAACTCACTCTTTTTTTTTCTTTTTTTCTTAACCATCAAATCCAAGTAGCTCCTCAGCCGGGAGTAGGCCCTCAACAACCTTTCCTACCCATGCTGGAAGTTTGACTTGCATTTGCGGTCCTTGTGTAGACAGCTGCAGCCTGTGATTTCATGTGTGTACCAGGCACAACATAGTCAGAAGACAGCATCCTACAGCTCTTCTTCCTGCCCTCTAGCTCTTCCAGGCTCTCTACCCTCTGTGGCCCATCTATGACCAAGCACTCACATGCACTTATTCTCAGTCCTTTCTAGTTATAAGTCTCGGCATTAACTACTGCTCCTGGGAGAAGAAGATTTTCTAATGGAGATTGGGAGCAGGGCAGGGCTGACTTCGAAATGTACTCCAAATGGATTTGGAGCTGAGATCCACATATGAGACAGATTGTGTGGAGTCCTTTCCCGTGGGCACTGTGGGGAGATGCCTGTGTGTCTACCCTGTCCATTGTGTTTGTGCTTTATGCTGTCTAGTTCTTTGGATCGCAGGGATGAAATTCACATTAGCTAACATTTTGGGACCTCAGTTTGGCTTATAATATTTCCTCTCAAATACCTGCATGCCTCACTTTTGTCTCCTCAGTCTGAAATCATTCCTCTTCACCCAGATACCTGCAGGGCTTTCTTCTTTATGTCATACAGAGAATTGCTCTTTTAAAATAGCAACATGGCTGTTCTCCTTTCCTGCTTAGTTCTTAGTACTTCTCATTATCTGAAGAAACGTTGTACACATTGACATTCAAGAGCATTGTCTCGCAATGGATTCATTAAATTTGGGCTTTGAGACTCAAGAGTGTAGCATTGACTTTCTTCCTTTAGACAGAAAACAGTGCCATTCCCAGAAGACACTTGACCTTCAATATGGGAGGTATAAAGCTAAAAGACTTTCACAGGGATCATCAGTGTGCTCTTTTAAACATTTTGATGGTGTTATTATGTGGGAACCTTTACCAGCATCTTCTGTGCTGGTGCCTCCCTAGGGTGCCAGACTCTGATTATATGAGGACATGTTTTGTTTGTCTATAGAAGTGAATGTTGCAATAATGATACACAGACCTCTTTTTCTTTCTAGTTTTTCTTCATCAGCTTTCATTAGTGTCCATACAATGTGTGGTCCATCTTAAGTCTTTGTCCTCTAATGTGACACAGAGATGCCATAAGGTTGGAAACCCCTGGTAGATCACACCTGTTTATATTAGTCTTGCTAATTCCTAATGTCCATTATAGAAACAAAACAGGCTTAGAAGTGCTTTCTTTTATACATCAAAGGAATACATTCAGTAAACTTCAACTGGGTCCCAGTTTCATGCCAGAGATTGTGTTATGGTCTAGGGACATCAAATTAAAATGCCAGTTTTTTTTTGCCCTAAGGAGAAGCCAGTTTATTAAAGCAAACACAGATACAAAAGCAGGCAGAAGCAAACTGTGAGTATGGCACTACAGTTTGTGAACAATACAGAGAAGCAAGCCAACTGGTCTCTTAGGAAGTTGGAGGTGGCTCAGGAAAGCTCCCGATGTCACCCCGACTGACAGGAGGAAGGGGAGCAGTGTAAGTGGACGACTCCAGGCCAAGCTGGTGTTTTATGATGTGGCCTCAAAAGTTGGAGAGGGATTGGTTGGAAACAAGAAGGCCAATTTCAATGAAGTCTCGATAATCAAAGACCCCGCCTTTCTTGAGAAACAGTTTGAACCTTATCGTGATATGGGAGCTTTGAATACAGAAGTAGGACTCAGCTTTTATTTCAGAGAATGTATCCCTAGTGCTGTGTGGAAAAGAGGCATAGGCCTGATGAAAATCTGGCAGAGAGTGGAAAAGACGAAATAAGTGCATTATGTCAACAGTATTGTGAGAAGTAGTGTAACAGGCTAGGACATGAAGCCTATGTGTACTGAGGGAGAATATGAAATGATTCCAGAGTTTTATTATTATGTTTTTGCTCTTTTTTATTAATAATATAATTTAAAAATTTTACATGTGGATCCCAGTTTCCTCTCCCTTCCTCCCTCCAGCTCTCCCTCCCTCTCTCTTACCCTCTTTCCCCTGTGACCTGCGCCTGGCCATCCTCCCCTCCCATCCTCCCACTCCCATTCCACTTGTAGGGCTATGCTATTCAGGTTGAGTTGAACTAGATTCCAGATTTTTATGTCTATCTAATTTGATAATTGATATGTTATCTTAGGAAAGGAAGAAAACAATAAAAACTTGCATTAATTAAATAATTCATACTACTTCTCATATATCCCATACTGGCCTCAAATTCTCTGCCCTTAACTCCTGATCCTCCTGTCTCTACTTCCTGAGTGCTAGGCTTGTGGACATGCTTCAATATCTCAGTTGTACAGAGTGCTGAGTATGGAACTCAGGGCCTTATGTATTCTGGTCCAGGACTCTACTAACTGAGCTACATTAGAAGACCCAGCAAGAGCTTCATTGGGGCAGCTAACATTTAGTGAGCACTTGCAAAGTGCACAGGACCTCTTGGGCAACTGTTGCATCAACACTATAAGAAGCAGAAATCTTCCTCATTTTACATAACAGAAAGCAGAGCTATAAGAGGCTAGATGCTTTGGCCATGCCTTGAAAGCATCCTGTCTGCCTAAAATATGCTGTAAACTCATACATTCCATGTTAGATACAATTCCATTTGAGTCCTGGTACACATTCGTTGTAGTAATGAGAGAAATATCTACTTTTAAAAAAAGGACAAGAGAGAGGGCTCTTGAAACTTATGGAAAAAGTCAAGTCTTGGGCTTGTTGTGCTGAATGAACTTAGATGTAGGAATATGCAAACCTCACAGGTAAAAGAGCTGGGGGTGTCACCTAGATGCATGGTTCTGCATCCTCATCTCATTGTGGAAGTCAGAGATGGAGTACATATTAGGAAGTCATAAATATGTTCATGCTAAATAAAATGGTAGAAATAGAGAAACTGGATTGAAAAAAAGATAACGATGGGGTTGGAGAGAAGGCTCAACTCCTGAGAGCACCTGCTGCTCTTCCAGAGGGTCTATATGCCATTCCTAGTATCTGTATTGCAGCTCACAAATGCCTAGAACTTCAGCTCTAGGACATTTGACACCCTTTTTGGCTTAGAGAAGTACCCACACATACAGCACACATACACACACACACACACACACACACACACACACACACACACACACACACACAATCTTAAAAAAAGAAAGAATAATAAACCTTTCTTAAACTCTTGCAACTATATGGACTCAGACCTTCTGTAGAGACAATGACATTTCTAATTTTCCCTGAAGAAATTAAAGGCTCAGTCATGGGAGCAGATTTGTTTGGATGCTCATACTTACTGCTGCAGGAAGGAAGTCCTCCTTGATCCTGGGGATTTCTACTGCTTTCTTGTTACTTTGTGGCTAATTTGTCAGTGTCTCCCATCTCACCAATAATGGGACCTAAGTCCTTCTAGCAGGCTAATTGAACTATAAAAATGACACTTGGAGGCAGCTAAGCCCATGGAAGCATGACTTTGTCAAATAAAAGGATTTAAAGACAATTGTTTATAAAGAATAGCTTGCCCTCTTGTGTTATCAGTTCCTTTTTCATCCAAATGATTTCTGTGTTCTTGGGGAAATACCAGCATTCATCATGGCTAAGTTGGAAGGGGAAAAAAGTGTATTGTGTTATTTTATAGATGTCAAGAGCTACACAGCAAGTAGAGAGCACCATGAGGGCCTATCAGTATGAACAGTTTGTGTTCCTTGTACCTTGTCCAAAAATAATTGACTCATTAATCTCAACTATATCAATCTGGTCCCATTATGAGGGTCAAAGATAGGTTAATTATAATAAGTGGAAGAGTATCAGTTCACAGATAGGCATGCATTTAACAGATATTATCTTAGCAAAAAAAAAAGCACTAATTAGAAACATTATTTAGTGAGGCAATTTCAGGAGAAGAGTCCATAATGAAAAAACTCTAGTTGCTATCTCAGGATTATCAAAGAATAAAAGCCGAGCTCTGACCCCAAAATTGATACTCAAAAGCAAAATACACAGTAAATTTCTCCATGTTTTGGGAAAGCCTGTTATTAAAATAATAAAACACTTTCATTCAGTAGAGCATTCATGTTACCCAAGTCATAGAAGGGCTGTGATGAACAAAATGTAGATTTGGTGGTCGGTCACTTTGCCTATGACTGTTCAGCTCCTTCACTTTACTATTTGACTTGACCAAACCACTTGCGATTTTCACACATCCCTGTTCCCTTTGTCATGCGATTGGATAAGAGTCAATATTACAGATTTGCTGTCGGGATTGAGTAAGAAGTTGCACTTGAGTACATTAAGTGCAAGCCTTCCTATGCCATCATTGTTTGGCAAACACTCCCCATCTCACCCAAAAGCAACGAAGCAAAACTAGATACTGACTGACATGGTTACCTGTACAAAATATGATATTTCAACCGTGAAACCAAGTCTCTGCTCACCCATTCCAAATGGCTCCTTTCCTTTTGCTTCTTCTCTTTGCTTCCAACTCAGACGCTGTTTTCTTTTCTGTTGTTTAACTCAACAGATTTTTAAAATGGTGTTTGTGCATCAATCGTCAAAGCTAGACAGTTATTGGAAGCTGAATTATGTTCCATAGTTACAGTTTTTATTGGTGCATATTGGGGAGAAAAGTTAGAATGTTCTCATCTGTTTTAAAAAATGCATTTCCTGGGAGGAATCCTGGCTTCCTCGAAAGGTGTACTGATGATGCTTTTGGTAATGTTCTCATCCTGCAGGATGGCATTGCATTCAGGAGCATCTCATTGTTTTTTCCTCCTACACTGTAACCATATCACATTCATATTAAACTATAAAAATAGAGGACACATTAAATAAAGCATTTTTTTTTCAGAGTCAGGAACCTAGTAAAATGTGTGTACTTTACTGAAATTTGATAACCAAGAATTAATCCACTGGAAGAGACAGGCATACACAGAGCTGATGTGGGGATATCAGTGCCGTGATGAAGGCAGACATCTATTTTCATAGGCAACTAAAGATTTCCTGTTCAGTAACCTACCACCTTTATTTTCAGATTAAAGATGAATGCTTTGGTAGCCCTATTTCACTGTATTAGGCATGGAGGAAAGGAGTCGGAAATAGGACAGTTTTGAGATGGTGTCTTCTCCCATCATACAGAGTTCTGAGGGCCCACATTATTGGTCTAGGAATAAGAGGTTTCTTTCTGAGTTTGCAAGGGCAGTGGTAGCATATACCTTTAATTCCAGCTCTTGGGAGGCAAAGGCAGGTAGATTTCAATGAGTTCAAGGTCCACCTGGTTTACTAAGAGAGTTTCAGGACAGCTAGGATGGTTACACAGAGAAATGTGTCTTGAAAGAAAAAAAAAACTGTGACTCATCAGCCTTCTATTGGTCTCAGATGTGGGACAAACAGTGAGTACTACAAGAGCTAGGGAGAATCCACACTATGTTTGTACTTGTATTCTGTAAAGGCACTGAGACCACCCTAGGGTTTATGGGTAGAGAACTACGGTTTTCTTATTTTTAAAGAACTTGGTTTCAGTCTGTGAAAAATTCTATTATTGTTATTTTTATTATCATAATAATAATTATTATTGCATTTCTCTATGAGGAGCCTCATTATGTATCTGAGAGCAACCTATAATTTGCATATGGCTCAGGCTAGCCATAATTGCATGATCTTCCTGGGGTTGTACCATGTTCAGTTCTGAGAGTTCTGAGAAAGATTTATCAATTCGATTCCAGCCAGGAAGGACTGAAGTCATTCTAGGTATTTCAGATAGAAAGTGACACATGGGCTAGTTAAGATCCATGATAGAAGAATAAGATGCCAATTAGGGAATGATGAAAGCTATCAGCCATCCCAAATCCAGAGGAAAGAAGAAGGGAGAGGTGTTGAGCAAACTCCAAAGCCAGGAATGCATATTAGAAGCTAGAATTCTGGTTCTATTGCCAGTTGAATGCTGAAGATACATGGGACAGGGTTTTTCTAGCAGGGGTTGGAACCCAATTAAAGAGGCCACTCTACTATTGAGAGTAAAGAAAGGCAAGGATCCTGGTTTCTCCTTGATGTCTGCTGGCTAGCCTTCTTTCAGTGCCTCCTGCTGGACAAGACCAGCAAAGAAGTTGGAATCCCCTGAAAGGTAATTGGAAGGCTAAAGGCTAATGTTGGACTGAAGCTGAAGCAAGTGAAGACCACTAGGATGGATGTGCTGTACCCTCGTTCTGGGAGAAAGAACTAATCAGAAAGTGCCATCAGCAAACAGCCTCCAACCCCCAGCGTTTCCATCTTGTCTCAGCTACAGATAGCCTGTTTGATGGGCAGTGCTCCACCCAGGAGAGTCTACCTCTGGTGTTTGAACCGGGAAATGTATGAGACCTGTCTATCCAACCTTGAGGTGGCATACCTCCGACACTTTGATTACAGCCTGCTTTCTTCCTGTGCCTGCTTTTCTCTTCTTCAAGTCACAGGTGTCCACACCTTCTTAAAGGATTGTTGCGTGTCAAACCAAAGTGGAACATCTTTTAAATCATTTCAGGTTGGACAGAGACACACTCATCAACTCACACCTCAAGCATGATATAGAGCAGAGGGAGAAAAGAGCAGGCTTTGAGGGCTGGAAAGACTGCTGTGTGGTTAAGATCAAACTTACTTGTCTTGTAGAAGACTGGGTTTCAGTTCCCAGGGTCAGCACTGGGTGGCTTATAACTTCCTGCAGCCCCAGTTCCCGAGTTCTAGGAGATACAATGGCCTTTTCTGACCTGACTTATGTTGTGTACAAGATTTATGTGGAGGATACATGTGCATGTGTGTGCATGTGTGCATGCATGAGTGGGTGCATGTGTGTATGTGTGTGTGCGTGCGTGCGTGCGTGCGTGCGTGCGTGTGTGTGTGTGTGTGTGTGTGTGTGTGTGTGTGTGTGTGTGTGCGCTAATCTGAGAGACAAAAGCAGATAGCACTTCTTTTCATATACTTGTAAAAGCCTCAAAGAAGGTGAAGAGCCTTGAGCTCTGGAGAAGGTAGGAGCATTATCAGAGGAAGAAAATGGATGAATGGATGAATGGATGACAGGTTTGAACAGGTGAGTGGCAGTAAGGGGAGGAGTCTGGGGACAATAGTCTTTATAACGAGAATTACCATGCTCAATGTAGGAGGTGGAAAGAGGACTTAGGTTTGAAGTTCTGTTCCAGGGACATAGAATGAGTTGTGGCAAGTGCAGCAGGACTTTGATTTTTAAATTCACAGCATCTGAGAGAACAAGGTCCACTGTGTGACAGAGGGAGGCATGTAGGTTCTCAATAAGTTTTGCAACAAAAATGTGTTGTCTGCTTCCCATCTTGCCCCATAGATACTTTAAAGCACAAACGCGTAAGCCAAGAAGTGAAAGAGGTTATTACTTAAATAAAAACTCTTTTTAATTTGTAAGTTTTCACATTTGAAGGGAAAGAATGTGAAAGGCATTATTACAAAAAAAACTACTGGATGGAATGTTGGGGTTGCCCACTGTGAACTTTGGTTTAGGAATAGTAGTGGACGGAGGCAAAGGACACTTCTTGCTAGTCTAGACTGGATGAGTGATCTGGGAGCATGAATTTATTATGCTTCTCAATAAGATCAGCAGACCATAAAAAATCACATAATGTTTTGTATGACAATAAAGAAGAAAAGGTCATAAAAGTTATTTCAACACTTAGAGACTTCAATTCAAAGTTCTTACTAGACCTGGCGGTAGTGGCACACGCCTTTAATGCCAGCACTACAGAGGGAGAGGCAGGAGGATCTTTGTAAGTTCAAAGCCAGCCTGATCTAAAGGGAATTCCAGGACAGCCAGAGCTACACACAGAGAAACCCTGTCTTGAAATCCAGAAAAAAAAAGTCACCAAATTCTTGGGGCAATGCATAGCCTCTCAGAAATACTATGTATATAAAAGGAAAATTTGGACATTCTTGTTACTATCCTTTATGTGGGTGGCCTCATGGAGAACTCTGGTTAAGTAGGAGATGGACATCCATAGCTGTCCCTGATCTTGGGTTAGGAGTGATGGTCAATAGATGATAATAGATGGTTATTAGTTACGGTTGATCTTATAGCTAACCATGACAGTATCCACGGTAACTTGGATAGAGTCATTGCCTGCTTTCCTATGCATATCTGAATACGGAGACTAAAGAGATACTGCATACTGAGTCACATGTCATCTAGTCACTTTTAAGGTCTTCTTTTATATGTAGTGTCATGTGGGGGAATGAGCCATAACTGGAAAATGTCATCATTGCTTTCATTAAAGAAACGAAAACATGACTGCTACAGTAGTTTGACAATAAATGTATATATCACAATCAGGAGCTACATCGCCACTACCTGCCTGGTTTTCTTTACTTATAAAACTGATGCTAAATAACAGGAGAATCATTAGTGGATGTGCTTATTCTATGGGAAAGCTCAATGCGATTCCATTGTACCCTCGTTTAGTGACTCATACAGAGTGCAAGCAAAGAAAAGAATCAGAATTATGCATTGGAAATTGCTGTGCCAGCATGTAAGTTTCTCATTCATATTGTGTGAGTGAGGATATGATTGGAGCTTGGCATGTGTGGAAGGAAATCACAAACTAAATCACCCTGTGGATTTCACAATGGGATTGAATCTAGGACAGCATTAAAACTTACTGACAACTCTCTCTTTTCTAGAATTTTACTGATGTGAAATAAATTAATAAATTAGTAAATGTGAAATAAAGTTTAAAAATTAATGTGTTATATTTTGTATATTTTATTGGGTCTATTTGCAATCGTATGGGTTATTTTGAATATTTGTATAATGCTTTGCTATTAGCTCTGGCCACAAGGGATGCATATGAAAGGCCTTCATTGGACAAAATACTTTTTTTCCTCAAGTTTTTATGCTGAATTAAAGGTGGAAATTGAGATGTCTCGTAGACAAATCTTACTTTGGATAGAAATAAATGGAGTCTCCTTGATTCAGATTAAACCTTCTGGCAAAGAAGCCTGCTACACTAGTTAAGGACTCTGCCTCTGGCCAGGGTGTTTCTCTGCTAATAAGTCACAGACAAGTGGCAATGAGCACAAGATAGGAAAGTTAAATTTGGTCTGTAGGCTCTAGGGCAGTGTATCTTCCATGATGGAAATGAATACTCATGGAAGTTACTGGTTTTATTTTGTCTAGTATTTTCTGGAGAAGACTCCTGTCTTTGGGGTGAATTTGAATAGCATACAGAGTCCTGAATGTTGCCATTACTCTGTCAATGACCAACACAGCAATCTTGGTCTCGCCCTTCAAAAACCAGTGCAAACAGCCAGGAAGCAAGTGGTTAGCCTTTGAGACTCTAACAAATGTCTCTAACTTCGAACTCATGTGCTGGAAAGGTGTTTTGATGCTTGAGCCCTTTCTTTAGTTTGAATAGTTACCTTAGAAGCAAGACATGTGGATTTCTGAAACATCATAGTCAGCTTGAGCTTAGTTATCTCTTCTTATGGGAAAGCATTTGCTGGGACTCTAGCCTCACTTTGAAGGTTCCTTTCATGTTGTTTACAATATCTATCATAGAACTTCCTGGCCAGAGGCTTTGAAACATGGAGGTTCCCCCATATAGTTGCACTTTTGCAGTTACAGAGACCATTAGTTGTAGCATCAAGAATGCAAGGGATCTTAGAAGGGTTTGAATCCAGGCTGTAAACCAATGTGTGAATTCCTGAGACAAGAGTACCTCTCCAAAACAGGGTCTGGTACTATACATAACATAGTGTTGTTAAATATTACTTTAACTATGTAAAGGAGTGTTTCATTTGTTTATGCTGCATTTATTTAATTATGGAAAGATGTGTTGCTGTTTTACTTTGCCTGCCTAAGGCACCTAATTGAGCTAATAAAAAGGTGAATGGCCAACAGCTAGGCAGAGGAGGCATAGGCAGGGCTGGCAGGCCAACAGAGTAAGTAGCAGAAAGAATTTAGACTGAAAGGGAGGGGGGAGAGAAGAAAACAAGGGAGAAAGAGAAGGCGATGTCTGGGGCCAACCAGCCAGGCAACCACCAGCCAGACAGACAGGAGAAGCAGGAAAGTAGGACGTACAAAAGAAAAGAAAGGTAAAAAGCCCAAAGGCAAAAAATAGATGAAGACAGGCATGTTAAATTAAGTCATGATAGTTAGTGGGACAAGCATAAGATAATACCAAGCATTCAAGGCTAATATTAACTCTCTGTGTGTCATGATCTGCGAGCTTGCAAGCTTGTTGGTGGCCTAGGGGGAAAAAAAAAAGCCTGTCACATATTAGCCTATTCTTTCATTTGTTTGTTTGTTTGTTTGTTTCAGACAGGGTTTCTCTGTAGCTTTGGAGCCAATCTTGACACTTACTCTGTAGCCCAGGCTGGCCTTGAACTCACAAGGATCTACCTGCCTCTGCTTCCCAAGTGCTGGGATTAAAGTTGTGTGCCACCACCACCCTGAAATTAGTCTATTATTAGTATGTGTAAATGGCAGGTCTTCCACTACAGACATTTGGTACTTCGCAATACAGTCAAAGGCCAGAATTTTGGGATTCATCTTCGTAATTTTGAATCTAGTAGATTTAGCATGGGGCCCTAGCGTTATCTATTTTAAGGGGTTGGGCAACTGTGAATAGATTGGATGTTGAGGGCTGTGATCTATTGATGAATTAACACAGAGATGGTCCCATAATTTGATGGCATTATTGAGAAGTGGTAGAACTTAGGAGGTGAGGTATTGTGGAAGGACTTCTGCCATAAGGGATGTGTATTCAAACAAAGACTCTGGAAAAGGAATGATGGCATGAACTTAGATCTAGCCAGTGGATTAGTCCACCAATGATTTCAGGGGGGGAGTGTTAATCGGAAAGTAGGATTTGATTAAAAGAAGTAGGTCATTCTGGGGGGGGGGAGCCTCTGTAGTGTTCCTGTGTTTTTTCTCTCTCTGCTTCCTGGCTGACATAACATAAGCTGCTTTCCTTAGTCATGCCCTTCCACTTCAGTGTGGTCTCTTGCCAATTTTAAAAGTCATGGAACCTTCTCACCCTGGAATTCTTTACCCGGGTATTATTTTACAATGATGTAAAGCTCATTATCACAACTATTTATTATCAAGTGCCCAGGCCCCTTATGTTCTTACTGCTTCAATTTTAAGAGGAGCCAAAGATTTCCAGTAACTCTGCAAGTTAAGCTTTGCTATTTCCATTTCACAGATAAAACTAATATTGGAAAATGTTCCATAACTTGTTCAAAGGTGTCTGCAGCCTGATAACTCAGCTGAAAAGACGTTTGTTCTCCGTTTCAAAGTAAGCTCCCTCCTTGCTAATCGTGCACAGCCTGTGCAAACAGTGATATTTTTTACAGGATGGGGTAACGTGGTTATGTAAGATAATTATGGAGCAGAAAGCCTTTATTTTGCCTTGTTGATGTTGTGACTTCATAGCCTGTGTAAGTTCGCTGTATGATATTTGCACAATAAAATCACCCACTGACATTTCTCAGACATTGTCTCCTTGTTTATTGGTGTATGGTTTCATTTGATTTCCAATGGATTTTGTCTTGTTTTAATCAATTTTGCTTTAAAAAATTTTAAGAGACTAATGTATTGAGTGCCTACTCGTGTGACATGTATTATGCATATGGTTTCATTTATGCCTTTATATATTCTGCAAGCAAACTATTGATAATCTCATTTTCTAAATGAGAACTCTGAAGCTTTGAAGGAAAGGGATTTATCCAAATAATCTGGGAAGGCATGTTTGAACTCAAATTTTTCTGCCTCGTAAACTCATATTCTGTTCAAATGGTTCTTTCACTTTGAAATGCTCTTATCTTAAATATAATTATAGTGACCTTTCTGCTTTACAAAAGTGTGGTCAGAATTACCCCTGCACGTAACAGCCTTCTTGATAGAGAGGTCTGAGGTAGACAAGGATTTCTCACCTCTCCCCTTGTTCCCTTCTGAGACATATGAGGCCTGGTGATGCTGATATTTATCCGTTAGTGTTTCACTAATGTTTCACAGCTGTAAAAATTGCCCAATGTTTCCAGTTGCCTTCTGCAAATGGGCCCACTCCCTAGATGAACTAAGGCATTAAACCACCCTCCAAGTTTTCATTTTACTCTCTACAGAATTAGGACAGATCATCATCTAGGGAAAAGTTGTTCAGGTATTTTTACAGAATCTTAGAGACATATAGGAAGCTACACAAGATAACAAACTACTTATGCCTATACTGCTAATCAGCCTTATCAAACCTTGGTAGTGTTTTTATAGGCTTAGCTTGTTAAATATTTAAACTTCAGTTTTATATTGGAATCCTAGGATGTACCTTGTCTCAACCATAATCCATCAATCTCTGTGTGAAATTAAACACTATACTTTTAGCTGTTAGAATTTCAATATAATCTTATATATCATTATTTCATATGTCTATACTTATAAAACTACATTATTTGGTATTTTCAAAATTTCCCTAGCCAGTCTTATACTTTATGTGTCATGTTGAAAGTTGTCCCTAATATAACCTTATATATTTTTAAAATGTGTACTGTCCTAGTTGGTTTTATCTGCCAGTTTGATATAGCCTAGAGTCACCTGAGATGGGAGTCTTAATACAGTGGATGACTAGGTCAGTTTGGCCTGTGGACAGGTCTGCGGGAGGATTGTATTGGTTATTAATTGAAGTAGGAGGACCCAGACATTGTGGATTGCACCATTCCCTAAGCAGGTGGTCCAGGGTTTTATGAGAAAGTTAGGTAAACATTAGCTAGCCTTGATGCTGACTTCTCTTAATGATTAATTGAAATTTATAAGCTGAAACAAACCTGTGTCTCTTCCCTAAGTTCCTTTTGGTCATGGCGTTTGTCAAAGCAACAGAACAGAAACTAGAACATTGATTTGTTGTATTAATGTAATTTCTGCTTAATAATGTGTGTAGCTGCGTAGTGCAACATTCTGTGTATACATTTAAATGGTTTATCTCTATTATTTGCAAGGTCTCTTAAATAATTTCAACAATATGCTATGATAAAAGCAATACAATGAAATTGTAATACATTTTTTATCATTGAATGCATTGCAAAAGTTGTTCTGTGTCCACAGCAAGAAAAGATAAGTATTATCCTAGATGTAGAAATGTAGGCATGGAGGACGAGTGCAGTTTTAACCCTCAGGTGATGACAGATGTCCAGAAAGGTTTATTCTGGTGAATTCTACCTCGGGAAGTTCTTAAGGTCCTTTCTTCCAAGAGTTTATAATGTCAGATTTACTGGTTTTATTTTGTTTGAGAAATACAAAATGACATGTGAAGTTGACTTTTCATTTCTTTAATAAAACAGAAATCTTTAGACATGTTATTTCACAACAAATAAAATATGATTTTGAATGCAGAATGATTTCAAATCTAATAATAATTGTTTTAAATTATTATTGTCAGTAGTTTATGCTAATTTTTACTCCTTGTAGCATATATATCTCATGTATTTTTATCTTTTCCAAACTGTGTTCTTCAGCAACTTCTATAGATGACTTTTATAACCATTTGTCTAAAAATGCCTTTAATTTTGACTCAGCCAGAAACAGTAGTGTGGCTGGTTATAAAAGTAGAGCTTTAAAATTTTCCCTCAGCTTTTTAAAGACATTTCTCAGTTGTCTGTATTACTGATAAGAACTTTGATAGGAGAATAATTATTCTATTATAGCTTATTTCTTTCTTTCATTATGAAAGGAATTATTTGTTGTGTTCTACAGTTTTGTCAGTCTAATGAGTGTAACTTTAATTTCTTGCTTGGTGTTCAGCGTACTATAATTTCCCTAATTTACTATTCTTCATATTTTAATCCCTACAAGCACTCTTGTATGCCACTTTCTGAGTTCCAATTTTAATTTTTGTAGATCCTATCAGTTATACATTCTATAGCCCTTCCTTTTACACTCTATGTCTCTTAGCAACATCTTCCAGGTGTTCCTCCTTTATATTTTGTATCATGGTCTCTGGGTCTGGGTAAAATTTTCAGTTATGTTTTCTACTTATTATTTAATTTTTGTTCATTATATTTCTCTTACCACATTTCTAAATATTGTTACATAGGACATCTTCATACAAATACATTGCCTGCTGCTCTTTTTTTCCCAATAATGTTTACGTATCTGCAGGCAAACTAGAATGCAACTGCTCTTGTCTGGGTCCAGCTAAGGTGATCTTGTTCCAAGGGCCTCTGGACTTGCTTTAACAAGAGGGCCAGAGAAGGATATTCTCATGGCGACTATACAGATGTAAGGTGGGGTTCCATTTTGTGTCATTTCAACTTACTTTTCAGTAGACAAAGTAAACCTAACTAGGTGTGACCTTTACGAAAGTCAATGTGTGTGGAAATATATTTTGCCATTATAGGAGAGGTCCCACAGAAGTGACCAAGGATGCAAACACAGGGAATGGAAAAAGACCTGAGAGAATGGCTCTCTCTTTAATTATTCACCTTTGTATGTTGGTATGGACTCAAGGCTTCATGCTTTATTCAGTATGATGTATGCAACCCTATGCTCTCATTAGGTTTTTGTTTACTTGGCCTAAATTGTACTGGATTTGGCCAATGGTGATTTTTTTTTCCAGATAGAGCTCCCCATGCACACCCTAAGTCAGTGACTCTCAACCCCTTTGGGATCACATCTCAGATATCCTGCATTTTAATTATCTACATTACAACTTACAACAGTTGCGAATTTAGACTTTTGACGTAGTAATGAAATAATTTTGTGGTTGGGGTCACCACAATGTTAGAAGCTATGTTAAAGGGGTCCTAGCATTAGGAGAGTTGCAAACCACTGCTCTCAAAAATGTACTTACTGTCTGGAATAGAAGGAGATTCTAAATTAATCTTGCCCATCTTGTGTTTTCTGACCAGCCTACCATCAGCTGTTTTTCCTTAAGGAAGTTATTTCAAGACTGTCATGTTACTAGAGCTTTACTGCTTCTAGGAAATGGAAGTTAAACCTAGAACACAGAGCTGGGAGAAAGGCCAAAAATAAAACCAGAGAAAATAGGAAGTAGAACTGAAAAAAAGCAGGAAACAGCACAGGGGAAAATACATATAAATCATGTACATACACGTTCATATGCACATATATGTGTATGTGCATGTGTATGCATGTGTGTTGTGCCTTTCCTGTATCTATATATGTTTAAACTCTACAAATTGTTACTACTATCTCCTGTTCCAATTAGAATACTTCAGGATTGCTTGTGATGGTTTCTCTTACCATGTTGTAAACCTAGGTAGTGAGAAATCGCTTCTGCCATCTTTGGTATCTTTACCTATTTGCTTCAGTGAAATGGCTTTTGATCACTCTCATCCCCTCCGATCTAGATGCGCTCTGTCTGTCTTGACACTGAGCACTTGTGATGAATAGTTTTATGTAAACTTGACAAAAGTTATAGCTATCTGAGAGCAGGGAACTTCGGTTAAGAAAATGGCTCCATGCTTAGTCTTACAACAACTAGATATGCCATGTTTTGTTGATGTCCATGGGAGTCTTGCCATTTCTGAATGGAAACCAAGGAGGAGTGGATTGGGAGATGAGAATGGATGAGAGTGGGAGAAGAGGTTGGGAGGAGAGAAGGGAGGGGGAAATGTGGCTGGGGTATAAAATAAATAAGTAAATAAATGAATAAATAGAACATGTCCTCACAAGATCAGGCTGTAGGAAAGCCTATAGAGCATTTTCTTAATCAGTTACTGATGATGGAAGGGCCCAGCCCATTTTTGGTGGTGCTATACATTGATTGGTGGTCCTGGGTTCTATGAGAAAGCAGGATGAGCAAGGCACGAGGATCAAGTCAGGCAGCAGTAACCCTTCACGGCCTCTGCATCAGGTGTTACTTTCAGGTCCCTGCCTTGTTTGACTTCCTTCAATGATGAACAACGATATGGAATAATAAGCCAAGTAAACCCCTTTGTCCATGGCTTGCTTTTTGGTCATGCTGTTTCATCACAGCAACAGAAAGATGCCCCAACAAAGACGGCATCCCTGTTATTCTTGGGTCTCCCACAGGGCACTACTTGGCCCTTAATATTTCATTACCCTGCTTTTGTACAGGTTGTTTGTAAAGCATGGAAGAGGGTGGGAAAGATGATGAGACTAGGAGCTGGGAGGGGAAGATGTGAAAGGAACGGTAGCTAGGCGTCTGGTACAGGGTAAGAGTTCAATAGTCTTTGGGCTACCATTCCCTACTGAGCTCTTACGGTGGCAGTTTTTGCTCCTGTCTCATGGTAGTCACAGGGCTGTGGCATATCCGTTTTTATTATTTTTATTCAGGTCTCGATTGCTGGTCTTCACATCTTCCCTCTTCCTAATGTTCGCTATGAGCCCTTGTCTAGGTGATTGATCACATGGATTTTAAATGTAATTTAATTGGCTTTATATGTGTGATGTATGCGCATGTGTTCATGTGTGTGTGTGTATATGGGTGTGGCTGGGAACATTTTTGCATGTGCCTATTTGAGTGGAGGCCAAAGATACTGGGTGCCTGACTTTCAGGGTCTCTGGCTAAACCTAGAGCTCACTGATTTGGCATAAGTAGCTAGCCAACTACAAGCACCGATCCTCCTGTTTCTGATTCTCCAGTTGTAGGAAGGATGACAGACAAATGCTATTATGCTTTGCTTCTTGTGTGTGTGTGTGTGTGTGTGTGTGTGTGTGTGTGTAAAGTGCTTATCCCGAAAACAAACTCTCAACCCCCCATTTTATTTTAATTGTTTGTATCTCTTTTCCAAATAAAGTATTAGTTAGGTTTTTCCATACCAGTGATGACACCTGAGAAAACTGCCTAAAAGGAAGAAATATTCATTAGGCTCATTGTTTCAGGAATTTTGGCTAAGAGTCAGTTGGATCCATTGCCTGCCGCAGGCTTTATGCAAGGCTGAAGAGCATGATCAGGAGCACGCGAGTCAGCAGAACTTAGCTACTTGCTAACAGCAAGGGTTAAAAGGAAGAGAAAAGGGGACAGAACAGCATTGACCTATCATGGATGCTTTAGTCACCTTCCTTCTTCTGGCCAGGCCCCACCCTTCATAGCCCCTCCAGAACTTTGATCTTCTTCATATTATAGGGGTATCCTAGGTCAAGGCCTCAAGACCCAATAAGCCTTGCATAAGCTCACCAGCTGGTAATGAACACATACACACATGCATACATACCCATTCACACAAAGACAGGCAGACACACACATGTGTATGTATGTATATATGCATACCCTTTGGGACATTGCATACCCTTTGGGACATTTAATAATCAAACTATAGCATTTAGGAAACTTTCCTAGCTTCATTTCTTCCACTGTGATCAAATATCCTGGAATAAAGCAACTTTGGGGAGAAGGGGATTTATTTCACTTTCATTTTACATTCTATTACTGTGGAAAAAATCAAGACGGGTAATTCCAAAGAGCGGCCAATTACATCCACAATCAAGAACAGAGAGAAAGGATGCATGTGTAGTGGGATATTCACTGTGTCTGCTTCTGTGGCACTGACCACACCCATTGAGGGGTGGAGCCAGGGGCAGAAGTGACCTGTGGAACTAGGTCTTGGAAGGAGGCCGGGAATGCTCTTGCTGGCAGGATGCAGAGAGAGGAGCATCCAGTTCCAACTGCTGTGTTCATCTGTCTGTGTTGTGAGTTGTTTCTCCTTTAATAAACATCTATTCGGCCTATTTGTTTATCCTGATCCTTATTAAACCGCAATATGCATGCGTGATCACTGGCTTTTTTTACTTGTGCTCATCTCAGTTTCTCCATTCTTACACAATTCAGGAACTCCTGCTTAGGGAATGGTGCCACCTACAGTGGGCTGGGACTTTCCGCATAAATGAACTTATCCCAGTAGATGCCCACAGGCCAACCCAAAGGAGACAATCCCCCAGTGAGACTTTTCTAGTCTCACTAGACTAGTGATTCTAGTTGTGTCAACTTAATAACTTAAGGTGACCATCATGAAGTTCTTTCCCAGGGTTACATAATAAGCCTTTTTGTGGTCTTCTATTCCCTATGAAGAACTTGTAGCTTCCTTCCATATCAAAAAACAAAAATTCATGGTCATTGGATAATCCTTTTCTTTGTTTGTGTTGTCCTTCCCCTTCCATAGACTTTTACATGGCTAGTCTAGTTCCTTCCTGGCATTAACGTCTCAACTGAAGCATTACCTTCTCAGGATATTCACTCCTTTAGAATATCACCCATGTCAATATCCCCACTTCACTCTATCACATTGTATTTAAAGCTTTTGTAGTAACTCTCAGCTTCTGCAGAAGGCAGAATTCTGCATGTATGTTGACTCAATTTAAGGCACTTCTAGTCTTGGAGGCTGATTGACAATATATAGACAATAAAGTACTGTTTGAGTGAATGAAATGATGAATGAGTAACTCTCACATTAATAAGAGAAAACATATGTCTCGGTGGTTGTTCAGTTGTTAAAATTCTTGATTTGAGAACACAAAGACCTGAGTTAAATCCCCAGATCCCCCCAAATGAAAGCTGGAACTAGTGATACATTTGCCATCCAAGAGCAGGGGAGGCAGGGACAGGTGGATCCCTTGGGTTCCCTGGTCAGCCAGCCTAGCCCAGTGAGAGATCTTGCCTAAAAAATCACCCATAGAATAACACTTAAAGTTGCCCTTCATAAATGCACAGGAACACACACACACAGAGAGAGAGAGAGAGAGAGAGAGAGAGAGAGAGAGAGAGAGAGAGAGAGAGAGAGAGAAAAGTGAATATGGGCCAGTAAGGGATTGGGAGGACTCTTTACTGAGAGAAGTTATAGGGTTTTAAAATCCCAGCTGGCTTTTCCAGACTCTTCTTGTGTTCACTAAAAGGGGCTTGTTTCACTCTGCCTCCTTTTCCAGATTTCCTTTAAAATGATTTTTAATGTCAGTGGCAAATCTTTCTTAGAACCTGGTCCAATTATTCTTGACTAGATAGAGCCTTCAATTAAAGTAAGCTGAATATTTCAGTATTGTTCAGACTTTTTTCCTTAAAACTAATATTTTGATATGAGGGAAAGAGATGGAGGGGCAAGATAAAGGAGGTGGGAAAAAAGCCCACTATTTCAGAAGCTTCTTTTGTGTTGTGAATGTTTAATTTCATTCATTTAGAATAAAAACCTAGTGTGATTTCTTGATGCCATTTTGTTCTGCATTGAGATATTCTTTGTTTTCACAGATTTTATTTCCATTTGACTGTTTTTGTTTCAACAGTCACCAGAAATATGGCTTATTTTTAATGAACTATCACTTGATGTATAAACATTGTTGAACCTTCAATTGTCTATGTTTATCTTATGTTGACACCATTTAAGAAATGTGAATTCATAAAATTAGTGAAAAAGTTTTAAAATTTTAACAGCAAATTAAATTACATAGTGTGTGTGAGAGAGAGAGAGGGGAGGAGAGAGAGAGAGAGAGAGAGAGAGAGAGAGAGAGAGAGAGAGAGAGAGAGAGAGAGCTGCATATGATTCTGTGCACTGGGATGCGCATTCTCTTGTGTATGCAGGGAGCAGAGAAAGACATTGGGTGTCCTTCTGAACCTGAGTGAATCACAGAGCCTGGCTCATGTTGAAGAAGCCCCAGCGATACCTGTCTGTACTATCCTCCAGCACTGGAATTAGTTCCCTGCTCTTTAGATGGGTGCTGGGGAATTTAACTCAAGTCCTCATGCTTTTGAGGCAAGTTCTCTTGTCTGCTAAGTCCAACTCAAGTTCATGAGTTGACATAGTCTCAAGTTCCTGGAGTCAGGCTCAGTATTTAAAGGGTGGTATGACTATGCTGTCTCAAGCTTGGGCTGATAGAGTTGTGTTTTACTGATCCTGTGTCCCATGGGAAGCTTCTCCAGTTCCAGACCTAAAAAGTAAGAAATTAGTTGTTCCCTTCTAAGATCTCATAGGGGTACTATATTGCAATTTTTCCACCTTGTGTAATTTTTCTCTTGATCAATATCCATTTAGCATTCACAAGATATATATATATATATATATATGTATATATATAGTATATAATTATAGTTATGTGGTTCTAATTATTATAATTATATATTATGTTGTGTGAATGAATTCAGATTTAGTTAAAATTAATTGTTAGGTTAGGTAGATCTCGAATCAATACCTGAAAGAGTTATTATTTTTTTCCCAGGCAGCGTTTCATATGGTTACATGAGCCCATGTGGCCGCAAGTCACCTATGTAGCCACAGATAACACTCTACTCCTGATGCTCCTGATACTCCTGATACTCCTGATACTCCTGCTTCCATGTCCCAAGTGCCGGGGTTGCAGGTGTGTTCTGCCACACCCGGTTCATGTAGTCTTGAGGACTTCATGCAGACAAGACAATCTTTGTAGAAAATGAGCCACACCCACAGCACTCAAGAAATGACTTTAAGATCCACCAGATCTTGAGCACAAAATTCACAGAAAATGCCTTGAACAAAGCTCATACAATGATCATGATTTTACAATAATTTGAGGATGCATCAACATTTATTGATTGTTGAACATGAGATATGTTCAATTTTTGTCTGTCCAAACTAAATCCTTTCTTTTGTGCCTGCAGATTAAATTTATTTCTTGCGATTCTGGCATCTGTGGAGAATAGCTGTTTTCCTCTCTTGTCTGTCTGCTTCTCCTGTTGTGTTCTTAGGGTTGATTATATTTATGAACTGGCTGGCTGCCTGCCTTTCTAATTCTGAAATATTTGTATTTCCTGTAGGAAATAATTTTTCTCTTCCACCATTGCATCCAAACTCTTCATTTTGAATGGGACTAGTCTTTTAAACAGATGACTCATAAACCAGTTGAATACAGCATTTGAAGAAAATAATTGACAATGCAAGTGATCAGAGATTTACCATTTAGTTAGGCTAATTAAAAATAATTTAAAAGCGATGGTTATTAACACTGCAAATGTTGATAGCACATTTTAGAACCATTCCTTTTGGGAATTTTGAATGTCTGTTTTGAAGAGAAAAAAAAGACAACAATAATGGTCATTTCTAGAAGAATCTATTGGTCTATCAAGTGATAGTTAGGTAATGTGGGAACTGTAGATGTACTGTAGTCTTAGTCCCAATTTATTGTGAACTGATGTAATGATTGTCTATTCATTGCATACAATGTGAGGCTAATGATCTTTTGCTTTTGTCCATATTGAGGTCATCTTTGGGCATCCTTTGAGACAATTCACACTGTTTAGATAGTGACCCTTGGCTTGAGAGCAACCTCTGCCAACTGTATTTTATTTATACTGCCTGAAACAGTGAGGGCACAGTGATCCAAAAGCTTCATAAGCACAATCTATTTGCATCACAGTTTTTCTGTTTCTTTCAAAAATGTGTTGGCATGTACAGTCCTGGGAAGTTGATCTGGTATTTCTAGACCAGGCACTTTCCCCTCTCAGCTACTGAACCAATCTTACCACCCAATGTGAAACTGGGGAGGGGACAAATAACTTAATCTGATACCCATGGTGTGCTCTGATTGAGTTATTTCCAGGTGGATGTGACAGATGTTCCTCCTGTCGCTCCAGGCTTCCACTACTAATTGAGCCATAATGGTATTGACTGCAGGGAAAGGCGGATTATGAGTCAGGACACAGTCTGAACCCTGGGTTCTTATGACCTTCTAACAGACGTTGGTCAGGCAGACAATTCCTGATCATTTTCCTGTGTGAGGAAAGGGATGTGAGAAGGTGTTAGCTACAGTACATCAAGAAGCTAATGTCCTCAGAAATTAGCAGTGTCTTACTGTTGGCACTTGATATCAATCAACTTGTTTCTTCAACTGTGATGTGTTAACAGGTTTTAAATAGACAGGAGTAAGTCCCAGCCATGAATCATGTCTTTAGAGAAGTCACTAAATCTTGATGAACCACAATTTCATCATTGTCAAAAGGACCAGACATTGCCTTTCTTAAAGTATTAGAAATGAGACTTGCATGCCTGTAAATACTATGCATAGAATTTAAGCGTTATATGCTGCCTGCTTGAAGCATCACTTAAGATTTTGTATTTGGAATTGTAGTTCCATAGGAGAGTGCTTTGCCTGGTACTTATGAGGACTTAAGTTTGATTCCTGGCACTACCAAAAACAAAAAAACAGCAATAGGCTATAAATATAAGTGAACAAATTTGGTGCACAGAAGATTCAAAAGCAACCCACTCCAACTGAAGCATGAAATGATGGCATGACAACAAGCAGGTGAAGAGGATATAGCTCGAGGATAGAGCCTTTGCCTATCACGATTGAGAATGAGGTTCAATATTCGCCACCATAACAAAATAAACAAACAAAGCAGAATAAAGGAAGAGGAAGGATGAAGAAGATAAAGAAACCAAAGGAAGGATGGCATGAAGGAAAGAAAGAGAGAAATTGCAAAGTTTCTATCAGTGAGTTCAGAGTGAGTGATTGGCAGTCACCAAATGAGATGAGAGATGATGACATTCTTGATAGCAAGGGTATCTATCAAGGAATGGCTGGCACTTCATTTTGGTTGAATCCATACTCTACATGCATATTTGCAGCCACAGGTGTTTCTTTGTTCATTTGAAACATTAGTGCAATCTCTGGGTAAAAAGAGCAACAAGATAGATGAGTCATCCAAGAATTTGGTATTGGAAGAGTTGGTTTGTCCAGTCCAGTTTGACACATTACCTAGGTAACTGATCCAATCTAACTGACTGATCCCTTTCAAGTCAGGGACCTCTCCTGAATACTGACTTATGGATACAACTATCCATCTGCCTTCTGCGTTTGGATATACATTGTTTTAGTTTGATTTCTGTTTGTGTGATGAAAACGCCCTTACCCAAGGGAGGAAAGGATTTATTCATTTCATCTTACACTTCCTTGTCACAGACCACCCTTGAGGGATGCCAGGGCAAGAGAAAAGCCAGAAGGCAGGACTGCTTGCTATTGCTTACTCTCTGCCCCTCCCCTGTCTTCTCTAGATAGCTGTCAGATGTACAACACAGGCCTACCTGCCTAGGGAGTAGTTTCACTCACAGTGGACTAGACCCTCCTACATCAATCATCAATCAACACAATCCCTCACAGACATAATGACAGGCTAATACCCCAGTTAAATACTGCAGATGGTTCTATGATGTGGCTGTTTCAAGCTAACAGGGAAAGCTAAACAGAACATACAACAAGCATTTCAGTCTTAATATACTAAACTGAAGCCCAGGTAGCCCTGCTACTCCAAATCACTACTTCATTCTACAGGTGTGTTTAACCTTTGAGCCACACGCAACTGAAACATCTATGAATGCCACCCAGCTATAAGTCTCATTCTTGCTTAGAAAGTTGTTGATTTTCTTTTGATACTGTGATTCTGTACTTTTCAAGTCATGAAGTCTATAGGTGACATATTACTGAAATGCCACAAGACCAGTCTGTCTTTTAGAGATCCCTGACTGTTAGCAGCGATTCCATTCTTTAAATTTGTTATCTCCAAAACTGACTCACCCTTGAATCTTATGTTTTACTCATATTTAATCCATCAACAAATCACTTGCCACTCCTTTCAGTATGATTCCATACTGAAATGATGTTTCAGTATGATGTCTTTTTACTGTTAAAAATATTCAGTGGCTCCTCCTCATAGTCGATTCTGAAACCACATTGGTGTTTTCCTGCCCTGTCACTCTCCTGGAACGTTTCCCTCTGTATCTCCTTAGGACTTTGGGTCTTAGTCCCCTTCTACCTAGAATACTTTTCATCTGATGGCTGCACAGCTCACCCTCTATTTTCCAAGAGCCCCTTTGTGTACTGCCTCTTACCTGAAGAATAATCTTTTTTATAGTGTGCATTCACTAAAATTTTTGAGAGAATTAATTTGCCTTGGACTAGGTAATGGTATGAATAACATCCTAGTTACATTTTTTTTGCTGGTGTGCTAAAACAATGTGGCCAATGGCAACTTTGTGGGGAAAAGGATTTAATCAGCTTGTTTGCATGTTGTACAGTCCATCACTGAGGGAAATTAGGGAGGAACTCAAGCAGAAACTTGAAGCACAAACAGTGGGGAAATGTGGCTTGCCAGCCCAGACTCTACTCAATTTATGCAGGGAATGGTGCCACCCACAGTAGGCATGGTTCTCCTGCACCAGTTAACATTTAAGGCAACCTGTAACAGGCATGCTACAGCCCAAAGTTATCTAGGCAATTACTTAATTGAAGTTTTCCTCTCAGATGTTTCTAGATAGTGTCAAGTTGACAGCTAGGATTAACCATGAGATGATGGGAACTCTTTTCTGAAGAAATGAGATGAACCTGCTTTGTCACATGTAGGGACCATGACCAAGCATCAAGTATTCCTAATTAGTCAAACATCTTATTTTAGAATCTCGTTAATTTGTAGTTTGTTTTTCATAGATATTGCTTCCACTTAACCTGGCTTCTCTTTGAGCTGTTCTTTGATTCTTATTCAGCAAATACTCATTTAAACACCTACTATTTGTATCGGGCCCAAGGTTGAGTGCTTTAGAAATGCTATCTCAATTGAAGCTGTCTTTTTGGTACATTATACAGGAGAGGACAAAACATAACAGAAGGGTGAGGGGAATTTTCCAGAGTCAGAGTGGGTCGGAGCAGAAGAAAGTCTTAGGTTTGATTCTCTTAGTTTCAGATCTGTTGTCCTTTACTCGAAAGCCTTTAGTCCATGAGAATAAAGAGTGTGTGCTGTGACATCCACTATTATTGACTACAATTTCTTCTATTTCCAGGAGAAATCTAGAGATACCTAATAAGTACTAGCCATTTACTGCTGGGCAACAAGTCACTCCAATATTTATTTTATGGCTTAAAAGAGCAGCCAACATTTGCCCCAAGTCTCTGTAGGTGTCTGGGAGCAGGGGAGCTGGATGGTTCTACAATAGAACAATCAGCTAGCCTAAGAAGTTACATTTCGACAATTTAAAACAATAATTTTAGATTTTAAAACTTGTTTATATGTGTGAATGTTTTGCCTGAGAGTGCATATAGGCACTACATGTGTGCCTGGTGCCTAAGGAAGTCAGAAAAGGGCGTTGGATCCCTTGGAACTGGAGGTACTGATGGTTTTGGGGTGACATGTGGGTCTTGGGAACTGAACCCTGGTCATCTGGAAGAACAGCAATTATTCTTGACTTCTGAGTCATCTCTCTTGTCCCTGCTTTGATCATTTTATATTCAGCGTGAAAAGGAATTATGCATGCACTGGATGGATGTTAGGTGGTAAGAATTATCAGAGCCTGTCTTCAAGGCTGGCTACTACCATCTGCTCTCTTGTTACCAATAATTTCAAGTTTCCCATAGTGTGTGTGTGTGTGTGTGTGTGTGTGTGTGTGTGTGTGTGTGTACACACATACTGTTACACTCCTCTAATTTTGCTTATAATTCGAGTAGAATATTATTCCATAAATCAACTCAAGATATTATTAATATTCTAATAAGTGTATAGTCTTCTACTTCCTATCAGGTCATTATTCTTAACTTTGGACATTGAACATTTACCAAGAATTAAGTCCTTTTGTGCCAAGTACTGACTAGAAAGGAGCATGAACCTAGAAAAGTAGTTTCAGCATCTTCTTCATCCTTGTTAATATGGGCAGACACTCATTACACCACATTTTCTTACTTGGAGAATCTGCCCCAGATTCTACATTGTTGACTTATCTATCAACACCGTGGAGCAGATTTTCCAAATTCATTGTTTATTTAGTAAAGTCAGAATCATATACCTATTAGTTCTTTTCCACATGACTTCCATTTTTTTTCTAAGACTCTCGTCTCAGGACATTAGTTTATTCCATTCACTATTTTTCTTCCTTTGCTCATGTCTTGGCTGAAACCTCCCTATCTTCAGATAGCCTTGCTTAGCTTTAGCTTTTACTTGACATGGTCTAGAGTAATTTGAGAAGAGAGCATCAGTTGAGGGATTGCCTAGATCAGACCAGCCTCTTGGCATGTCTATGGGAGATTGTTTGCTTGTTAATTGGTGTGGAAGGGCTCACCCCATTGTGGGTGGCACCATTCCCTAAGCATGTGGATAAAATCTAGCTGAGAATAATACTGTCTATGAGTCAGCAAACAGAATCCTGCTGCTCAACTTCTTTGACAACAAAGTCGGCTTCCCGGTCAGTGGTAATGTCGTTTGGAATAGCAAGTTATGCCGCCTTTCAAGTTCGTTCACTGAGTTGGTGCCTTGACTTTCCCCATTGGTGGACTGTGACCTGCAATTTTAAGCCAAATAAAGTTTCCCCTAAATTGCTTTTTGTCATTGTTTAATATAATAACATAACGAAACTGCCACATTGGCATTTCCTTGTGGTCATTATAGGAAGGAGATGTTAGCACATGCACAGCATACTGTGTTAATGAAATCTTTACTTATTATATGTCCAATAATTTTCAGTGACTTAATAAGCATCATCCAAGTAGATGCCAAGAATGTTCCCTCCTGTTTGCATCCAAGCCCAGCTCTCTGCTTTGCTTCTGTACTCTGAAAATTGTTAAATATTTTGTGATGCTAATGTTTGCCGTGGAACATGATGTTAAATGGGAAAACAGGACCATGGGGTTTATTTCTTGTGTTGCTCATGAATAATAACACATGATTAATTCTATATTAGCTTTTGACAATATCAGAAGGCCCAGACAATTGCAGCGGTGATTATCACTGCGATAGGCTTTGTCATCTGTTCTTTGAATACAGTCAGTTGCAGCAAAGGTCATAAGGAGGAGAGCTAGTACAATGGGCTTTGGTTGGTCTAGGGAACTAGAAGAGGGTCCCATGTTTAGCAGAACCATTTGGAGTGAGAAAGCAAAGTAGAGAGAACTGGGTTTCTAGCTCTGTTTGTCTTTAAGTTTTTCTTTATGGAGCACAGTAGTAATTTCAAGGAAAGTAAATCACACTGAAAGTACTTTCTAGAAAGAGACATATCATTTACATTCATTTCAATTTTTATTATAAAAGATAGGAAAGTGTCCCAGGATAAGCCTTGATTATTTACCGGAGACTACGAAACCCCGGGGTCTGCTTACTAGCTTGCTCCCGGCATTTCTATTAAAAGTTGACAGTAACTCCCTGTTTAGATGAGTTCTGTGGAACACAGGAGGAAAAGCATGTCCCCTCTTTGCTACTTGGGGACGAATGGCTACACAGGGAAACACACTATTTTTAAAGTCATCGTTAAGGTTTCTGTGCAGCAAGATTATTTTCCTTCCTGGGAAAAACATCGTTTCACTGACAAATCACCAGAATCTACAGTCAGGGAAATAGCCTCACTGCGATGGTTTCTTTCAGCAGTCAGATGCTTTCTTAAGAGCCCAGTAAGTGCTCAAATTGAGCTGCATTTGAGGTCAGGCACATGGTGCTGCCTCTACTTTTGCCATTAATTTATTCACTCATTCATTTTCATTTTTATGAATCAAATCTGCTTCTAGAGAGTTTTGCACATGTACACGATATAAGGGCCGCTATAACCCCCTGCATCTTTATCACCTCTATAACCTCCCTTCCACACAAACTTCTCTCCCATGTTCATGTCTGTTTGGTTTTGTGACCCACTGAGATGGACCAGGGCCATTTGTGTGACTGCGGGAGCCTGATGGGCTCAGCAGAAAGTATACAACTAAAGACAGTGATTTCCACTCTCCTGGAATCAAGTGATAGCCGATAGTTCAGCGGCAAAGGGTCCTGTGAGCCTCCTGTGCCCTTCCTTGACTGATTGCTAATAAGGCTGGTTTTGCGAGGGTCCCATGAGATGGCTACAGTTGTGAGTTAATAATTGCAAAGGTTGTATAGAGTCTAAAAACAGCAGTCAATAGCCCTTTGTCCTATCTCCAGGCTCCTATATACTTCCTGAGCACGCTTCCATAATGTTTCCTGAGCTCTATAGGGAGTGGTATAAATGGCTTGCTTAAGACGTAAGCCATGTCCATTGCTTATTGTCTGCCTCTTGGGATAGCCATGCATCTCTGCATTTACAACCACTGACTATAAGATGGAGAATGAAGGCCTGGAGCTGGTTTTGTTGATGAGTATGAACATAAGTATTTAGAAGGCAGTTTGTGGCTATACTAGTTTAATTAGCCACCAGTAATAAGCTCCCCATAGGGACCTACTGCTTCCTCAGACCGGGATTATTAGCCAGGCTCACAGTGCCAGGTGTGGGCCCTCCTCCTGCCTTCCTGTACAGTGCGCCTCAAATCCAATCAGAGGGCGGTTGGTTACCTTGACAACAGTGAAGCCACTATTGCACAGGTGGGAATATCTTGCCTTTCATTTTGGTTTCCTTATACTCCTGTTATCCTGATTACTTTGAATAAGTAATGTGTGTGTGCAAGTGATCTATGTGCACAATTGTGTGTGCCAATGCACACCTCATGTATGTTTGCATACAACAATCAGGAAGCAACCTCAGGTGCATCCACTTTTGCTTGGGCAGGGAGTTTCATTGGCCTGCAACTTTACCAAGCTAGGTTAAACTGACAGGCTAAGAAGCTTCCAGAATTTCACAATCCATCTGCCCCTGTTTTATCAACTGAGCTATTACCCTGGCTCCCTAATAAATTAGCTCAAAAATAGCAACATTTTCAAATACATGACCTATTTTTCTATATGATCCCTTCAATGATTTTTGTATAGGTTTTCCTAATTTCTAGTCAAACACAGTACAATATTGAGGGTTAATTTCAATGCATCCTGTACCACATTTTTTTTAATATCTTTTATTCTCTTTGTAACCGAACAGTATGGTTACCAGTACTTCATTGGGAAGATAATAATGAAGTTAATCATTTCCCTATAATAGACTTCTAGGTTACTGCCTCTATAATTAACATTACTATGTTTCTAATTAACATTTATAATTAACCCTGGTATGAACACTGGTGTGGACAGTGTTTTAATACTTAAGGTTTTTTTCTAGCATAATTGCTTCCCCAGTGGAAAACACCCTTTCACTGAGGGCTGCTCAGATCACGCAGTTTCATACTTCAGCAGACTCTTCACCCCTGGGAGCATGTCTGGAGGAAGGTTACTTAGCTGGAGGCTAGAAACATTAGTTCCTGAGAAATGGTTGGCAGAGGGTAGACATGTAGAGCCTAGAAAAGGCAAATTTGGAGTTATGTTATAATTTGGCTTTAACTCTGGAGGAAGTGACAAAACCAAATGATTTGGATTACAAGGACAAGAGTAGAAATTGAGGTGAACATGATTAAGGTGTCTGGGTGACCTAAAACAGGAAGTGGCTGCTGGGTGAGACATTGGGAGTGTTCTCTGTCATTGGAAACATCTAATGCCTGCAAAGGACACCAGAGAAGCTTGGGATGCAGAGCTCCCTCTCAACATCCTCTCAATGTCCTTCCTTTGTCCATTTCCGAGCTTTCAGTGTCCTCTTCTATTTCCACACTGAACACCCCCATTTGTCTCTAGTTGTGCTGGGAGTTAGAAGACTTGCTCTGGGGAAGAGAAGGAGAAGGGTTGCAACAACCCTGGCATGAATGGGAATAGAATTTTTGAGGAAAGATTTGATCAGGAATGTAACATTACCGCAAGCTGACCTCTCTTCAGAGTGGTTTTCTTATCACAAGGCAGCTCCTTCCCATGACAGTTTTTCCACAGTAATTTTTTTTTAAATTGCATTTATTTATGTATGTCTGTATTTGTGTGGACAGGCATCCATGATATACATATGGAGTCAGAGAATAACTCGTGGGAGTTGGCTATCTTTTACCACCATGTGAGTCCAGAGATGGATACAGGTTGTCAATCTTGGTGAGAAGCAGCTTCACTCACTGAACTATCCTGTTGAACCCCACTGTATTTTCTTAATGTAGTGTTTAAGTTTTGTTGGAACTTGTTACCCTGTTGCTCAGGACTGAAGTCTTTAGCTTCTTTGTACTCCAAAAGAAATTAGGAAACTAATTAATAGAAGACAGTGGATATATTTACAATCTGGCCAAACATAAGGCCAGGTGAAATCTAATCTTTCCCTACCCTCTCTGTAGCCTTCGTATGAGTTTTAGAAAACCATGAGATGAAGGCCAGAAGATATGTAAATTTAGTTGTGAGTCACTTTAATGGGTCCTTTACTAAAGCAGAGGCCTTTCCATTGTCTTGGTATTTTCTCTATTCAGATTGTGTGTGTGTGTGCGTGCATGTGTAGGGGTATGGGGGAAATGTATGGGTATGAGAAAATGGGGGAAGCCAGAAGAGGGTGTCAGATCTGCTGGAACAGGATCTACAGGAGCCATTTGATATAGATGATAGGAAGGGAACTTGGATCCTCTTAAACACTGAGCCAGCTCCCTAGCACTAAGATACTGGATCTTTGAGAGCGAAGAGTGTCTGGGTTTTCATGGGATGGTGGCTGTAAGACTCCCATTCTGGGCCTGGCAGAGTTCTCTGTTATGTGTAGGACTGCAGTCTTTTCTCTACTTTAGAGGTCAACTTCAAGTTGAACTTCTGCATGCTTGTTAAGCACACTCATTATGCAAATGAGAAAAGGTGATAGCCTAATAGCAGTAGGGAGGGACCCAAGTGTTTGCCTTTAAATAATCTCTCTTCTCCAGTGTGAACTTCAGCATGGATCTCAGTTCCCCTCCCTCCTGGGCTGAGCCAACTCAGAACCCCCACACTGGGGCCAATGACAAGCATTTTTAAAGCAGCTGCAGGATCAAAGCACAGCTGTGGACACACACAAAAAAAGTGACATTTGGTCCACAGGGTGACATATTGTGTTGGTTTTTGTCTCATAAATATATAATTCCATGCAAGTGTAATTTGATCGGCTGGGATGATGAGCTGTATATCTGGTTTCCCTCAAGGATTCGAGACACCTGCGGACTTGTGAATGCCACTTGTCTGGTGGTGGAGCCAACATGGGAAAAGTGAGGCATCTTTTACAGTCATCTGTGGGAGGACCTGCTCTGTTCTATTCTGCTGCCCAGACTTCATGACCTCACCTTGTATTTGTGCTGATGCATTTAGAGGTGCCATTTTTATTTTAATGCATTTAAGACATCCCTGATATGCCTTTCCTCTCTCTTGATGACTTCTTTGTTTGAACAGACATCTCTCTCTGACCTTCAGATTTCTGAGTGTTATTTCTCAACCCCCAACTGACAGAGGTCACATCTGTGTTGATGTTAATGTCTAGTCCTCTGCTGCAGTAAAAAATTCAGTTCTGTGGGAAGTTACATTTTGAACTTTCATAGAGAAGTGATTCTATTAAAATGGTATTTTAAAGGGTCTGTAGGTCCTTTGAAGCTGCAGAATGCCACTCTTAACTGAAAAGAAAAAGGGGGACTATCTGTAGAAATTACAAGGTATGTGACATTCTAGATGACGAGCCTCGGGAACAAAACTCCTTTCGTTCTCTCCAAGAGCTTTCCTTAATCACGAATTACAGTGTATTTATCAAAGCATCAGTTTGTCACTCTCTTTCCCATATCAAAGCATCAGTGTGCCATACCTCTGTGTATAAGGTCAGGTTTAAAAAACTGTTCCTGTTTTCTACAGTGATGGGGATCAAACCCAGGGCCTTCTGCTTGCTAGGCAAGCACTCAACCACTGAGTTATATAGCAACCAATTAGCATTCTGAGACCAGGTCTCAGTGTGTGGCAGAGGCTAAAGGGTCCTTTTTACTCCGTAGGTATCCTCTGAAAACGTGTCTATCGATGCTCACTTGGGATTTTAATCAGTGACAGCCTAGAACATATTATACAAGTTGTAGTGCTGTTGACGTAAATAGAGAAGTTAGACATCTGGGCAAAGTACAATTATACAGTATTAGAGGGCTGCAATTTAGAATTCATTTTCCATAAGTGTTTGAAACACTGCTTTTTGTTAGATCAATTCTTTTTATACAGTGTTAGTTTATTTTTTTAAATATTTATTTGTTTGCTGACCATTTATTTATTTATTTAGTTTTGAGATGTTGTTTTTCAAGGCAGGGATTCACTGTGTAGTCCTGGTGTTCTCGAACTCACTCTGTAGACCAGTTTGGCTTTGAACTCACAGAGATCCACCTGCCTCTGTCTTCCAGGTACTGGGATTAACTGCGTGCTCCATCACCTCCCAGCTTGCAGTAAAAGATTTATTTTTACTCTGTTGTGTTTATGCTTGTATGTAAAAATGGCTGCAGAGCTCCCAGAAGTCAGAAGGGGCAACAGATGCTTTGGTACTCCAGGGTTAGGTCGTTGTGCATTGTGTTGGGAACCAAACTAGGTCCTCTTGAAGACAGAACGTTGTCTTAGTTGCTATGCTATCAATTCTCCAGCCACTCTTCTATTATGCATATAGATATAGATATAGATGTAGATGTAGATATAGATGTAGATGTAGATATAGATATATTGTGTGTGCCTATTATAATACACATACATGTGTGTGTTTATCTGTTATTTTATAATGATATTCATTTTATAATATCACAAGCCATTCTTTAGGATGGAATGTGCTTATTTCTTTGTTCAGTGCCTCAAGTATTTAATATTTACCATGTACTCACAGAGTCTTGATGTTGAGTACTAATCTAGGCATAGAAAATGAAAAGAGAACATGTTAGCTTTTACACTGAGTCATAAATTCTTGTTTGGACGATTCAGAGGTCACAGAAATGTTGGTAGGGCTTTCAGAAATGTGCTTACAGTGTATCCTAATACCTCAAATAGGCCATCTAGTCCATGTCAGTAACAGAAACACCCTCTTCTAGCTGTGTCTAAGGGACCCTGCACTTCCTGTTGCCACCTTGGTGCTAAGTGTTGGCTGCTTTGACTTCTCTGAAGGTCTTGGGTCTACATGCAGTTCAGAACTCTGCCTTGTCTGTTTTCCACGATCAGCATGTTGAGAAATAATGCATTTCCACCTACAATTGTCCAATGAATCTTCTTTTCTCTTACCCAGTTTCTGCCCTTATAATGGAGACTGATGGGTTTAAACATTCTTTCCAGAATGGAATAGTTTTAAAGACTATCGTAAATAGTTTTAATGAACTGTGGGTAACAGTGAAATCATTTCACAGAAGAGATCCATCCTATTGCTGTTTAATTAAATTCTCTCTGCTGGTGGAAAGTTCTCTCTCTCTGGTGTTTTCTTTAATGCATTCACGATGCATCTGTCTAGGCTCCCTCACTAGAGATATCTTTCATTATAATCCACTTATCTAAGTTTGTAATTAAACTTCCCAATGTAAAATTTCTGATGGCAAATTGCCAGGTTATCCAGTGAACTTCTGTCTTTCTCTGAGAGAAAACACTCTTTAAAAATTTGGGTTTGGTAGCGTGGCCAGTTTATCATTTTTAAAGCATTTGTTTGCACTATTTGTGGGGATATAAATCAAGACAGACATTATGCAAACAGACACCTCAGAAAACCAAGAAAGGAAATAACATAAATGCAGCTATTCTACTCCCTGGGCGTATATCCATGGGAAATAGAATGAGCATGCCAAAGATGCCTGCACTCCATTTTCAGTGTCTTGCCTCCCTCCACAGCATCCACAATAGCTCAGATATGGAATCACCTGAGGTGTGTATCAATGGATAGATAGAAAAGGAAATGTGGTGCATTTATACCATGCTAGGGCAATGATAGATGAAATGTGTTGCATGACAATTGCTTCCAGGCTGTTTGACTTTGTTCATAACATTAAATCACAAAAAGGAATTAAATCTTATTATTTGCAAAAGCATAGGTGGAAATGAAAAACATTGTGTTATGATGAGTATATATATTATATATATATATATAGATATGTATATATATACATATAGAGACATATATATATGTGTGCGTGTATATACATTTATATATACACACACACACACACACACACACACACAGAGAGAGAGAGAAAGAGATACAGTGTGTTCTCACTCACACATATAGCCTAATGCACTTGATTTCATAAAAGCAGACCATGGAATGTGGTCTTTGGAAGAAGGATAGATAAACATGGGGATAGGTACACAGAGATGTGGGATAATGGGTACCAAGATATTGTTTGACAAGATAATTTATGGAGACATACCATCCTGTAGGATGACTATAGTTCACAGTAATTTATTATTTCTGTTAGAACAACTATACAGCAAGAGTTGGAAGTTTAGTAACATTAAGAAATGATAAATGGTTAAGGAAATAAAAATGCAGATTGCCCTGGTTTGATCACTGTGTTTTATATGCCCATATCATACTATGCCCACAGATATTTAATACTCAGAAATATCTGCTAATATGCATAGACACATATTTCTAATGAGGCATGGTAAGAAAGAGTGGCTTCTATTTAGCATTAAGGATTTCTATCCATGCCTGTGAAATGGGTAGTGGGTAGTATTGATTAGATAAACATATGGGTGATCATAAGATAGGGAAATGATAAATAAAATATACTTCACAACAATTTCATTCAGACTGGATATTTTTGTTTAAGGTATCTACATGCCATGTTGCTAAGACTTCATGAGTGTAGTTTCTCTTATCTTTCTAGAAGATACAATCTGACAGTGAGCTCCCTGTTCTCTTAGGTACAGGGTTGTGTTGTACGTTTATCAGTCTGGACAGGGCTTTATAGCTCTTCATTCTGTCTGGAAACTTGTGGTTTTCTGTAATAGCTGCTATTTGTTGCAAAGAGAAGTGTCCTTGATGAGGTATGAGAACTATACTTGTCCATGGGAAAAAGGATAAGTACTTAGAATGCAGTTAGGGATTATGCTGTTTTAGTAAAGTGGCACTCAAAGACCCATGCCATCACTAATCTCAAGTAGTTAACTAGATTTTAAATATTGGGAAATGGTTTCCTAAATTAGGAAAAATTAGGGAATGCTTAATGCATGGCTTCCCTGATTGAATGGGATATAAGCCCAATTACAGAGCTGCTGGTTACCACCAAGGCATGTGAGCCACTAGTGTACCCTTGGGGGTATAGTCCTATGTTGACTATTGCAGTTTATAGGACTCACAGCTTAGTAGGATTATTGACTGATGCTCTCCCTTGGAAGCTGACATGGCACAATGAAAGCTAGTCCTCAGGGATGCATCTTTCAGGTCAGATCCAATACTACTTTTCTGCATCCTTCGTCCTTACTGCATTGGACACGCCTTCAACCTTTGGGGGAATCCAAATGGCAACTGCAATAGCTTATGATATTTTGGGAGTTGCTTGGATATTGCTAATCAATAGCTTGAATGCAGATTTCTGAATCTATGCTCTTGGGAGGAGGCCATTGCCAGCCAAGATAGGAAATTTTTATTTAAGCCATATCTATCTATATCTATATATCTATATCTATCTCTACCTCTATCTATATCTATATCTATATCTATATCTATATCTATATCTATATATATATATATATAGAGAGAGAGAGAGAGAGAAACTTACATGTATTATATGTATTTAAGGTAGACAATGGTATGAGACCTTATGAAATTTCTGACATCCTTACTACTATTTTATCCTCCTCTTCCCTTCTTCTGTACTTATTTCCCTTCATCTTCACTATTAAATGGTTCATATTTTTCCCCATCTATGACCTGACATTGGAAAGAATGACAATAAACGTGCTATTGTTGGAAGTGGAAATCTCAGGATGCCTCAAACCTAGACAAAAAGGTACAGGCAACCGAAGAATGCTGAGAGCAGGAGAAATGGTGTTTCCCAGGGAAGAACCCACCAATTGGTACCCAGTACCAAATTTCAGCCCTGAAAACAAAACTACACATCCCTCACATGTAACATTACACAAACTGAGCATTTGTATTTATGTATTTAGGAAGGTGTGTGTGTGTGTGTGTGTGTGTGTGTGTGTGTGTGTACACAATAAAAAAATAGCTTTGAAAGAAAGGGGGTAAATATAGGAAGAGTACAAAGGAAGAAAATGATGTAATTATCTAAAAAACTATAATAAAAATCTACAATCACACATATGTATATATGCATATAAATGTGTACGAAGTCCAAGAACTAGAAAGGAGACCAATAGAGACTCAAAAGACTCAAAAGGCATTGAGGGGCGGGGCTAAAGGACATAGGAGACTTGAGAATGGAAAGGAGATGGAGGACAGAGGATACAAGGGAAGGTGAGGGGATGGGAGGGAACCCGTGGAGGAGAATGTGCTGAAGTGCACGTTGAACATGCTGTAGAAATACTTAGAATTTCACATTCTCATTTGAAAACAATGGAAAAGTAAACTGACATCCATACACAGGGTATATGCTTTCTTTGTATTTATTTTGATAAATTTTTAATTTAAATTTCAAACAAGTTTGTTTTACATGTCAATCCCAGTTCCTTCACCCGCCCATCCTCCCCTATCCCCCTCCCCACCAACCCCATCCCATCCCCTTTCTGCTCCCCAGGGAGGTGAGGCCTTCCATGGGGGACCCTCCCCCATGTGTCTAGGCTAAGGGAGTATCCCTCTATGTGGAATGGGAAAGTCATACTCTTAAATGTGGTCAGCTTTGAAGGTGCTATTTAAAATATTACAATCTGTCTTCTTTGATTAGTATTTTTGCTACAATAAAAAAATTTTAAAAGGAGTCTATGAGTTTCTTTTAAATTTTCTTTTTTTGAGGGGTGTTGCTTCCCTTCAGATTTGACTCTGTTGCTTTGGGAAGTGAAAAGGACACAATATGGGAAATGATCTTACCATGTCTCCTGAGTCTAATGAGTTTCTTCTTAATGGTTGACATGGAGCCATAGTGAAAGCTTATAAAAGATAATGGGAGTGACTGCTGGAGAATTTCATAGGCTTATAAACATGTTATTATTTTGATGTCAACTGTGGACACATTTTTCAATTGCTTCCTTTGCAACATTAGATGCATAATTAATCAGGAGAACACAAAGCTTGACTTAGTTTAACCAGATAATTGTCTTGGCATTAAATATTTAGAATCTTACACTGTAGAAAATATTAATGAGTAATTAAATATTTTTTTAATTTTAAAGGTCAATATCATTTAAAAGGATGATGTGATCGCATTCACACAGTCTAGTTTTATTAATAAGGGTCTTCGGTACAACTAAATGTAATCTTACATAAATCATGCTGCAACCTTCACACATGTGTGTATATTAAGCCACATATATTGAAAGTGATTATTACATTCATCCATGCCTCTTCAAGCAAGATATATCACAAAATAGACATAATCACATATCTCTTTTACTTATTTCTTAAACGACATACAGAAATGTTTATATTCATTTTCTTATTCTTTCTAAAATGTTTTCAAATTAAACTTATTTTCATTTTTAATTAACCTAAACTCCTTTAACAGATTATATATGTATATATATATATATGTATATATATACATATATATACATATATATATATAAAATGCTATTCCTATTAAATGATTGCACTTCTTATTTTCCTTCCTTGCAGTATCCTCATCTTGAGAAAAAAAAGTAGGCAATGTACTACTTTTTCCATTGCTCTGATTTGAGGGCAGGTAGAATAAGACTATTTTAAAAGAGCAAGTAATTTGTCAGCTCATGGGTAGAGAGTTGTGTAACTATGGAATTGGTTTTACTAAGCATGGGAGGGAAAATTGAGACGTAAAGTCAAAGGCATCCCAAAAGTTTCCACACTTTATATTTGCACGTGAGAGACCAGATCTCCTGATGCAGTGACTCTAAATTTGAGAGACAGGTGGCATGTCAGGATGAGTACTGGGCCTAGTCCTCTTGTGGACATGTGACACAGTTATTGACATGTGAACACTGAGTCAGAACTGGTCTGTGGTTGTGCAAGAGTCAAGGACTCTGCTTCTGATCGTGTGTAAAGGGTTGGCTCTCAGATGTCCATGTGGACATGCATAGTGTGGGTGTAAAGACCCCATCAGTGAAAAGGTTATGGGGATGGCTATGGGAGTACATGCATGGATAGAGAAGAAGAGGAATTGGGGTATGTGCTATTTAAAGCTGGCGGACAGCAAACAAAGTTGGGAATGGGAAGGAATCTGAGGACAGAGCCAGAACCACACAAATATGAATGTCAAAATGAGGAGGATGTGCGAATGGTGTGGGACAGGGAGAGGATGCCAGAGAGAAGGAGCCAACATGAGAGCTTCACAACTCATCTCAAGTGAAGAAAGTGGGGGAGAGACTATGAAGTCCTGAGGAGAGGATTTTATGATTTTGCATGAGGCTGTTTCTATGAGGTTAGAAATCTACAAGAATGTTTTGAAGGTAATCTCAGAATGATGTAGGATGTAGACGTAACTAGAAGGTTTCGTCTTTAGCGTGTTCTTATCTAACTAACTTTGGCTATTTGAACCAGTTTATTCTCATAGGAGAAACTGAGTTAGCTTACAAGAATAATTCCTCCTTTCTTTGGTCAGCAGCCACAGGTTGATCAAGAGAAAAAAACTATTCCTATAGTGTCCTTGTGTGAAATTATCGTCTTGAAGGAAGTATGCCTTTGTGTCATGGAGAAGCACCGAAGAAAATTGTCAAAAGATGTAGGTAGATGAGGAGGCCAGTGTGTAGGATAAATCAGCTTGGTCTTCATAGAAGCAGGGCCATTTGTGTTCAGATTGAGCAGAACATGTGATATTGTCACTTGCAACCCTTGTGAGGTGTGTTTCAACCTGCATAAGTGGAAGAGACAGTCACACCAATTGTCTATAAATGGATCTTCTCTGCCAAGGGATTCAGACACCATAGGACTTAGGATTTACCTTCAACTTACATTAGGGGAAGCATACAGAAAGAGGTGTGCCAGAACAGAAGCAGGTTTTTCTTAGAAAGCAGAAAATTTAGAAGTTGGTAGTCTCAAACAGTAGTTTGGATGAAGAAAGCAGGGTCCTGGGATTCTTCTGTGTTCCCCTTCATGATCAGCATGTGACATCCATCTTCCCAGTCTGAAGATAGCATCCATATTTTGCAACAAAAAAAAGAAATAAAGAAAATAAAGCATGTAACATGAATAATAAAAGCCCAGAGACTGATATTGGGGCTCAAGCTTCAGGCTGAAGATCAGAAAAGTAAAGCAGCTGGCCACTAGCTCTTACCTCAGGCTGAAAGGGCTGTACTTTCCTCAGCGTGGCTGGAGAATAAATCTCCCCACCAAACCTCACAATGCAATCCTGTCTCCACCAAGTCTCAGACTCTAATCCCAGGTTGCTGCCTCTTCTTTTTATACTTCTCAAATCCTGGGATTAAAGATGTGTGATCCCAAGTGCTGAGATCACCTCTGTGTGAGCTGTTTGACTGGATGAATTTTGTGTAGCTCAGTGTGGCCTTGAACTTACAGAGATCCATCTGCTTGTCTCTTCAGTCCTAGGATTGAAGGGTTTGCCACCACCACCTAGCTCTATGGCTAACTAACGTGGCTGCTGGGATTAAATGTGTATATCGCAATTGCCTGGCTCTGTGACTTGTGGCTTGTGGCTAGCTTTGCTTTCTAAATCTTCAGGCAAACTGTTAAATCCTAAATAATATATCACCACAAAAGCAGTCAATTGCAAGGGTCTGTCGTTTCTTCCAGGGAAATGTATTTTTTATTGAACAAGGGTGGTATCCATACTTTTGACCCTGCAGTATATAGATTATATGGCTGGGTTAACACCAGTATATCTGGCAATATGATTTTCTCTTCTTTTTTAAAATAAATAGTTCTGGAAGAAATGGAAATACAGATATATATTGATTTACTACTAAGTTGTAGTTTTGGTTAGAAAATCCATTTCAACCCTTTTTTTTTTTTTAAAAAAAAATTATGTTATGTCCTCTGGCAAGAGTTTGTACAAAAAGAAGTAGGGTATTAGTATAAATAGTTTTCAGATTTTCTTATTCTATGATGCAAAACTATTTCAGTTATTAATGTGTTTATATTAATAACTGACATATGTGTATATTTGTATTTGAAATACATATATATTTAATTGCAAATATCCACATAATAGATGCTTACATTGATGTTAGTAGAATTCTTTAGGGAGATACAGAAAGTTCCCATCTGCAGATATTTACATGTATGCTTATAATATATATTTGCAAATATTACATGCTTATATTCGATATCAATAGGGTTTTGAGTGAGCCGCAGAGAGTGCCATCTTCAGTCCGCAGGGTCAGTGCACTCAGTGGAAGAGGCTAGTGGTTTAAAGCCATGGGGACATTAGCAATCACTGTGTCATTCTAGACCCGAGGCCATACTCCCATATAATAGAGACGATAGCTGTTTTCTCCTTCAAAGTGCTGGTGTGAATCTTTCATTGGACTCGAGCTACAGAGTGCTCTTAACTCTTCAGAGAGATATATTTACAAGATGGACAGGCTAAAAACCCATCTTGATGCCTTTGCTGCAGAGCAAGACTGAGCTTGATGCTTCTTAACATTCAGGAATTCGGGAAGCTGAGGCAGTATGATTGCTGGGGGTGTGAGGCCAACCTGAACTACATAAATAGTTTTGGGTTAACCTGGGTAATAAATAGTGTGAACTCTGTCTCAAAATGAACAAATCCACCAACCAGCCCAACAAGCCAGCCATTCCTTATGCAAAGCAGAAGTGAGGGTTCTTCCGAATGCTGAGAAAGACAAACAACCAATTCCACTGGCTACTCCACAGGGAGCGCTCACTATCTAGTAGAACCATAACGACACACTTCCTGTTTACTATTTCATTCTAACTTCTTCCAAAAGGATGAGAAGATAGCTGTCCTCATTTATAGTTAAGGATTTTGAAGACCCGAGGTTGTTGGGTAACCTGAAGGGATCCCTTGGAGTGACAATGAACACAGATGGCTGTAGTGCCAGTTCAGTGACCCAGCTTATTGAACGTCTTCTGGCTGAGGTGATCAAGTTATTATTCAACATCCTTATGATTATTCTCAACCCCCCAAAACAGGGATAATTGCATGTCATGTTTTTTTTATGGACATTAAGTAACATGACAGAGTTTTCCTTGTATAAGCCTCTGAGAGGACCCATAAAGTTGCAAAGGATCTTTGCTTCAAAGGGCATGGCAAATGGCTCCTGTTGCTGTTACACCTCCAGCATAACATAATTTTATCATAGCTAAGGCACTTTCCTCTATTTTTCTTGCTCTTTCATTTTATTTATGGTGAATTCCTGCACGGCTTCTGAAGGACAATACTTGTTTCTGTCCTTTCAGTGAAGACCAGTAAGGTCTCTCACAAGCAGCTTGCCATCTCCGTGAGCTTCACTTCTCAAGGAGTACCCCACACCTTGGTTTTCCTCACGTCTAAAATGAAGTGCTGACATGCGTACTGCAAATGTTCTCATGCATGTGGAAATTGCACACGACTGAACGTGCTGCTTTTCAGTGGCGTTCTTAGGACACTGCGTAGTGTGGAGAGATGCATTATGGTACATGAAATAGAGCACATGACATTGTGATGAGGCTTCATCAACCCACTCATCAGCTATCTTGGCTGAGCCATCTTCTCCATCGTGAGTGTGAGATGGTGCTCTTTGGAAATGCGTAACCACAGGAAGCTTGGCTCCCACTCAGCCCTATTCCTTCAGGCTGAAGGTAAACTGGAATAATTTCTATGTTTTTTTTAAGTTTGTACCTTTTAAATATTCAAGGACTCTGATGATAAGAATGCAGTTAGGGGAAAATAAAATGCATAAGAGCCACACACTTTTCATAGGCTGAATGGCCTTTGTGTGATTAGAAAGTTGAGGTGAAAAGGAGAAACTGTGTTTCTTATTTAGTATTCAACATTTTTCACGCTCTCCTTGCAAATATACCCTGGGTGCTAAGAGATATAGTAAATAAGTCGATTTTGAAATACAGCAACCTCTGTAATGTAAATTATTCATATCATCATGGGTGGTGTCCCCAGCATAGCATATTTTATCAGTTAAAGCATTTTTTTTCATTCCTGTTATACAAACAGAAGAATGGATTCTCTTGTTCTTTTCTATTCCCTCATTGTGTTCATAGTGAGCTCTCAAGTCACTATGTGTAAGAGTCACCACCACTGTGAGCCAGAGAATGATTTGATGAGTTTCAAGCATTTGAGAGAGGGAAGAAAAGGAGACAAATCTGTGTTCAAAATCCATCCTGCATGGCCTACCGTAGTCACATATGAAATGATGCATCTTGACTCATAGTGGATCTCCATACAAACCAGGTTTCTTTAAGCTGCTTTGAGAAAAAATGAATTATTAGATATAGTGGAAAAGGATTAAAAACACCCAAAACTTGTGGGTCTTTGGAAGACTATCATTGCTGTGGTGTCATTACAGAACTCTGCTGTATGTTCTTAAATGTTTTCTTTGGATTTTATTGTTGTTACTTTACATCTATTATATGTTCCCTACAGCTATGATGCCTTGTTTATTGGTGATAGCTAAGACATACACTGATCAGGGAGTATGGGAATCTCAAAGCTATTCATCCTGGAGATTTTAGGCTCTGAGGAGTCATCAACCCTAGGTAATCACAGAAGGAGGCCTCAAGGTAGTGGGTCCCTTTTTAAAGTCAGGATTGGACTTCATGCCCATGAGCAGTTCCCAGAGGAGATGAAGGCTCAGAGTAAGCTGTATTGAGATAATATTTTTCCAAGTAAGTTTCAAAGATTGGTGCAGAATTGGAAACAATAGAATATGGATCCATGGCTTATCATTGTGTCTCCTGCATGGTCTCACTAGAGCTCATAATCAATTGTGATCTCTGTCTGACCTATTTACAGCCATTTTAAAGGGAGCAAATATACTTCCCTTTAGTTCACATTTGAATGATATTCATCTAGTTTTACATATAATAGATGTATGAGAATGTGTCATACTAATGAGAACAGGCAGAGCCACCTGTATTGTGACAGTTTTGTATCAAGAAAAGGCATGACTTCAGTAACAAGTTTGTCTTTCTAGATAATTCTTTTTGATTAACTTTTACATCCAAAGCTTACTCCAAAACACAATCATCATTTTTATTAAATTCCATCTGACATGACACTGAATCAGACACCCTCATTGTATAATACTCAGCTCATTTGCTTTTTCCAAGGTATATTTTTTACCCTTGTAGGAGTCATGAAAATGTTTGTTATTTTAGGGAGCAACATAGTTTATTCTACTTTCTCAGCAGAGTAATTAGTGCTGATGTCTTACTACAAATGTCCAGACAAGTCTTCTATCAAATCTATATTATACAATTAATTTGTATGTAAGTTTGTAGAAAATATATTGTTTTCTGAGTGAAATAATAGTCTAGATTCTTTGGAAGTGTCTATTGAGACAGAAGACCTAGGCAGATTTTAACACATCATGACACATCTAGGCTTGGTGGTCCATGTTTCTCAATCCCAGCTCCTGGGATGTTGAGGCAGAATAGAGAGCCTCTGGCTGAATTCTGTCTCCTCTTAATCTCCAAGAGCTTTCCCAGCTCTCTCAAGTTCCACCAACAGATTGGGAGGGAGAACATATCTCCTAATTATGGTGTGTGTGTGTGTGTGTGTGTGTGTGTGTGTGTGTGTGTGTGTGTGATATTCACCAGAGCTGGCAGTTAGAACATGTTCATATATCCATGTTGCCTCAGACACTGACCACTAGAATTCTGGAAAAGAATTCACAGCCAGAACAATCTACCAATTTCAAAGTGTTTCTACTTGAGAAAGGGATCTATTTTTCTGATTCACAAAAACATATCATAAGATCCCTTTGTGGCTTTAGGAAAAAAACTGAATTTTGGTATCCATGATGCCCAAACTTTAGCAAAGGTACAGTTATGATGGATAATGTCTTTGGTTCTTTTCATCAAGGGTGTGTGCTCAATTCAGTTGCCAAGGACAGAAGTTGCAGATCTGAGTGTTGTAGTGCCTCTAAGAAGTCATGAAGTCTACTAATAGGCCATGCTTGACAAATAAACAGAGAACAAGTGGAATCATTTATTTCAGCAAGAGCCCTCCACTTTTACTGCTCTCAGTACTAGTACGTGATATAGAAGTTGTCTTTTGAAACATTTTCTTCATCCCAGGATTAAGTCAGGCCACCAGAAAGCTGGGTACTCAAAGTTCATTGCTTGGCTATTTCTAGGATTTGTCTTACTCATTTGTGCTTTGCCACTGCGTGCTTGGTATATGCTGTGAATACCATGAGACTGTCTCAGATGCCACCTGGTGTTTTGTCAGTTCTATTTGCTGATGTGGTATTCAGCATCACCTGTATTTATGAGGAGCACTGGGTAAATTCTACACGTGTGTAGGAATAGAGCAATGGCTCCTTATAAGGAAAAAAGGAGGTGTCTTGGTTTCATTAGCTATGATTTAAAAAAAAAAAACCCGTGAATGAGCAATTCAGGGTAGAGAGGTTCATTTTAGCTCACAGTCCAGGCTAGAGTCCATTGCCTTATAAAGGTCACAGTAGGAGCCTGAAATGAGTCACAGCCACAATCAGGGGCAGAAAGAAATTACTCCATGCATGCTTAATGCTCACCTAATTATTTCCACTCTAGTCCAATGGAGTCCAGATACTCAAACTAAGGATTTGTGCCACCCATATTCAGAATGGGTCTTCCATTAATCCAACAAGACAATCCTTCACAGATATGTCAACAGACAACTCTGAAGTAGAGAATGCTCTAGATAGTTAGAACTGAGTATCACAAGAGATGTCACATGTAACTTTGTATACGAGGACCTCAAGATTATAGCAGCCATTTCTTCCTCATTCATTGGTAGGATGCTTATAGTCAGAGTCGCCACTGTTTTTTTAAAATAACTTTGTTGGGTATCAGGGTTAATAATGTTTACCTGTAAGACTTTTATAGTATTCAGGCTACTTTTGACTCTTTGACCCTATCTATCTATCTACCTAACTACTATCTATCTATCTATCATCTCTGATATCCATCTCTATCATCTATTGATTTTTCAACTATGTATTTTCTATCTTCCTATCATCTATCTGCCATCTATCTATTATTTATATACATATGCATATTGTTTGTGAGTATATATTTTTTCATAATCAAATATCAAGGTCATTTCCATTCTCTTCCACTCTAGGTGTAATATTCTTCGATATAGAAAAATTCTGTCTCAAACTGGGATTGTAGTGAATAGGTACATTAACATTTGTCTAGCATGCCTAAGATCCTGAGTTCTGCGTCTATCACTGCAAAAAAAAACTATCCAACAAACACATAGAATTACAACAGGTTTTATTTATCCAACAACATATTATTTGAATCTTCCTTTTCAAAGCTGTGCCTAAAAAGGTTTTGCTTTCTTAGTGACAGGAGATCCCCTGTCGATATGTTTGAATTTTATATTTTATTATCCTGTTTTCCTCTTACCTGCCATGTCCAACCCTCCACTGCATGTTTTCTGCCCTGTCTATCTCCTAGTTCTCAAATCTCCCCTAATAGTTTTACTTATCTGTAGTTGCTGGAACTGTTTCATCAGCTGCATAACCCTGACACCCGGCTTATCGAGCCCAATTCACTAGTGACTGATTATGCGCACTAATCTTAGTATTTGAAAGTTCTTTACTGTTTCAAATTTCCCTCCTGACATTCAAGGCCCTTTACAGCTTGGTCCCTAACCTGTATTCCAAATCTCATCTCCACCCGTTCCTCCATCCCCTTCATGTCCTTCAAAGCAACTACCCACTTAATCACCAGTCCCTGAACACAAACATAGCTGGCATTCAGTGCCTTATTCTCTCTGATGTGTCCTTATTGACTCCTTCAAGCCCTTATGGTTCCCGAAGGCTCTTCTCAGATACTGTCTTGGGTATTTCCCCATGTTTCCTCCCAGCAATGGCCTCATCCCGAGTCATTCGTTCACCACCGTTAGAGATGCTTGCTCCTCACCCTCTTTGGGTCTTAGTAGCACATGCCAATTTGTCTCCTCAGTTGTGAGCCCCTCACGGAATGTGTCTGAACAGAAGGAAGCAAATTTTTGAGGGAGCCTCCAAGCTTGATTACTTTCACGAATAAAACACGATGTAATGGGGCATCTGTCACATGGTCACAGGGAAGTCACTTGCAGTCAGAGCACGTCATGATGGCCAAACAGTGGCACTCACCTGTCTTTCTCTTGCTTTCAGGATTAGGCAAGTGAAGACACCGAGAAACCTGAAGAATGTTCCCAAGGAGTGATCTGGCTGTCACTCACTGGGTTCTGAGGAGCATGAGGAAGCTCTTTCTGGTGTTTTCTCTCCTGCTGTCCCAAGCAGCTCATCTGGAAGGCAGGAAGGACAGTCAGTACATCTGGAAAACAGGTAAGATTGTCCTGGCTGTTCAATTGTCTCACAGTCATTTGGGAGATTATTCCTGTCATATTTATGGGGTAGTGGGCAATACCCAGACAGCAAAATTAGACTCTTTGTTATACAGTTCACATTAAGTTTATTAAAGATTTGTTTTTATATTTATTTATGTACGTATTTGTTATTTGTGTGTGTGTGTGTGTGTGTGTGTGTGTGTGTGTGTGTGTGTGTGAGTGTGTGTGTGTGTACATGACTGTAGAGGCAATAAGAAGGTACCATAATCCCTGGATCTTGAGTCACAGATGATTGTGAGCTGATCCCATGGGTGGTGGGGACCAAACTTAGGTCCCCAGCAAAAGCAGCAATCACAGTTACCAGCTGAGCCATTTCCCCATCCCCTTAAATAAGATTTTCATTCCTGCAGTGATACTTGTTATTCTTTTGAATTTTTGTGTTGTTACCAACTACAGTTATCCTTTCCACAGTTATAGCTACTTCTGTTTTGCCAACTATTTCTCAAGTAAGAAATGAAATGTGACATCTGAGTAGAGATTTCGCCTCAACTGAAAGGCTTTGGACCAGTTTTGTATATGTCTTTCTTTCAAGGTTCAAACCAGTCAGCTCTTTATTGTTAAATACCATCTAGTACAGATCATTTACATGTGGGCTTGGGAGCATGAAGAATTTCCTAACACAGCCTGGAGAGATGATGCATCGGTTAAGAGTTCTTGCTGTCCTTGCAGAGTACTCAAGTCAGTCCCCTCTCCCATTCCATGTGGCTCACAACCAAATGCAACTCCAGCTCCAGGGCATCCAACACTTCTGACCTCCAGAGGCTCCCACATGCACACACACACACACACACACACACACACACACACACACACACAACACACTTTTTAAAAATCTTAAAAACAATCATCTAAACAACTCTGCTTATGGGTGGTGACAGCAGATCTCTTACTGTATTTAGAGGCCCTTATCTATCTTGCATGCAGTGTATTATTCGTTTATGTACAAGAATTGATTTCAGGCTTTCAAGCTTATATATAACTTAAACTCTCTAACTATATCCTTAATTTGCCTGTGTAAAAGATTTGTTCATTTTCCTTTCCAACTATAATAACTTAATAGCTTAAATTATGAACCCCAAACATAGTATTGTTACTCTCATATGGCTCTTTGTATCTCTAATGCTTTCTTTGTTATGGATTTTAATTTTCTTCAAGTTTCACAATCACATCATTTACAACATTTATTACTGTTTCAAGAGTCCATTCTTGCAAGTATAGATAACTTATACACTTAATATCCTGGAAGGGGAATGGGGTGGTGGAGAAGATCTATGATACTCACAGAGTTTTCATTTCGGTCCCATCATCTGTAAATTAAATAGACTGCGAACATATTGTCACCATGGAAATATGTATAAAAGTGATATTCATAATATTTAAATGACTTTGCAAAAATGAAAGTGAATTATGTTTCAAAGTATATTAAGTAAAAAAAAAATCCCACTTCCATTAGAGATACAGTCTGGAGAAAACTTAATTGCATTAAAACCTCTATAAATTAATTTAATTGTGGGCTCCAATACTACATACAGTAGTGATTTGTGGTTTTATTCCCCCACATGGTAGTATTGCCAAGCTTTGGAGATAGTTTTTAATTCAACATTGCATTTCTGTAAAGGGGACTATATTGTTTAATCACAGAAGTCAAATAATTTTTGTATGTGTGGCATGTATGTGAGTGAAGGCCAGAGAGCAGCTTAATTTGTTATTGTGCTAGGACACACTAGTTAGGGTAGGGTGAGTACTAGCGCACTCCAGGAATCTTCCCAATGTTGGGATTGCAAATGTGTGCCACTGTGTCTGGTCTTCCTGCCTTCTGCCTTCTGGGGAATCAAACTCTTGACCTTGGCAAGTACTTCTCAAAATGAGCCATCTCATCAATTCAAAGTCTATGTAGCTACCTTACTGTCTGATGTTCTCTGAGAAATGCAATTAAAATGGAAAGTAGCAAACCTGCAGCATTAATGAGATGTGTTAGGAAAATGAGATTATTTAGAAGAAAATTTATGTGTGTGTTTTCTAAAAGTAAGCAATTGAGTTTCTAGAGAGGGAAATCTTTCCAGAAGACACAGGCATTGTGCAAAATAAACACCCAAGTGAATAAGCTCATTTTCTGCAGTGACTATTCCTCCTCTTTCTAAGCCAGTGGCTCTCAACCATTATGATGCTGTGACCGTTTAATACAGTTCCTTATGCTGATCCTCAGCCATAAAATTATTTTCATTGCTACTTCATAATTGTAAGTTTGCTACTGTTATGAATTGTAACATAAAACTCTGTGTGTTGTGATGGTCTTAGGTGACCCCCGTGAAAGGGTTGTTCAATGCCCAAAGATGTTGAGACCCACAGATTGAGAACCGCTATTCTAAAGTAAAGTGACCATCACTAAATGACCATCAACCTGGAAAGCAGACAAACATCAGCAGTGAAAAATCAAAAGCAAGTCCTTGCTTGAGTAAACACTTTCTTTCATACAACTCAATCTTTACATTTTTTGAAGCTAGCCTTCATCATATCATGAGTTCTTGATAGATATTACATATTAGGTTGCACATGCTAGTCTCATCTTTTAAAAGTTGTGTAGTATTCTTTTGTATTCTTGTTTAATTGCTTGACATCTCAGAGGTTTCTATTTTTTGCTATTATACACAATGCTGATGTGGATAAGGTATTATTTTAAAAGGAAGTTATTTTGAGAAGTTATCACATCCTGTGGAACAATTTGGGGTCAAAGACTTTAAAGTTTCCTTTAAGACTTTTGTTTCTGATACGCCCATGTGCTTGAAGGCAGGTGCTCACGAGTATGTATGCATGTGCATGCGCATGTGCACACACATGCACATGCATGCACACGCACACACGCACGGACACACACACATGTATGCACACACATGCACACACACATATGCACACACACATATGCAACCATGTTTATTAGATTTCATATAAAAACTTTTGTTGTTGAAATTATATGGTATGTTATCAGATTTATAAACACAGATGAATATAGGTCCAATGTAACCTGGAATCTGGACAAATTTTTCTGGAGACATGGGTAAACATATTTTACACTAGAAACCTGGAAATCATCTTTCTGGTTTATACTGGATTCTATCCACTTAAAGTCCCTGCTAATCTTCACTGATTTTCTCCCTAATCAAAAGGTGAAATGTCAGTTAACTTCCTCTGAGTGAGAGGCATGTCTGGGTAAGTTTTGGCTTTGGAAACACTCGACTGATGACAGGGAAGTTTATGCTATGTTGTTAAGGATCACTGCACTAAGGGAGCCTGGTTAAGTTGCAAGTTGTGGAGTGGCTGATCTGCCAACACTTCCCAGCACCTGGCCTCACCATGAGGACGTCCCATTGTATTCAGTGTCATACAGCCAATTACCCACGCCTGAGAAAGAAGGACCCTCCACCATGAGGGTCAGATACAAATTGAACTTGCTTATCGTTTTAACTTACATCTGTAGCTATTTGTAAGTACCTGCTTTGTTAAGGTGAGGGGGGGAACCAAAGTCTCTGAAGCCACAAGAAGTATTTACTTCATACATTCTTGGTAGTGGTTTTGAGAAGTGTGCTCATTTCTTTAATATTTGCTGAGTCCTTTATTCTGGGCAGTGTTGCCAGGGTGCAAAATACATAAAAAAATGAGAATGAACCAGATCATCGGTTCTTAGAAGCAGCAGTTAGAAAATACGTGGTATAGTCAATCAGAAGTGACAAGAAGCAGAGCATGCCGGCAAGGTGGGAGTAAGTGAGACTGGGAGTCTGAGCAGGCTGTTTCTGGAGCACTTGATGGAGGAAGCAGCCCTGGGTAAAAGACTGGGAGCAAGTGACGCCATGGGTATGAGAGAAAGCAGGTGTGGGTGGCAAGTGTGGGTTACCGGAGCACAAGCACAGCATGGTGCTGTTTAAGCACTAGGAGCTGGATATGACAGCCTGCACTGTTAATCCTAGCACTCTGGAGACAGAGACAGGTGGATCTCTACGAGTTCAAGGTCAGATTGATCTACACAGTGAGTCTCTGGCCAGCAAAGGAGACACTGTGGCATCCAGTCTCAAACAAACAAAACAAAAGCAGGCAGGTCCAGGGAGGAGACCAGCATGCTGGAGCAGACAACATTGGTGTGTGGGGAGGTGGTGGGAGGGGTGGGATGACAGGGACCCAGGACAAGAAAGTAGCAAGACCATGTCAGCCACAGCCTCATCTGTCACAGCTGTCAAACAGAAAGATGTTGGAGTTCATAGAAGCATGCCATGAGCTGAAAGTCTTTCCAGTAATTTGAATGAAATCACTGTGGGAAGACATAGAAAAAGTCTAGTCAGAAAGATTGGTTAATTGGTGCTAATTAGAAAGTGTGAGTACAGCAGCTTGGACCTAGATCATAGGTAGACGTGAGGCTGGTATGAAGAGATTGACTTAAAGATACACGTAAGAGCAGACTAAAGTGTGTAAGATGCATTGAGGGCAGAGGTGTCCAGGGGCAGATATATTTAAGAACAGACAGATTCGTCTAACCACCAAGTATGATTTCATCAATGCCTGGAGGCATCTGCTTGTTGTATATGCTTGTGCTACCTGCATCCAGGGATACAGCCAAACATTCTAAAGTGAACAAGGTAGCACCCACCATGAACAAAAAAAAATACCAGGGCTTCAAACTATCTTTAAGACCTGGGTTGAAAATCCTGACTTAAGGTAAAGCCACTGGAGTGGTGTCTTAGTTTTCTGTTGTCATGGCAAAACACCATGATCAAGGCAACTCGTAAAAGAAAGCATTTTAATTGGGACTCATGGTTCCAGAGGGTTAGACTACATGACCATCATGGTCATCATGGTGGGGAAGAATAGCAGCAGGGGGCAGGCGGGCAAGGGTACAGGCGGGCAGGCAGCGGCAGGCAGGCAGATCAGGCGGAGCAGGCGGACCAGGCCGAGCAGGCGGAGCAGGCCGAGCAGGCAGAGCAGGCGGACCAGGCCGACCAGGCGGACCAGGCGGACCAGGCGGACCAGGCCGAGCAGGCAGAGCAGGCAGGGCAGGCGGACCAGGCGGACCAGGCCGAGCAGGCGGAGCAGGCGGACGAGGCCGAGCAGGCGGACCAGGCGGACCAGGCGGACCAGGCGGACCAGGCGGAGCAGGCACGGCAGGCGGACCAGGCGGACCAGGCGGACCAAGTGGACCAGGCGGAGCAGGCGGATCAGGCGGACCAGGCGGATCAGGCGGACCAGGCGGACCAGGTGGACCAGGCAGACCAGGCGGAGCAGGCGGACCAGGCGGACCAGGCCGAGCAGGCGGACCAGGCGGACCAGGCGGACCAGGTGGACCAGGCAGACCAGGCGGAGCAGGCGGACCAGGCCGAGCAGGCGGACCAGGCCAAGCAGGCGGACCAGGCGGACCAGGCGGACCAGGCCGAGCAGGCGGAGCAGGCAGGGCAGGCGGACCAGGCGGAGCAGGCCGAGCAGGCGGAGCAGGCAGAGCAGGCGGAGCAGGCGGACCAGGCGGACCAGGCCGAGCAGGCGGAGCAGGCCGAGCAGGCGGAGCAGGCCGAGCAGGCGGACCAGGCGGACCAGGCGGACCAAGTGGACCAGGCGGGCAAGCGGCAGACAGGCGCACAGGGAGGCAGGGATGCTGGGATGCAGGCAGACAGGCAGACAGGCAGACAGGCAGACAGGCAGACAGGCAGACAGGCAGACAGGTAGTAGTAGCTGAGAACTTAAGTTGATACAGAAATGTAAGGCAGGCACAGAGAAAGAGAGCCAAATGATAATGACATGGTCTTTTTGATAATGACATGGTCTTTTTGATAATGACATGGTCTTTTTGATAATGACATGGTCTTTTTGATAATGACATGGTCTTTTTGATAATGACATGGTCTTCTTGATAATGACATGGTCTTTTTGATAATGACATGGTCTTTTTGATAATGACATGGTCTTTTTGATAATGACATGGTCTTTTGAAACCCCAAAGCCCACCCTCAATGACACATCTTCTCCAAATAATTCCACCAGTTGGAGACCAAGCATTGAAATGTATGAGCCTATGGGGGCTGTTCTCACTAAAACCACCACAGGCGGGAAGAAGAAACACAATAGAGGCACTGGCTTTGCCTTGATGAGTGAAGTAAGTTGTGTGGGTGAGATAATGAAACTTTGCCACCTTAGCACTCACCACTAAGCCTGATGACTTGAGTTCCAACTCAAGGACCCACGTGACAGAAGGGAGGAAACAACTAAATAACCAGCCTATGTTAACTGTCCTTTCTTCTCCATGTGTGAGTTGGGGTACCTCTGTCTCTGTCTCCCCAATACACACACACACACACACACACACACACACACACACACACACACACACACACTAAATAAATAAATAAAACTTTAAGAGGAAAATTAAGTCATTTCTTCTGTGCTTTAGAGTGTGCTGTGAGATGCTTAGCACCCACCCCACTCATGCTTTGACTTTGTATGAAACTCATATCCCAGCATCGATGACAAAGTTGGATATGCACAATCTGAGCACAGGAGAGAGTTGGTGGATATACACCAGCAAGGAGGTTGGAATTAAGCATAGCTTTAGAAATGCAGATATGCACTCAGAATTTGTGATCCTGAATATGTAGAGAATAACATTTTGATTACATCCTTAGGGAGCCAAATGGCATTAAAAAATCATGGTGCTAAAATGCACGTAACATAAACTTTACCATTTTAACAGCTTTAAAGGTGTAAAATTCAGTGAGATTTAGCACACTTGCAGAGAACCGGAGCCTTCATGGATACCTTGTTCCAGAACATTTTCATTAGCCAATATCACATTTTACAAGTGAGCTTATAAAAAGACAGGAAAACAAATTTAGTTCTTGATAATAAAATTTGAAAGAAAAAAAAAAGTTCTGTAGTTATTGCTTCATGATCATGTTTAAAAATTGTTAGCTTTTTTCAACATGTAATGAGCCATTTTAGTAGTATAAAATAAATTACACTAGCATAGTAGGAAGAACCAATGTGCTCTTTATACAGTGAGGCACCCCTCAATCCCGAGCATCTCATAGGGGAGTTATTTCACTACCCTAAGCCTCCATTATTGTAAAATGAGGACATCAACATTTTGTGTGATAATTTTGAAAAGTAAAATGAAATATCAAAATACATATTGAAAACTGGCTACTCAGTGTTAGCTACGGTTGTATCTGTCTCTGTTACTTTTACAGTTTTTTTTTTTAACAATGTGTTTATGCTTGTGTGATGGTATAGACTAGTTCTGGATTCATAAGCCCACTTGACCTGAGTGTTAGGAACCAAACTGGAGTGTTGTGCACTCACTCTTAACCACTGAGCCCATTTCCGTCATTATTGTATAATAGTTTCATCTCTGTTTCTGTGTTTTAAAGTTTTATGTAATTTACTTCTTTACTCATACAAAATAAGGACTGACATTTACATGTATTTAATTAAGAAATGATTTTACTGATTTTAGGTATAAATTTGTCTTTATATTAGACTTTCAGAAAGTTTTAATTTCAACAGCACTTATATGATAAATGTGAGAATAATGACCTCCATTCTATGAGCAAAGTAAATAAAACAGGATTATTCAATTGGAATAAAAATACATTATGTCAATGACATTGCAAAAGAATAAAGGATCTTATCTATGTTCACCGTTAACCATAGCTTAAATAATATTTTCAGCACTACAATTTTATAAGGAAAATTACATTACATATATATTGCACACATACATCCTAAAGTTCAAGAGTCTCAGAGCAAACAAAATGTTCTTAGACGAGAAATTTTGTTTTAATATCTGTTAGAAATCCATAAAATATTTCCTGTGGGAATTAGACTAAATTCAAATCATTTTAATCATTTCTGTGGACACTGGATCATTCAAGGGGCATGTATTTAATAGACTCTTAGTGGTGGTATTCCTATAATATCAAACAGCCTTGACATATAAGCCATAGATTTTACAGCTAAAATTTATAATTATTTGTCCTTAAAAACCTCAAGCACTAATTTTATAATGTTCCTAAGAGGTGAGAAAAATAATCTGTATTATGATACAAAACAAATTATTCTGCTATTTCTTTATAAGTAGAAGTAAAGTATAGATTCATGACAACAGGAGATTTTTCTGTTTTGATGTAGCTCAGGTAACTGGATCACACATAATTAATTGTTGTATTAGCTCTCTTCTACCTTAAGTGAAATGAGGTGTGTGTGTGTGTGTGTGTGTGTGTGTGTGTGTGTGTGTATTGAATGAAGTTGCAACTCCAGCCCTCCTTCCATTTTCTTTTGAGTGTGGAGACAGTCTCACTAAGTTGCCTAGGGTGCTTTGAAATTTTATCTGTGGCCCAGCCAAGGCCTGAGGTGAGGTCTTTCTGCTTCATCCTCGTAACATTCCCGATCTCATAATTTAAGTGTATAATATATTGCACTTATTCTGAGAGTTTTAAACTGTCTGTGTTTCATAAACACAACATCTTTCTGTGGAGAGAATTTTTATTCTTGCTTGACTGTACGTCTTACAATTCCCATTTCAGTCATTCGCTTATTCACTGATGGCTTCTAAGATGTGGACCTCTTAATTCTCTTTGCTTGTCTACTTATTCCATTTTTTTCCCAGTATCATAAATGAAACCTTTAGACAATTAGCTGTTCTCTGTTTTGATCAGTTCTTGAAGTTCATGGCCAGGCCTTCTAAACTGATGAGCTGGCATTGTTGCTGGAGATGATGGGTCCTTACACGTCCAAATCCAGTCATAATTAAAGCTCTTTACCCCAGGACTGTGTCATCAAAAGTGACATCTAAGGGATAACAATAGAGATGTTCCCAAATAAACTGTCTTGGAAACTGTGGCTTCTCATTTATCTCTTGTATGAAGATCACACAGCTTGTGGTCCCTACTGACTGAAACTCTGCAGGTATGTTTACTCAGCCAAGTATGTTTTTATTTTGTCTTAAGAACTTCATCTTTCTCTGTTTATTTGAGACACACCAGGGGTTTCATATAAGTGACACAGAGATTATAATCATGTCCCAATTCTCTGTTGCTATATAAATTCACCCAAAGATAGCAGCTTAAAACAATAGTGTTAATTTTGTTCACACATTGAGATTCTGTTTGGCTAGTGTTCTGGATAAGTGTCCAGGACCTGGGTTATCTGGGAGGATTGCCTACCACCTAGCCTGTAAAGACTCAGGTAGCTGTGTTTAGGACAGCTGGGGATCTTTAGTGTCTCTGTTTCCTGTGTGATCTCTTCATACAGAATCTTCTAGAAAGGGAGGATTATAACACCAACGCTGCAGGCTGCCAGGCAAATCTCCACAGAGAAATATAAAGAAATATAAAGCCTGAAAGTTAAGCTTTCTCACCTTTACTATGATCCATCACTGACAAATGTCTCTAAGAAGCCTGTACTCCATTTCTTGATAAAAATGGCAACGTATTCTGAGGCGTGTGTGTGCATGTGTGTTTGTGTGTGTGTGCGTGTGTGTATGTGTGAATGTGTGAGTGTGTGTTTGTGTGTGTGCGTGTGTATGTGTGAGTGTGTGTGTATGTGTGTGTGTTTGTGTGTGTGAATGTGTGAGTGTGTGACTGTGTGTGTGAATGTGTGTGTATGTATGAGTGTGTGTGTGAATGTGTGTTTGTGTGTGTGAATGTGTGAGTGTGTGTTTATGTGTGTGAGTGTGTGTTTGTGTGTGTGAGTGTGTGTGTGCATGTGTGTGAATGTGTGTGTATGTGTGTGAATGTGTTTGTGTTTGTGTGTGTTTGTGTGTTGGTGTGTGTTTGTGTGTTGGTGTGTGTGTGTGTGCGCGCGCATGTATGTGTGTGCATGTGTGTGTTGGTGTGTGAGTGTGTGTGTGTTGGTGTGTGTGTGTGTGTGTGTGGTGTACATGTTGGTTTTCACACACTTGAAGGCCAGAGGATAACTCAGCTGACTGTCCTAAGCCATTGTCCACTTTTTTTTTTTTTATTAATAGAAGGGTCAGTGGACTGTGGGGACCCTCCTGTCTCTTGTCCTCAGCACTGAGAGGCAAGCATATGCTACCACAGGTGACTGTTTTTGTCTGTCTGTTGTTTGTTTCATCCCTTGGGTTCTAGGGACCAAACTCAGATCCTTGAGCGCTGCACTTCCTGAGGTACCTTTACAGCTCCTCAGACAAGATTTGAAACCATCTTTATCCACAACTTCTGTTCACATTAGTTAGTGAAACAGGTCACCAGCTGGTCCTCCTCACCACAATGAGTGGCCCTTTAAGGAGGCTACCAGTTGATCAGTGAGCAGGCTTTGTCAAAGGGCTACTCGAGGTCTCTTGAAACAATCCTCCTTACACAGGACTCCTGGGAAAGGGCAGGAGGAGAGGCCTCTTTGAAAGACTTCAGCTTTCGCCCTCCCTTCTCTTCTCAGGGGGCATCCAATCCTTACCTTCTATTTTGTTTGCTTAGCTCAGGAATGTTCTCTCAAGGAGCTGAATTTTGCTCTTTTTCTGCAGAGATTGGACAAAGGAAAGAGGAAAGGGTCAAGAGATCAACTCATTCCATTTATAGACTTTTAATTAGTGTTCATTTTGAGACACAAGTATAATTCTTCTATAGCACCTCTAATCTCCATGCATTCATGGGTTCTGTAAATATAAATTCACATTTCATAGTCAGCATTCTTTTCTGTGGATACTCGGTCTCTAGCTTTCTTCTCCATGTCAAGAGGTATAGAGCCCTGTCTCCTGTTCCCCACTTCCTGGGTCCAATTTTTTTCTATAGTGAGTTCCCTTACTATACTTTACTAGCATTTAGTGGAGCAGGAAAAGGGCTTAGAGCCATACATATCTCAAGTTCCTCCCTTTGCCTCTGTTAATGAGTTTCCTCATTTGACTGATAGTCTGGACTGCGAAGCGGTTAAAATAGGTTAATCTTATGGTAACTGATTCAGTTATCCACTTAGAGCTTTTATTTCGCAAATATTCCAGTAGAGTTAAATAAACTGGCCAATAATCTTTGCCCAACTAAAACCAAGTTAACAATAATAACTACAACAAACCTGGGGTTGGGAGATAGTTTAGTCCCAGAATCGACTTGAGAACCCAGGTGTGGTTACATATGTCATCTTAGCCCTGAGGAGGTAAAGACAGGAGTGTCCCTGGGTCTTGCTGTCCTGTCACACACACACACACACACACACACACGCCAGCATGCATGCATACACATGTCCATATTCAAACACCCAAACACTGATACTCCATAACTTGCTAACAATTCAGTTACAGTCTATGAGTGTGCCATATTGAGTTATCAGATTGGTGACCAATATAAACAATGCTCCTTCCTGGTGGTCATATTATCAATGGAGTAATTTCTGCATGACACCTGGAAGTAGTAATTGTAGAAATAGAGGCTCTTCTGTGAAGTAAACAAGAGGCAAAATTTGAAACAAGTCAGACATCAAAGTAAGTCTGTGTCATGATTAAAGACTGTATATACAGCAGTAATGTGCTTGTTTGAAGCAAGCTTATGAATGTTCATCTTTTAATAGGATTTAGCAAGTGAAGGACTTGATTGGAGTACAGATCCCCCAAACCCTTAAATGCTGAATGGGCATGGTAGCCAACTGATGATTCCAGCACTCAGAGAGAAAGGACATCCTGCAATAAGGTGTCTAGCTATACCATCCCCAGGAACATGCCCTGGGTTCAACAGAGACACTTTGCTTCAAATAATAAGATGTAGGGCAATTGAGGTATGTGAAGCTCCCACATCCACACCCATACATATGCTCAACTGTAATATGTGCTCCCAGCCCACATACATGTGAATACATGCTCACCCATTCACACATACACATAAAAGAAAGATTGCCTTTTGCACTCCTTCTGGTTATGAATATCAGTATTATAAAGAACGCATCACCAATCTAGAGTGGTCAAAAGTCTATCTGTGAGTGTCTTCATCTGAATTCATGCCATCCATGATGTTATTTGAATGTCTCAATAGAGTTCCTAAAACACTGTAGCCATAGATGACTTCTAAACATTGCACATTAGTGCTGTTGATTATACCTGAGACCAAGATAAATAAATGTAGACATTTAATGCTACTTTTAGACACTACTGTATTTCAAAAATATGTAATGTTGAAAACATATTTTCCTAGCAAAATATGACAACAAGTTAACCAGCTCATTTTGTTGTTTCTTTTTCCCTGTTAGATTTGCTATGGAAACTAAACTTTGTGTTATGTAGGTAACTAGTGATATTCTTATCTCCATACACTAATCAGCTCCCCTCAAAAACAATACAATGAAAATTGGTTTTTAAAATTAGAGCTACATAAAGGTGGACTTCATTCATGAATATATGTTTACATAAAAGCAATGCCATACATATCGAGCAAAACATGCATTACTTTTGTTTGTGAAGTTTTTCCTCGGGGTTAATAACTTTTTAATTGAATGCAGCTGCTCAGAGATTTCTTTTCCTAAGTGTTCACTATGTTAGGAGAGATTTTGAATGAGAAACATTTTAAAGATCCAGTTTTGGGGTTTAATTACTTAGATGCATACGTACAGAATTCTATTTCATTTCCAAATACTGACTGTTGTGAATTATAAGGGAGGTGACGCTACACAGTAAGGCAGAAGAGGGCTCAGAATAAGGCTATGGAAACCACATGGAGTGCTCCCTGCTCTGTGCTATGGGAGGTCTTAACTTCTGGCCTCTACTCATTAGCAAGCAGACATGAATGGAAACCCTGGAAAAGTAACTCACCCTCCATAACGAACTGGATTCTCTGCGCTTGTAGTTAATATTGCATACTAATGTCATACTGAGTGCTTGAATCATGCTACTTTATTCCTTGCTAATGAGGGTTACCTCAAGAGACCATCTGTGTCCTCTAACTCTGGTGTGCAGAACATAATGTAGTTTTGATAAATAGACTGCCCCTAATAATGAGTATGGTTTTCTCTACAAAGACAGATGTTACTTCCCTGTGCTTTATAGCTTGTGTTCTGTAATAAGATTTTCAGAATGGCCATCTTTGTGCATGTTTCTAGTGGCATTGTTTATGTACTCGAACTATTTAAAATACTGGATCTCTCATACTTCCTCCTGGCATTTCTATATATAGAGCTCTATTTGATTGGTTTCAAAATAAGGGGCATGGGATGGTTGGATTTTACAAAAAGCAATAGCCATGATGAACATGGTCACAGACTTTCTTTGGACTAACTTTATGTGGCATGGTGGTGGTGGGGAAACCTGGGTTTGGGATTGGATATCCCCATAGGACCGACTTTCTCCATCTTCAGTCTTAAAGGGCCATACCTGGCATCTATTTATTTGACACAGAGTTCAAAAATTATTATATTTATAGCACCCTCTCTTTCAGCTGCCCTACATGGTCTCAGAGTAGCTTGAGCATGTTCTAGGCAGGACAAGAGTCCCAGGATGGTTAGTTTTGATTTGACAGCTTGCAGCATCATGGAAGAAGAGGACCTCAGTGGTGGCACTGTAGACATTAAGATGGCCTGAGGATATATATGTCTACAAGGGGTTGTCTCGTTTGCTAATCCATAGGAAGACCTAGATCACTGGCAATGAAAGCATCATTCTCTGTGCTGGAGGTTCTAAACCATTTACGACAGTAGACAGACAGATGAAGCACAAGGACAGACAGCCAGTACTGGTGTGTTTGCTTCTCTACAATCTTGACGTTGAATGAGATGTGTCTATCATCCTGAGTTCCAGTCTCAACGTCTCCACAAAATATAAAAGCAAGCAAACAAACCCATTCTTTCCCTATGTTTGTTTTTGTCAGGGTGTTTTTGTTTTGTTTTCCATAGTCACAGAACACAGAGCTGAAAAGCCTCAACTGGTTTTACAGTTAAAGAAACTGCACATGAAATCAGTTAATGATGGAGTGAAAATGAGCCCAGTTAGTGAAGGAGCTAAAATCAACCCAGTAGTGATGGATCCAAAATGAACCCAGTCAGTGATGCAGGTGAAATAAATCCAGTTATTGATAGGGCTGAAATGAGGCCAACTAGTAACAGGGCTGAAGTGGGTTGAGATTTCCCCGATTGGATTTTCATTATGAAAAGGTCTTTCATTTACATCCTTTAAAACTCTGAACTGCTTATGATGTTGTTGTTCCTCAATTTTAAAAATTTCATGAAAAAAAATATGCCCTTTGCACATTCGTTTTATTTGGTTTTCATTTTGGGTGGCTGGAAACTAGATGAACAAATGTATTAGGCCAAATGGAAGCTACTCTTTCATAGAAATTTATACTTATCACACTATCAACTATTATCCAAAAAGACTGGTTTCTCTGAACATCTTCAGTGAACTATAATTTATACAATATATTATTGACTCACTTAAATGTTCTGTTTACAGTGTGTTTACCAAGTTTCCAACTATTGCAATTGTTTTGATTCTGGCCAGTTTCATCAACCACAGTCTGCATGGCTATTTACACCTTATCCCTTTTCCCACCCCTAGCCCTAGACAATCACTAATGTGTATTCTTTCTCTAGAACTTCCCTTTCCAGATATTTCTTATAAACAGACTCTTACAATATGGCATTTTGTGACTAGCTACCTTCACTTTCCACAGTGTTTTTTGAGGTTAATCATATTATAATACATGCCAGTACTTTATTTTTTTATTTTGAGACAGGATCCAATGTAGTCCAGGCTTACCTGTTTACGTAATAGACTGTAGCATTGAACTTCTGACCCTGACATGCTTGGGCTCTGTGCACCACCATTCCATGTTTTATGTGGTGCTTGGGATTAAATCCAGGGCTTTGTACATGTTAGAAAAAGAGTTTACCCACTGAGATATACTTCTAATTCATCATTTCTCTTTATTGCTGAATATTCTTTGATATATGAATAAAGCACTTCTTTTAAATCTGCTCAACAGTTAATGAACATCTGGACTGTTTCAACTTCTTGGCTACAATAGATAATTCTACTATTAATGCCAGGTACAAAACTTGGTGGAATCATGTTTTCATCTCTCTTTGGAGTAAGACTGTTGGGTTGCATGGCAACTCTGGGCTTATGTTTTTAAAAGCTGCAAACTGATTTCTAACATGGCTGTGTCATTTGTGTCCCTTCCAGGATGGCATGAGATCCTCTGCTTCTGGTTCTTCTTGATGTTTGTTATTGCCTTTCTTCATTGTCTTTCACTTCAGTGGGAGTGAAATATTTTCTCCTATGACTTAGATTTGAATTTCACTAATGGATGATAGCACCACATTTGCAAGCATTGGTTAGAATTAATATATTTTCTCTGGTGAAATGTCTCTGGAGATCATTTTTCAGTTATAAGTCGGGTAGCTTGTTTTATTAACTTTCAATAGTTAATAGTATCTTCTGAATTTTAGTTCTTTGTTGGATATGACTATATTTACAGATGCTTTGTAATATCATGTGGATTACTGGTTAAGCTATTGATGTTGTCTTTTGAAAAGTGAAGTTTTTGTGAAGTCCTACTTACATGAGTTCTTATGGATTGTACTTTAGTCGTCATGTCTACTGTGTCTCAGTAATCTTAGCCTTACTTATAGTATCAATTTTACCTTATAATTTTATCTAAATTTCTTTTACACAATTACTGCTTAGAGATCTTTGAGCTACTTTATATAAAGTTTTAATATAATGAGGCTCTGAGTTTACATTTTGTATATGAATACTCATTGCCCTTTCATAATTTGTTAGAATAAAGCTATGCTGGTCTCACTGAGTAGCTTTGACATCAGCCATGAAGAATGTATGGTGTTGTACATGTGTAAAAATGCCATAATGAAAACCATTCCTTCGTCTGCTTTCAAAGTAATTAAAAATATAACCACAACATCAATTGATGTTAAGTAAGAATTTTTTCTTGACTATCAGGTCTGTCTGTCCTATGAATATCTATCTGTCTGTCTGTTCATCTGTCTACATATCTAATCTATGTATCTATGTACTCATGGAACTGTCTTTCTATTCATCTATCTATCCCTCCATCTATCTATCCATCTACCATCTATCTATCTATCTATCTATCTACTATCTATCTATCTATCTATCTATCTATCATCATCTATCATCTATCTCTTGCTGTATTACACTGTCTTGATAATTGTCATTTTAAGTTAGAAAGTGATATTTTACCAACTTTTTTCTTCAAAGATATTTTGCTGTTTTCAGCTCAATTGATTTTGACAATTTCTATAGACAAGTCTACCAGAATTTTGATGCACATGTTAAAACTTTAAATCAATTTAGAACAAATCAAATCCTTAATAATTGTGAACACAGAACAACTGCTTATATCTTTATTTCCTCACCAATGCTTTCTCACTTTAGGTATTCAAGCTTTGTGCACTTCAATAATTCATTTTATCTGTAAATGGTTTTCTTTGGATAGAATTGGCTCTCTAGATTCCTTTCTCAGATTTTTCACTTAGTATAAACCGATATGTTGAGTTAAGAAGTACAGGCTTTATTTGTAGTGACTCACCATGCAATTGTTATTCAATGATTAGGATTCTCTCCTATTCAAAATTGATGATCTCTGGTGATATAGACATGAGTTCCCAGATGCGCAGGAGACAGACAAACATAGCTCTTAAACCCAACGTTTTGAGTGCAGTCTACATTATGTAGGAAGACCTTGTCTGAAACAAAAATTTAAATTACATTAAAATTTACATTTGAAATCTGCATGGATTTTCCTCAACTTTCTGAATGTTAAACAGAAGTGAGCTTATTTTGAGAACATGCTGCTTTGCAGAAAGAAGTCCACAATGCATTAAAGCCACCTAAAATACTATAATGGGAAATGGCTTTTCTCATAATCACAGATAAGTCATTATTCCAGCAAACAAATCAATATATCAAACACCTCATACAGTACCAATATACTATATTAAGCAAAACATTCTTAGTTAAATGGAAAGCAAACTACTTAAAATACCAGGACCTATATAGTGTCTTTTTCTTTAGTGTATTATTTAAAGTGTCTGAGTCAAATGAGGAAGTTTCCATAAAATGTTATTTAAAGATCAACCTTATAGGCTATGTCTAGTGTACTAACATTCTAATTCTTGGATAGTTAAATTTCTTGTTTTTGTTTTAGAGCTCACTTGCTTTGGGTATTATCAGATGGTTTAAGAAACTCCTGCTTTTCATTCAAATGTACCATGGATGATAAATACTGCTGCTTCCTTAAATGCTAATGGAAAACTATTTTTACTCTGCAAGTTTTCTTCTGGTAAAGCATGCTCAATCTGTATTTCAAGTAGCACGAATAGATTCTGTGCTCTAGTTTAGAGTGAAGGAGACCTATGGTTCCCTCCTGGATCATTTAAAATCTGGTAGTATTCAAAGATTACAAGTATGTACATGCGAGTTAGTTTATCCTCTTATAAGTAGGACTTATACCAAGATTGCTGGTTGGAATACTGGATGGTTATAAATTACACGGCATTTGTGTGTCTGAGCTTTATCAGCATTTAAATGTTGAATTCAGAGAATTAAATGACTTACATGTTGATATTACAAGCTGGTCTTGAGATGTAGTCGGTGGATAATTTAAATGCTGTAGAAGGTCTGCAGTCACTCACGTGTTGGTAATAACCAAAGGACTTAGCAGGCAGCAATGGGAGTATTGCTTCCTGATCATAGCACGTCCTGTATGGCCAGTCATGAAAAATCACTTTTCAAATTAGAACTTAATAAAAACTTTCCCGCTTTGAACACTGAGCTCCACTCCCCGTGCGATTAGTGGTTTCATTTCTTTCTCAGCAGTTGGGTAATGATTATGGCTCCAGATGCAGCAAGGGTGATAAAGAGATTGATTAATTTCACTTGAAAGGGCGTATGTTCAAAGGGAATCCAATCGGAACGCCATGAATGAGGATCCCGTATTACTGAGGCTGAGCATCAGACCTGCATGGTGTCTGATGGAGGCTAGGCATGCTGCTAATCCACTCGGTCCATGCAGTGTGGGACTTGCTCTTACTTCCTGTTTGCATGTGTGGGTGGTCCTCTGAGTCCTTACTGCCTTCCTCTCTGCAGTAAGAGACTTGAAAAAGCTGAAAAGAGTTCTTTTGACTCCTTTCACCTCCCAGGGAAGCTTTCACATTATGTGTTGTTAATGATCAAGAGGATTAAGGTGCTTCTAAATTATAGCATCATTTAAAACATAATACAGAGCACCAGCAGGAGGGAGGGAGGGAGGGAGGGAGGGAGGGAGGGAGGGAGGGAGGGAGGGAGGGAGAGAGAGAGAGAGAGAGAGAGAGAGAGAGAGAGAGAGAGAGAGAGAGAGAGAGAGAGAGAGAGAGGACATGTACAATGGGGAAGGTGTACCTCAGTATGCATCAGAACCTGTCTGCATTGAAAAGCATTCTTTGCTATCATAACACTGCACAAATCTCATATAAAACAAAACGATGTTTTCTCTCCATCTTCTCCAGATTACATTTATTTTTGCACTTTACATTCTTAAGTAACACTTGTTACTATAAACCTATCTCATATATATCATACCCTTTCATTTTCATGACTACAGAATATAAAAATATGTGGATTTTGTGTGTGTGTGTGTGTGTGTGTGTGTGTGTGTGTGTGTGTGTGTGTGTGTATGTGTGTAAGTCACAAAATAAAATTGCCACAGTGCTTCTTCCCTTTTTTCAGAATCTTGCCATGTATCGTGGACCATCTCATCTGGTTAAGACTTAGTTTTAAAGAGAAAAATTCCACAAAAATAAAAGGCTCAAAATTTTATGAGAAAAAGACATGAAGGAAAGGCCGAGATCAGAGCACCATGTATTGCACTCTGAATGTATTGTGGTTTGCTTGTTAGTTTATGAATGAGTGGCTGTGTGTTCCTGAATAAGCAAAATGCATGCATCTTTCATTGAGGAAGTTCATCCTTCACACAGATCTCTGTTATAAGATAGAACCTGAGAGCATCATTTCCATGTGTTGTACGAAGACACCATCATTGCACTCTTTTACCTGGTCCCTATTCACCTTCCTGAAGGTTTCCTGATTGCTTTAACAGAAGACAGGGTTTTTTATTTTTTTTTTGCCCTGCTTTTATTCTGACTCTTAAGACTGTGTTCAGGCAGCACATCTGACACTTCCCAGGCACTTATTATCAACTCAGAGGGCTGTCCTCTCAGTTACAATGTAAGGGAGACCCAACTCAGTCCCCAGGTAGGAGTGCTACCTGTAATAATCCCTGAGCTGGAGAATATGGGCCACGAACACTCACTTCAAAGGAGCACAAAGCAGAGTAGCCGTCTAAGTTTTACTGGCCTGAAACATTTGACATTAAGAATATTTTCTACCCTCGGTGCTTCTAATTTTTCTGGAAGCTGTAGAGTATTATCTGAGGATGTCTTTGAACTTCTTAATCATCAGGTTTTGAAGTACAGAATAAGGTCACTGAGGCTGGTAATGAGATGACAGTGAGGAAGTCAGGGGAATTTCATGGAGATTTTAACACTTCTCACTGTTTGGGCTTCGGTTTTAAACAATATTGGGAGGTGACTTTCTTTTGATATGTTGAAGACATTTCTATTAGAGTAAACTTTCACAAGGAGAGATTCCTCTGGAGAGGTTTATTTTTTTATTATTATTTATTTTTATAACAGTGGAGAAAAGATATGTTCTCATCTGAATTTTTACAATCCTGTACACTTTTCAAACAGTATTTTTTGAAAAGCATTTTGTATTCAGTACTAAAACCAGTGGTGCACTGAAAGAGGCAATGATTGCCTCTTACTCATCTTTGTTAGACTCTGATTTCTCTGCCCTTGATTGATTTTGAAACAGGTAAGGCAGCTTTCAGAGAATGATTTAATTACTGCAGAACCCAAGGCCTAAAATCAGATTTGAGGATGCGTTGAAACTACCTTCAGAATGAATTAGGGAGCAGATGTAGAGTGTCTGTCACTTAGACCCAATACTCTTGTGCTGGCCTAAGAGAAGGAAATCTCCTTGTAGGACCTCAACACTAAATGTCCAGGGACTGAACTTAATGGTGGCACTTAATCTGCAGCAAGTCACTCAAGTCACATAATGGAAATTCTGGGGCCATTAGAGCCCAGAGCTTAGAAAGTGTAGAAGTGATGGAGGCAAGCTCCACAGGGGCTATTGGGTGGCAAGGGGCTGCGGTTTAGGCTAATTTACTAGCCTGAACATTGAGATCAGTAACACGATCACATAGGAGATAAGCAGAAACACAATTGATATTTTATTAGTTTCAAAGGTTATTGTAATCATTGGGGTCATTAGGAAACATCCAAGCCAGTATTTTCATAGACTTTTGAGCAAGAAAAGAAGACCTTGAAGTTAGCAGACATAGATTTTCACTTAATGAGGAAGGCCATGAAGGCACTTTGCTATGGGGCAACTGTATCAAAGATGAAAATGGTCCAGGCAGCATAACTGACCGATGACATATGTATTGACATCCGGCAGTGGCAGTCTGGAATGTGAGAGAATATCTAAGGGAATGAGCCAATGAAATCTTTGGTCAGATACAGAGACGTAGAGGCAGGGACCAAGGTCTTTGGCTCAGCAGTAATGGGAGGTCCCCTAAGAATCTCTTCCAGGCCTGGCTTAGAAGGGGTGTGGTGATGCTCTAGGGCAGCTGGGAAGGGTGCCCTCTTCTCTACAGTAACTGCAAGTCTATTAAAAGATTTGCTGTCAGCAGCTGTGTTAAGGACAAGACATGGCTTATAAGAAAAAGGCTGTATCTATTAGAACTGGAGTGTGTTGGTCCTGGCTGAGGCTTGTTGTCCTGTGACAGAAGCCACCTTGGCCTGGTTGTGATCCTTCAAGGATGCAACAGATGGTGCTGAGATAATGATGTTGCTTGGTGGTTAGTGAGACACGGTGTAGTTGAGACACTCCAAGAACCTCCACGTCCAGAAGTTAAATAGGGTATAATTTGAGAAGAAATTAAACAAATCATATAGAGATACAGAAGCTGATGGGCAAGTCTATGTTCTGTGTTCAGGTGTGTGTGTGGGGGGGGTGTGGGTGTGCGCGCGTGCACTCACATTTGTGTTGTATGTGTGAGACAAGAACTGTACAGACAAGTTCTTGTGTAGACCAGGTTTCCATGAGCTCACTCTGTAGCTGAAGATTATTTTGAATATTTATCCCCCCATGTCCTGAGTGATAGGTTGCAGCGAATCTATCTTGAGTTATGGACTGCAGTTGCAATAATTAGGAATACCATTACATCTGGTTTGGTCATTGTTAAGGATCAAACCAGGGACTTAGGCATGTCAGGCAAATGCCTTACCAGTAAGCTCTAGATGTTCCTTTTGATATGATTTCTTCCTCTGAGAACTTTCCTGTCAGCTGGTCTAGGAATCCCACAGGAAACTGCATCTGGAAGAAGAAGTTATTTTTTTTCTACATAGTACGCTCTGACCTTCATATTTGCTTCCAAACATGATCTTCTTCTGACCTTGTAAACGATGTGGCTGGCTGCGTATGGGTTGCCTCAGACAAAGCAGGAAATCATTCAGTGCAGGAAAAAGCATAATCCATAGAGTCTGTTGAGCAGTCCCATACTCATCTGACTTTGTGCAGTGATACCACACAACCCTTCCCTGTACCTTCCTTGCCACACCAGGAAATAAGAATCCCTCAGGCTTTTTCCATAATGCTTTGTCCATTTCCCATCTTGACTTGTTGTAGAGGGACCCAGGAATAAGCCACTATAGAAATAAAAGCTAATATCAATATATCCAGCACACTATGGGAAACAGGCACCATATGGGAAATAGTGTTTGAGCAGTGGAGTTATACTGAGTGCTGTGCTAAGCATTTCACATGGATTATGATGCTTATCTTCTAAAAAAAAAAAGACAACATCAGTATCCTAAGTTAATAAGCAACTTTATCATATTTTTCCCAACCACCATAGTATCATTTCTTCTCACTAAGGTTTAGGAATGTTCTGGCATTTAATACAATAGCATCTAGCCAGCCTAGCATGTCATTTGTGGTGGGAGACAAAACACAAGTGGCAAATGATTACAGATAGGTAGAGCGTTGCAGGATGGGATGGATGAGGATTGTGAATAACATTAAGTGGAGGAGCCATGTGGTCGCATACGAAGTCAGAGCCCCATGGACAACAGATGACAAAAGACGTTGGTACTGCCATTAAAGTTTTCCTTACTGGGCACTACCACACATGTGGTTGAGAATATTGAACACCCAGTGAGAATACCCAAAGCCAACAACACAGTTGAGCCACATCATCCTGCTTGCCTGGTCAGCTCTCCAGTGTAGACGGTTTTCCTTCCGTGGTGGACGGACACAGTCATAACAGCCCAGCTGGGTGACCAGCTCTTTCTGCTGCAGACCTTCTGCCCTGCCTGTCAGTGATCCTTCCTCTCATTCTCCCTGATGCTCCATAGGGACTTTAAAAATATCCTGGATCCTGTCTTTTATCTCATTTTTTTTTAATTGGGGAGAATTTTCAAAGAGACTTGCATTTGGGAAGGACTCTGTACTCAGTTGCCGACTGACACCTTTCATGAAAGCTTGTTAACTTTAAAATACCTTGTCTTTCAAGATGTATTTGTGAATACTTGTTAGAAAGAAAAAAATATATGTGGGCTGCGTATTACATGCACTTGTACGTGGTATATGGGCGTGGCTCTATGTTTATGTCTGTGATTATGGATGCAACTCACTGGATGGATGGCTGCAGAGACAGAGTGAAGGACGGTGATAAGAATCACATACACGGTGTCCATTGTTGCTAATTTTTACTTTTGAAACCTCTCTAGTTAAAAAAATAAATAAAAAGAAAAGAAAAGAAAGGAGGATTGACTGAGGCATAGAGATAAGCCACATTAAAAAGGCAGAACTTTTGGTTATTCTTAGTATGTTTATTATGCCTACAGAAAAGCAAGAATATGAATACATCAAAATTGTAATTTAGGGGTCAGGGAGAAGGCTCAGCAGGTAAGGGAGCCTGCTGCTAAGTCTGGTGATCCAAGTCTGATCCCTGAGGCCCACATGGTAGAAGGGCGAGACCCCCACTTAAAAACTGGACTCTGAACTCACACATATGCTGTAGCATATGCATAGCCCTTTCTATAAAAAAAAAGTTACATAAAGAAATGCAATCAATTTTAACAATAGTAATTGGAAATAATTATTGGTTTGAATCAGACGTTCTAAGAATACACACACACACACACACACACACACACACACACACACACCCCTCTGTTTTCTGTTTAGAAGACATTAAATTTGACACTGCAGATCCTAGGAAAAAGTGACTTTGTTATCCAAGGCTGTCCTCTTCTGTAGGAAAACAGAATGGTCTGAAGAAAAGCAATCTCTCTGTTTAGGGGGATTTTCCCTTTTCTACAAATTCTCCATGAAAGTAACTTGAGGCAGTACTATTTTGCTTTCAAAATGAAGTTAAAATATGAATGTTACTGTTAGGCTCGAAAGGATACGTCCAGTCAAGCAGCCAGTTGTCCGCATAACAGCTCAGGCCACACAGTTCTTGTACATTTCAAAGTGACATTTTTGAAAGAAAACACCCCAGTCAGAATTGTGAAATTCTCAAGATTTTAGTCTATATTCTTAAAAATGGACGCAAAGGACTATGGTGCAGAATGAAGAAGTCACCCGTGTTTGTCTCCTAGGTCAGGTAGAAAGGTAAAAAGCACATCTTTTTAAATTTTTTAGTGACAACTTCTGGTTTTTACTCCCAGAATTATACACTTATTTAAGATGAAACGAATCTGGGAATCAAGATGCAAAGTGTAGAACAAATAATAAAAACCCAGAGACAGATATTGGGGTTAAAGCTGAAGATCAAAAATGTAAAGTGGCCAATCACTTGAGAGTTCAGTGCTCAGACCAATGCTCAAACCCAAGGGGCGATCCACCAAACCTCAGACTGCATCTCCAGACTGCACTGCTCCTCACCAAACCACAGACTGCTGCTGAGACTGCACAGAGCTAGGATTATAGGCGTGAGCTCTGTTTGTCTTTTAGACGGATTCACTCTCGTGTATCCCAGGGAGGTCTTGAACTCACAGAGATCATCTGTCTCCTGAGTTCTGGGATTAAAGGCATGTACCACCAGTGCTCAGCTTCTATGTCTGTGTCTAGCTTTGCATTTTGATCTCCAGGCAAGATTGATTAGATCATAAATAATATATCACCATGACAAAGTACAAGACAAAATGATAAAGTGATAAATAAAACTCAGAAAACAATTTATATCCTGATTATTATCTTAGTAACATTTACCTACAGGTAAACATTAGTTGAGTGAAATTTGCCATTTCAGCAGAGTATTCAAACTTTACAGGTTTGACTTTAAGAGAAGCCGAAGTACTAATCATGGCTGGTATTTACATATTTAGCTATTTATACTCCATATGCAAAGCTTGCCACTGCTTACAAAGATTTTAGGTTCTCACAATTTTATCTTTACTGTGCTGTGAGAGTTCAATTTACAGACCTGGGTTTTTCCATCTCAAGGTGAGGAGTGAATGTCACTCACACAAAGCAGCTGGACATCTCATTTGGTGTAGTATTTTAGGAGACATTGATAATAGCAACAGCACGGAAAATTTGACACCAGAGTCTGTAATAGATGGGGAAAAAGACACATTTGTCTCTGGTTTTTATGTTTCCCTGAAATTTTAGTGCCTTAAGGGGCTCAAAATTGAATGATTCACTTTTCTTTTTAAAATTTCAGAGAATTTACTTGACAGCTTTGATTTGGAAACACATCACATTTTTAGTAGGTGTGTGTGTGTGTGTGTGTGTGTGTGTGTGTGTGTGTGTGTGTGTGTGACTGTGTGTGTTGAGTATGACAGCTAAGATTTGCTCCCCAGGGCTTGCCTTCAATCTCTTGATCTGCCTAAGATATTGTGCTACGGCAGCAATTAATAAATGATGATAAGACACATTTTATAACAATCTCTGCAAGGTGTGCTAGAAAGAGATGACATTGATAATAGTTAAGCTCATTGACTAGATTTCTGATTGCATTTGATGCCTTACTTTATTGAACATACATATGACCTCAGGGGAAATTGAGTCACATAATGAAATGAGTGACAGAGCTGAGATTTGAACCAGAGTATCATTTGCATTATGAAAGCTGGGACAGCATGATGGTAGACATGTGCTCCTAAGGAACATAAAACAGTGTGTCCCTGCTCTCCAGTTGTGAAAGTTTGTGAGGGGGATCTACCAAATTGGAGACCAAGGAGAACAAGTTGAAATTGAGTTCTTTTAAAAAAGATGTATGGTATTTTGACGCACTTGTACTGAGCTCTTATCTTCTGAACAAATACAAATAGGACATCATTTAACTAGCAGACATAGGAAAGCAGCAAAGCAAATTAACTAAAAGGGAATGAAGGTGGTAAGATGGAAGGAAAGGGCTTAGAGAAATTAGGGATGGATCATGAGAGCTGTGGCAGGGAAAGGATAGAGACAGCAAGAGCAATACCCTGTCCTGTCATCGAGCATGGCTGATCCCGTGCTGGGGTTAGTCTTTAGAAATACTTTTTGTCTTCACACTCCTCTATCCCCGGAGTCTTCATTCCTGAGGGACTCTTACTTGATTTTGAGCTCAATAAATGTGTAAACAGATGAATGAATGCATGACAGAATACAAAATGAAATGACTGTGTGAAAGTCCTTTTGAGCTTTATTTTGTCTGAGGAGAGAAAAGTACTTAGTATTGTGAATATGTCCCAGGCAATATTCACAATAATTAAATCTACACATCTAAAAAATGCTTTGGTATTTATGACACAGCTAATGTATTTGTGTAGCCCTTGTATGTGGTACCTGTTAGTTCTTTCATTCTTCTTGGGGTTGTGGCTGTACCATTTTCTTTGCTGTTTCCTTGAGGGCAAACGTGCATTCTGAAATGCTGAGATGCTGTGCTAAGAGCTCCATTAATAGAATGGTAAATGAAAAAGCATGACTCATGTCATTCCATATGTCCTGATTGCAAAGTCTCTCTTGGGACTATGAAGAGATATTTCCAATCTGGCTTGAGATGTTTTCCATAGACTGACCTGTGTATCAGGACTCCTGGAGCTGTTTATGGAGACTGGAGGCAGGGCTTTCATCCTATTGAGTAAGAAAATAACACACGTTGTAAATAGAACAAAGCTGCCCTCAAACACATCTTAGTAAGAGGGGAGAGAATTCTAAAGAAAATCAAAATCAGGAAAGGCCTTGAGTTGATCATTAGGAACAAGTCTTGACCAACTGGTAGCATTCTGGAATGTGGTACACTTGTAGGGATGGGAAGCTGTATTCTTCTGTGAGGTTTTATAATATCAATGTATAGCGAAGAATCTAAAGTAAATAACTTGTCCCTCAAGAATGATTTTTGCACCAGCGGGATATCTCATTGGTTAAAGGTGATTGCCACCAATCCTAACCATCTAAGCTCAATTCCAGAATCCTACAAGATGGAAGGAAAGACTGATCCCATAAGGCTGTCTTCTGATTTCCACATGTGCATTGCAGGCATGCTCTTAACACATAAACATAAATATCTAAAAGTAATTTAAAAAAGAATTGTTCTTATTTCCCAAATGTCTGATTTGCTACTGTGTGCATGAGTTTTGTGGTTATTACTTTGCATCAACAATTATTCTAACTATCTAAAGTCTTTCTGTATAAAGAAGAGAATCAAAGTGCTTTGCATATTATTCTAGTTAGTTTTGTCTCTTATTGTTATGAACTCAGGACCAAAAGCACCTTGGGTAGGAAAGGGTCTCTATCAGCTTATAGGTGTCAGTCTGTCATTCATGGAAGCTAGGACAAGAGCTCAAGGCAGAAACTTAGAGTTAGGCACTGAAGCTGGGACCACGGAGGAGCACTGCCCATTGGCTTGTTCCTCTGTCTCGTTCAGATGCCGTCCTTATGCAGCCTTCTCCCACCTTCTCAAGGATAACACACCCACAGTGCACTTTGCCCTTCTACATCAATAAAATGCCCCACAAACATACCTATGGGTCAATCTGATGGAGGCAATTTCTCAATTGGTATTCCATCTTCCCAGGTCAATATTAAATTTGAGATGAGCTGGAACAAACATAAACAAAAAACCAAAAACCCCTTCAAGAAGCATACATATGTTAACAGTTCATATCTCCATATGATAACTGTATGTCTGAAGAAAGTTTTTCTTAAAATTTTCAAGCCAGTAGTTCTCAACCATTCTAATGCTGGGGCCCATTACTACTGTTGTCATGTTGTGGTGACCCTCCACTGTAGGAGAAACTGGCCAGCCTATGCAAGCCACAGTCGCCCTACCCACCTCCCCAGTGCCCAGACCAGCCAGTATGAGTATGCACACGCATGCTTATGTGCAGCAAGCACTTCCCTCCCTGAGCCAAGCCTCCAAGCCTGCCTCAAAGCCCAGAGACTGCTGAAGGAGACACGTGACCCAGAGACGCCAATGAGAAAACGATAAGGAAGCTGAGTCAGATGCCTGAGCCAATTAAGACCTCGGGAGGGGAAATAAAGGTAGGTCTAAATTCCTTAACAAGTGAGTCTGCAGCAGGCTCTTCTGCTTGCTGACTCCCTGTGGCAGAGTTGTTGCTCATGCTGCTTTTCACCCTCTCGGTGTCTGAGCAAGGTAACCCGCAACACCTCAACCATAAAATAATTTCATTGCTACTTCCTAACTCTAATTCCGTCGTTGTTATGCATCCTAATGTAAATACCTATTCTTTAGAGTAACTTATATGTGGCCCCCAGGTTGAGAACCGCCGCTCTAAGCTGATATTCATTTTTCAAATTATGTTTAAAGTACATGACTTACAGTTCTGATGAACAAATGCTACAGGGAGTGAGTGGCCACGCTTTATTTAGTAACTAGTACAGAATATAAGATCATTTCAAACGGCTTTTTGGTCAGCAAAATCAACTGTGACGCTGGCAATGAGCCAACACACATATTGCTCGTTTCTCCATGGGAGGGAAAATTCATGTTTTGCTCTTGGAAATCTGCAATGTTTATCCCCACTGAGAGCATTTGGAGTGATGATTATGTTGCTATGACCCATATTCACATTGAAATTGCTCTCTAAATGCCATTCATTAATAACTCTTTGATCATCTTTGTGCTTCACAAAATTGATAAAATTGCTATTGCTGTTTCTTTCTAGTTTAAACTCTTTGGTGTTCCTCTGGAGATTTTATTGATAAACTCTCCCTTAAGCATACATCCAAATTAAATGTGAGAACCTGAAGCTAAAAGAAATTGCTTCAAGGCAATGATTCACTCAGATGAAAAATCGATAGCAGTTTCATTAAGGAAGGAAAGACAGCTCAGACAAACTACAACCCAGCCTGCTTCCTACCAAGAGCAAAGAAACAATTGTTGATTCTGGCTTTTCTTTCAGAGATGATGTTCATACCCTAGCAAACTGGCTGTTCTATGGCATGGCTGCACGTAGCCCTTTGAATCTGCTGGGATCTTTGCATTTTGAAAGAGTGACACCTCTTCAATGCTGTGTTTACTTATAATGTACACCATGCTGAGCCCATTACAAGTATAGTCATTATCATCACCGAATCTTGCTTGTAGATTTGAATTAGCTAAATTACAAATTTCTCTCTAAAGTATTCTTTAATTCTTATCCCATATATTGCTAACTTTACAGATGGTGTGACAGACAGGTGGGTAAATGGCAGCTGGATGGGCAGCTGGATTGATGGACAAGTGGGTGGCAGAAAGCAGGTTGAGAGGGAGGAAGGAAGAACGTGCAAAACTAGAGGTGGGCATAGTGACAAACATACTTCCCAACCGTCTGGTATGCGTGACTTGACTTTACCTGTTGTTTTATTGCCCTTAAAATGATAATAATGATGTTTCCTAAATCATCACACTGGGAGTTCACATGAGTTGTGCGAAGTTATAAGATGTACATCTACCATTATAGATATTATATAGACATAGAATTTTGAGTCAAGGCATTTTAGCATCGCTGGAAAAAAAAAGATGGAGATACAGGTAAGGTAAACAAAGAAAATTTCAAAACGTGGGGGCTGGAGATATGGATCAACATCTAAGAGCGAGTTGCTCGAGTGGAAGACCACAATTTGGTTCCTAGCCTTCTCATTGGTCTGTTCATAGCCACCGATAACATCAGCTGCAGGGAATCTGACATCTGTTGGCTACTAACACACACCTGATCATACATATAAATGCACAGACACATGCATATGTATAAATAAAAGTAAAGTGATTCTCGGTCAAAGGGAAAATTTCAAAATGTTATTTTGGGATCGAATAACTCAAGGTAAAATATAATTGCATTATTTGCTGGAAGAAACTCAAATGAGGTTACTGTGTTATCTAAGATGAGATTTAGACTGTGTGGGTAATGAGATGCCCCCAGCATAGGTCAGCTTCATTTTTAAGATAGTGTTGTCAATGGACAGAATATGCATTAATCTTTTCCAAGACCTTTTGATATCGGAAAGACATTCATAGGAGAACCACTGACTGTTCAAAACAATAAGAGAAGGGACTTAAAATAATATTTCCAAAGGAAGATGAATGGTTACTTTTTGTTCAGTGTGAAAATGACCAGAAGGCTTAGTCAAGCGATGGAGTCGAGACTCTATTTATTGCTGCACTCCAATGTCAGGTGCAACTATGGTCCAATAATGCCATCTCCCGTGGTAGCAGTAGGTGACATAAGAATCAAAGGATTTTAGGAAACTTTATTACAAAATCCTGTTAATCACTTAGGAGATTAGGTAGTCCATACAGTCTGGTTTTTTCATTGTTCCTCTCCAGACCCATGAGATTTCACTTGGGTAATAGCCAAGCATGGCTGCTAACGTTTGCTGTTTTCTTAGCAGTAGACACTCTTACAGATACATCACAGAGTCTTCTATATAAGTCCTTACTTCACATGCACCATGGAGGGGCTACCACCGACAGTGTTTGGAATTTTACTGAGTTACAGGAAGGTAAGGTTCTGGGCCAAGGGTTACTCAGGAAAGCTCGGTCTCCAGCCTACTACCGCTCTTGAATCTGACTCAAAACAAAGCTTTATGAGAAGTCCTTAATAATTTTGGATGGTTACAAGAAGTTCTAATATTAAATATAGCTATGGTTTTTCTTAACATTATCATTCATTTCCAGGTATCTAGTATTATATTAAGTACATGTAATTAGATTATGTTTTTAAATGATTTCAAGACTACATAACCAACCCATTTTCTTTTTTTCTGGAGACTGGGACTCATGTATCTCAGTCTACATTGCAGAGAATGACACTGAGCTTCTGATTTTCCTACCTGTACATTGTAAGTGCTGGGGTTTCACACATATGGTACCACCTTAGGTTTATGAGGCACCAGAGATCAAACCCAGGGGTTCCTGATCATCCTCAATATTTTCTTAACTGTTTTGGTGTAAATTTTGCCACAGATTGACTTGATTTCCTAAAAATGATTATTTCCCATTATACAATTTTTCCTATAAGAACACGATGTCAATGTTCTATAGTGTAAATAAATCCCATTGCACATAGGTAATGCATGCTTTCTATTTATTCCTTTGTTGACAGATACTAGGGTTGGTTCTGCAACTTAGTTTTACAGAGCACTATGAAAAACATCGATGTCTATGTATTTCTGTGCTGTGTGTCTTGGAGTCCTTCTATGAGATTCTAGGGGTACTATAGCTGGGTCATAGGGAGGTCTAGAGCTAGTTCTGTGAGGAGCCTCCACACTGATTTCCATTTTGGCTGGAATAGTTTACACACCTACCGATAGTGTCTAGCCATTCTTTTGTCCGCATCTTTACTCTTTAGTCATGGCATTACATTCTTGTGAGCGGACCCCAAGGCCCCTGACTATAAACTGAGCAATTAGAGTTACCCAACCTGTATTAGAAACAGGGTTGTTATGAGCTTTAAAAAATAGCAGAAATATCCAGGGACCTGACATGCAGTTTGACACTAGATTTTTGTTTTGTTTTTAATTTTCGTATGGAAGTTTATATGTTTTGATAATCAGCTTTTTTTTTAACAGGGGCATTTTTTTTCACTATGCTGTGATTTTTATAAATAGTGACATTTCCCTTGGTCAATTTTTATAGCATTAGATAACCCCTTTCTCAAATTTGCTTAACATCTTCCCTTCAGAGTAATAGCACTCTCATTTCTTGCTTTGTCCTTTCCCCCTAGCTCCTGTACCTGAGTGCCTCAGTATTCACACTGCCTCAGTATTTGCTGCTATTATTTAGGAGACAGAAATAGCCTCTTTTGCTGAGTTTATTGAGCAGGGAGGGACAGGACTGATGGTAACCTGGGTTCATCTGTGGACTCACACAACACTCTTGTCTAATTGAATCAGTGAGTCAGCTTACATGCATTCAGCTCAGCTGAGGGTTGAGGTTGGTGGGGGTGGACTAGGCATATTAACCAGGACAGAGCATCTGCTCAGCACGAGAGTGGCTGTGCCTCTAGCCTCTGGCTGGACTAATGGACTCTCCACTCCATCTCAGCTATTGAACAGTGATTAGCTCACAGATTGGGACATATTTGGTTTCACTTCTGCCTGCTGCCACAGATGAGACCTGTGTAGATCACATCCTATAAATTATTTAAGGGGCAGTGTTTATGTAACCCAAGCCAGACGTAGAAGTCGGCTTACCGTCTGTTCTGTCACCCTAGAAGACTATTTTCCAAAGGAAATAGTCTGTCTTGTGAGCTGACATCATTCGTGGTATAAAAATTCAAATGCACTGTTAGCAATTTCTTTTCTTTGGCATAAAGTCACAAGTACAATATCTAAAAGCTTAACATTCTTTAACTGGAATATAATGACTTAGAATTAGATTGCAAGAAATTTCTAGAAGACTACCTGCAGTTCCAGAATACCATGAATAGCCATGACTTAAAAAAAGTTTGAATCTATATATAGGACTTTTTTCATGGATTAGAAACATTTGTGCTTTACTTATTTGGGTCTATCACTTGTGAATCTAGTTTGCCTATATATGCATTTGGTTGTGGGTTTAGGGAGGAAGCACACGAAATGGGCTATTGAGATTGCTATTAATACTAGTTTATGAGAGGGATATATTTGTATGTGTGGAGGTCAAAGGTCAACCATGTGTGTGTGTGTGTGTGTGTGTGTGTGTGTGTGTGTGTGTGTGTGTGTGTGTGTCGTGTGTGTGTGTTTCCTCGGGTGCTTTTTACTTTTTTATACAATGTTTGTCTTTGGACTGGAACAGACCAAATAGGTTAGGCTACCTGGCCTCCCTGAGGACCAGCTTGCCCCTGTCTCTCTAATAACTGGATTTAAAGAGAAATCTGGCATTAGGGAAATGTCCAGAGATCTACAAGGATGACCCCAACTAACAATCTAAGCAATAGTGGAGAGGCTACCTTAAATGCCCTTCCCTGATAATGAGATTGATGACTACCTTATAGGCCAACCTAAAGCCTTCATCTAGTAGCTGATGGGAGCAGACATCCACAGCTAAACACTAAGCCAAAGGCCTAGAATTCAGTTGCAGAGAGGGAGGAGTGATGAGCAAAGGGGTCAAGACCAGGCTGGAGAAACCCACAGAAACAGCAGACTTGAACAGGGGGGAGCTCAGGGATTCCAGACTGATAGCTGAGAGACCAGCGTAGGATGGACCCAGGATCCCTGAATGTGGGTGTTAGTTAGGAGAACTGGGCAATGTATGGGGCTTCTGGTAGTGGCTCAGTATTTATCCCTAGTACTGGAATGAACTTTGGGAGCCCATTCCACATACAGGGATACTCTCTCAGCCTAGACACACGGGTGTAGGGCCTAGGCCCTGCTCCAAATGATATGACAGACTTTGAAGATCTCCCATGGAAGGCCTCACTCTCCCTGGGGAGCAGAAAGGGGATGGGTTAGGGGGCAAGTGAGGAGGAGAGGGAGAGGGAACTGGGATGGACATGTAAAAAATTCCTGTTTTTAATTTAAATGGAAAAAATCCCAGAAAACATGGGGGAAAAGTGTGCGGCATTGTGGGTGGCTTTTAGATGAAAGCTGACTTGTCAGGTGCGTCTCTGCAGTGTATCACACTCTACCAAGTGAGCCACCCCTCCTCCCAGTTCTGCAGAGATTATTCTTATGTATTCTCTTTGGCTTACATGTGAAGAGCTTTGGGTGTAGGGACAAACCTGACATTCTGTAAGCCACAGGTCATGAGCCAGAGCACAAGTCACCAGGACTCCTGGAAGACGGAGATTTTGGGTTGTGTCACCTCCCTCCATACTGTACTATTTTAGGAACGGATCCACACCTGATCATCTCTCATTGTCACCTTTCCCGCTCTGGTTTCAAGGAGTTGAAATGGAAAAGTACAGAGGAATTCAATCCATCTTCCCTTTCCTCTTTCTGAATCACCTTGCCTAATATAGTTGCTGCCTTCTGTCTGTTCCTATCCTTGTCCGGATGAGACCTGTCCCCTGAGCGTGCCCTCTTCTTTTTGTCCGAACATGTGTGAATGGAGACATTAGGGTGCACTGTGGCTGGTGACCTGCAGAGGGACAGTTATAGGCCCAGTGACTGAATAGCTTCTAACTTGCTCTCCCTGCAGGAAATCTGGCAGCAGGACAAGCTGAGTATTGTTGCTTCTCTAAGAAGTTTTCAGTTGGAGCTGTAGAGACAGGGATGCTTCCTGAAGTGGGCAGGAACCTGGCAGCTTCCATTGTCCTCCAGAAAATGGACTTGCTTATCTTTGTCTGTCTATCTGTCTATCTACTTATCTATCTTTGTAACATCTGGCTATCATTTATGCTCCAGCTGCTTAGCTTCATCATCTTTCTCATCTATCATCTATCTCTCTATGTAGATGTATCATCCATCTGTTCTCATGCATGTATGTATGTATGTATGTATGTATGTTTGTATGGATCTGTCTGCCGTCTACCTATTTATTATCTTTTATATCCTCTCAATAGACCTCAAAGGACAGTAATATTTCAGTGTGCTAACTTTCTTTACTATACCGCTTCTTCTGAGGGACCTTGGGGCATGAAATCAGTGTGGCAGAACTGGGAAAATTTGGCATTCTCTTGTGGAGGCAGCAACACCCAAAATATTTCTCAGTGTGCACTCACCTTGTAATGGTTGTAAAAGTAGAGCCAGTTCTAGTCCCTCCTGTTGGTGCCTCTGAAGCCCTAGAGCAAAAAACACTTTCTAGTGATGAATTACTTAAAAATGCATGCATTTTAAGACACCGATAGTAAATAATGGGCAATTCAATAGCTCTAGTCCTCTTTACTCTCTCCAAACTCTAGAAGATAGATGGCACACACGTAAAATAACCACAAAGCAGCCAGTGCCCGGAAAGTAATGCCAATGGAATACAGTTTAGTTAATTTTTTTTCTTCTGCCAAAATGTATTCCTGATTACTTCTTGGTAATTAGAAGTAGTTTTGGACAAGGTACAATTTCGAAATTTTCCTTGTAAAAGTGTTTCCCTTGCCTTTGTGACCACACGTCTTACCTTTTCACAGTTGGTCATATAGGAGAGCAGGTTTATTTAGATACAAGTGTGACAGTGACTTTATAATATTAGTTGCTCTTCATAGGAATATTTATCTTCCATCATTTTGTTTTAAATGTGTAACCCCCCGTAACTGAAAGATTAGAATCTATGATCCTGTGTGGCAGGTCTGTCCATTCATGATGGATGTTTAGTGCAGCTGTCCCTCTGGGGACCAACAAACAGCACCATAGGCATCATCCTTGTTATACTTCTATTCCATGCTGCTCTTTATGTAGTAAAATAAGCCAAGTTTTAATTCTGTGATTAACATGATCACAGAAAATGCAATATGAGCTAAGCTGAGGAAGGTGGGACGTTTAGGATTTGTTCCGGGTGTTACTATTAGGTCAGCTGTCTTAAGGACTGGCTAGTAATTTTAACTCAGCATTTCCTTGATGTCGGAGACTTTAAAAATTTCTACAATTTTCTTTCACTGTAGAATGTATTAGCAGGTCTTTGGAAGAAGCTTTAGATGGTGGGGTGCAGAGGATGATGTTTTCGTAAGCAGTCTTTTGCAGAGTAGAGTCCTGTAATAGAGTCAGAAGAACCATCAGCGAATCCTGCCTTGATCCTAGGTGGTGGGGCTCCAGGTTTGTCTCCTACTACCTTGCTGATTGCTCATCACTCCTTATGAGGCATCTGATTTCCTTAGAGCCCTTACCCTTAGCTGTAAAGATCTAGGAGAGAACACAGTGAGGTGGCTTTGGTGCAGTCGGCATTCATTCCTCTTTGACTTTTACTCTCTGACTTCAGATATGCTCTTCTGCATATTAGCAAAGGAATAAAATCTTCCCACCATTCTCAGTGATGCTCTCTTATTTTCATTCACTCTTTGGCCTCTTGGTTCGCAGACACTCATTAGCCTTTCCTCCTGGTTAGCGGGAGCAACCACATTCAAGGTGACCGTGTTCAGCACTGATTTTCACGTAATTCTCACTTGACCACTAGACCCACCCTGAGGACTCAGTATAGATGGCTGGCACAGCTACTACATTAAGTTTGTTTCAATTATATCATGTCATGTATCTTATGACCCATTTTGTACAACGTTTATATTGTAATATCTTCCTGTATCTCTCAGCTATATTCTACTGAGACCACGAACTGCATACCTTAGTTTATGGTGATGGAAAGGGGAGCTTGGGGGGGTGCTTAACAAAGTCACGGCGTTTTAGAGATGCCATTCAGTTAGTTGACTTTAGTGTAGCACCATGAGTCAACTGTCTATTTGATCATCTAGAAACTGTCTCTGTAAACTGCAGTGTTTTCCCTTATTTTCTTCAGCTCCAAGGGAACCTGAGATATCAATATGAGACATATGTTGTCCTTGTAAAATTTGACTCATGAACTCTTGTTTTAGATAACTTTGACAAAGTTTTATAGTTTTCTAAAAGAAAAGCTCACACGTAAGAAGATAAAACAATCTGTGGCTAACGTCTAACTATAGCCAGCGTTTTCAATTTAAAGAATTCAACCACTTTAGCATTCTCATTGTTATGTCTGGAGGGGATGTTTTAGTTACTTATGTCACTGTTGTTGTAAGAACACACTGACTAGAGCGACTTGAGAAGGAACAGTTTATTCTGCTTCACCGTTGGAAGATCCAGTCCTCCATGGTAGGAGTGACATGGTCACATTGCATCTGCAGCCAGAGAGCAGGGAGAGTCCAATTCCGTGTTCACCTTCACTTCGTTAAGTCCTGGACCACAGTGTATGTGATGGCGCTGTCCACACTAAGTGATCTCTCTACCCCACTTAATCTAATTCAGAAACTGTCTCACAGGTTTGCCCAGAGATTTGTCTCCTAATAATAATAAACAACACCAGCTGACAGTCAGGAATTAGCCATCGCAGATACACGCTATCTCATCATAAAGTGTTGAAGTTGGTAATACTGCATATACTCACATTATTGTAGAATTCTTTCTCCAGATCCTTCTTTCACAAGAAGAGCAGGCTATGCCCACTAAACACCTTTCCTACCTCCCTCTCACCTTCTCCAGCCTATTCCTGGTCTTACAGCTTTAGATAAAACACGTGAATATACTACAGAGCATTTGTCCTGCAATTGGCTTATTTTCTTAGCATAATGTTCTAGAGGTCCATCTACAGTGTAGGATAGGACAATATTTTCTCATGTATAGGTGTTACATAATTCTGTATACACATATAATCACATTTTCTATATCCACTCATCAGTTGCAAACTTTCCTCCTGTCTCTGATCTATTTTTAATAATATTGTACTGAATATGGTTGTGGGATGCTTCTGAATTATTTCAGTTACATAATCAGAAATAGAAACCATATACTAATTTTATATATTTATGTAGTGTTTGTGTGTACGTGTGTGTGTGTGTGTGTGTGTGTGTGTGTGTGCGAAACTAGGCAAGGGCTTTACTAATGTACTATATTCTCAGGCCCTAATAATACTTCCAATGTGATTTTCTTCAGGAAATCCCACACTATTTTGCACAATGCTTACCCCATTTTATGCGACTCCATATATTGACCATCTTTTCTTTCTTGTGTAGTGAGTTTTTACAACTTTGAAAAAAACTGTTTGGCCATGCACATGAGAGCTCATTTCCTGGTTCTCTGTCCTGTTCCACTAGACTACTGAGCTATCTGTATTCCATAGCCACACCTACCGTGACTTCTTTCTTGTCTTTGCTCTTGTTTCATGACTTCCTTCTTCCATTCCTCTGTCTTCTTTCCCCACCCACCTCTGCTAACTTTCTCTCTTGTTTCTTCATAATTAACTTTAGTTACAGATAAAAACCACCTGCTAGGTGTGCCCTTTCTGGGTTTCCCACTTCATGCAGGAACACTTGTTTAGAAGAGACATGTCTCAGTTGGACATGTAGACCTGCTGGCATATAGGAGAATTTTTTTTTTTTTTTTTTTTTTGCTAGATCAACAAGAAAACTGGAGCGTCAGGCAAGTTGAATACTAGAAGCTAATGATACTTTTATCCTCTGCCTCTGCCCTACTATAGCATGTCTCTTTTGACATTTAAATAATGTTGTGGAATCTTTATTAAATAATTGGCTTCCAGGATGGAGTTCATGTTCAGTGTTCAACAGATAAGGTCATTGGTGTATTTGGAAAAGGGCTTGACTTTGTCAAGCTGTAAGACATTTAGTCAGAATTCCTAAGCAATGGGTATTTCCTTTTAAGAAAAAATGGCTTGGAACCAAGCCATTTCTTTTCCTCTGGAGAGCAAAACCCACTTCAGTTGAAACAAGTAGATTGTATATAGTGAGGACGGGTGGCCAGAAGACAGCTAGTGTTAGAAGGACTGAGTGATGACGGGAATGAAGGTGGCTCATCTTAGTTTTTGATACATTATTCTACAGTTATTTTTGGGTCATTAAGCTAAAGCCCTTGATTTTGTAGCAAGAAATACTGGGGATATCAACACTTACCACGAGCGCCCCTTTATCTCTGGAAGTTGTGGGGAGCAAAGGACAAAGGAGCAAAATTGGCTTGTCCACAGTCAGCCTTGAGCTGATATTCTCACAAATTTTCTTAGAGGCATAAGATTTTCAATTTTCTAAAAGCATCTTCGGTGGAACACAGCATGTCTGTGTTTCAATTAGCATCTAGCATTTCTAACAGGTGTCCCCATCCCTGGTCTGCCTCAAAAGAGAAGAATTTAACAGACTACTTTTGAAAATACATTCTTGGTATTAAAAAGTGATCATTTCTTTGGGGTTCAGTATTGATATAGGAAATAAACATTTTTACACATAAATTTAACTACCTAGGGTTCAGAATTGATCAATATACTTCCTATTTTTGATTTAAAGAAGTATAACATTAAGAGTTACACACAGTAAGAAAAACAGATGTTTTCATAGAAAAAGTCATAAAAAAGTTTATTACAAAATTTGAAGAGACTAACTCAAATATATTTACACAGTGATTTGACAGAAGTGTCATAAAATATAATAAGTGCAAAATGAAAAAATACATTGAAAATTCAAGATACTGTTTTCCCTTTTATTTCAATCACAAAATCATGAAATTGTTTTATGAATGTGAGTGAGCTAAAAAAAACTATCAGCAGAATATTAGTTACTAGAGAAACATAAATGAAATCTTGGGGTGAGATTTATCATCTTCTTGCTTTAACTTGAACCCCTGCTGTATTGTAAACGTAATAACGATCAACATGAAAAATGTAACAGATTGATAATGCCATTGAGTTTTAATTAAACCACTGAAATGAAAAGGGCCCAGATGGATAACTGGGAAATGTAGTTATCCTTTATGAAATGAGCAGGAGTGCCCGTTTGTTCAGTTCCTTAGGAATTAATGTTCTGCCAAAATTAGTGCCCTGTCAGTAGACTTCCTGGAAATTAATCATTTCAGTTTACAAAACAGATGGCCACTTTACTTTACTCAGTTTAGTTTTAAAACACTTATCATTCAAAATCAGCTGTTGTTCCCATCCTGTCGTGGCCTGCTATGACTTCCCATGTCTGGGCCTTAGTACTTAAATGCATCAATACTAGTCAAGAAATGTCTTGTTTTCCTGGAAAGCCATCAGCCTGATCTACTGTCTTCAAAACATAAAGAATCACTGTGCAATTCTTACTAAGTTTTAGGATCTACGAATTCACAAATGGAAATGAGTGAAATTGCGGGCAGAGAAGCCATTGCACTAGGCGCTTTCAGCACTTGTCACATTGGCAGCTATTGACACCAGGTCAGTTAGGACCCAAAGAAACGGTGTGTGCACTCATTAGTTTGATGGAAATCTGTATTGGCTACTTAAGATTTGACAGTTAAGGCTGTCAGACACATGTAGGACATGTTACTTGTGTCTACACTAGCAGACTGCTGACCTGTTTTCCAACCACAGCCCCAGATCTGCCCATGGCACAGTGCATGCTTTGTAGCTGCTGCAAACTGGTGCATATTTCCAGTTCTGAACCCTGTCATATGACTATACAGAGATGACCTTTACCCAGTAGCAGAGCTGGACTTAAATGTTGAATTAGAAACATAACATTTTCATGACAGCTACAGAGAAATGAGACATATGAGTATAATCACAGAACAATTTTTTCCTGCTACTTAACTATTTAGGATGTGGAAGAAGGTGATCCTTGGTCTGCAAAGGGCATGAACACAGACTCTTTGCTGTTGAGTCTGAACTATGCCTGACACCATGAGAAAGATATCTCTAAGATATGTCTGTGCATTGAAGCATTTGTAATCTAAATCGAGAGATGGCAGAACCAAGAAGGAATCATAAATTAGCATGCAACAGAGTCTACATGGATGCTGTAAGAATTCTAGTAAGGGATAGATCAGTCAAAGTTGCATGTAAAAATAGAACAGAGTTGGAACATTTGACTCTGTGGAATTACTGGATTTCACAGAGAGGGTAGACTTTTTGAGTTAATGAGATTAGCATAATCAGAGGCACAGCAGAGAATGTGCCATGGTCAGGCAATTTCAAGTATCCTAGAAGAAACATTCGTCTAAGCAATAGTAGTAGACAAGGATAGCCAGATAAGGGAGGACCAGACACTAAAGAAACTGCAAGGCTAAATGGTAGTGGTTTGATGTTTTAATGACAGGCTAGAAAAAGCCTCTGTTGATTCTTGAGACTGTGAGTGATGGAAAAGCATAGTGGTGGGAAGATGAACATGAAAGTGCTGCCCAGCTATTGTGTCTGCAATTATCTAAGCTGATAGATGTATTGAGGAATAAATGGTTATTTACATATTTAAACAGATAAAAATGATATATTAATCCCCGGTAGTGAGGAATCCAAGATGTTGGCAAGGTTTTGGAAGATAGCCTAGCACCCAGTGGACAGTTTCATTCAAATTGACTATTTATCTCAGTGTTTATCATTAAGATTGCCTCCTCAGTTTTTTGTCTGATTGGTTAGAAAAAGTTCTCTTTGTATAAGATCATAACAATGTAGACCAGGATTAAGGAGGTAACATGACAGCTACAGAGAAATGAGACATATGAGTATAATCACAGAACTTTTGACAAAGTGCATACTGAGTAATTATAAAAACTTGAGTTTGATCACCAAAGCCTATATAGATATTGAGCATGGTGGACTGTGACTGTAGTCCCAGTCCTAAGAGTGAGGGAAGATATAAAATCACATACGGAGTTCGTGGCCAGCTAGTCTAGCTAAACAGGGTGCTTCGGAATCAACAAAACCCTGTCTCAAAAGATAAGGTGGAAGGTTGACAAGATGTCTCAGTGCTGCCAATCGAGACAATATGAGCTCAATCCACAGAACCCACATGGAGGAAAGAGATATTATCCTCTAATAATCACACATGTGTCATTGTTAAGAGTATGTTTTTCCTGCTGGTCTGGTCCAACAGCCACGCCAGCCACATATAACACACAGAGATGCTGTATTTGATATAAAGCTGTTGGTCAGTTACTAGTTTCTTATCAGCTAGCTCTGTCTTAAATATTAACCCATTGCTATTAATCTAAGTATTTCCATATAGTCTTATCTTACCAGAGAGAGGACCCGGGGTTCTACTCTCTCTGTCCTCCATGTTGAATCTCCTCCCTACTTCTTCCTCTCTCCTCCTAGTCTCCTAGTCCTGCCTATCTTGCTTTTTTATTGGCCAACAGTGCTTTATTCATTAACCAATATGAGAAACATATTTGCAGAATGACATCTCCCATCATGTCATTGTACATGTATAGGTGCATAATAAACATAATAAAAATGTAATATGGTAAGTGAGGAAGACATCAGCTTCCAATATCTGGCTTCCAAATGTATAAACATACATTTGGGTGTGCACCTCCACACCCATACTCACATTCACTTGTACATATGCTATAAGCCTCCCCCACCACACACAAGATCTGCCTGCCAGCTATTATTAGAACTTTCCAGAACACAAGCCTGAAAGACAAAGCCAGAATTTAGAAAGAAGTTGTGATTATATCAAGGACTAGAGAACTGGAAGGGAAACATATGCATATGTGTGAATATGTATATTTATGCATGTAAACATTCTGCAAATATTGGTACTGCACTAGAATACAAGTCTAACTAGCCACATTTTGCAGATGAGGACATCAATGCTCAGAAAATTGAGCAGCATGGCTAAGGATAAATATATACTTACAAAGTGGATTAAGAATTGAAACCTAAATTCAATTCCAAATCTGCACTATTTTCTGTTATAAGTTGCTTGTCCTTTCTGTGGCTGAGGGTCCTGTTTCAGCCTGGAGATTATGCTAATCATAGAGCTGTACTTTCTGTGTTTCTCCCTCATTCTGCAAAGGCATATTCTTGGAAACAGAATGGTATGCCTCTGTGCTGTAGGAAGAGAGAGGACATTTGTTCCCCATATCCTTGTGATTTTTAGTAGTGTGTGATGTAGAAAAGTCCTCCTTCTAGGAACAATATTGTAAATGGCATTTAGTTGGACAATGGCCAGGAAAAAAATCTACATATTTCAGGAAGTGTCCCAGGCTAGCAATGAAAACAGAGGGGGGGGGGAGAAGACAGAGGAGGACAAGGAGGAGGAGGAAAAGGAAGAGGAGGATTTAACATTTGTAGAGATTGGGATTGGAATTGGGATTCCTTTCTTCCTATTGGATTGCCTTATACAGCCTTCATATGAGGACGTTTTGCCTTGTCTTATTGTGTCTTATTTTGTTGAGTTTGGTTGTTGTCACTTGGAAGCCTGCTCTTTTCTGAAAGGGAGGAGGACAGGATCTGGGCAGGGAGTAGAGGGCTGGGAATAGTGGAGGAGAGGAGACTGCGGTCAGGATATACTATATTATAAAAGAATCTATTTTCAATTAGAAAATAATAAATGAATGTGGAGAGTAACTATTTGGATATTTTTGATTTATCATTCTTTAAAAATTTACTAGATCCAATTTTTAAGTTTTCATTTCATTTTTAATTGTATGTGTATGTATGTATGTGTGTGTATGTATGTATGTATGTATGTATGTATGTATGTATGTATGTGCTTGTGTGTGTGTCTGTTGCTTGAGGCAGATTGTGAACATGCCCTTAGAAGCAACAAGAAGGCATTTACTTTTTTCTTCATATGTTCCCAGTCCTTTGCATGTGACTGCTCAACTTACCATTTTCAGACTTTAGGGTGGTTTAAAAACGTAATGAAAACCTAACTTGAAACTTTGAACTTTAATCTTTTGTAAGGTAAACCTGCCTGTGGTTAAATAATCTCTGTCAGACAGGAGAGAGTAAACCAACACCCTTCAGTACACTGTCATTAGGCTAAAAATCTTGGTAGATGGGGATATGTTAAATGCATTTTCAAGTCATAACCTTTCTGACTTATAACTGATTTTATCAGGACATAAGCCTCTAAGACCAAAAGATATGTATGAATATATCTCACTTTCAGCTTCTGGTGTAATATAATTACCTGGATTTAAACCATATGGTCAGTTTATACCACACACACACACACACACACACACACACACACACACACACACAAACACACACACTTTTTTCACGTGGCTCACTGTAGGTAAGCATGAGACAAAATCATTGTTTATTTTATTAAGCACATTTACTAAAAGCTGTGAGAATTATAGGGAATGAAATGCGATAGTTGGGGCTGGAGAGATGGCTCAGTGGTTAAGAGTACTTGTGATTCTTCCAGAAGACCTGCGTACAGTTCCCAGCACCTTCATCAACATCAGGTGGATGATAACTGCCTCACCTGCAGCTCCAGGGAGTCCTACACCCTCTTCTGGCCTCCACTGGTACCATATAACTATGCACACACCCACATGTAGACATACATGCATACACATAATTATAAAAATCAATCTTTCAAAAGAGGAAAGAGGGTAATTAAGTATGTGAATAAATGCTGAAGCTAATTCTTGAGGTAGAATTATTTGTGTCAGGGAAACAGAAACGATGAAAATGAGGTGAAGATCTGGGGCCAGGGAAGAGAGATGAGATGGGAGGAAGCAGAAAGCTTCCCCCCACTATGGGTGGGGGTCAGGAGAGACTTGGATGAGGAGGCATTGCAGGCAGCAGTGATGGCCACGAGAGGATTCGCAAGTTTCATTTCTGTTGCTTGGGCAATGTCTTAATAATATTAGTCCTTACTCGTGGAGTAATTTCTCCATTCATAGACTCTGCCTCTAACTCCCTGTGTCTTTTGCCAACTTCTCTCTCCTGTTCAATTTTATTCTCTAATGAGTTTTTATGAGGAATTGAAGGAGAAATTCAGATCTATTGTGATGGCTGCCCAGTGGATATCACAGGGAATTCTTGGTTGCTTGCTGATACATTTCTTAAATATACTGCTGAAAGATTTCTGTTATTATGGTAGTCTTTTGTGTAGTCAATTCTTTGTCCCCCTCCCTTTATCACCATACACCACCCGTCTTTCATCATTATCATAGAAATCAAGGGTTTACTTAAGCTTTTGTATCCCGGTTGTGGGTTGTGATTGTGTGGACCTAAGTGGTACATCTAATTGGAAATTTGAAGCTGTTCCTCACTGCTTTCACTGACCTGAACCAACAAATTAGTAAGAGCCCAGTGTGAAACCCAGTGTTTCCTCCAGACTTGCTATAGTTCACTTGTGCTGTTAACTGAGCATTCTAAGCTAGAAGTGTATTAGTTTTTTGCATTTAAAACATACATCAGTTCAAATTGAGATGGTTTGTCAGGCAACTTTTATTTATTTATTTTTTTCAAGCTTGGTTCACAAAAAAAAGCATTAGTCTAATTAAATTAGGGGCTATTAAAGCTACAAATTAGCATACTAACTTAGAAAAATCAATATCTTATTAATTTCAAAGTCTTCCATCTAACTCCTCTTGAATCCTGTTTCTGAAATATTTTTTTTTGTAGTAAATGACGTGAGAATTGATTTAAAGCTTTCCAAAATTTGGTGATCAATAATTGTTTTCTAGTCACAGAGAAATTCATTAACTTTTACACTTATTGTACCATCACATATCCTTATTGAAGCCTCTTCTAATCACCACATTATTCTTGACTGGAAACACATTAGCTATAAAAATTCATGAAATGAGAAACATAACATTATAAAGACTGTGTTTAGGTATAGCTGTTAATGGATTGTGCAGAGCAGTGGAACGCTCTCTTATTTCCAGTAAAAATAAATTTATGTCTTCCATTGTTTTACACTTAAACACGGATAGCTCCGTGCCTTTATCATTGCATAAACAAATTATTGCCAAATGAATTTGTAGACCTTCAGAATTTTTGTATTTCTGGCAAGATGTAGAAAGCGCGTACCTCTGTGCATGAAGGTACACAGTAATTGCACGTGCTCTGGGGATGATGGTGATTCGGAAAGAATAGATTACTTAGCAGCTTGTACTTGAGAAAATAACTGTAGTGCAGTGACAAGGAAATAGGCATACATATGTCATTCTTTAATTTTGTTTTTGCAGGTTTACTTTGATGTGTATTTCTGTGTGGCTGTGTGCGTGTATGCCACTTATGTGCAGGTGCCTCTGGAGACCAGAAGAGAGTGTCAGGTTCCCTGGATCTGGAGTTACAGGATACTGCAAGCTGCTCCATGTAGATGCTGGCAATTGCATTTGGGTTTTCTGCTAGAGTAGCAAGTGCACTTGACTGCCTTGTGCAATCTCTCCAACATATTGTAGAATTTAATATATGGTTTCTTTGGGGGATGTATTTAAAGTTCTGTAAAATGTGAAGTTGTTTGTATTTGTATTTTTCCAAAGTCACATCATAAAATTAACTAATTGATACACAATTAGTACTGATTTGTGATTCATTATTTCTGGAGCTTTCAAGAAACTTTTGAAGATAAGGTCACTATTAAAGCTTTTTATATTCCTCTTGGATGCAGTATATTATTTACCAGGATAATGGTTCTGAGGAGAGACTTATGGATTAAAAGCAAGTTATAGGTTCTGTTCAGATGAGCATGTAAAGACTATTAAGAAATGATGGAGATATAACATCATCTCTGATAAAATAATTTGACTGCAGTTAATATTTGTATATTGGTAGACTAGCATTTTTCTACCTTTTGAAATACGTATTTACTTAATTAGTTGAGAAAAGAGCTCTCTATGGCTATGTTGACCTGTAGGTCACCAGGTGTCCTGGATTGGCTTTGAGCTTTCCTTGATTGGCTATGAAGTCTGCTAGACATGTTGTTGATCTCTCTATGTTCCATGAACAGAATAGGTCAAGGCAAATAGGATTATTGGGGCTAAGTGTTCTCTGTGGTAGAGAATGGAAACCAGAATATTTTTTTTTTTGCTGGTGATACATCTTGCTTGGTACGGTACCTGCTGTGGAAATGTGAGGGATCTGGGTTCTGATCTACAAAGCCCATGTAATAAAAGACAGAACAGATATTTATATGTAATCTCAGAGGTGTAGATCACTGGAGCTTCCCTACCAGCTCTCCTAGCTCACAGGTGAGCTGCAGGCTCAGTGAGAAACCGAGCTCAAAAATATAAGGTGGAGATGGATTGAGGAAGATAACTGAATGTCCACGCCTGGTTTACACACACACACACACACACACACATACACACACACACACACACACACACACACACACACACACAGTGATAATACATAAGCACACATTGTCATGTGTATACTGCAATAGTACACACATGCATTGTGACACTACACACATTGTCACTTGTTACTGTTACACTAGTTACAAAAACACACACTTGTGATACTACATACACATACCTTGTTACACTATACACACAAATTCACACACACACACTCACACACAGATTTCCCTTCCTTTAAAAATATAATATGTTAATATCAACTTATTCTCATTTCTTTCCAAATATAGCAAATATAGTAATTTTACTTATTTTCTGTGTGTCTGTTTTTCTATATGTTTGGTATTTATTTAGGGAGTTGAAGCCCACATTTTTTTTTCAGTCAAACCTAATGTTCTCTTCTTATAGCAAAGTTTGACCGTGTCCGGTGATACATTTTCTTTTTACTTATACCCATGAAGGTTGCATTTGATATCTCACTGTGTAGACAGGGATTTCTGAGGGAAAAATACAAGGAGGGCCCAATTGATGCTGCCCCCACCATGTTTGTTCTGCAGTACAGAAATTCAACAAATAAATCTATCTGATGGTACGCAGCACCACAGAGATGGCTGCCAAAAATAGAATATTTGTTCACATGCAGTCTCAGATCACTAGAGACTTCATGGAAGAAAAAGGGAAAAAATATAACATAAACTATTACAAATATCAAGATGTATATGTGTGACTTGAAATTGTAGCAAGTCTTTGGCTTATTCCCTGTCTATTCCTGTGGCCCTTGGTGATTACCAACACACCTCACCAATCAAAGCAAAATTGTATAGTAACCTCCCTCACCAAGTAGTATTCTTTCTTTTTTTATTTATTAATAATATAATTTAAAAATTTTCATGTCGATCCCAGTTTCCTCTCCCTCCCTCCCTCCTTCCCTCCCTCCCTCTTACCCTCTTTCCCCTGTGATGCATTCCCCATCCCCCCCCACCCCCATTCCACTTGTAGACTGATAGCTGGGAATCCAGCATGGGACTGACTCAAACCTCCTGAATGTGGGTCTCAGCTAGAAGGACTGAGCAGCCTAAGGGACCTCAGACAGTAGAAACAGGATCTATTCCTGGTGCACAAAAGGACCTGGCGGACACATCCTTCATGGAGGGATACCCCCTTAACCTAGAGATAGAAGAGAAATCCTAGTCCCTACTTCAAATGACTTGTCAGATTTACATGACCCAACCTGGATAGTATTCTTTCTTTTAGCAGGCTTCAGTATGAATGAAATCTCCATTTCCTTCATGGCGATACCATTTGACTGATTTCCTGGACATGGCTTTCTCAAATTGCTTTAAGTTTCTTCATTCATTCTCCAAGCCCCATTGAATACTCCATGTATTAGGATGCTAGTTCACGCATCCTTCCCAGGCAGTTTTAGAATAGATGTTAGAAGCACCCCCACCCCTCCAATAGATGGCAGTATATAATCACACCATGGTAACCACATTGCCTCTAACATGTAGACCCACTTATCCTCATCTGAAAAGTTCACCATTGCCCGCACCGTCATTTTATACCCCGATTCTTTCCATGTTTGATGTGTCCTTGGGCCATGAATGTGGGGCATGTCTTCCAATCAGAAGGAATTCCATGCATCTGTCCCTCCTATAAGGACTTCTTTTATACATTGACCAATGTTGGTGATTTTTCTCTTTTCTGGGTACTCATGCATACTCTTTCCTTCTCTCTGAATCCATAGGAAGCTCTCTCTCTCTCTCTCTCTCTCTCTCTCTCTCTCTCTCTCTCTCTCTCTCTCAGAGACAGTTTGCTTATCTTTGTTTATCATTCACAGATGATGTCAAGTCTTCTAGCACACGTGAATATGGGTGTCTCCCATCACACGGTGTCTCCAGGCATCAGAGTGCTGGTGTTTAGTGGCTTCCTCTACTGTCTCCTCTTGAAGTACTCAGGAACTCAGCAGTAGCACCCAGATTTCATTTGTGTAGACAAAGGATAGGATTATCTACCCTTCTTAGCCACTAACCTAGCCAGGAAGTTGGGTATAATACATTGTCTTGCTAAAGCTAGTGTCTGACTAGGTTCTTTTTTCTGCTATGTTCATGTCAGCATTAGTGTGTGGCTGAGACTACTGTCCTTGTACCAGGGAAAGTATTGAAGCTTTCCCACATTCTGCTTTCCTCTCATTGTTAGGCTTTTAGCTATTACTACATTTAAAAGTGAAAGGGGAGGAAACAAAACACAGAAAATAGTGATGGGAAGATGGAAATATTTAGCTAATTAAGGTACTTAAAGAATCATGGAGATTATTTTTCTTCTCATGGTGCCCAATCTCTGAAATATATAGTAAATGGTCCTTTCTCCCTTCTTTAAGTCCCATAAATACAGAGGCAAGGAAATCCTATTTCAGATGACTTTCAGATTTGTCAGAATCTTTAATAAGCAGCTCTGTCTATTTTATGTAACAATAAAAGCCTGTCACATGCCAGTCAGGGGTGGAGTTGGGCTTTAAGTGACTCTGTTATGGGTATGATTCCCTGGAGAATGGAGAGCTTAAAACTAAGCATTTGTGACAATAGGGTGTTCTGTCTGGAGATTATCTAATTTTGCAGATTAGTTTGGTTTATCTCTCTCTTCCTTCTGTCTGCCTAGTCACTGGTCACTTCCCCTAATAGAAGACCATCCATCTTTGGCAGGAGGGGGCTTAAAAGAGGAGAAAACTTGAAACGATGTTTGATTCTAATATGCACATGCACGTGTGAAGCAAGGACCCAAGTAGACTCTGAAATTCTCTCTGTTCTGAGAGAGGGAGGGAGGGAGGGAGGGAGGAAAAAAGGGAGGGAGGGAAGGAGGGAGGAAGGGAGGAAAGGAGAGAGAGAGAGAGAGAGAGAGAGAGAGAGAGAGAGAGAGAGAGAGGTGGTTGAGATTATGGAGGGATGGGTTGCATATATTGGTGTCTGTATATGCTCATGGAGACCATGTTCATCAGGTTCCAGCCATCTTATTTTTATTTTTTATTGAGTTGTGTGTTTTTTTTATTTTGAGATGGAATCTCATTTCTCAGAGCTGGCCAAGTAGGCTAAATTGACCAGGAAGGGAGTCTTGGGCCAGCCTGTCTCCACCTGTCCAACAGTGGGATTACAGGTGCCATCACACTCCTCTTTATTGTGGGCCGGATTATTGAGCTTAAATCCTCATGCTTACTCCATGAACTGCTGCCCTAGCCTTAAACTCTTAGTTCCTATATCATCTTGGAGTCTGTGGATCACTTATGTATGTGATGGTGCATCTGTTTTTAAAACCCGGAGGTCTGAAAACATAGTACCAATTTATATCTCTTGCAGGTCTTACTCTACCTGTTGTGTTCCAGCTCCCAGAACAGGTGTCTGGAAGTCACTGGAGGGGCCGTCAGGCACTTTTCACTAATGTGTCCCCTTGGATTCTCACCATACCCTTCTTGGAAATGCTTTGTATTTGTGGTGAAGTCCTCAGCTATGTTTGCATGAATATCTCAGTCTTGTTTGTAAGCTAAGACTTTCCCTTAGCATCACTTGCTCCTTCTCCTACCAGTAGTTTAATAATGATATAATAATTAATAATAATATAACATAACTTGAAACAGGTTATAACATATGAACACATGAGTCTTGTCTTTCCTGCCAAATTATCATAGGTTGACTCTGTGTGTATGTATGCTTGTGTGTGTATTAACATGTGCAAAGGCACAATTATGTATAAGTGCTTATGCATGTGTATATATGAAGGTCAGAGGATAACCCCAGCTGTCATTCTCTAGAATCATCCTCATTTTTTTCACACAGTGTCTCTCACCAGCCTAGAATTTGCGAGGTGGGTCCTGCTAACTTTCAGTGATAACCAGGCATCTGCTTGTCTCCACTGCCCCAGTGGGTTTTGGGGATTGAACTCAGGTGTTCATATTTGCGAGTTAAGAACCCTAGCAGCTGCAGAGCCTCCAGCCATTGGCTGGCTTAAAAATATAAGGTGCACAAGACGTGGCCCAGCTCACAAACCTCCTGTGAATGCCTCAGTCCCTCTATCTGCAGAAAAGCTGGTGACTATGGAGATTATCATTGCTGAAGATCACTAGTGGTCCACTACTGCTTCCTTTATCATGGGGCACAGTCATGCATCCTTGCCCATTTGGATGGTATCTGAATTATTTATGAGTAAAATTACTCATGGGATGTTTCTCCCCTTTCCATAGCACCATTAGGAAAACATGGTTATGTTCCTAAGATAAAATTGATGGAGCAGCTGAGATCCTCAGAATCAAATGACGGTGCTCTATTTTTCTTGGCCCCATCAATTATTTTCACATTTCCTCCAGGGGCAATGGAGAAGCCTGATGGTCTGTGTTCATTGCTTCCAGTTGGCAATGAGCAGAGCAAATCCATCATCCACTCCCTGATAGCTTAGGTTGTATTTGAAGCTAGTAGTCAGAGAGGTAAGAGTCAAGCTGTGCTAGGTTAGGAGGATGACTCACTCAGTAAAACACGAGGACCTGAGTTAGAGTCCCAGTATTCATGAAAACAAACAAACAAAACCCAAACAAACAACAATAACACAACAAAAACTGGGCATGTTATGCCCCTGGAGGGGCAGAGATAAAGGGATCCCTGAGGCTTACTGGCCAGATTCAACAAGCGATTCTGGATCAAAGAGTAAAGTGGACATCAATTAAGAAAGACACCCAACATTGACTTCCAATGTTCATTTGCACACATGCACACATGTTTGAATGCATACATCAATAGACAATGATCCTGGAACAGATGTACATATCCAAAACTGGAGACTAAAAGAATGTTAAAAGCTGAGCGAGGAGCTATATCACTAAGTCACCCCTTACTCAGTCAGGGCCAAGAAGAGCTTGCTGTGTCATACTGAGCATCTTTTACCTGGAAAGAAACATACACTAGGGGGATGACCTTCAAGACAAGAGCATATGTTGTAGCCAAGGCTGCTGTGGTTTGGGAAAACATCTTCTGAAGTTTACATCCCAGTGTGTAGCACTGCTGGCAGGCTTTAAAAGACAAAGCACAGTGAGAAGTCTATAATAATGAGTGGGTGAAATCAGTGAGAATTGTATGTCCCCAGACTCGCCAGACTCATCCTCTTTCTCTTTCACTGTTGGCCGTGCTCTGAGTGGTTTTGTTTTGCCACATGTTTTTCTTGGTAAGACCAACACTGGTGCTAAGCAGCTCTGAGTTAGGATCGAGACCTGTGAGCCAATCCAGACTTTGCTGTTTGCAAGGTGATTTGTTTTAGTGACAAAAACTGATCAACACAAAAGCTACCCTCTTCATTTGGTATTATTATTAATTATTATTATTATTATTATTTCCGCTACATACATACCCGAGACAGACATTTAGATACACATACACAGGGACACACACACACACACACACAGAGAGAGAGAAAGAGAGAGAGTCACTATATTTTACTACTTATATATTTTATTTTTTTCAAACTTTTATTTTTAATTATGGGAGTGACTGGGGGATTATGTACACGGGAGTGCAATTGCCAAGAAAGAATATCAGTCAGACCAGATGTCTCGGATTCCCTGAATTACAGAAAGTTGTAAGCTACCCAAATGGGTGTTATGACCACACAGTGGGTACTCTACAAGAACGACAAGCACTCTTAACCACTAAGCCATCTCCTCAGTTTTGCATTTAACCACGTTTGGTGTTTATGTTCCGAATATTACTTAGTTAAAAATATTGATATGATTCTAATTATAATGTAGTCAAATGTAGTGAGTCATGATTTTAAAGTAGGACATATATATATATGCTCTTCCTGGCCAGTAGAGCTGGGGGAAAAAGCCAGATAACATCACTTTGTTCTGTAGTCAATAAACGAAGAAGAAAAATGTAGCATTTCTCTGAAAGGAGAGCAGAAATTCTTTAAACTTTCTTACTCAGCTCTCTCTGAATTCTGTGCTTCATTTTTAGCCCGTTTTGCTAGAGACGCAGAGTGGCTTTGTCCTAGGGAGGAGAGGTTGTTGTGAGAGTTCTGATGGGGGTCTAAACTTAGATGACAAAGTAGTCAAGAACATTGTATTTGTTAGTTGTTAATCAGCAAAAAATAACCACCAAGAAAGTCCAAAAGCACAAAATATGCCACCTAGAATACAATTAATTAAAGGGCTTTTATAGATTTTTATATCCAGTATGTTTTAAATGATGGAGAACCCTAAAAAGAAAAGATAAGGTTTGTGCTGAAATCATTGAAGTCATATCAACAAGACATATTTCACAGAGTGGCAAGGTGGAGATAACATTGGCATTTGGGTTGCTTTTTGCCAGAGTATCTGTTTTAATGAGATTCTTCCTGAACCTGATTATGAGTTATGCTTTGTAGCTCTTAGGCCCACGTTCCCATCTAATGCGGGAGGGACAGGCTAGGCAGAAGACTGTCTTATAGTTGGAAGTGACATCTTTTTTGGTACAGGCTATTAAAGCTTCTGTTTTAGAAATATCTGAGATGACCTTGGCTCCTTTGTTCACTGAAGTGTGTTTTGTGTGTGTATGTGTATGTATGTGTGTCTACCTGTCCAAGTAATTGTGATACATTGTCTAACAGATACAAGTCAGGTTAATATGTTTGCTTTGTGTTGAGTTATTACAAGGTCCACACAAACCTTTAAAAATCATTCTCAGAAAAGAGAGAGAGATAACATAAAAGAGGGAGCCATTATTGGTTTGAAGAGAAAACTGAACCTAAAGAAAGGTCTAGAGACCTACAAGACTGACTCCAACTAACAATTCGAGCAACCATGGAAAGGCTACCATAAATGCTCTTCCCTGATAGTGAGATCATCAACTAAATTATCCACCATCATGGAGCCCTCATCTAATATCTGTTGGGAACAGAAGCAAACGCCCACAACTAAACACTGAGTCAAACTAGAATCCAGATGCAGAGAGAGAGAGAGAGGACAAGACCAGGTTGCAGAAACACACAAAGACAGTTGATCTGAACAAGGAGGAGCTATTGCCCCCCCCCAGACTGATATCTGGGACTAACTCAGACCCGCTGAACATGGGTCTCAGCTAGAAGGACTGAGCAGTCCAAGGGATCTCAGACAGTAGAACCAGAATATACTCCTGGTGCACAAAAGGACCTGGCGGACACATACCCCATGGAGGGATACTCCCTTAACCTAGAGACAGGAGAGAAGTCCTAGTACCTACTTCAAATGACTTAACAGATTTATATGACCCCACCTGGATAGCATAGCCCTACACGTGGAATGGGGCTGGGGGGATGGGAGGGGAGGGTGGTCAGGGTGCATGTCAAAGGGGAAAGCAAGGCTAAGAGGGAGGGAGAGAGGAAGGGAGGGAAGGAGGGAGGGAGGGAGAGGACACTGGGATCAACCTGTAAAATTTTTAAATTATATTATTAATAAAAAGATAATAAAAAAGAAAGCAAAGAAAATCATTCTCAGGGAATCTAAATTTCTCTTGTCTTGTTCTATTTGGTAACAGGACAAGTTGTTGTTTTAATGGCTTGAGCATGTTCCCTAGGGTCAATATGAAAATATTGAACCCATTTCACTCTTTTTACCTTGTATATTCTTTGAGGTTTAGATTCTCTAGAGGTTTTCTTGGATGACATTGAGGAAAGGGATTAGCTTCCCCCTCCTGTGTGCCTGAAAGCTGCCATTAGTGGGGATAAAAAAAAAGCAAAAAAATGCCTGATATTATTATTCCAGACAGATTCTTCCAAAATAAACTTTCATGGTAACGTGTAAAGATCATCTATGTACTGTTTTTAAATAAAGAATACAAAAGTCTTTGGGAGATATAGCTAAAAACACGTGTTCATGTATTTCTATTTATAGTTTTTAACTTTCTATTGAGAATAAGATATTAACATGGAAGTGCTTCTCAGCGGAGATGAAAATATCATTGTATTAATTCTGTAGGAAACACACACTTATTTATGAGCCTTAACTGGCCAGCGAGGTCCTTCCAGGTGCTGCTTCTGCTTGGCTTTGGAGAACACTGCCAAGCTGTCTTAAAGAACTATTGTCAGCATCCATGATGCTTTCTTTTTTATTAGGTTACAGCATTTACCATTCAAGCCATAAGAGACTAATGCAGAGTCAGTAAGAGAGGATTTTATAACCCCTTTGAAACACATCTTGTCCAAATGATGCCATTTATGTATAGATGCATGGATGTCAGTAATGAAGTTGACACACAGGGATCAGGTCTGAAGGGAACACAATGAAGTTGCGAGGGCTTGCGAGCCATTTCGCTGACCTAAGCATCTCATTTGTTACAAATTCAATTCATCAGCCCTAAAGTGCGAGTGAGCACAGGGCTCACTAATAATAATAATAATGACAATAATTCAGGATCCTTGAAAGCCTTTCTGTTTTCCCGTGATACTGTCATAGACATCATCATAGATACTTTCCTTGCCTCTTTCCTAGACCCTGGATCTCTTTAATGTTACTTGCATTCTTAGTTTGCAAGTTGAAGAGATCTGAGTGATTTGCTTAATGAAAAAAATGTTACAGAAATATATGCACCCTTACTTACATTTCTTTTTCTTTCTTTCTTTTTTCTGATTGGTGACAGGATTTTATTTCAGAGTCACATTGCATGGAATGAGTGAATTAAATGCTTTATTCAGTTAATCACTCAAATATCACATAGTGGATTACTTATCAATGGCAGTAGGTACTAGAATATGAACACGATCCCTGCAGCCATTGAGTTCACAATGGTGCAATCAGATATTTTAAAAAACCATTACACTGTTCGTTATGTATTCTCCATTGTGAAATGTGCTCCAAAATTGGAAAACTGGATGTTTCAGCAGTTTAATGGAAGGGATAGCCATCGTGTTTGGCACTTAGAAAGGCTCCCGCCCTACACAGGTGGGGTTTAAGTAGAAATTTGAAGGAAAGTAGTAAATTCTAGGCTGAAAAGGTTAAGTGTTTGCTGACTTAACTTACAGCATTTTCCTCAGCACAGTGACTGTTTGGTAGCTCTTCTCTGTGTTTAAGATACCTTATATAAGCTTTTCATTTCTTTTTTCTTGTATTTTATTCTGGACTCCTGTATTCTACTGTAATTGGGTGCATTTATGAGTTCTCAAGCATTAGTGCACAAAATTTGGAATTCGGGGAATGAACATTGGCCTCTGATTGCCTATTATAATGGTTTGTGTCTCACAACAACTTACCTGGTTTTACTTTGTATGGACATATTGTAACCTCTTTCCTTGGTTCTTGTTATCTCTCAAGTCCAGATATTTGGCTTAACATTTAAACATTAGTTTATGCATGAATACAATTCACCTCCCCACAACAAATCTCCTGTCCTCCTTCCAACTTCATGTCATTTTATAAAATAACACAGTAGATCTAAATAGTACTGCCCAAATTCACTAGGGCGTAGACATCCAATCAGTGGTTATTCCCCTTCTTAAAGAAGAACACCCCCCAACCCCTACCAGACATCAGTTGCCCTTAGCTCCTCAGTCCTAACCCTCCCCATGTTGAAACATGTGACTCTCTTGATCATGTGGAGGTCGGTCAGATAACCATAGCTTCTGTAAGCTCATGAGCAGATTAACTGTTTTTGATGAGTTGTTTAAATTCCTGACATTGAGTTTTGAGAATTCTTTAGATTAAAAGAATTATTGTAAATTGCCTACATGGTAGCAAGTTTCTTTTATCAGTTTCATATATACTTAGCTTTTCTCAGAGGACACTAGGAATACTATATGAGAGGAAGAAATGGATAGAGTAGAGAAAGTAGGTGAGACACAGATAGACCTACAGTCACACACTGAGATTTAGAGAGGGGGGAGGGGACAGGGGACAGGAGTGGGGGAGGTGGAAGGAAAAGGGGAGAAGGGAGAGAGGGAGGGGGAGGGGGAGGAGGATAGGAAAGGAGAGAGAGAGAGAGAGACAGAGACAGAGAGAGAGAGAGAGAGAGAGAGACAGAGAGAGAGAGAGAGAGAGAGAGAGAACACAGTCTATACAATGCTGCCTTCTGAGAACCACTGATTACCTCCAGAGTCACAGCTTAGGGATTTCTGCCTTTGTTAGGAACCAAAGACCTAGCTATAAAATAGTGAAGTATTTAAGGTGAGTGTAATAAGGCTGGAGTCCTCTGGACAGCAAACTCACAAACAGAAACAGGGAACTGTTTTTTGCCCAGATCTTCAACTTGGCAAATTTGGGTCCATAGCAACAAACTGCTGTAATTTAATTTAGAAAATCACCTAGTGAAATGAGCTTTGCTGCAGAAGGTAGCTGAATTTGATATGACTGGCATAACCCACTCTGTATAGATCTTCCCTACGTGTTAATGAGAGCATTCCACGCTGCATGTAAAAGAAATCCACAGAGAACAAACATGCCAGCTCAGGAAACTCAATCACAGACTCAGCCCTAGTTTTCCTTTGGAGTGGCAATTTCCCCTTAAAAAGTGTCCATTGGGTAATGTGTATGAGGGTTTTTTAAAAAAATACTTTGAATTTTTCAGAATTTAAATAGAACTTAGATTGATACAGAAACATCTTATAGTGTATGTGATGAATGTGTTAAGGAAAAATTGTGGGAATTTCATCTAGGTGAGTTAGCAAAAATACATGACAAACAAAAAATAGTAAGGATCTTACTCTCAGACAGCATACATTCAATAAATCAGGCATGGAAGAAGATTAAATTTACCCCAAATTCCTTAAATGTGGAAGAAAATCATTTGCTTGAAATCCTGATCTAAACCTTTGACCTCGAAGGTTCTTTGTAGAGCAGGTGTGGCTGCTTTTCAACTTGGTGTCAGCAAAAATAATTCACTTATCTCTGAGTGAGAATAGGTCTAACCCTGGTTGAAGTAGAGAGTAGGCTGGCATATTTTACATACCAGAGGGAGATCATTTGCCTGGGAGCATGACAAGTTTCCCTATAGGTTTGGCTTCTGTTTTATCTGGCAAGACATTCATTCCCCTGTAGTCTGGATGCCTCTATCACTGCTTCGTCACATTTCTGATAGGAACAACGCAAAGGAAGAAGGGTTGTGCTCAGTTCTATGTATGTGAGAAGAATATCATGGTGGCAAGAATGTGTGTTATGTAGCGGAAGTGCAGTGTGCAGCAGAGAATCTGTACCTTCTTGGAACAAAAAGGGAAAGCAAGGAGAAATGGAGTGAGGAATAGATACACACACACACACACACACACACACACACACACACACACACACACACACACACACAGAGTGCAGTTCAGGGATATGGTCCTAAATAGTTAACATCTGTCAAACAGGTCACATATATTAGCCTTTGTTTTTGAGGTCATAACAAAATTACACCATTTCTCTCCCTCTTCACATTCTTCTTTGCATGCCTCCCATACACTCCCTCCTTGCTCTCTTTGAAATTCATGAACAGGGAACGAGTTCTGACTACCTTCTAATAATGTTGTGGTATTCTGCTTCCATAAAAGCGCTGATCTGATTAAGTCATTGGTAGGTCAGAGCCTTCCTGATGCAAGTGTCTCTTAAAATGCCTTTGCAGACACATCCAGAGGTATGCTTCACTAATTTCCTAGCATTTCTTCATCCAGTCAAACTGACACTGATCAATGAAGATTAATCATCACAGGTCTCCTACCTGGACCAAAGGACAAAATTAACTAGATCTGACCAGTTGGTGTCATTTTACTTATTGCATAACCTTAGGCTGGTGTTAGCAGAAATGCATCTATCAGTTCCAGGAGAACATCAGGCAGAAGTTCCTAGCTGCCATCCAGCAACCACAAGATGCCCAAGAATAAGCCAACAGCTGGAGAGCGGGGCTGAGCTACCAAGCAAGGTCCAGATCCTGATAGACCCACAGGATCCCAGAATTCTGCTGCAGCTATGTTAGCCTTTGCAGGTGGAGGAGCAGATGGCCAATATTTTATTTGCTTTGGCTAGTCCAGTGGTTGTTGTTATTATTACTAGTATTACATTAATTTCTTTATTTATCCATAAGTAAAGACCTTACAATACAGCTTCTTTTTTTTCTAACTGAAAATTTTCTTTTCTTCTTTGTTATATTAAACAGAACCTTCTGTAAGTTTTGATTTGCATATGAATGAAGTACTCTACATTGGGACTGCAGTTGTACCCCAAATTGATGAGTGCTTGCCTAGTATTCATGAAGCTCTGGGTTTCACCCCAAAGTATATAAACTGACCATGGTGGTGTGTACTCAGGTGTAAATGCAAAAGGATCAGAAGTTCAAGGCTAACCTTGGCTACACATCAAGTTCAAGTCCGACCTTGGCTACATGAAATCCTGTCTCAAAATGAAAGAAAGAAACAAAGAAAGAAGGAATGGAAGGAGGAAGGAAGGGAGAGAAGGAAGAAGGGAAAGAGAAAGAGAAAGAGGAAGTATCCTCTTTAATGAGAGAGAAATGCCATCATATACATGTTAACACTTCATGTGATATAATAGCATACCATTTCTTGGATAAAATGGACAGGATTTCAGCCAGTCATTTTCCACAGCTAGATGGGTTTTTAGCTAATGAAGGAATGTATTTCAAATTGTGAGGATTAAACTTGCAGCGTTAACATGATGTCAGCTGCTAACAGTGTGGTAGGATACAGGGAACAGCATCTTCAGATTAGCCACTAATGAATGTTTTCATAATTTGTTCACAAAACTGAAAGTGGTGTTTAATGTTTTATATATCTCAATCAGGATGGGAAAAGGTCTCTAAATAACCAAGATTAGTTGTATGTAGCAAAGTGTTATTTAACAGAATTCCCTTTCATATAATGGCACTGGGTTGTGTGCTAAGATTCACCAAACCTATTTCCAATTTTAATAACCACTTTAATACACTCATTAAAACAAATTAATATTTTCATATTAATTAATTTATATTATGTAAGTCTGTTCAAATGCATAAGTAATGAATAAAAATGAGAAGGGATAAGAAAGATTTTGAACTTCATTAAAATGCAAATATTAGAGTTTCAACTTCAAAAAAAAATCAAAAACTGCTCTACAGACTTCTATAAAATAAAGACTTATAATTCTGTCCTTTGAGTAAACATAAGTCTAAATGTCTAGAAGATATGTAACTGTGGTATATAGGCAGACAAGTAAAATAACTTACAAAAGACCATTGTTTTATTTATGTGTATGTATGCATCTTTAAGCATGAATGTGGATGCCTGCAGAGGCCAGAGGTGTCCATCCCCTGGAGTGAGAGAAACAGGCAGTTGTGAGTTCCCTAAATTGGGTGCTGGGAACCTAATTGCTGCTCTTTATTGTTGAGTCATCTCTCAGATACACAAATATTACTATGTAGCTTTGGATGACCTGGAACTCTATACATAGACAGGCTGGACTTGAACTCACAGAGATCAACTGGCCTCTGTCTCCCAAATTCTGGGATTCAAGGCATGAGCCATCATCATTTTTGAATGATATGACGGTATAACATGTAATGTTAAAGTCAGATCTATTGGTCCCCTGCAATAGGATCTATAGGCAAACATCAATCCAGAGCACACAGAGACACATTAGAATTGACATTGACACTGACCTGGGGAAATCTTGATAAAAATAATGTTTCAGAGGAAAGAGGGAACAGGGTGGTAAGTACTGTCATTATTTGGAGGAAACTAGCAGAGATTTTCTTGAGAGGAAAAAAAATAATTCTTTAATGTCTTGAATACATCTACATGGTAGATAGACTGTTTTAGTCTGCTTTATGTTACTGTAACAAAAAACCTGCACTTGGGTGACTATTAATTAATAGGATTTTATGTCTCATATCCCTCTGTTGGGGAGCATGTACCAGATCTGGCAAGGACCTTTCTGCTGCATGATAGCTCAGCAGAAGACATCAGACAGCAAGGAAGAGTGAGGTTGGTATCCTGAGTCTTCTGTCTTCTTGTCATAAAGCCACCAAGGCCCTTATGGGGACCCTATACTCTTCCTTGTTCTGAGAACTTGGCCTTGGGGGTCCAGAGCCAATGTTTCCTTTTAGAGACCTTTTTCCTATCCTTGTTACAGAACTTTTCAGTCTCTGGTTTTTATGGCATCACCTTTGCCCCTAAAGACAGGTTTTGTAGAAACCTACTACTTTGTACTTTCCTCAAAAATTATCAGGTTGTCAAAACATTCATTTCATAAACTTTTTCAAATAATATATTTGGTTTGGTCAGGGAAATCATCTTGAATGTTCTTGTTGATTTTTCAGTGAGGCTGGCTGAACTTCAGTTAATGAAAGCCATTATTCTTCTCTAGCCAAATGCTTTCTGTCCAAAAGCAATCTAGGCAACTCAAGGTAGAGTTTGCAGCTTGGGAAATTGGAGGGAGTGCTCATGTTCCTGCCATTTAACCTCTACAAAACATTGTAGTCATAGAGTTGTATCGAGCTTATTTGGTTCAACTAATGCTGCTGTGTGTCCCCAACTAGGTGAAAACTGAAAAGAATGTAAGAGTCTACGGAGGCTTTCAAACATGGAAATCAGAGGTTAGGTTCAGGGCAAGAGCCAGTATACTAACCTGGAAGCAGGCACTTGGATTAGGAATGAAAATCCACATCTGGATTAGAGCAGAGAGGTTGTAACTAGCCATGCAGTGAATGGTGGCTGTTTACTTGGATCTGAAGGGATACTGCTGTTGATGGATGATCCAGATCTCAAGTATTCATCTCAGATGGACAGCAGCCTGGACAGCAATCTTGTCAAATGTCTCCTCAATATACAGCTCTATGCTGCTTCAGGGAATGGATATGTTCTGATAAGCATACTGGATGACTTTGCCTTGGTGTGAATGTCATGAGGATTGGATGCAGAAGAGTATGCCACCTGGCAATGTAATCTTATAGGACTATTGTTCTGTATGTGGTCCAACCTGGACTGAAACATCTTTAGGTTGACAAGCAGTGGGACTGTGACTCCGAAGTCACAGTCCCACTGCTTGGGAAGGACTCCGAAGATTCACCATTGACCAGATGCGAAGGAGGTACTAAGGGAAATCATTAGTGAGTCTAGTAGAGAGAGCATGAGAAGATGCTGTAGCTTGTTTCATTTTTTTTTTAGGGAATAATGTTTCTCATGACACTCTCCAGTCATTTGTCCTAATAGAGCCTGCTTCCTCATCCTTGAGCACTTCTGTGGGGCCACTGTGCATCTTTCTTCCCTGATTGGCTCCCTGGGGGCTGGCTCAAGCTGCTTGGTTTGATCCAGGTCCTAAGAGCAGCAGGGCCATGCTTGTGTCTGCTTCTTAGGTGGATTCCTTAGAGCTGCCAGGCTCTGGTCTATAGCCACGCCATAACATCTTTTTCAGCCACACATAGTGCTATGAGAGTCCCTGCTCTAGCTAAAAATATATATATCCCTGAATACTTTCCTACCAGAAAGAAACACAACATACTAGGGGTGGGGGAATAAATGGCCACCCCTGAGACGAGCTTAGTCTTTTTATTTGCACTATGTTACCCTTGTCTTCTATGGATTGTGATTCAGGCTGTGGGATTGAGAGGACCTAACTCCAAAGGCTGCACTGCAAGATGACTGGGTGAAAACACCTCCCAGAAGTAGCAAGGACACTGCCAGGGTCCCTGTCAAAGAGCGGTGTGGCTGAAGAAATGCATGGGAAAGCTGATGCATCCTAAAGTGCCCTGTCACTACTACTAAGACTGGACAAAGGCCATGGAAATTTATGGTAATGTTGCATGCCAGTTTTTTCTGGCTTGAAACATTCCTTTCAGTAGGGAGGGGAAGGTTCATGAGCCTAGAAGGTTAACAAGAGGTCTCATATCTGGGAAGAACTTGGAAGATTTTTGAGTGACCCTCCCTGGCAGCATTAAAGTGAGTAACCAAATGCTTTTGGTGGAGTTGGAGCAGAAAAACCTGCAGAGAGAGGAGATATTCAGACTGTCGAGCTGCCTGAAAAGCTGTATTGAGAGCTCCAGATTTGAGGCTTTTGCAACTCTCCATCATATTTGGGTGAGCTGTTGAGTGATGCAGCTGATTTTGAGTCATCCCTGGTTTTGGGAAGTAACCCCTCTTCCATGCTCTTGTTAGAGAGCCCAATTAAAGCTCATTGGTTCACCAGAATAGTTATGCAATCAATATTTTTTTCTGTTGTGTGTTTCCTGGTCTGAGGTGAATTGCATTGCTTTGCCCCAAGAAAAAAAATGCCACAAAACACTTTCCATGCAAACAGGGATACAGCAGAAGTGAGATGAGCTGTGGAAGTGTGATTGTATGGTTCAGACTATGGGTAGACAGGCATGCAACTGAGGGTGAACAGTATAAGGCTGTTGCATCAGAGGAGGGAATTGTGATACAGCAGCCCTCCTTCTTACAGGTGTATGATAGTGTGCAGTTTTGCTATGCAGTGGTAACTTGGTTCTGGCCAGGGTAGTGAGACATATAACTAAGGCTGGCTGGCCATCTGAAGCTAAAGTATCCTCAGGAGAAATTCCAAGATGGCAGTCTTGGACTCTGCAGTATGGCGTGGTAAGCTTGCTTGATGTGGAGTTCCATTATGTAAATGTGATAATGTTCTGAGAACCAAGTTGAAAAACAAGTACCAGTCTTTGAGAGTAGCATACAGGGGTCACGATTGTTAGTAGAGGAGGAGGTTACCTGGCCACTGATGTCTGCAGTAAGAAATGCATCTGAGGCTTAGATGACAGCCAAGCAGGAACGTGTCTATGCAACAGGGAAATCGCAACAAGAAGGGGAGAAATGGCTAGGATCTTTCATGTTAGCCTCTGAATTGGCAGGTGAACCAGATAAAAGAGAGAATGATATAAAATTAGCGGCTTTGCTGTTTCTTATTGTTAGGGGCCTAAAAGGGGAACAAAAGAGTACAGATTAGAACTGTGCTCCACAGACCTTCCTAGAATCTAAAAACTTGGAACCCATGGGAAAAATGAGAGTGAGGAAAACGTATACTTGTTAAAATGTAAGATAACACAAAAGCAATAACTATCACATCAAAGTTGAACAAGGCAAATTAACAAAAGGAAAGGGGTCCAAGAATTAGAGACCTACTTGTTCACTAGAGACCCCCGAAAATATGAAACTGAAAGCTGTAATTTATACGCAGGTCTATGTCTGATCTTTTCTAATGAGAGACAGAAAGGGGGTGCATCCAGATAGGAGAGGAGGTGCGAGGGAAGCAGGATAAACCTAACATAGAGGAGTATGGTTCAAGCCAATGCAGGGTTAGAAAGCTGCTGTGGCTGGAGGAGTTGGGAGCAAGCTTTGGTGAAAGATCCCGCTAGTCTCTGGATAAAAGGGTTAGTGGCAAGAAATGCATCTTCTTGAAGGTCGCTGGAGAAGCAAACGATTCCTTTTGGTAATTAGATTGCAAGCACATGAGTGCTATTGCACTAAAGACCTGAGTGCTGTCCTCATGCAGCTCAGCTGTTCTTTTGTTTTGTTGTGCTGGGTTTGTTTGTTTTTGATTTGCGGGAATTTGATATCGGAATATTTTCCTCCCATCATCTCCTTACTCCCTCCTACCCCTCCTACTGCTGCAGTATCTCCTCCACTACTTCTCGAATCCCCTGGCCTCTTAGTCTTGATATACCATTGTTATATGCATAAGCATGAATGCAGCCTGAGTCGCTTTGGTGTTGCTTGTATGCATATGTGTTTAGGGATCATCACTTGATTGGATAACCGATCACTGGCCTCATGCCTGGAGAAGGATGATTCTTGCTCTCCCAGCAGCCATTCATTGCTTATAGCTGTTCCTCTAGAGGTGGGGTCATGGGTAACTTCCCCCTTCTATGTTGGCATGCCAACTTGCTATTCATTTATATGGCAATAATGCATGGCATTGAGACATGTCTCTCTCTACCCAATATTTTTTACTTGGTTAATTAATTCTTACTGTGTGCTCCTAACCGGCTGTATCCCTTTCATTCACAAATTATCCAAGTAATGTCTTAGAAACCCGAGTCTCTTTGCAAAGTGATGGATGGATGAGCAGAAAAGGAAGCTAGGAGGAAAGCCGGGAGAGTTAAAAAGCCATTGTCATCCACCTGGCAGCATAAACAGAAATCAAAGATGTACTGCAGGCTTTTGTATTAAAAGCTTTTAGGAAATAATATAAGACAATATCGGCAGCACCCCAGGGAACAAGGTGCTCTCAAAGAAACTCTGAAACGCTACCATAAATTGTTTCTGTTTGTCACTGGAATTAGGAACCACTGTTTGTTTTTTTTAAGGCATCACACAGAAAATAAAAATACAGAGGGGAGAGTGCCTGTGTTGTGTGTATTCAACTACGGACACGGAATTAACACAAATCAGTAGTAAAAGGAAGAGCGAAAACTAGACAAGCAGCTTGAAGGCAAGGATCTAAATAGTACACCACATGTGAGAAGAGCCTCGGCATCTTCATTTATTAGGAAAGTAGATAAAATTACCAACGACTCTTTAAGCCAGGCATTGGTGGTGCATGACTTTAATCCCAGCACTCAGGAGGCAGAGGCAGGCAGATCTCTGTGAGTTCGAGGCCAGCCTGGTCTACAGAGCGAGTTCCAGAACATCTTCCAAAGCTACAGAGAAACCCTGCCTCAAAAGACAGAAAAGAAAAGAAAAAAGGCTCTTTAAGTGCAGACACACAGAAAATTATAAATGAATAAGGACATGGTCTGAAGCAATGGCTCATCAGCTAAGAGAGTTTACTGTTCCTGCAAAAACAAAAACAAACAAACAAAAAAAGACAACAACAACAAAAAAACTGCCTATAACTCCAGCTCCAGAAAATCTGATGCCTTTTTGTAATCTTGGCACCTATGCACACATGCCCCCTTCAACACACACACACACACACACACACACACACACACACACAGAGAGAGAGAGAGAGAGAGAGAGAGAGAGAGAGAGAGAGAGATACACCTAATTTTTAATAGTACCTGACTACACCAATGTAGACTTCAAAGGAAGTAGATGCTCTTTAGCCTTTTCAATTAGAGTGTACACTGGCTTTGTCATTGTGAAAAACATCTCGTTACTCACCACTGAATTGACTATACACATACCCAAGCAGTCCACGCCAAGATATGGATCTTACAGAATATCACAGACACCAATATCATGGTGTGTTCTAAATATGCTCAGGGCAGCACTGTTTGTTCTAGTAAAAAGTGTAGAGTCCACACATCTAATAATAGTACCATCGCTTAAACCAAGTGGCATATTCATTTCATAGAAGGCCAAGCGGAATAAAACAGACAATATCAAACTGTACTGATGAATCTCAGCAAGACCACATAGATAGAAAGAGGTGATCTCAGAAGATCCATGCGTACTGTAATTTCATTTGCATACATCTACATAAAGTTTAAAACCAAGATATTTTCTTTAGGGAAGCATCCTTCAGGGGCAACTGGAGAGAAAGGAAATGAAAATGTTATTACAAACACCAGAGAAAGTGCTTTGCTTTGGGTTGGAAGGAAAAGTATGATAAGGAAGGCACATGGGAAACAGAGGCAATATCCTGCCTTGAAGGATGGAGGGTTCTTCTGCCGTTCACTCCATAATTATTCTTCATGCTGTATTTGTATTCATTTTCCTGAGTATATATCAATATAAATGAAAGAAATGCATATTTTCTTCTTATTATTTATGTCCTGACTGCAGTTTCCCCTCCTTCCTCTCCTTCCAGGCCCTCCCTACCACCTCCCTTTTGCACCCCACCAATCCAGCAGTCTCTCTTCAGAAAAGGAATAACCTTCCATGGATATCAGTCATCCATGGTATATGAAGTTGCAGTAACCCTAGGCACCTCCCTGCATGTTAAAGCTGGACAGGGCACCCAGGATGAGGAAAGAGGTACCAAGAGCCAGCAAAAGAGCCAGAGACAGCCCCTGCTCCCACTGTTAGGAGCCCCTCAAGAAGACCAAGCTACACAGCTGTCACATACACAGAGGGCCTAGGTCAGTCCCATGCAGACTGTTATGCGTTCAGGCTCTATGAACCCCTATGAATTCAGGTTAGTTGATTCTGTGGGTTTTCATGTGTTGTCCTTAACCATTCTGCCTCCTACAATCCTTCCTTACCCTCTTCTGCAATGTTCCCTAGGAACAAATCTGTAAGTATAGCAGCACTAATTTCATTAGCCCCCCCCCCCCGTCATGTTTGATTCAATCCTATCTATTCCAGGTATCCAGGCTGTCCAGCCTGAGTCCTGGCCCTCCAGGCAGTGACAGGAATAGGCTCTCTCTCGTGGCATGGGTCTGTAGCTGGACCAGTCTCTGGTTGGCCACTCCTGCAGTCTCCACACCACCATTTCCATAGTACACCTTGTAGGCAGGATAATTGGAAGTCGAAGGTTATGTGACTGGGTTAGTGCTCTACAAAGAAGATATCTTCTTTACTTAATGACTCTAAGTTATGGTTATACAGGTCTTGCGGTTGCGTAGTTAGAGTAACCCTAAGTTATTTTATATTATTTATGGTTATTGTGAAGAGTGATATTTCCCTGATTTCTTCCTTAGCCCATTTGTTGTTTGTATATAGGAGGGCTACTGATTTTTCTCATTAACTTGTGTCTGGCCACTTTGCTGAAGGTATTTACCAGCTATAGGAGATGCCTGATAAAAGTTTTAGGGTCTCTTAGGTATACTGTCACATCAAATTGCAAATAGCGATAGTTTAACTTCTTCCTTTCCTATTTGTATCTCCTTGATCTACCTAAGTTATGTTATTGCTTATAGCTAGAACTCCAAGTCTGTATTGAATAGATATGGAGAGAGTGGACAGCATTGTTTTGTTTGTGGTTTTAGTGGAATCATTTTGAAGATGATGTTGGCTATGGGCTTGGTATAAATTGCCTTTATTGTATTTAGTTATGCCCTTTGTATTCCTGATCTCTCAGAGACTTGAATCATGAATGGGTGTTGGATTTTGTCAAAGGATTTATCATCATTTAATGAGATGATTATGTGGGGTTTTTTCCTTTCAATTTGTTTATGTGGTGGATTACATTCACAGATTTTCCTTTTTTATCAAGTATTTTTTTAATTGAATGAGTGTCTATTTTTATTTTCCCTTTCTATTTTTTAGTATCTTTTTCTATTTACATATTAATCCCAGTTCCCTCTCTCTCCCATCCTTCCATAATCCCCACAGCCCCCACATCCCATCCCATCCCCCATCCACTCCTCAGGGAAGGTGAGGCCTTCCATGCAGGATCATCAAAGTCTGTCAAGTCATTTGGGGAAGTACCAGGCTCTCCCCCATGTCTCTAGGTTAAGGGAGCACCTCTCCATGGGGAATTGGCTCCTGAAGTCTGTTACTGCACTAGGGATACATCCTGGTTCCATTGTCAGAGGTACAATAGACTGCCTAGGCCTCCTGAGACCTACGTTCAGAGGGTCTGGGTCGGTCCTATAAGCTCCCCTTTGTTCAGGCCAGCTGCTTCTGTGGGTTTCACCATCCTGGCATTGACCCCTTTTCTCATCATATCTTCCTCTCTACAACTGGATTCCAAGAGTCCGGCTCAGTGTTTAGTTGTGGGTGTCTGCTTCTGCTTCCATCAGCTACTAGATGAAGGCTCTAGGTTGGCATATAATGTAGTCATCAATCTCATTATCAGGAATGGGCATTTAAGGTAGCCTCTCCACTATTGCTTAGATTGTTGATTGGGGCCAATCTTGTGGATCTCTGGACATTTCCCTAGTGTCAGATTTCTCTTTGTATCTGTAATAGCTCCCTCTATTATGGTATCTCTTTTTTGCTCTCATCTACTCTTTCTCTGACTCAATCTTCCTGTTCCTTCTTGTCCTCCTCTCCCCTCCTCTTCTCCCGTTCTCTTTCTCCTAACTCCCTCTCCCCTCCCCACATTCTCCCAATTTGCTTGGGAGATCTTGTTCCTTTATCTTCTCTGGGGAACCATGTCTGTCTCTCTTATGGTCCTCCTTGTTTCCTAGCATTTCTGGCAGTATGTATTGTTGGCTTGCGATCCTTTGCTCTATGTCTAAAATCCATATATGAGTGAGCACATACCATGTTAGTCTTTTTGTGAGTGGGTTACCTCACTCAGGATGGTTTCTTCTAGTTTCATCCATTTGCCTGGGAAATTCAAGATTCTATTTGTTTGTTTGTTTGTTTTGTTTTGTTTTGTTTTTACTAAATAGTAGTCCATTGTGGAAATGTACCACATTTTCTCCATCCATTCTTCAGTTGAGGGGCATTTAGGTTACTTCAAGGTTCTGGCTATTGCAAACAATGCTGCTATGAACATACTTGAATAGATGCCATTGTTATATGAATGTCCATCTTTTGGGTATATGCCACATTCACAGATTTTCATATGTTGAACCATAACTGCATCTCTGTGATGAAGCCTACTTGTTGATTCTTTGTGTAGTTTTGGTTTCAGGGTGACTGAGACCTTATAAATAAATTTGGCAATGTTGCTACTATTTATATTTTGTAGAATAATTTGAGGAATATTGATATTAGCTCTTCTTTGAAAGTATGGTAGAATTCTGTGCTAAAACCTTTTGGCCCTGAACTAATTTTTTTTCTCTTTTGGCTAGGAGACTTTTAAGGACTGCTTTTATTTCCATGAGAGTCTATTTAAGTTGTTTATCTGGTCTTGATTTATCTTTGATAAGTGTTATATATCAAAAAAATTGTCCATTTCCTTTAGATTGTCCAATTTGGGGGGAGTCCAGGTTTTTGAAGTATGAACAAATGATTCTTCAGATTTCTTCAGTGCCTGTTGTTATGCCCCCTTTTTATTTCTGATGTTGTTAATTTGGATATTCCCTCTTTTAGTAATTTGGATAATGTTTTGTCTATCTAGTTGATTTTTCTCAAAGAACCAACTCTGCCCATTGAGTGTTTGTATTTTTCTCTTTATTTCTATTTTATTGATTTTAGCCTTCAGTTTGATTATTTCTACCATCTACTCCTCTTGGGTGCATTTCTTCTTGTTCTAGAGTTTCCAGGTGTGCTGTTAAGTTACTAGTGTGAAATCTCTCAAATTCCATCATGTAGGCACTTAGTACTATGAATTTTCCTCTTAGCACCACTTTTACTGTGTCCCACAGGTTTGGGTATGTTGTGCATTTGTTTTTATTGGATTCTAGGAAGTCTTTAATTTCTTTATCTCTGCCTTTACACATAGTCATCCACTAGAAAGTTGTTCAGTTTCCATGAACTTGTAGACTTTCTGTTATTGTTGAAATGCACCTTTTAATCTATGGTGATCTGATAGGATGCAGGGGTTATTTCAACTTCTGTTTGTTGAGGCTTGCTTTGTGACTGAGTATATGGTCAGTTTTGGAGACTGTACCATGAGGTGCTGAGAAGAAAATCTATTTTGTTGTGTTTGAATGAAATGTTCTATAATTATCTGTTAGGTCCATTTGGATCATAACATCTGTTAGCTTCAGTATTTCTCTGTTTAGTTTTTGTCTGGATGATCTGTTTTTTGGTGAGAATGTAATATTGAAGTTCACCACTATCAATGTATGAGGGGTGATGTGTGATTTAAGCTCAAGTTGTTTTTCTTGTAAAAATATGGGTGTCCTTGTTTTGTGGCATAGATGTTATGAACTGAAAATCATCTTGATTTTTCCTTTGATGATTATGCAGTGTGCTTCTCTCTCTTTAACTTTGTTTTGAAGTCTATTTTCTTGACATCAGAATTGCTCCACAATCTTGTTTCTTAGGTCTAACTGCTTGAAAAATATTTTTCCAACCTTTTACCCCAAGGAAATGTCCAGCTTTGATGTTGAGGTGTGTTTTTTGTATGTAGCAGAAGGATGGATCCTGCTTTATCACAACCATTCTGTTAATCTGTGACATTTTTATTGAAGAAATTGTGTGTGTGTGTGTGTGTGTGTGTGTGTGTGTGTGTGTGTGTGTTTCTTTTTAGGGGTTGTCTGGTGTAAGTTTATTTCCATTATTTTCCTGGATGTTTAACCTCTTTGAGTTACAATCTTCCTTCTCATACCTTCTATAGGGCTGTGTTTTGTGGATAGATATGATTTAAATTTGATTTTATCATTGAATATTTTGTTTTCTTCATCTATTGTGATTGAACGTTTTGCTGGGTATAGTAATCTGGGTTGGTGTCTATTGTCTCAGACTATGCAGGATAGCTATGTTGTTCAGGCCTGTCTGGTTTTTAGGGTCTATATTGAGAGGTTGGGTGTGACTTTGATAAGTCTGCATTTATATGTTACTTGGTCTTTTTCCTTTGCAATGTTTACTATTCTTTCTCTTTTATCTTGTTTAGAGTTTTGATTATTATGTGGTAAGGGAACTTTCTTTTCTGGTCCAATTTATTTGGTGTTCTATTACCTTCTTGTATTCTTTCTTTAGGTTAGGAAAACTTTTCTATGATTTTTTTTAAAAAAATATTTCCTGGATCTCTGAGCTGGTATTCTTCTCCTTCTTCTATTCCTATCATTCTTAGGTTTGGTCTTTTCATGATGTGCTGATTTTTGTGTTGGAGATTTTTTTGGATTTAATTTTCTTTGACCTATGTATCTATTTATTCTATTATGTCTTCAATACCTGAGATTCTCTCTTCCATCTCTTATTATTCTTTTGGAGATACTTGCCTGTATAGTTCATATTTATTTACCTAGATTTTCCATTTCCAAAATGCTATCAGTCAGTTTATGTTTACTTTATTTCTTCAATTTCCATTTTTAGATCTTAGACAGTTTTATTTATTTCCTTTATCTGTTTGTTTTTTCTTGGCTGTCTTTAAGGATCCCTATCATCCTTTTAAACTTAGTTTTAGGGTTTCTTTGTTTGTTGTGTGTGTGTGTTTGTGTTTGTGTGTGTGTGGCGCTGTGTGTGTGTGTTTCATCTCTCTTGGAATATTCAGGGTTTGCTGAGCTCTAGTGATGACACATTGCCCTGGCTATTGCTGACTGAGTTCTTATACTGGGGTTTATGAGTCTATGTTTGGAGTGACCATAGGTTCAAATATCTAAGTTTGTCTATTTTGGATGGATGTTTTGCTCCTTGGTTTTTGTTTCCTCTCTGTTGTTCTTGCTTGAGTGGCCTTTGGATGAGCAGGAAGTTACCACTCAGGTTGGGGGCTGGGTTTGGTCTAGTCAAGAGTCCTCTGGTGTTCTGAGTGCCAGTGTTGCCTCTGGGAATCTGGTTGATGGTATGGTATATGGTGGAGCAGGAGGTTTCCACTGACTTGGAATTTGGGGGCTAGCATGGCCTCTGAGTATCTGGATGCTGGTGTGGCCTTTGGTAGAGCAGGTAGGCTTCCAAAGTAGCTGTTGGCAGGATAGGGTGATAAGGAGAGGAGGGAGCTGGGGATCTAGGTACCAGCATTGTCTTTCACATAAACATTTTCTAATACACAAATGAGGCAGACAACTAGGAAAGAAACTTCAGAAACAAGGGCAGGTGAGATTTCTAGAAGTCAAAAATAGGATCCAGGGTCTCGGCCATAGCAGAGAAGAGGAAGAGGCTTAAGTGGAGGGTCGTTACAGAACAGATAGATTTACTAGATTGTTGTGAAAGCTTGAGTACAAGACTAAGTAGAAGAAATGAAGATGAATTCAAGATCTTCCTCAGGCATTTGGCATGATAAATAATCTGTTACTATAGGAACAGTGGAGGACTGTGAATAGTGTAGCAGAGGAACACCAGAGGATGACTGGAAAGACCCTGATCATGGTGAGATGAGCACTTGTGTATGAAATCCCTGGAGAGATATCCAAGGGAGCTAGCTGAACTACTCCCTCATCGTATAATTTCCTTATGGTCGCTTATTTCAAATTGTCAACAAAGAAATGCTCTCTCCATCTCTGTCACTAGCAAGGTAGCTTGACAAGCACAGTAGATAGTAAGACAGAAGCAGAAGTCTCTCCCCCAGAAGCTTACACTACAGGTGAAGACACAGGACAAATGGAATGGAGCAACAGCTAAAGTGAGCAAGAATAGACAGGGACAGAAATATCATTGATACAGAATTTAGTGGGTAAGAAAGGGAGCAAGAGATGGTGGACAGAAAGATGATGGAGGATTGGTTAGGTATGGGGGTTGATAACTTGATGATAGATAGATAGATAGATAGATAGATAGATAGATAGATAGATGATAACAGATTAATGGATGAATAGATAGATGACAAATATTAATAGATGATGGAAATTAATAGCATGGGAAATTAATGGATGGATGAGAATATGATAGGTAGATGGATACACTGAGATAAATAGGTAATAATAGATGATGAATAGGATATAGATAAGAGACAATACAGAAATGATAGATAAAAGATGGATGAATAGACATATGGACGAATGATTGATATAGTCAGATATATGTCAGGTAGATGTATTGCTTGACAGATAAATAATGAGGGAGATAAGGTAACTTCCAAGTAATTTTTCTTCTGATCTGTTTGTGAGAACATATTTAAGACATAGACAAAGATGAAACATCTGTGTTAGATTTAGAAAGCCCTTCGTATGTAAAGATCAGTAATTAACACAGTCTACTCAGAGCAGGAAAAACAACAGAAATGAGCAGTGCAGGGCGGAACCTTTTTTATTTTTTTCTGGTCATCTAAATGACAGGGAAGCGAGTCCAATATTATCAATGCATGCAGTTCAGACAGCAGGTTCCATAGCATCAGGACAAGAAGGGATGGAGATCTGATCTACACTTGGGCAGTACAAATGAACATAAGTGAGCCAGTTCAAGAAGTATTGCTCAGGAATAATTAATTTTAAATGGACCATAAGAGAAGAAAAGGGTGAGCCTGTTATGATGTTACCCAGAGAGCGAGTGAGAACGAAGGAAGCCAGGAGAGGACTCTTGGAGAGTGACATTAATTCAATTTTAAGTATCAAGAAGAAAAATACAGAAGCTGACTAATCAAGCAAAGAGGCCCGACATGGCCATGGGAAATAATTTCCTGTGGAAATGTGGTTGGTCAGCAAAAGAGCCAGAAAGCATAGACAGAGACATGACAGCTGAACCCCAGGAAGTGGAGAAATGTTCGGGCAAGAGTTGATCTATTAGAAAAGTGCTTCCTTAGCAAGCTTGAGGACCCAAGTTCCAGCTCCGAAACTATGTGAAGAGGCAGGGATGGTGGTGCTTCTGTGGTCCCAGTGGTGAGGAGAGAGAGAAAAGCAAATCCCTGGAAATCACTGCACAACCAACTTACCTTTCTTGGTGAACTTCAGGCCTGTGAGAGACCTTGTCTAAAAAAACAAGGTGAATAGCAACCAAGGAATGACACCAGGATATGTCGTCTGGGATCCACAATCAGGTGTACCCACGTGAGCATAAAACACACACACACACACACACACACACACACACACACACACACACACACATACACACACACACACACACACACACACATGCACAGCACGCACATGCACACACATGCCATACACATCACCCACACAAGCACGAACACACCACACACACACACACACACACACACACAGTATTCTAATCAATGTGTTAACAGTATACACGTGGCTCACAAACCCCATGTGATATAACATAACAGGTACTTGGACTTAAGACAAAAAGCATTATAAAAGAAACTTTATAAATGGGAAGAAAATGAAGTGTTAAAATGATAATGAAGTAAAATTTTGTGAAAGCAACATTTATTTTTCTAGAAACTATATTTGAATATGGGTCCTTTACTGTTAGATTGTCAATTAAATTCATATGTTAAATACAGGTATTTTCACATTTCCATATTTCAGAAATTCAATTTTCTTGGAGGCTAATACATTTCATCAAAACAGCAAACTAAACTACCACAGCAGAAAATACTACAAACTACGGTTTGCCAGGATGAAGTGAAACGCTGTAGATCTAGACATCAGCTGTCTAAAACATGAAGAAATAGGATAGTTTCCAGGGTGTCTGTGATAGTAAGTTACACAGTTATAGTGCAGTGTGCTAAAGCACAGCTATTCTACTTATAGCTACAGGAAAAAGAGCCCAAGGTGGGAGCTGTTAACTAAATGCTTTGATAGATCTTTGCACGGGGCTGTGATGCATGAAGCTTTGGCTTTCTCTGTGTGGTCATGACTTATGCCTGCAGTTCTGGTGCAGCCATCAACAATGACACCAACTTTTACTTCCTGAAGTGCCCCCAGCAGGATGTGCAATTACTGAGTTACTCTAGAGACACTCGCTGTACTAGGTGAAAATTGCCCTGAAAAGACTACTGTTCACAGTCCCCATGGAGGAGGAAGTAATGACCAAAGGTTGAGTGCAAACCACACAAAGTTCAAACTCATGCCAAGAACAATGACTAGCATAAGAATGGTAAACACAGTAAGTATTTAGTAATGAAAAGATTATACAGATGGAAACCAATATTGAATATCCACCTTACAAATTATAAATACACATACACCAACGATACATCATACACATACATCACACAAACACATCATTATGAACACATACTTTATACATATATTACATACACACAAAAATTATTCAGCCATAACATATATGTCATATACACATTGCTCAGACATATCACACACACACACACACACACACACACACACACAATCAGGCATGTCACATACAAATCACATACATAACACATTCACATCACACACACAACACACAACACACACACACACCACACATATCAACACACATGCATTACATAAACACATATATCACATATATAAAATCTAACAGTGGATGTGGAAATAAACTGTGTGCTCTATCTGCCGGGTAAGGTATAGCCAGTTACAGCAGGAAGAGCAACTTTGCATCTAAGTTAGAGAGACATCTAAGGCTGAAATCCCACCTCACATAAGAGGTGGGTGTATGGAAATTCAGCCACCATGCCAGCAGTCTGGGCTATTCATCTCTAAGAATGAAACCCTCTCCCTTCTTTTCTTTTCACTCCATTCTTCAGCAGTTAGCATGATGGCTGAAGGAGTTCCAGCCATTGCATCTAGTTACGGGAAAGTCCAAAAACCAATTTATTCTAATATCTTCCTTATAATCTAGGAAGTCTTTCTTAGATTCCTGTCTGGCTCTGGGAAGTTTAGATTTCATATTTATGCAAAATAGGCCATCATCACGAGGAGACCAATAAGCTTAAGTTTAGTGTCGGGTAGGCCATCAGCATTCTCTGTGGGATCTTCGGGAGGGAATGTTCAAAGCTAGTGAGAACTAAGATCTCATTTATATAGGATGCTAATACATGATGCTTAATGTTGCCGATTAAGGCATGCAAGTATAAATACATAAATACATTCTTTAGAAGTGAAGTAATTTGTACCAGCAGGGTCAAAAATAAGGCAAAGCCGTTGTTCTTGAATAGGCAAGAAGCAGAGACACAGGCTTTTCATCATTCAAACCTCTGATTTATCAGTGACAGTGAGTGTTCTAAATAATGCTCATGCATACATTTAATGAAAGATTATTGGAGGAAAATAACAAACATTTAGCTTGGTATCATCATTTTAAATAATAGCCGTCTATGTGTTATATACTTGGACACTTAATCAATCTTTTGCTGAAAGGTGTTTAGATGGCTGAGAATTTTTCCCATTGCCTATCTTGATAGCTAATACATGTCTCAGTGAAGATGTACAGGTACCTCACACACACTCACTTGGGTGCAAGGCAAATTCACACCAGGGAGCCTTGAGGATGAAAGTGATGGTCCAATCGCTATGTCCCCTGTGGACTGCTAAGGGAGTTGGTACAATCTCTGTCCCTTTTGCACCTCATTCCAGAAGATGAGGTTTGAGGGGAAGGGCAGCTACACAGATAACGGTTTATCTGGGAAATTCTACCATTGACCCATGTGATACCAAAATTTGAGACTTGTTGACTCAACGATTTTATTTTACTAGATTTATCTTCTACTGTTTAGAATTAAATAGTAATTTAAATGTAATTTCTGTGATATAAGTTGCACCATCTTATACCCATCGCTCTTCTCTTTACATCTCCTCTCCTCTCCTGTCTTGCCCATCCTGTCTTCTGTCCCTTCCCCTATCCCTTGCTAATGGCAGGGAATCTTTGGAATCAGAGAGGGTCCTGGTCTTGCTTCTTCCTTCATCCCTTACATTAAGTCACAGTAAGTGTTTTCCATTCTTCTCTGGAAGATAAAGATGAATGGACCATTCAGGTCTTCTCGCTTCCTCGTGTGGCCTTGTTTCCTTTCAAATATATCATTTATCAAATATATCAAATATATCATTTATCAAATATATCAAATATATCATTTATCAAATATATCAAATATATCATTTATCAAATATATCAAATGTATCATTTATCAAATATATCAAATGTATCATTTATCAAATATATCAAATGTATCATTTATCAAATATATCAAATATATCATTTATCAAATATATCAAATATATCATTTATCAAATATATCAAATATATCATTTATCAAATATATCAAATATATCATTTATCAAATATATCAAATATATCATTTATCAAATATATCATTTATCAAATATATCAAATGTATCATTTACAACTTGCTCATTTTTACACCATCAATGCTCGGGTATTTTTTTTCCTATTGTCTAATGGCTCTGGCTTTCACTGTGGAAACCATTTCTATTTCGACATTTCGCTTTGCCCGGTAGGTTACATTGAAAAAGTAAATGCCTTTGTTTATTTTTCTATGTACCTTTTCCCTTTATAATGGTGTTTTATTTGGAAACAGCATTTGTCATTACAGAAACAAGGAAATTCATCATTTTCAAAAATTATTTGCGAAAATGGATTTCTAAGTTTTTAACATATTCCCTCTATTATTGTGCGGGTAGGAAAGTGTTTTCAATTTACTTTTTTTTTTTGATCAAAACCAAACTTGAAAAAATATGTCGTACTCTGTGCCATCTGTAGCAAGCTGCTGTAATCACCCATCTGTTTCAAATTGCTGTTTTGCGAGTACATTCTTGCATTTGCTGTTTTGCATAATTAAGTTCATTAAAGTAACACCCTTGAGTTTTAATATTTAGGGTAATAAATTTGAACTCTGACATTCTGGAGAGCATAGGTTAGTGGGTGGAATTCTGATGAATTTGGCTATTTGATTCCTCTGTGGCCTGAATTAGTACAGGGCAGTCTGTAACCTAAAGTAGGCTGAGGAAATGCAGAGTTTAAACTCATATTTCCAAAGGATTTTATATTTTAATGACAGTCAGACTAACTAGAAATGATTAAGTAATGATGTTTTAGATTACGTGCTTTCTCTCCTCATGGTTTAATGTAAGAATTTAATGAACATTCATGTGACTTTTTGACATTTCTTTTCATCCCCCTGTTCACAGCAGCTCATTCCTTGGGTCGTGTATTGGTCCATTTATAATATTTTAATGTGGTTATTATTTTTAGATGTGTTATGTAATTTGTACAAAAGTGTGGTGCTTCTTATTTGTGTGAGAAGTTGCATGTGTTGTGTTATGCATTGGGATGTGAGCAAAATTGTGAATAGAATTTTCCATCATGGAATTGACTATGAAGATAGGTACAAAATTCCATAGAAGTGGAGGCTTTATCCTTGGCACAGGACTGTCTTTTGGTAGCCACGCCTGTGAATCTGGCAAGTAGTGCTGCATCTGAGAATTCTAGTTTCCCTCACAAGAGCCGAGGTAAGAGAACAGAACTGGTGTGTGCTAGTCCTGGCCCTTTGGTGTATACGTAGTAGTTGTAATTTAGTATTTGGTATTTTAAATAATCTAGACGACCTCTTTATCTGTTTGGCATCATTATTTTTTTAGTTTGTCTCTCTTTTTCTTTTCTTCCCCTATAGTCACTTCTCCCTTCAAGTTTGCATTGTGCCCTTTCTCCAGGGTATTCTTAGGTGTGAGCATCCTCACTTAATGTGTGTGCTGGTTAGTTTCTACTGTCAAATTGACAAACCTGGAATTATCTGAGAAGAAGAAGAAACCTCAATTTAAATATTGCCTAGAACAGATTGCCCTGAAGCCATGTTTGTGAAAGATTATCTCGATTAATAGCTGCTGTTTGGATTCATTGTGTGAAGCATCATCCCCTGGCTAAGAGTGTGACAGCATCCCTCCATGGTTCATGCTTCCAGACTCCTCCCTGACTGTCCTTTAGGATAGACTGTTAGTAGAAGTTTAAGATGAAACAAAAAAAACATTTCCTACCCTTAGTGCTTTTGGTCAGAGAGATTAATCATAGCAACAGAATGAACATAGAACAATCTGGGAATAAATTATGAGGAGGGAGCCTATAAGAGCAGAACTCTGCAAAACCAGGAGGTAAAGTAAATACTGGACAAGAAATTAATGCATTATTGTTTGTGGCATAGATGTCTCTCACCAAGGATGCTTTGAGTCTTTGCCAGATCACTGGTTTCATACCTATCTTGGTCTGCCTTTGGCCTTCTGCAGCCAGGGGCCACTTTATGGTTGTCATGGACAAGTATAGTGATTACATTTCTATAGCGGATATTAACGTAGGACACTCTTTTGACTTAAAGTATGGTAAGGTAATGCATCCTATGAACTCATAGTTCCAAGGGTTTATATTTTATGAAAATTACACTAACTAGAATAGGTGTGTGTGTGTGTGTGTGTGTGTGTGTGTGTGTGTGTGTGTGTGTTTCCATATGCCTATTATCCTAAGTACTTGGGAAACTGAAGCAAGGAGATTGCAAGTTCAAGGCCAGCCTGAGCTATGTAACAAAATCCTATATCTGACACAAAAAAACAACAAAAACAAAAAGCAGTTTGGTGAACCCCATTTGAGTGTCTTCTGTTTGTTTTCTGAGCATGTTTCCTCTTTACTGTCATTCTTTCTGGAAAACCATATGTAACTCTCCCTGGCTGACAGGAGCACTATTTGCATGCTCAAATATATGTCACACTACTTACAATGCTATCTTGCAATTATCATTTACCTAACGATTTCTTACTAATTGCTTAATGCTGTGACTGAAGGACTTTTCCTTACTCATTTGTAGTCTAGTGTTTGACACATTTTTCTTGACTGTAGTAGAAGAATTCAGAACCATCACGTAGGAGGCAGATGGATTCTATGTTGGGCATAGTAATGGAATTTAACCTTTAAAAAAAACTCAGAACCTACTTGGGAATGTGGAGTTAATGTATTTTATGAAATGGGAAATTTGTGGGAGATAAACCCTTAAATAAATAAAGACTTGTTGAGCACTAACAGTGCATGTAGGATGCAAAGTATAAACAAGTCTGTCCCCTTGAGGAAGGTACTTTTAGATGGAAAAGTATAGCTGGATATCCTTACAATAAGACCCAGATGAAAGAGAAACAACTCAACAGACACCCACAAGGAATTCTAGATGATAGCTCTTCCCACAGAAGATAGCTCTGCCCACTTCCTTCTCAGGATGTGACATGAGCAGATGTCTGAAAGCAAATAACAAAGGCTTCTAAAAGTAAAGGTAGCTGGGAAATCCCTCCTCTCTGTACTCAGGCCATGTCGGATCTGGTTTTCAGAGTCAGGTTACTGAATGTTACTTAAATGAACCTCAGGGAAAACAACCGTGCGTGTCATCAGCATAAACTAATCATTTTATGTCCGTTTGTTTGCCTATTCATACCAACAAGGAAGCAGAATTCCCAGGACAGTGGACAGTTTGGAGTCAGAGTCAAGATCGTTTCAGTGTATTAACAACTGTCCTAGTGGGTGTCAGCAGGAACCAGTGTGACCCAAGGGCCTCAAGGGTCTGGGAATGCTGGTTCCAGTGGGTGTTGACCATGAGTTTATTGATCCACTCTGGATTCTGCATCTACTTTATGATATAACTGTAATGTTACCTTGCATTGAGACATGGCTATGGACACCTTGATTTTACAGATGGGAACACTTAAGCCAGTGTTTCAATGACCAATTTAATGAACTCTATCTAAACACGCCACACATGGCATTCAGATGGGTTGGTCCTGCTTGTCAGGTTTTTGTTACAGAGCAAAGAAAAAAGAACTCTCGTTTTTCACCCTTCAGAATGATTTAGCCAGAGAAGATAACTGTAATTCCTAGAGAATGGAATATTCGGGTGCTTGGTGTCAAAAAGAGTGTCATAGCCATAATGGCTTCACCACCAAAGCTACTCATTTACTTAGTGCCTAGATGAACAGAATGATTCTAAGAAAAATGAACTGCAAAATAAGGGGTGGGTCTACTGAATCCAGAGTTCTTCAGGGAGGGGCAGGATTGACACTGACTGGAGGACAGGCATGGTGGAGCTCTGTTAAAGTTAAAGTCAGGGGTGAGGCTCTGTTAATGGTAGTGAGAAATTACATCCACAGGAGAGCAGAATGAGGCAGCCAAGGTCATTGGAAACATCAGAATAGAGGGCTAGGGATGCTGAGCATTAAGCTGGGGCTGCTGAGCAGCAGGCTAGGGTTGCTGGGCATCAAGCTAGGGATGCTGAGCTGAGCAGCAGGCTGGGGTGCTGAGCATCAAGCTAGGGATGCTGAGCAGCAGGAGAGGCTGAGCAGTTCTGGGGGTCTGTGAAGTCCTTCCTTCTCACTGGCCTTTCCACTTGTGTTTCTGACATCAGGCTTCAGACAGATGCTTCTGTAGTCCGGTTTGGAACAGTCCCTTGATGCTTCATACAGACTACTGCTGGTGTCCATTTGCATTTTAGTAAATTATGGGTTATGCACCAAAGACTTTGCACCTTGTCACCAATTTGAGAAAATAATGAAGAAGAAATACCTTGTCATTGGTATGGGAACTACCTCTCCTGGGACAATATTTAGGCCAAGACTCTCACATCCTTAAACCAAAGTGAGGAAAGAAAAAAAAAAACTTCACTTTTATATGGAATTCTGCATTGCAACTGGGAGTCCATGAAAGTCAGGCAATTAATTCTAAAGAGCTCATGGGAAAATAAAAACAAGCTTCAGGGGCCAGAGATGTGCCTCAGCTGCTCAGTAAGTGTGAAGCCCTGTGTTTTATTTCAGTACTACCTAAACCAGGCATGGTGGTACCCAAGCATAATCCCAGAACTCAGCAGGAAGAGGCAGGATCAGAAGCTCAGGGTCATCTTCAGCTACAGAGCATGCCACATCCAACTTGAGATTCATGAGACCCTGTCTCTCCTCCAAAAAGCAAGGTTTATAGAGAAACAATCTTCATTGCATGAAATTTATCTATTTCGTTGTACAATTGAGTACTAGTGAATGTACCTATGTTAGCACATTTTTTCCTGCTGGTCGGTCCCACCGCCATGCCAGCCCCCAAGTAACACACAGAGACCCTGTATTTGATACAATGCTGTTGGCCAGTTACTATCATTTCTTATCGACTAGCTCTGTCTTAAAATATTAACCCATTTCTATTAATCTAAGTATTTCCACGTGGTTTCATCTTACTTACCTCTCCGGTCTCTCCATTCTGATCCCTCCTTACTGCTTCCTCTTTCCTCCCAGTCTCCTAGCCCCGCCTATCTTGATTTTCTATTGGCCAACAGTGCTTTATTCATTAACCAGTATGAGAAACATATTTACAGAATAACATCTCCTGTTTAACCAGTTTTATAATTCAACCTTAGAAAGTCTTCATTGTAATAAGATTCCTTGAACATTTTCAATTTAATATTCTTTCTCACCTCCAGCCTGTGCGATCACTAATGTCCTTTGGATTGCTGTAGAGTTGCCAGAGGCTTTATGTTAAGAAGATGAAGATGGGGTCTACAGCCATACCACCCTGAATGTGCCTGATCTCAGAAGCTAAGCAGGGTTGGGCCTGGTTAGTACTTGGATGGGAAAATGAAGGTGGACTTTGGAGTCTCTGAACCCAAAGGTAGAATAGTCATGCTAAATACCAGCTTGGGATTCTTCCCTGTAGGTTCTTTAGTTTTATTTTCACCAGCTGTGGACTAGAATGGCCCTGGGCAGATGGACAAACAAAACCAAATATGTATTATCTTCCAAAGCTTCATCAGAATGATGAGAAACTTCTTCAAATTCATCTGGAAGCTAGGGAGATAGTGCAGTTAGTGAAGGGTTTATTCTATTTCATGGAGACCCAAGTTCTGTCTTTATAACCCATATATAAAAGCCGGGTACAGCGGCGTGTTTGCAATCCTGCACTGGGCAGGTAAAGAGCAGACCATTATGGCTTACTGACCATCCAACCAACAGGAGAAGCGAGCTCCAGACCAGTCAGGCACAATCTGTCGCAAAACCAGAGGTGTAGATGACAAACTGAGGGACAGCTCCTGAGGGTGATTTTTGGCTTCTACACACATGAGTACACAGGTGTAGGTGTACTTACACACACACACACACACACACACACACACACACACACACACACACTCACACACACAAAGTAATGTCTCCAGAATGCGACCTTGGTGATTTTTGGCTTCTACACACATGAGTACACAGGTGTAGGTGTACTTACACACACACACACACACACACACACACACACACACACCCACCCACCCACACACACACACACACACACACACACACACACACACACACAAAGTAATGTCTCCAGAATGCGACCTTGGTAATCTAACTTGGGAATGCTGGCATCCATAGAACTGTGAGTAAACTGGTTTCATATGTAAGGAACTTCCAGGGACAAACATCCTTGGGATGAGCACAGCTGTATGTCTGTGCTAGCCCTCTGGAAATAATCCTGTTCTCTGAAGAACCCTTCTTACCTCTTTGAGAAGGCTGTTATGGATCTCCACTTCAGGCCTGCTGATTTCACTTTCCAAACAGCAACACCCCATTTTACGTTTGTTTCTGGTTGGAAATCAGTATGTGTGCCACTCTTGTTGAATTTGAGATCAAGCCTGTCAGGTATGATGTCGAGGACGATCACACTACCTGGAGCGCTGTTGCTTTTCTCTGCCACCCACGGAACAAGAACCGGTATTTTGAATACCATCATTATAGGTGAAAGGAGTAAGAGGTGTCTAAGAAGGCTGATGTGCCATGCTCCCCAAAAGTTTAGAGCTAGAGATGAATGATATCCCTAACGGGGAGTAAATTCAGATGGAGGTCCGTTAACACGGTAGGTCAAGAAGGAATGACTGGTGATGATAACACACGTGGATAAGCAGAGAAGGCCTCCATGAGATGCACATCCACAGGGACAAGCATGCCATAAGGAAGTCAGCGATGTGAGGATGTGCTAGGTGTGACTTACAAGTCAATCATGTGACAGAAGTCATCATGGAAGCAGTTCAGCCAAATTCACTGACTTGGTTATTACTGTGACAACAAACCCTGACCCAAAGGCAAGTTGGGAAAGAAAGGGTTTATTTGGCTTACACTTCAGCATTGCTACTCATGACTGGCACTCAAGCAGGGCAGGGTCCCGGAGGCAGGAGCTGATGCAGAGGCCACAAATGCGTGCTGCCTACTGTCTTGCCTCCCATGCCTTGCTCATCGCACCTTCTTAGACAACCCAGGACCAACATCCCAGGAATGGTATCACCCACCATGCGCTGGGCCTTCTCCCATTGAACACTAAATGAAAAAACAATGCCCACTAGCTATATCACATAGAGGCATTTCCCCAACTGAGGCTCCTCCCTCTGATGACTCTTCCTTGAGTCAAGTTGACACACAAAACCAGCCAGTATACTCACCATGTTTGAAAGGCCAAGGTGAGGCCAGTGTTTGCAGTTATGTAAGGGAAGAGCCTGTGAGCCCAGAAGAGGCCAGGTCCTGGGGAAGGATGCTTGTAATTTATGGTCTGGACTGTCTGCAACCATGGAGGCTAAGAGTAGTGAGAAGGTAGTTACTTCAGCTAACTCCAAGAGCTGGATGTAAAATCTGCTTGTGATGAGGGAAGCTGGGTCTTCTCATTGCAGCCGATAAGGGCCAGGGCCACTGTGATGGTCTCAGTGCATTCAGGTGATTTCCCAAGTACTAGTTCTTTTTTCTTAGGCTGGCTGAGTCAGGTATTCTAGGCTCAACTCACCCGTTAGCTGGGGAGGACTTAACTTCTGATCTTCCTGCCTCTATCTCCTACGTGCTGGGGTTATGGGCATGCATCACCATGTCAGGTTCACGTACTACTGGACATCAAACCCAGTGCCTTGTGCATGCTGAGCAAGCTCTGTACCAACTGAGTTACGTTCCTGGCCCTTGAGTGTGTGGGATCCTTGCAGAATGCTGTCTCTCTTCATTCTTTGAGCTTCTGTCCGATTAGCCGCATTTGCTGCCGCCTTCCCTGTTCATTTAGTAGTCCCCACTGTGCTGCATAACTTAAAATGATAGTGACTTTAAATCACTGAGGAGGAAGTGTTTCCTTTGCTAATGTAGTACAACTTCCTCCTTTTAGAACTGAGACGCTCATGCCAGACAAACCAGTGACATTTCAAATATTGCTAGTTTATATGTCAAGTTAACATGGAAGCCAATGGCAGACCTCAGACCTCAGGCTTCCCATCAAATGTCCTTTCTCCCAATGTCCTTCCCAGGGTATAACCTCATAAAGTGTCTTTTCCCATCCTCTGTAATGTGACAGACAGATAGGCTGTCAGGTAGATGAGCCATTGGGCCCAGAGGCTCCGGCTAGCACAATGGACTGGTGGAGTAGAGCATTGTCAGCCCAAAGTGATCAAAGATGCCTGAGCCAGGGTGGCAGTCGGGAAATCGACAGGACTTTCAAAGGTCAAAGAGATGAAGACAGCAGATGGACAGAACTGCAGGAGGGACACGCTAGGCAGGGAGCAGATGAACCTGGGACTGTCTGAGGGTATTACAGGACAGCCGGCAGATGGGCTGTGCCGGAATGTGGGGTGAGAAACACTGTCATTGACACTAATTACCCGTGATGGAGGTGCTTTGCAAAACATAGGGGGAAATGGCCCGATTTCATAAGACATTTACTGCAACACAGGACAAGTTCATAACAGCTTTCCACATTAAATTCGCTAAACTGAGGAACCAGGGAATTGTCTGCTGGATGTTTCCCCCCTCTCCCCCTCTTCTCTCATGTATGTATGTATGTATGTATGTATGTATGTATGTATGTATGTATTTATGTATGTATGTATATATATATATATATATATATATATATATATATATATATATATATATTTCCTGAGCTGGAGAACTTGGTGAAGACAGCACCTGGCCAATGGCATTTATTTTGAAACACCGTCTTGCCCAGTGAGGAGGATTTGTAACACAAATCAGGAGGTGAAACTGAAGAATGACATGGGTGCTGTCAATTGTCTATGCTAGTTCAGCTGAACGCCTAAACACAGGAAGACAAAAAAGCACCACAGGTTTAATGCAACGGGCCTGAAAAAATGTAAAATCCAGTGAAAAGCTATGTGTTTTACATCTTCAGAAAGCACTTGGTGCATAATTTCACATTTTAACTAAATTTATTTTTTTTCGAGGCACAATCTAGTGCTGGGCTTTGCCAATGCAACATTGGGAAAGACAGGATCCTAAGGCATATCTAGTTCAGTCTTTAGGGAGTGACGAGCGATTTTGATACTGGTGCTTTTGTGGAAGGAGGAAGATGTGATTTCCTCCGGAGGATGATAAGCATCAACGATACTCTTGAGAGTCAAAAGTAAAAGGCAGCCATGATCTGGATAGTGTCTGGGATAAACGGGAAGAAGAATCCATCCTTTGGTTCCTTTTGTGTTGTCAGAAGTGACTGATGGCATCGTTCAGGGTGCAGTGGGGAGAGGAGACACCCTTTTAGCTTTTGAACGTGTAGCATTTTTGCTGCAGAGTGACAAAGTTCTACGTGAAAGCCAAATGGTTCCTGGCACATTTGAATAGCTGAGGAGATGGGTTTGGTGAACTGATAGCAGCTAGCAAGTGAGTACTTCTACTCCGTCAGTTAGACAATTAAAAGATGGGAACATAGCCCAGTACAGACAAGCATAAGGACATCTTAGGCAAAGAAGCCCCCTCCAGAGCCGGGAGACCACTGACTCTAAGGAGGTTTGTGCTTTTCCTGGGGCTTAGGGAATCCTACCCTATGATTCCCTGCCTTTTTATTTTTAGATTTTTTTTTCTATTGGCTGAAAGGTGTCTATAGCAGGGGTTGGGTCTCTGTCTTTGTAATTGTGGATTGGCTATGAGTGGGCACCCCAACCACCTCTGCTCCCATGCCTTAACTGCTACAGAATAACCCATCACACAAAAAGAGAAATGAACTACATTTTAGAGAATTATGAATTTACTGTTGGGGATGACAAACAAGCCACAAAGAAATGGAAACTTACTGCCTATTACTGGGGGTCAAAAAGGCACCCCAAATTCTCTCTTTGGCGCCCACAGCTTCCAAATAGAATATGTTCAATAAGACTGATATAGTTTTTTATGATTTATTTTTATTTTTGATCATGTGTCCGTAGGCAGGAGGTATTTGTAAGTGAGTGCAGGTGCCTACAGGGACCAGAGGGGGCCAGTTCTATGAGTCTATAATGAGCTGTCCAAGGTAGGCACTAGCAACAAAACTCAAGTCTTCTATAAGAGCAGCAAGTGCTATTAACGTCCCCCCTCTGGTTCGTGGTGGTAAGCTTTTCGCTCTTCATTTGTAAGGCACTGTGACTGAGGGCTTCACTGAGCCGAACTGCCCACATTGTGTCCTCATGGCCAGCCTTTTTATCCCATTAATCTCTCTTCTGTTGCTCCTTTTCCTCAAGTTCTTTTATTTTCCCACTGTTGCCCCAAGGCCAAATTGAATTTGTCAAGTGTGCTTTGTAACTCATGGCCATCAGCTTCGAATGCCAAGCAACACTTTAGTTTTCAGTTTTCTGAAGCCCGTCTGGCCCTAAAACGCGATTTCTCATTTAGGTTTCTGCCTCTCCATTAGTCACTTTGCCATAATGAAGATTGCAGAGACCCCTTCAGCAGCCACATAAGCTACAAAGTCACAGTTGTGAAAACAAATTAAAATTTTATCCTCATTGTCTCTCTTGCCCAACACACCAACATATTACTTTATTTCTAGACTTGGAAGAAATCATTTAGTTGATTTATATAGCAATAAAGATGCATTTCAGACGAACCGAGAAAAAAAAATTTGACTGAACCATCATTGCTTCAAAACAATCCCCTCTCGAGTTACCAAGGTTCACAAAATGAGTGAAGCTTGGTATATAAAATTGAGTCTCTTGGCAAACTTGAGCTGATTGAAGGACATGACAGAGGTGAAGGATCTCTGTATATCTCAGATGTCACTCTTGCTTTGTGAAAAATCATAGCAATCAATTAAGTAGCTTTTTTACTGCTAGGTATTATTTTTGTGTGACTTGTAGGAAGATGTGAAGAAATGTCACTCCAGTTTGGGTGGCAGCTAGGTCCTTCCAACTGATTCAACCAAAGACCATCTAGAGAACCAATGGGGTTTTTGTTGTTACTTAAAAGAGTATGTGTTAGGATTTATCTATGGAAGCACAGGCATCTCAATGACCACTGCATCCCTGGAAAACCTACCCCAGCATGGGTGATAATGGCTTATGAAATCTGCAGTCCTGGTAGGCTCTGTATGCTTTGTAGAGTCTCCTGTATCCCTGGAAATCCTTCCTTGGGGAAAAATGGACCTTGAGAATGTTATGTGTTTCAGAGTCTTCCTGAGATTTATACGTCATTACCTTCTTGAGTCTTAAAGGCCTTTCTTTGGGAAGACTCCATCCAAGGCTTCCTGGGCCCTGCTATAGTATGGAAATGTTTAGTTTGAATATTGCTACATAGCACTTAGTATTTTCAGATGTACCTAGCTATCTATTGTGAGTTATTTCTGAGGCAGGAATGAAGTGAGTTTTTTTCTGAGGCAGGAATGAAAACCAGGGGTTTATTTAGTGGGGTAGAAAATCATGCAGTAAAGAGAGCGCACCAAATGAGGGTAAGCTGTTAAATTAGCTTCACCAACAAAGCAAGTTTGGGCTCCATACAAACCATAGGTTTTAAGAAACATTGCTGGAGAGAGGTCAGACAATTGATAGTCATCTCTCAAGAGATTGGCTGAGAACTGCCCTGTCTATGGTCATATGGACTGCCTAGCACTACTGGCCAGCCCTATAGGAATAAATTCTGGAATCATCTCTTCATCCATAAGGAAGCTGATTTACACAGTATGGGCAAGGGCTATTGGTGATATGCATATCCGGCTCCATCTGTAGAAGCAGGCACAGTAAGAACAAGTACAATCCCAAACTATTTATTCGTTGTCTAGTGTTGTATTAAATATTTAGTTTTAATGAGTGTGTGTGTGTGTGTATGTGTGTGTGTGTGTGTGTGTGTGTGTGTGTTTAAGTGCCTGTGAAGGGCATTGGATTCCCTGGTGCTGGAATGACAGATGTTTGTGAAATGCCCAGTGTGTGTTCTGGGAAAACCAGACTCTGGTCCTCTGCCAGAACAGCAAGCCCTCTTACCCATTGGAACATCTCACAGCCCATTTTTCTCTCTTTTTTTATCACTTATTAGATCCATCTTTCTTCCCAACAATAGCCTAGTTAAGAGACTTTATTTCACCTTTACTCATCATCTTGCACTGTTTGAAATAGACGGCCAGGTGGTAGGCAAGGGAAGAGCAAAAGGGATACCTGAAGATCCATACTCTAGAGAAGACCACGGCAATCAAGGCGTGTCAGTGAGAATCTTTGAAAGCAGGAGAGGTTTAGATGTTTCAATTGGATGGGGGAATAGTCTCCAGAGGATGCATCATGAATTCAATGGTGTCATTCATGAATAGGTTTCCCTTGAATTTGATTCATCTCTGCAATATAAAATCTCATCCAAAATCAGTGTGTCCCTTTCTCACTGAGCCTGAATCTTCAAAGAAACAATGAAGTGAACTTAAAAGTGTAGTCCATAGTACTCAAAATGAAATTCCCTCAAAGGTGATGGATGGGAAGTGAAGTAGAAAGTGAGCTAGGTGTAATATCACACTAGTGACACTTATTTTTATATTCCTGACCATAAGGCCAGCAATATAACAGCTTGAGGACTCAGTAAAAATGGATAGCTACAGTTCCATCTAGAAGAGAACAGATTTCTGTTATGGGTCAGTCTGACTTTCATACTAGTTATGTGACGTTGAAAATGTTTTAAATATGTAAATTCGTATATATTTAAAACACCATGGCCCAAATATGTTTCAGACCATATAAAGCATGTGTGCTGAGTAGAGATAGCAAAGAAGTCAGATTTATATTGGGATACCTGGGTGGAAAAAAGTGGGCTGTGATTTGATGATTGCATACAGTACTTGTCTAGTTACTGTCACAATGCACCTGGGAAAAACAACTTAAGGGAGGCAGCTCTCACAGCTGGAGGCTAGTCCATCTTGGTAGGGAGGGCATGGCAATGGTAACAGGAGGAAGAGGCAATTGGTCATGTTCCGTTGGAAGTCAAGAAGTGGAGGATTGTGGTCGCTGTGCTCAGCTTGCTCTCTCCTCCTTATTCAGGGTAAGATCCCAGCCTGTAGGTCTGTGCCACCTATATATAGGGTGCATCCCATAGCTCAGGGACATCTATGCATATGATGCATCCCATAGGTTAGGGACACTGTTATGAACATGTTTTTCCCCCTGTCAGTCTCATCCCAGTCTTTGTTCCTCCCTGCCGACCGCCGGGTCCCGCTGCCACGCGAGCCCCAATAACACTCAGAGACTCTGTATTTGATACAATCCTGTTGGCCAGTTACTATTATTGTTTATGGGCTAGCTCTGTCTTAATTATTAACCCATTTCTACTTATCTAAGTATTTCCACGTGGTCATCTTATCCCAGAGCGGTGGGATGGCATCTTGCTTCCTCCATGCTCTACATGCTGACTCCTCCTTCCTACTTCCTCTTTCCTCCTTGTCTTCTAGCCCTGCCTACCTTACTTTCCTATTGGCCCAACAGTGCTTTATTCATTAACCAGTATGAGAAACATATTTACAGAATAACATTTCCCATCAGGACACCTATACATAGGGTGCACCCCAAAGCTCAGGGACAGCTATAGTTATGGCGCAGGTTCCTGCGTCAGTTAGCCTAAGCTAGGAACTCCTGCAGACATGCCCAAAGATTTGTCTCTAGGCTTTTCCATGTGTTTACAGGTTGACAGTGTTTCATCATTATATTGTTCCTTAAAGGTGCTTGTGTTTGTGGCTTGGTCACAGCCTGTGGCAGAAAATAGAAGAATGGAGAGTTCTTCTTGGTGTGGAATCCTCATGAAGGAATTTCTCTTTAAATAAAAGAGAAAGTTCCTGCTACCAAAAGGCGGGCAGCTTTGGATTTCTACAATATCTCTAGTTCTATAAGGTACTAGAATATACCAGCAGGCAGAGCATAAAACAATGGAACCAACTGGCCAGGAGTTACAACCTCCACAACTCTAAACCATAATAAAGTGTCTTTTAGAGTTTATTGCCTTTGGCATTTTTTTTTATTGGCACAAGAAGCTGATTCACACAGAGATGTAGGAATGCCAGATGATTTTCATTGTCAAAGTTAGAGTTATTGTTGATATAGGCAAGTGTATGTGTGTGTCAGGGAGAGAAAGACAGAGACAGAATCACATCATATGGTCGTGACAAATATATGCATAAACACATTTCCAGTTGTGAGTTTATAAATTATGATATATTATACAAATTATCAAGGCAAACAGTGAAATAAGTGTACCCTTGAAATTGTGAGTGTAGAGAGTGACACAGGAGAATACTCTCCACATGGCTCTGCCAGTATTGTCATGTTCCTCCTTCAAGGTCACATCAGGCATCACCACATCATATCTACTCCTTGTTTTTATGAGAAACGGCCATGGCAAGAGAATTTTCTGACTTGGTTAGAGAGAAAAGTAGAAAGTGGAATTGAGATGTCATAAGACAAGAGGTTTAAACTGGTTATTTTAAGATAGGGACAATCTTGGAGAAGTGTATAAGGACTTCAACTATAGCTTCAGAATTTAAGAAAGGATATGCTGAGAATTCCTGGGTGCCTATGCTGTCTCATTTGATTCTGCTAAATCTATTTGCTTATTTGGTGTGTGTGTGTGTGTGTGTGTGTGTGTGTGTGTGTGTGTGTGTGTGTGTGATGCATGTGTGTGCACATGGATGTGAGGGTGAATGCACCTGTGTGTGTATGTGTGTGTGTCTCTGTGTTTGTGTGTGATGCATATGTGTACACACAGATGTAAGGGTGAATGCGTGTGTGTGCGTGCATATGTGTATGTGTGTGTAGAGGTCAGAAGTGGATACCATTTGTCTTTCTTTACCACTCTCCACTTTCTTACTTTCTTTTAAAGAAAGGTTTGTTTTAATTGTGTGGGAGGTCTGCATACATGTGCAGATGCCTGTAGAGACCAGAGGCTTCTGATCTCCTGGAGATGCCTGGGGTGGGTACTCAGAATTGACCTCAGGTTCTTTACAAGAACAGTAGGTACTCTTAACCACAGATCATCCCTCTAGTCTCCTGCCTTATTTTGTGGAATTGGTATCTTATAAACAAACTGGACCAATTGGCCAGATTGGCTGACCAGCAAGTCCCAGGGATCCTCCTGTCTCCTCCTGCTGCCACAGAGAGTCAACATGCACATCTCTAATCTTCCTGTGTGTATGATGGGTATCTGAACTCAGATCTTCACATTTGCATAGCAAGCACTTTGCCCACAGAGCCCTTTTCCAAGGCCCTGTGTTAGTTGTATTTAGTATTGCTGTGATGTAATGTTTGACAGAAGCAACTCAAGGGCAGAGGTACTGATTTTCAATTATAGTCTCAGTGGCTATGATTCCACCATGATGGGTAAGTCATGGTCTCAGAAATGTTACAGTGCAGCTTGAGTTCACTGTCATGGTCAGGGCACAGAGGACTGAACTGGAATATGTGTTATAGCCTTCAAGACCAGTCCCTCGCAGCCCCTGTCTGCCAGGTAAGTCTTATGTCTCAAAGGATCTCCAGCCTCCTAAAACAAGTTAATAGCTAGGCGTAAGTGTTCAAGCACATTTCATATTGAAACCACGGCATGTGGTATTATGAAAACAATTTAGTAAAGGTGAAAATATACTCATCTGCTTATGAAATAATAATGAGGCTCATCTCAAAGGTGAAAATCCATAGTACAATTCCTGAGGTAGGCATGCATCTCTGAATATAAGGCTTCAAGCAGTCTGAACAACTGTTCTACGAATGCATGAAGAGCATCTTTAACTCACATCCACTTGTGTGTTTCGAGTGCAGCTTAGTAAGCATTGCTTGATATGTGGGTCTTCACCTGGGGCTTGTACCTTTCCCAATGACTGAGCAAGCCTGACTCTGTATTTTACCCTGAGCCAATCAATCAGCCTCTGGAGTCATTCAACAGTTTAGCTTAAATGTTGAGCCCGACTGTTCACCAGACAACAACAGACACTGGCATCTAGAGTATTGGTAGAGAGGATCAAGTTGAAGAAGCCCACAGTTCCATAGCTGACAATGACTGACTCAGGCTGTGGAGATGGCTCGTCGGGGCAAGACCTCACTGCACAAGCATAAGGAGTAGATTTTGAATCCCTCGAATCCACTTAGAGGCAGATATGGTAGAGTGAGTCTGTAATCCAGAGATGGGAGGTGGAGGCAGCAGAGTCCCCAGAAGTTTGTGGGACAGCTCTCTTGAAGTTCACAGTAGCAAACAAGTGACACTGTCTCAAATGAAGTGGAACATAAGCTAAGGTTGCCCTCTGAATTCCCCAGTTGCTCTATGACACCTTGTTCCTTTAGTCTCTCTCTCTCTCTCTCTCTCTCTCTCTCTCTCTCTCTCTCTCTCTCTCACGCACGCACGCGCACACACACACACACACACACGCACAAACAAATACTTAGCAACAGAATGGCTATCTGAACACTAACTTTGCAGGGGTATATGACTAGATAATCAAAAGGGAGGTTGTAGACAGATGACAGACACAATGCGCCATAGAAGAGGGACATCTGTGATGGGCTGGAGGAAATACAGGAGGTTGTCAGATTGGGAACATTAGAGCTAGGCTCAGAGAGCAACTCAGCCCTGCAAAACTGCACAGCTGAGAACTGGGAAGATCACGGACATCTTTCCTGTTCCAGTTTCTGCGTGAGCAATCTCTGCTGTCTGGCTGTCTGTATTTCTAGTCTGTTCTCCTGGTTCTTCTTTGACACAGCTTTTTTAATTTAGATTAGTATTAGTATGTTTTAGCTGACAGTGTTAGGTATGGGTTCTATTACATGGAATGGGTCATATAACACTTTTTAAATGTTTCTATAATTTCATATATGAGTGCTGTATTACTATCCTTCCTTCTCCTCCACGTAGCTTCCCGAACTCCAAATCAAACCCGTGACATCTTCTGTAACACACACACACACACACACACACACACACACACACACACAAACTATTTAGTGTTGCTAAGGTATACACCTGTATAGAGCTGACCACTTGAAATTGGATAATCTAGAAGCTTGTCTCTTGGGAAAATAATTCCACTCTCTCAGCAAAATCGTGTACATTTTGCGTCTCGGAACATCAGCGTATTAACACATGATGGGGTTGCTTTTAGTTGCACTATTTTTGGTATTAATAGTCTGTGTGTAGACATGTGTACAGCAGTGCTTCTGAGGTATTAATTTCTGTTTTCCCGGATCTGTCTGTGTGTGTGAGGCTCGCCAGCTGAAGACTGCACTTCACAGCTCAATAGCTAATTGGGAAAGACATAAAAACCTATTTTAATTCACTAACAAATGAGTCTGATTGCATTTCTACCATGCTATTTGGAAGCACACTGAGAACATAAACTGATGATTAAAATAAAATAATTTAATCATTAATCAGTAAGTATCCAGTGGACGCATGTGGAGCATGTTACATGCCCAATCGTGTGTATATAAGGAATGCATGGAAGTGTAAATAAATCTTTGAGAACCGTGTTTTCCTTTCATTAATTAAATACTGTATTCCTTCTGGTACTGGAATGAATTAAACACCATAGATTGCAGTAAATGGGAAAATTTTAACCTTTATTAAATACATTTTGTAAGTAGTGAAAAATTATGCTTTCTTATATATATGTGTATATATATATATGTATATGTATACACACACAAACACTCACACACAGAGACACACACACACACTCACACACACATATATATGTATATATATATACATATACATATATATAGTTAAACTGTACTATTGACACTTTCCCCTGGAAACAGGTATAAACCACAATCTTATCTTATTGGGACCAAGATCTTCTGGCTCTGCCAATGGAGTCCCACCCCTCATGGTTATTATAAAGTTAAGGAGTGAATTAGGCTAAGATGACCGATGTCATACTGAGAAGAAGCCCTTCCCCTTCTGTTCATTCTCTTTTGTCTCCTCCCTCTTTTTATTCTCTTCCTTTATTAGTCAAAATCCTGTTTACCTGGTGTTTTATTGACATTTGTTTCTCGTCTGAAATCAGAATATAAAGAAAGACAAGGTCCACATGGGTGTGCTCTACTGGGGAGAAATTTATAAATGCCTTAGGGGAGATTGTGCTTTATTTTATATTCCTCACAGGTTAAGACTGATCAAATTGTATTTTTAAAATATTAATTCAATATGATGAGTTATTAAAATTACTACCGACTGGCGTTCAGTTCCTGTCACTTTGGATAATAGAGAGTAAATGTGGGCTTATTTCCTGAGAAAGAGGTGGAGCCCTGTGCTTTATGGGGGTGGACAGCAGAGATTGGAGAAGGAAGTCACGGGCGGACCATACACTGTCTTCCTTCTTCGCTCACCAAAGGGTCAACACTCACCATGGCAGAGTGCAAAAGACAAGGACAACTTGCCTGGTGTAATTGGCCAAGTCACAGCAGAGATTCAGAGGTTTTCTGATATCAATCTAGGGTACAGGAGGAGGCTGAGTATGAAGCCTGGAAGCCTCTGCACAGGCTGCATTCAGTGCCCTTAGACCAGAGTCTTACATCCAACTAATTCTCTGCTCTAGAGAGACTGAAATAGGACCCAAAACAAAACCAACAACATTTCTTGGCTACTTAGAAAATATAATAAAATATAAGCGTTTTCTCCACGTACTTTAACCCATTAATCTGGCCCATATAAGGTAAAAATAACAAGCTTTCCCAGTGACAGGGTAACAAATAGAAGTAAAAGTTGCTCAGGATATAATTGGGCCAACTGAAGATCCTGACCAAGGACTCCCACAAAGCCCAAGGACCTCGTCTGATGCTCATATTACCACCTAATCTTTTCACTACTGTCAAGATGGAGTTTTGGGAAGAACTATTAGAGCTACTGGAAGCCTAAAATTTCCCCTTTTGGAGACTAAAATTAGGTCCTAAAATACTCTTGCACATAGCAAGGGACCGAATGTCAAAAACAAAAATGATAGAGACACCTTTATTAGCAAATTGGGTGGGTCCTCCTCTGTTGCTTTTCTTTGGTGTCTGGATGCTTTTCTACACATTTCAGTGCACATAGCTTAAGATTAAGTTTCAATCTGTCGCTCATCAGAATGGACCAAGACAAGTTCTGTCCTTCTCTCTACCTCAACTGGGTAAAACAGTGAGTGCAGTGTGTATATAGTTTCTTGCCCAGGAATTGGATTTTAACCCAATACTTCATGGGATGGTATGCAGCATTTTATTCACAAACACTGCTGGAAAGGCAAGCACGTTTGTTTGTGAGCCTTTGAGAACTTGGGAATGAGCTCTGGGTTTCATGTGGACCTAAGACTCCTCAGGAGGATGGAAGTAGAAGCTTCTTCCGAGTCTCAGGTTCACAGGTTCTGCATCACAAGTAGTGTGTTTGAGAAAGGCACATTTGATGGGGCTTAGGAGAGTAAGTGGCATCTGTATTTGTGTCACCTCCTAGTTCATGTTCATGAGACTCTCTCTCTCTCTTACACACACACACACACACACACACACACACACACCCCACTAAACACTTCTTACCTTTTATCCAAATCTTAAAATTAGGAAAAAGGCTTGCTCATGACTTACCCCTTCCCTGCTTGTGGCAGTGTTGGCTAAGAACTCCCCATACTCATCTTCCCATTCACTCCTAGTTTCCATATGTGGACAGTTTCATGAGGATATAGTGCTTTCCTGGAGAGATCAGAAGCTTCTGAAGACAGCAGCCACAGGAACTGGAGAGAGGCCAAGGAGATGGTTCAGTGAGGTAACTGCTTGCCTGGCAGGCACTAAGACCCAAGTGTGAGGCTCCAAACCATGTAAATAAATGGGTATGGTGACCTATACTTGTAATTACAGCAATAAAGGTGCAGACACAGTTGGATCCCTGTAGCTAGCCAGTGAAGAAGCCTTCTTGGTGAATTTCAAGCCACTGAGAGACCCCATCTAAACCACAAGATAAACGATGTCTGTAGGACAATGGTCAGAATACGTATGTGTACACACACACACACACACACACACACACACACACACACACGAGAGAGAGAGCAGAGAAGGAGGGAGGGCACAACTTTAACTTGCCGTCTTACACTTCTCTTGATTCACAGTAACTCAAATGGGAGCTTTGTATACTATAGGTGTTCCTAATGAATGACAGTCTGAGGAATCCCCGGTGAATCCTTGGAGATACTTCCACCAAATTGTGCATTTCTCATTACAATAAAAGGTAGGATTGATGAACTTGTGTGTACTTTCGAAAGGCAAGCTAAGAAGTTTTGGCTGAAAGGTATTTAGTGAGCTGGAGAGATGGCTCAGTGGTTAAGAGCTGTGCTCAGACAGAGGACTAGAGTTCAGTTCCCAAAAGCCATGTTAGGCAGCTTGTACCAGCCTGTACCACCAGCTCCAGTGCCCACATCTGGTCTCTGGGTACCCACACATGTGTCACACACACACACACACACACACACACACACACACACACACACACTATAATACAAATAAATGCTTTTTTAAAAAAAGTAGTTCAGGATGGTAGATTCAGGATAGAGATCTGGTGGGGATGTTTCTTCTCCTAAGTACAGTGCAGATTTTATTTTGCCAATTTTTATTAGCGTCAGTATAAGCCGGTCTGAACTCACTCTAGAAAGACTGAAAAATTATGTTAGCAGGTGAGAGATCCGTTAATCCCCCAAGTCCGAAAGTCTGCTCCCAGATCCTCTTAGCATATGACTTTGGCATCTGTTACCATGCCATGAATCTGCAACATTCTGAAAGAGGAGCACAGCACTCAGGAAATATGAGCATGGTGTTTAGATTAAATATTTCACATGCTACACATCTCTCCTAACATCTGACGAAAGCCCAGCTGGAAAGTAATTCTAGTACAGTGGAAGTTGTGTGCTGATTTGTATTTTTCAAGGTTTCCTGCAGGGCTCAGGCAAGGGAATCCATCCCGAGCTCACACACTCAATTTGACACTTTTTGGAAATGGATGGAGAACATTTGGAGTACCGAACTTAATTGCCTGCAGTATTCCTAACTGCCCGGGTAGGTTCCCATTCCAGCAGAGGGATTTCTGTAGGCAGGTCTAGTGGAGGCAAATCCCACTTATTATCTTTTATTGCAATTATGAATGTCAAACTGAAGACACCAGCCACCTGTTTTTCTTGCAGAAGGGTTAATTTCTGGAATATGAAGGAGCAATCTCAGATCTCTGAAATTACTGGACAGATTAAAAAGAGACATAGAATTGCTTCTCTCTCAAGTGCAAACCAGCAATGTCTGCCAAACCTCTCTCTTTCTTTTTCCCTAGCTCCAGAGCCTTGCTTAACTTTTCAGCATTTAAGGGGACTTTCACTTAATTTTGTGACAAGATCTGGGGACCGTAGATTTTCTGTGTCTCAGACTAGCACTGGGTAGCTGTGTTGACATTATCGAACCTGCAGTGCCTTGGAAGAATCACTTAAAACTTCATCTCATTAAGGGATCACACACTATAATGTGTATCGTAATTGTGGCTGCATGGCTATCTTTAGCATTTAAGAAGGAAGACAGATCCTGTGGGGGCTTTGTTATTAACGCTGCCATTACATTACTAGTGTACTCATGAAGCTGTTTGGAAATATGCTCATAATTTATTTTTATTTTATATTTTGGAAGCATTGTTATGGGTTAATTGGTACTATATTTTGCAAGTTTGCATCACTAATACCAATAAAAATCTGTTTATAGTGTTCTTTGGGGATTCTGATTGCATTAAGGAATGATTAGTCCTAATTAAGTTCTGCAGTCTGTACTAATTACAATCAAATAAGTCTTTACATAAAAATGTGGAACTATGCTAAAGTAAACGCATTTTTGATCATTAATTAGAGAACTACCAGGCATATTTCTGCAGATGTTGTTATTTTGTTTTCTTTTATATTTAGTTACTAGAAAGATACCTCACCATTGCATTCTGTAACGGTGCCTCCCATAGTCCCTTCAGAAGCCTTCTAGTTAATTATGCAGTTGACTGATGGCTCTTTATTTCATTCCTCGTGAGATCTAAAGCATCCTCAGCTGTTGCTCATCCACCCTGCAGGTAGTAATATTATGTGTGCATTATAGAGTGAAAATGGGAGGCTGATGGCTTTAAGAGCATGTGTTCTATTCTATTGCCTCGTTTAGCGTTTATGCACTGCAGTCCTATTCACGTTTTTACGTTTCCCTGATTTCCTTTTAATGCTGTGTATTCATTTGGATTTGTCTGTGTGAGGTGATAGTCCTTCTATCTACACTTCCTGGTATAGCAGTGACTTGGGTAAAGTATCCTTCTGACCTCCATACCTGACGGTCTAGTACTTATGCTTCCTGAGAGTGTTGGAAAGCAACCGAACAAGATAGGACCACAGGGTTCTAACCTCCTACATGTTTCTCCATTGTCTTAGTTACTTTCCTGGTTGTGTTGATGAAACATTTGACAAGAAACAACTTAAGAGAGGGGAGGAGTTTCTTCTAGATTGCAGCGGAGGCCAGAGAGTCTATCATGGCTCAGAACTCAATGGCGGCAGGAGGAGGAGGAGACTGGCCACTGTGCATCCAGTCAGGAAGCAGGGAGTGAACAGAACATGAAGTGAGGTCATAAAACCTCCGCCCACCTCTAGGGGCCTGTTCCTCCCGTCAAATTCCATCTCCTTAAGCTTCTACAATGTTCCCAACCTGCTCTACAAGTCTGGGAATAAATACTTACTGGTCCCTATGGGGTGCATTTTACATCCTGTCCTCTCTTATGAGGTCTGTCTTCTCATAGGAAGCAGTGAATGGGATAATAACTTTAAAACACAGTAGGGCACCTGGCTCAAGGAGGCTATGAATACATATTGGCTAAGACAACAATTCTTGTTGATTGTTGATGCTGCTTCCCATTCAGTATTATTGGGCACCCAATTTTAGACCAATTGCATGGATGTGAGTTCGGGAGGAAGACTGCATCTCATCAGGATTCTCCAACAATTTCACCTTCTGCGCCACACCCAGGCTGCCCGAAGATACTTTGAGTATGAGACTCCCAACACTTGCAGAAGCCAAATTTCTTGGCTGGCACAAATGACAGAATGGAGTACGGAAAGTTCTGCTTCAGAGAATTCAGAGAAAACCCTAACGCTCAGATCTGAACGTTGGTCTGGGCTTAACCTCAATGCACTCTTTCTCCACGACCTGCTCACTCATTTCCTCGCAGCTGATTTTCCTGTTCATCAATATAAGAATGGTTTTCTTTCATCATGTCTGCCCTTTGTTCTTCCCTTTCTTTGTTCTCTTTCGCTCAACCTTTCAGATGTGCGTGAGTAATTAATTAATTAATTAATCTTTGAATTAATTACTCTTCAAACTTTGTCTTGGTTGTCTGATCCCTGCACACTTTCTTCCATTTTGCTGGCTTTCACAGAGTTTCTGATCTCCAGGTTTCCATAGTCTCTCTGTCCTAGTTACTGGTGGTTTTTTTTTTTTTTTTTTTTTTTTTTTGCTCTGATTAAGCAAAGATTCCAGCCACCTGTGTCCACTCAGGGCACCCGCTTTTGTCTCTGGGTTTGGAACACAGCATGCTTTGCATGAGGTTTTCTCTTTGACTTTTGCTAATGTTACGTTCATCTCTCTTCTTTAGAGTTCTATTTCAGGTTCTTTGATGTGTCTAATACTTCCTCAGTAAGATACTGTTAGCATCATCAGGAACCACAGTAATTTCAAGTTGTGAGAACTAAGGTCTTGAATGTTTACCTGAGCTTCCCATAAATCTAGTGATTATTGTGAGAGAAGCTTGATAACTCCACGTGGCACATTTTCCTCTTTGTCTGGATATAACTCAACATTCAAGGGAAAATTTTCCCTTTTGCTACTTTCTAGGTTGCATAAAAGCACCTTTATGTATATGTTTTCCCTGCCTGCTTGGGTATTTTCAGGCTCTTAGAGACAGGGACCACACTGCCGCTTTGAAGTACTTCTGGTTTCTCATTCTGGATAACACCTAACATAGGTTGGATTTTCAGTACGATTTCACTAAACTTTATTAAATACTATAATCCATATTGCTCTAGAATTTTAATTTTCTGTTTCCTGAAGATGTGCATGTGTGATTTTTGTGTCATTGTTCCCATTAATTTTTTTCCAGTTTCTCCTCCTTTCACCTTATCTTCTTCATTCTCTATTATTTTAAAATTTTATTACTCCGTATCATCTTAAGTTCCATCTTGCACTCACATTTTTAAATGCTTTTTGTCTTGTTGAGGTAAAAAAGGATTCACTCTTGCTTTCCAGGTTTGAATTTGTTGAAGTAAATGGACTGGTTGGATTATGAGAATTAAGATATATACATGTGTTAATTTGTTCAAATGCATGGAGACCAATAATTATGCATCCCAAAGATGGGCCAGGAAGGTGAAACATAGATGCATGCTTCACAAAGGAGGAGGGAATGGCGGGTAGAGGGCATTGGTGATTTCATGGAGTAGTAAATGAATGGTTGAAGGAAAGAATGGTTTTGATGAGTAGAAAATGCCTTGGACAGAGTTCTGAACACGAAAGGGATGGTGTCATGTTAGTAGGAGGTGATGGATGGATAATCTGCAAAGGGACAGAGGCTTTCCTGGTACACCACTAAGGTCTCCAGGAGTGTGTTTTACAAGCTTAGGTGTGAACTCAGTTCAAGTAGGGTAAGCCTGATAGAACTATTGCTACAAGCTAACCTTTCTTTATTAAGACGCATGGGTGGGAGTCAATATGCTCACATGTTTGGGCTTCTTTTGGGAGAATACCTTCTGTTCTTCTGTCCAGATAGACAAACTTTGAGGAAGCTCTCCCAGTTTCCTTTCATTCCAAGTTCTTGCCTTGCCAAAGTGCCCTATTATAAATTTCCGATTCCCAGGAGTATCAGGACAAGATGGGAGTTTGATAGTGATGCTTTTTATTTGTAGACAGGCAAGGAAAACCAGCAACACAAATTATGGTTATTGTTGAAGTCATTGAGAATAATTTATATGGCATTTGTAGAAATTAACCCCATTTGTCCTCAGTCAAACCTTTCATACTTTTGAACTTTGCAAATGTACGATTGCCTGCCTCACAAGAAGAGCTTATGTCCTTGCATTGTTTTTGCGTTGATGAAATAGGAAAGTACCCATTTCTTTTCAAGCATGGGTAGCATACAAACTCAGAGGCGTACTATGCTGGCCACGTAGAATACTCTTGAATGAAATTTGAAATTTCACAAACAAAAGTGTGAAAGGCAACCCGTGAATGCAAAAAGGTACAGTTTCTTGTCGGGGGAGCTTTGATTCCTCGAGTCCTACTTTACAGAGAAGTTAGAGAGAATTGTTGAGATGAGAGAGAAATACCAATGAAAATTCTGCTTAAATTCCTGATGACCAAAGCTCTTCTGTTGGGATAAGAAAGGATAAGGTGTGGCTGCTGTGCAGATGTAAAATCACTATTAGAGAAGTCTCAGTGGAATTTAACCCAGAAAGGTGATCGATCAGCATCTGCTCCTTGGGTTCTGAACTATGTTAAGCCTGCCTTCAAATTAGTCAGCTCAGCAGTCATCACAGTTGACTCTGAGAAGAACAACATCTGTTTCCATCTTACAGATAAAGGGACATTTGCCATTTAGCAGTGGAATAACATGTCTGTTGTCAACAATGGGTTCTCAGACCTGCCATTTTTCTGAGTTCATTGCATTTAAAGCAATACAGGGATGGAAAGATAGCTCTGTGGGTTAGCATGAGTTTTTAAGGGGAGATTCCCCAGCACTCATTTACGTAAAAGCCGGGTGTAGTGGTTGTGTCTATAACTGTGTAACCATAGCACTGTGGGTTCAGAGACAGGTAGACCCCAGAGGTGATTGGCCTGGCAACCTTTCAAAAACAGCGAGCTCAGGTACACTGAGAGGCCTGTCTCAAAAAATAAGGTGGAGAAGTGGTTGAGGAAGACATCTTGAATTCATCCTCAGGCCTGCACAAATACATGTAGGTAAGCACACAGGTAAAAAACCATTTAAGCTTTCAAAATGAATGTACTTTAAGTTATCAACAGTGTTTATGTTTGGAAAGAACCCTATAAAACATTGATATCCTCTCAAATTCTCTTGCAATTATTAGCTATGTGGACATTTTATTGGATCCAAATATTTGACTAAATTAGTTTTTGTTTCCTTGTGGATATTGAATGCCATCAATATGCAGTTTTCATTTCGCTAGGCTTCTGTGATGATTGGAGTTGTAAATTTGCCATGTTTTAAATTTTTAACATATTTTCACCGTCCTTGGAGCACGGCTGTATGGAACATCTGTAAGGGATTAACACTGCTATATTCTTGTGTTTCTTCTGAAGTTTGCTATTATACTAATGTATCATTGCATTTGATGGGTTTAATTGTCAACTGGAAACAGTCTAGATCATGTGAGAAAAGAGTATCAGTGAAAGATTGTCTAGACCTGGTTGCCTATAGGGGACTATCTTCAGTATGTTAAATGAAGTAGGAAAACCTGGCCACCATGGGTGGAAACATTCCCTATGCAGGGAATCCTGAATTGTATAAGACTGAGAAAACAAACTTGCATGCTTTAATTCTTCATTCTCTGTTCCCGATGATGGATATAATGTCTCCAGTTCTGTCAAGTTTCTGCATTAATAGATTATAACTTGAAACTCTGAGCTAAATAAATCCTTTTTTCACTCACTTAAGCTGACTTTATTGGAATATTTTATTACAGCATCAGGAAAGAAAACTAAGACAAGAACAGACTCACTTATTAGTACACTTTTATAATTTTTTATATTTTTACAAGCCTCTGTAAAATAAATTTTGTAAAACAAATACAGTCTTATTACATAAATGCCAAAAATCAGAAGACCCCAGTGAAATGTATATACATATTATATAGCAGAATAGGCCCACTTATGGCAGCCTTTACTGTAAAACATTATTTACATGAACCAAGGGAGCTAGAATATCGTCTGGGTTTTTATATGAAAATGTGATTTCAATGCTTAGGAAACTTATTTTACCAGTAATTTTCCTCTTGAGCCAACAAATGTTGATGAACAAGTCAGATGGAGGAGTTGGGAGGTTCTGAAACCTGCCAAAGCATGTCAGTTGCTCTACATTTGAATTCCCCAAAGAAAAGAAATTCAGGAGATGGTACAGAAAATATCATCTGCTGTCTTCTGTCCCTAGGGCAACTGCTCTGCTCTGTCATTGGTGAAACTGCCCATCCTCTCCTTTCTTTGACTGTCACCTTGTGACTTTTCACATCCGTGGAGATATGAGATATTCTAATGCTGAGAGTTCAGACGGAGTGTGTCGGGATCACTGTGTAAGGAAATGGAGATAGGTCTGCAGAAGTCACTGCATACCTCTATTGCTGGCTATGCTATGTCGTAATTACTTTCAACACTTGCCAAGACTTCATGAATATAAAGTTAGCCAATTAATTTGCCATCTATTGTAGAGGAAAAAAATATAAACGAGCTTTTCAATTACACAAAGAGGAATAAGAGCTTCCCCACCTCTTTGTATGTATTTCTAATAACAGTTGTGTTGTATTGTTAGCTGGGTTTCACTTTCTTCTGGAGATTTCACTCCTCTCTGTGCCTTGGAATTATGTTTAAAATAATAAGTCATTGACTAAGTTACAGATTTCTTGGTGCTACAAGAGTGGGGTGGGAACTAATTTAACATTTTATATGCATTTATGTGTGTGTGTGTGTGTGTGTGTGTGTGTGTGTGTGTGAATGCACACACAGACACATGTATCCACATCCACATCCACATCCACATATAGCTTTTATGATTTAGTCTTTATGACTAGTAATACATAAAACATTTCTCATGGTCCAAAGTGAATTGATTCCTGAGCCACCAAAGATACTAAACTGCATAGATACCTAAGTCCGCACAATAAAATGGCCTGGAATTAGATCTGAATGGCCTGCACTGTCATGAAGTGTCATGGTGACATCCAGACTTCATCTAAGAGCTATGTTTGTGTCTGTGGCCCTTGCACAGCCAGGGTCTGTGTTGATGTTTGTGGCTCTGGTTACCACCCAGGTCTTTGCAGATGCCTTGGGTCTGGTCAGCCACCTGTGGCCTTGTTGGTGTCCAAGAGCATGCTGCTGCCAGGACCATTCTAACCTGCTGGAGTGTGTGGAGGGACTGGTCTGTGAAACCATAGCTACAGCATCTCCATGACTCAAGGCAATGGCAGGATCTCCCAGAGGAGTTTTCTTGAGGGTCCAGTGATGATGGTGTACCAAAGGCCAGAGGTCTTGAACCAGACTCATTGCAGTGAACATTTGCAAGTGGGGCTTTACCCTGGACACCCCACAGCTCCCAGTGCCACCAGGATGAATGAAGAGGCATTGGAGAGGCTGGAAAGACAGAGGAGCAAGGTGATGTTTTGTTTGGTTTTTAATTATTTGGGAGGAGATGCTGTAGGTGTGAGGGGCAAACATAAAGGACTCAGAGGTGAGCAGGATTAAGATGCATGATGTGAAATTTCCGAAGAATTAATAATGTATTATGTTACCAAAAAGGAAAAAGAAATGGTCTAGTATTTACCTGATGCTTACACATTCTCTTCCGTGATCTTTAGAATATCTGCAGAACATTTAAAATGTCTAGCACAGTGTAAATACTGTTTAATGGCTGTTACACTATGTTTGAGAAATACTGACAAAAGTATCTTTGTCTTCCTGACATGGTAAAATGGACATTATACTCATGAACTCACAGGTATAGTTATAGGAAATATACATTGAATAGCTGGTGGCACAGGAGACATTATCCTCAGTGGTATATCCACTGGCAAATTGCCCATGTTCTGGTAAATAAGCCCCTACCCATGCTCAATGCAACCCTAATCAAACTTGATGGCTTATCAGAAACCAAACAGACAACACACAATGCCACAAGATGAGAAAGCAAGAAAGCAGGAGGATGATCTGTGGTTCCCTGGGAGTAGGAGGGGAAGTGTGTGTGTATGTGTATGTGTGTGTGTGTGTGTGTGTGTGTATGTGTGTGTGTGTGTGTGTGTGTGTGTGTGTGTGTGTGTGTGTGTGTGTGTGTGTGTGTGTGTAGGACTGAAATACTTTACATTGAAGTAGAAGCATCTGTGCACATCTAGTACAGGCACAATTCCTTTACTGCCTTGGTATCTGTGCTGAATCTCCCAACAAGGAGTCCATGGATGTGGGGCTCTGATTATTGAGAGGAAAAAAACTGGACTGTTGGCAAAGCAGAGTGAGAATTTATTTTTACGTCTTTAAGAACGAGAAACATAATGGCTGCCTCCAAAACCGTGCAGCTGGTAGACCTGGCTCAGTGAATTTACTAACCCACCATCTTCAGGACCCCCGTGGGCATTGAAAGGCACTGGCATTTGTGTGAAGGAGGTAAAAGAACTCTCCTATGCTTTATTCTTCTGGTGTGCTTACTAAGTCCTTCTTGTACTGCCCAGCCCCCTTCCACAATCAAAGCTGCAAGAGAAACCTAGGTGACTGACTGCCCTAGCCCCTTTTAAAATTAAGCACATCTATCTAGGTCATTAGATACCTCAACCCAATTAATGCTAACACATTTGAATTAATTACCTATTGAATACCTTGTTTCATATTTGTTGAACATTTTATATTTGGCAAAGTGATTTCATATGAAAAATAACCTTGCATGATAAAGAGTAAAATTTTATATTTTTTATTCTCCAATATTTTCTATGGCCATAAAGTTTAAAAATAGGGTACTTTAAGGACAGCCAATGCTGAAACCCTGTCTCAGAAAAAGGCAATTTAGCCATTTCTATGTATACCTGTGTGTGTGACTCATCTTGTCAGTAATGTTGGGCTTTATGAACAGATTCAAATATTTGGACTATAAATGTGTTTTTATATAATATAAACTATTTGCACATATATACATGATGAAAATATAAATTTTACATAAACTTGTATTATTTAAAACATTTTCTTCCTGGCTGCTTACATGATAATCAGCTTGGACTTTGTGTTCTCTTAGTTTTCAACATTTAAATATCACATTTAAATTTATAAAGGTAACTACAGATTTTTCCATTTCATATAATCACATATGACTAATTGCATGGGGACAGATGTTCTGGAATGGGGATATAGGGCTGTCTGAGTTCCAGGTAGTAAATGTGTAAGCTGTGAGAGGGGACAGCATTACATGTGACTACAGTTGAATCTAACATTTGTCCTTTTAAGGGAGACAATCTGTGGGCAGCTTAAACTAGGCCTGAAGATATTTAGACGGCTAAAATTTGCACTGATCACCATAGACATGTTTAAATCACACCTAAAACATATTAGCAATTAATGGTTTGCCATGTGGGTTTGAATGATATTAGCTGGGAATCAAGATGGATGGCTGTTTAATGGACAGGTGAAGGCAGGAGATCTATGGAAAATAATAGAAGTGTCTGGTGTCATGTATTTCTGTATCAGAAAAGAAACAAGTCATGAAAAAAGTGCAAGGTGCTAAAAGGCAGCTTGTAAAATTTACATCAGTGAGAGATAAATGAAGTTTGTGATCTGTTCAGAACTTGGAGATTACATGTGGGTCATTAAGTGTTAACAAAGGTGCAATACATACCCAAGAACTGTGCAGAGATTGTTGTATCATTTTGGTAGTGACATAAAAAGGGAGAGATTATGATATGTATCAACAGTGACAGGTCTCTAGAGATCATATTTATAACCAACAAAAACTCGAGCAGCAAACTCTGTATGATGAATTGAGATCTGTGTTTTTGTTATTCAACTATGAATCACCTAGATAGCACTTTAATCCTGGGTCAATGTATGCAACACTAATTTTTTTAATACCTATGAAACAAATATGCATCATAAACTATAGAATACGGTGTGGGCCACTTTTCAGAGCATGAATAGTACTGACACAAGTTGGAATGGCTTCAGTGGCAGTCAGTTGAATGATTCAGCTGTCCAGGTAATGTGTGTGTGTGTGTGTGTGTGTGTGTGTGTGTGTGTGTGTGTGTGTGTGATAATTATTCAGATAACTCGTGTGTGTACAGATGTGCATTTGTGGAAGCCAGTGTCTTTCCTAATCACTCTAAACCTTACTTTTTTAAGCCAAGATCTCTCACTGATCCTGAACCCTACTGATTAAGCTAGACTGTGATGCCCAGGGATCACCTGCCTTGAATCTCCCAGAGCTGGTATTAAAATCATGCACCACACATCTCAGAGTTTTACAAGAGTGCTATATCAAATCAGACACTTATTCTAGCAAGGGAAATACTTTAACTTACTGATCCATCTCCCAGGTGCTTCAGAGAAACATAAAGCCTTGATGGTTTCATATTTGTTCTATCCTGTACCATGGAAAAAAGAATAAGGAGAAAAGTATGTGTGCAAGTTGGACAGGATAAGAACATCAAACTGTGCCCAATGTTTTCTATTTGCAGGAGAGGCTTTTTCTGGAGCCCACGGAATTTTAGGTACATTACTAAATGGTTTGGTAGTAGAGGAAGGGTGGAAACCCAGAAAATTTAGAAGCTTTTGGCATGCAACGAGTTGGACCTACTGAGATAATTTAGTGCTGGAGGAACTTTTGCAAAAATTTAAATTAAAACAGAAGTAAATAAGCTTTGATGAAAAGTAAACTATAGGGCATATCAGTCTTGGGCCACAAGACTGTGGTGTCTTTAGATGCCATTCTGCAGAATGTCTTCAATTGCCATTAGCTATCATGACCTAGTTGACAGCATGTGTCTTAATGTAGACTTTTACTTACATTAGAAGTAAGTACTTCCTGCCCGGCTGCCAGCCAATCAGTGTTTTATTCATCAGTTAATAAGAGAAACATATATACAGAAGGACATCCCCATCAATTTGTTCAAATAAGATTAAATTCCATTGTGCTATTGAGATTGATATATGACTAGCATGTGTGTGTGTGTGTGTGTGTGTTTCAATTCAATTTGACAAGATAGAAACTCCCTTCCTTCCTTTTTATTTTTTTGATTCTTATATTCTCTCCTCTCTCTATCTTACTCTGTTTATCTCGGTGTCTCTCCCCCATCTATATGTCTCCATCCCTGGCTCCACCTCTCTCCATTTTCCCATACATTCCTCACTAACCACCACCCTCCACCCACACACATCAGGACTTTGGCCTTGAAATTGTTATGTAATCCAGGAGGATCTTGAGCTTCTGATCCTTCTGCCTTCAACATCACAATGGACTAATGGGTTTAAAGACGTGTGCTACCATACCCATTCTGCGTGGTGCTGGAGATCAAACGCACTTCCTTGTGATTCTAGCCAAGTACTCTCCTAAGTGAGCTATTCCCCCTAGCTCAAGGAACTTTCCTTGAGAACTTTTCTTAAAGAAATCCATATGTTTGCATGGATATCAACTTTGTTCTACAGTTTTGTTTTCTACAAATGTAGTGGGGGTCACACATAACACGGCTTGCACTAAACCTGAGGGCCCAAGTTTAATCTCTGGTGCCCAGATGGCCAAAAGAGAGGCAAAGTTCTGCAAATTGTCCTCTGCTCTCCACATGTGTGCCAAGACATATAGGCCTGTACACATGTGAAATAAAAATAAGAAGTATGAAAATAAACTCAATAATAGTCAGAAATGGGGGGAGCATAATAAAACATGCCAGTTCATAAAAAGAGAGTGCCTGTTCATACATTGTGCCTGTTATTAACCACTGGAGACATAAGAGATTTGAAATCCTTTCTTTTCAGTCTTTCATTTTTGAACAGAATGCTTTGTTCTACACACACGTACGAACTACCGTGTAATTTCTTGAAATTACAGCTTGGTCTGTTTTGTAAAGGTTGATGTAAAAATACTCTTGACAGTTTCTAACCTAATGTGCTACATGAACTCTTTTGTTCTTTCACAGACAGTAAGGCAAAGGATAATTTTAAAAACTACAGGGAGAAAACTCACTAACTTTGGAGGGGATATGTGGTGTCAATGTTTATAAGCAAGATAAGCGAGTGTACTGGGGTTAGGGTCAGACCTGGACTCTTATCAAGCCCTTAGAAGTCATGCTTAGCCACTCATCCTCAAAAGTCTAATTAAAGTTACAGTTAGTAGTGGGTAATGAGAGAGACTTATAAAATGTGGCTATATTGGCAAGAAGAAAGAGTTCTAGAAACCACCAAATATGACTTCAGGCTTCACCCACCAGGCATAAGGTTTATGATCCAATAGAGAGCTATACATAAGAAGTCCTGTCCAAGGTGTGGTCCTACCCATCACTGCTATCTCAGTTCCTCTCTTCTGCATGGTGGTCTGATAAGTTGTCAGAACCATGTGCAATTTCCTTCAGGAAGACAAGATCCCCCTGTGGCTGGCTCCAGGCTTCAGTCCGTTCATTCTTCCACTATGAGATTCCTGGAAAATTCCAGTTTCTTAGAACCTGTTGATGCTGAAAGTCAAAGGGAGGAGTCCACATGTCTGTGTAGAATCCCTTTGCTCCTGACCAAGATGCTTTCATCATTGTATAGGTTTCAAATTTAGGGATTGAGTGTCAGAGGAAGAAGCTGGTGGTCCCAGGATCATGGCTGTGGGGTCCCCTTGAGCTCTATAGTGGCATCTTGCATTAGGACCATGGTGAGACTTCATGTCTAATTCTCTTTCCTTGTGTTCCTGAGCAAAGGTATGTTTTCTTCTGATCTTTATCTACATGAACATAATTCTTTCTAAAACTTGATTCTAGGGATAAAGTAGACCAAGAAATACTCTTTAATCATTGTTGGATGCTTAGCAATGGAAAAGTCTGATAGAGTCCAGAAATGTCCTCCTTCCATGCCAAAAAAAAAAATACACTGTCACACATGCCAGCCCCATTCATGGTACAGAGTTAACATCTGATTTGTTTCTATGATATATATATATATATATATATATATATATATAGATATAGATATAGATATAGATATAGATATAGATATAGATATATCTGCTACTGAAAACTGGAACAGAGAACTGGGAATTCATCCTGAATTTGCATGGGTTTGAGAAGAGCTGTTGAGTCATTTTGAAGAACAAGGGAACCCTGGATTTCTGCAGCTTCCTTTACTGATTTTGATAAACACAGATGTCTTCTCTACTCATCTCTTATCTTTGATCTATCCCACTTGTCTGCTGTTGTAGGGTCTGTTACTATGAAGTGTGGGTAATCACTGGCAAAAATCACTTCCATGCATAGATACATTCAGCTCATTTTTATTTGAGGACTATGGTAAGCCATTAAAATCAGATCATGCATAGAACTCACAAAACTACTGTGAATGAAAATAAAACTATACAGATACAGTAGATGTAGCTGTGTCTTCTTTATCCCTCTGTCTCTCAAAATAACAAGGCTGTATATTAATCTGAGACCTATGTATCGTCAGTGTATATGCAAAAGAATTGTAGGTCAGTGAGATGGCTCAGCAGGTGAAGGGAGAGAATTAACTCCAAGAGTTCAAGTTATCCTTAAGCTTCCATATGTGTGTGTAGTGGCATGTGCATGATCTCTCTGTCTTTGCCTGCATCTCTCTCTCTCTCTCTCTAATACACACACACACACACACACACACACACACACACACACACACAAAATCAACTTTAGTTTTCAGTCACCTGGGGATCACCTGGGAAGAGAGTTACAATGAAGGCTAGGCTACACTGGATTTGCCTACAGACGTGCTTGTGGGAGATTATTTCAGTTAAGTAGGCTGATAGGGGAAGAACCTGCCTACTGTAGGTGTCACTCTTACCTCTAGGCAGGAGGTCTGAGTGGAGAAGTTGAGTAGAGTAGTCTCTTCATTCTTGGATATGATGTGATCAGCTGTCCCTGCCTTGGATTGCCCACAAAGATGGTCTGTTACCTGGAATTAAGAAATGAAAGAAGGCTTTTTCTTCCATAAGTTACTTTTGCCAGGATCTTTTATCAAAGCACTGGAAATAAAGCTATAGCATACATAAATACACTAAAAATAATCTTTGAAAGTATCTCTTCTGCTCTCAAGCAGGTGACATGGAGCCGTTCTGCTTATCTGCCCATTCCCTCACTGATAAACAGCGACGACATCTCCCTCCCCAAATGGTCCAGGTCTCAACTTTTTTCTATTCTGCTCTCAGCACTCCATTTGGAGACTTTATCACTGTGGCTGTCATTGTTACCCCACTCCCTACCTCTTTTCTAGCTTGAATAGAGTTCAGTGCCAGCCTGCGTTGTTTCATCAATAAAGTAATCATGCTGTTTTATTTTTATTAGCACCTATTAAATATATGCTGTTGTTTGTTAATTTTATAAACATCTAGGGAACTCCTGCTTTCCAAAAGCAAAATGGGTAATTTTTTAGACCAAGATTGTAGCAGGACAGAGAATAGGAAAAATCCCTGCATTCTCCTGAGATGGTCAGTCAATACAAATTCAAATCCTGATCTATCCGATTTCAGATAATTTTAGGTGGGTGAGTACTATTTAAAAAAAGCATAGCACATAGAGGGATACTCTCTCAGCCTAGACACATGGGGGAATGCCTGGGCCCTGCTCCAAATGATGTGACAGACTTTGAAGACTCCCCATGGATGGCCTCACCCTCCTTGGGGAGCAGATAGGGGATGGGATTGGTGGGGGGAACATGGGGAGGACAGGAAGATGCGGGTACTGGGATGTACATGTAAAACAAGCTTGTTTCAAATTTAAAATAAAAAATTATCAAAAAAATAATAGCAGGTGTTATGAGAAAAACTAGTAAGAAACAGCCTTTTGTGAAGGCTGTTTCACATTTATGTAATTTTATTATTATCATGAGCAGCATTATCCTAAGGTATCAGATCTTACTAGGGAAGCCTATAGTTTGACTTGCCCTCCTAATACTGATGAACAATTGGTGTCCAAAGGACCTGCTCTGTCTGGACCAGCAGTAAGAAGTACGAGACCTTCCATAAGAAGATTATCTTACTATTGGAAAAGTGAGTTTTAACTGCATTTTTCTAAGAGCTCTTCTTATTCTTGGGTTTATGCCAAAGCTTGGCAAGCAGTTTTTGTAAATTGTTAGGCAGCACCCTTATAATACACTTTAATTCTGGAATTTTCCTTTGAACATTTTTTGCTTTGGTTGATCATAAATTATCACGGGAGGTAAAACCATGGTGAGGGGGGTGTCTGTCCAATGGATCAGACCTTTAATATAGCAAGTTTGAAGCTAAGGCCTGAAAGAGGGACCTTAATTTTTACATCCTACTTGCCTTTTAAACAGTTGTCATCCTCCCTCTTTTTAATCTCTCTGAGTTGGTTTATTTATACATTTTCCTTTACCATTGCATGGGTGATCATAATGATTTAGTCCTGTTCAGACCATATCTGCCTTCATTCCCTTTCCTGATGAAATCTGTTTCCCAATGCATTTGTGCTCTACTTGCTTATCTTTCTTGTGGGTGTATGTGGCCCACTGAGTTTAGCTTGAGTTGCTTGCATGAGCGTGTGTGTGTGTGTGTGTGTGTGTGTGTGTGTGTGTGTGTGTGTTAGGGGTGTGCACCTTGTGGAGTGTGAGCAACCTATCAATGGCTAAACCACTGGAGAAAGTGATATATCTTCCCCTAGAAACCAATAACTGTCAATATCCCTCAGAGAAAGGTGGGTCCTCTTGAGTACGTCTTCCTTCCATTATGTAATTTTGATTGGCTCAGTTTTATGCAGATCTTTTGAGGGTAACAACAGCTCTAGTGACTTCATGAGAGCAACAGCTTTGTCATGTTTAGAAGACATCATTTTGCAACATGCCTTTCCATCTCTTGTCTCTCTATTCTTTGCTTCCCCTCTTATGATGTTCCCTGAGCTTTAGATGTAGTAGCATAGATGTCTCGCTTAGAGCTGAGGACTTCACTGCCCTTTATTCTTGGTACTTTGACCACCAGTCTCTACATTATCTGCACCTATAGACTCTTCTCTGAGAAAGACCAAGAGACTGAAGGACTTTCTTCTGAACATACAGTTGTAGACATGATTGAGGTGATATGACATTTCAATACATGTAGACAAAGTGTTCATGCTCACATGGGGATGCGTATGTGTACATATATCTGAAGAACAGAGATCAATCTTAGGTTTGACCCAGAAGTTCTCCACCTTGATTTTTTAATGCAGGTCTCTTCACTTTTTCTTTTAAACCCATATCTTGCTGATACACCTAGGATGGCAAGCCAGTGAGCCTCCAGGGTCCTCCTGTCTCTGCCTCTACACTGCTGGGATCACAGGCACGTATCAACATCCCTGGACTTTTTACATGGTTCCTTGGGACTGAACTAAAGTCACTAGGCTTGTGCAGTAAGAACTTGATAAACAGAACCATCTCCCCAGCCCAGAACACCTTCCTCCTGTCTAACAGCACAAGTACCCATCGGTCAACGTATCTCCATCCCTTTCTTCTCTACTTTTCATCGCCTTTTGTACCCACTGAGCCCTTCCTTTACTATCCGGTTGATCTGTGTGAGCACCTGTGAGGCAGGTGTTTGTCATGAGGATTAATCTGCATATATGCATACTGAAGGATATTTAGTATCTCTGACCTGTATCCATTGAATTTCAATATCGCATCTCTTGTAATAACAATGATGATGATGATGATGATGATGTGGCTGCAAGCATTGGGATATTGCCAACTGCCTCAAGGAGGCAATATTTGCTCTGGTTGCAAACTGATGCCTGGTAGCAACCTTCTGTCCTGGCAGCTGTCATGCAGTCTCTACTTCCAGTGCTCTGGTGTTCTCCCTGGGTTTTCCCACGGACAAACTAAAGATCTCTTCTTTCTTCTAATTTTGAATCCCATCTATCCTTCATAATCAGCTGGGAGTTCCCCTGTTGTGCCTGGGCTTTGCTAAGGACCAGGGCCCATCTCCTATCTTCTAATCTTGGACTCTGCTGGAATTCTTTCCCACTGGGTAATTGCCATCTTCATTCACTCACTGAGGCCACTGGTGATTATTATAAAGTGTATACTGTTTGATCTGTACTAAGTTATAAATTATTTGCAAAGGGAGAGCGTGCCTTAGTTACATTTCCATCTTTGTGCTGTGCCTAAAAAAAAAAATCATTAAGTAGTGGCATTTCATTGTGTTGCTGTGGCAAATACCATGACCAAAAGCAATTTAAGGGAGTAAAGGTTTTGTTTGTGCTTGCAAGTTATAGTCCATCATCAAGGGGACTCTGGGCAGAAATTCAAGCAGAAACTTCAGGCAGAAATCATGGAGGAATTCTGTTTTTTCAGCCCACTTTCTTTCTGCCTCCATTGCTGGCTTGCCTGGGCTTGTGTTCACCAAGCTCCTTATACAATGCAAGACTGCTTGCATTGCATTGTACCGCCATACAATGGTACCCCCTGTGCTGGGTTTGGCCTTTCTATGTCAATTAAGAATCAAGGCAACCCTTCACAGAAATGCCCACACACCAACATGGTAAAGACGATACTCAGGTGAAACTCCTTTCTTTGAGGCGCTTCTAGGCTGTGTCGGGTTGACAATACCAACAAGGTTAATGTAGCATAAACAGTCTTATTGACAAGAATTTCAATGCTATCTACAGTCAAAAGTGTTAGATAAAACAAGTGGTATGGCTTTCATCACAGTCAGTGGTTTTGGAAAAGTATACCTTTACTCTTTCAATCTGTAATTCAAGTATACGGAAGACCATGACAACTCTACCTGTGAAATCAAGTTTAAACAGTTACTGTTTCTGAAGGAAGATTTCACTTACAATATGATGTAGAGTTTGGAGGAGAAATGCTTTATTAAATGTCTGGTCTTCCACTTCAGCAGGGATTTTCCAACTTAATCACAGGGAGTTTGTACAAGAGACAGCTGTATTACCACTGACGACCTTGGACTTGATTGTCTTTTGGTAACAAAGTCCTTTGGAGGAAATTTGTGGGGGAAAAAATTCCATGTAAGTTATGAAACATGCCTCTCTTTCTAGAGTCTGACAGCTGAGTTTTAGTTTTGAAGGGAAGGTGAGCAGATTAATAGGAAAGCCTGAAGAGTCAATTCTTTCCTCTGTCCAAAAGCAACATGTTATTCAGGTTGTATCAGATCATTCAGCGAGTTAGGTACCTGTGTGGCACTCAGGTAATTATTAAACATTGGGCAACCAAACCCAAGGTCCTTTAATGACATTGGAGAGGTGTATGTGAGTCACCACTCCATGCCACCGCTGGTGCAGGCAGCCCGGGCACTCCACTGTCCACAGTGTTCATGATGGATGGCTGTCGTGCTCTCATTAGCACATTTAGCAGACTGCTTTGGGATTTCTCAAACAATGTGGTTCACATTCTTTCCAAAATCAACTCCTTTAAATAACGAAGCTAATTATACGCTTTCTCAATGTAACAGTGTTGTGTATGCTACCTAGGGTGTGTACTTACCTGAGCTCACAGAAGCCTCAAGGAAGTCAGCATTCAATTCCAAAGCACTCAGACAGATTTACCTTAGCGTCTCGAAATTCTGCCTGAACCCATCTTTATAATAGTCCTTGATATTTCATGGGTTTTTATGTAGCCGTTGTCCTTTGGTGGCTGCCTGGCAACCCATTCCCACTTCAAAGACATGTTTCCTATACTCTGCCCTCTGCCCTGTCTCAAGGAGAGCTCTAGGAGCCAGGCAGGTGCAACTCCTGCTTCGTGGCAGGAGTTGGGACAACCACATGATCTAGGGTATGGAGTTGAGATAGATGGAGAAGAGTTATCATCCTCTGCTAATTACAAATATAGCATAAACTGATGGGGGAGGTCCTTCTGTGTGTGTTTCTCTTATTGGTTAATGAATAAAAACACTGATTGGCTGATTGGCCAGGCAGGAAGTGACATAGCTGGGCAGACTCAGTATATAAGCAGGGACAAACAGGAGGAGACACTGAGCAGTCATCATGTAGCAGGCAAAGCAATTACAGGTCCAGCATCTCCAGTAAGCCAAGACCATGTGGAAACACATGGATTAATAGAAATGGGTTAATTATTAAGACAGAGCTAGCTAATAAGAAACCCAAGTGTGTCTCTTTGGGGCTAACACTGGTAGTGGGACCTGATGGGTGGGAAACACTCACATAACAATAAACTTTGGGGTGATAGAGAGTGATGTTCTATTGGGTTTTTGCTGGGAAGACACAGGACAAGGAAGCAAACATCAAGTAGAAGTAGAGAGAGTGATTGCTTTCTAGAACCCCTTTGCTTTAATTTTTTTTTAGGAGACCTGGCTATATGTCCTGCTAGGCAGCATAAAGTTCCATGCTGGCATGCACAGCATTAACATACTTTTTTCTTTTCTTTTCTTTCTTTTTTTTTTTTTTTTTTTTTTTTGCTTATATTGCTTAGCTGTGTTTTTATTATCAAAACAGCTTTGCAGAGGGGACAGGCACATTTCTTCTGTTTTCCTAATGAGAAAATTGAAGTTCAAAGGTGCCTGTACTTCCTACAGAGGGCCTTGGCTGCCATGCCAGCTGGTCAGGATTCCAGCCCCTGTTGGCATTCTGTGTCTGAAATTAGCCATGTGGTTGTGGTTTCCAAAGCATAGCTCAGTTCAGATGTTTGACATTGTTCTGGGTCCCCATGCTGCTGCTGCTGCTGCTGCTGCTGCTGCTGGTGCGTGACTTCAGGGCTGGCTCATTGCTGAGGTCACATTTCCTCTCTTGCTGGTGATGTCTGGACTTTCTCTGCAGCTTCCATAACAGCTCAGAGCCACGGCTGTTTGCTTATAGCCAACCCCACAGCTTAATGTTTTCAATTATTTTCAGCCCTGGAGTACTTTTACTCAGTCCATTAAAGTTTAAACGTCTGTCTTCCTTAGATGTCTCACAGCTCAGAACTGGCCCTTCCCTTACACATTCCTGTGACCTAAAGGTGGGTGGTATCTGTTCTTTATTATCATGACAACCAGCTATAAACTGCCCCATAAATCCATGCCAGGATGAGACCTCTGCTTCCCTCAAACTCATCTCACAGCATTTCTATCCTTCCTGTCTGTACACCCACCCATATGGCCATTGTATAAGTCTGACACTATCGTGAGATTCTCCTTTCTCATCCTTGGAGCTCTAGGAATGCAGTTTGTCCAGTCTGGAAAGAAAACATTCCATTCTCCCAGACTCTGTTTACCAACTTTCAGCATAATGCCCTTTCTGTTTCTTTTGTTGAAATACAGACTCTCAGTATGCAGTGGCCCTGGTCTTGTCATTCCTCTGTACTCTAACCCTAGCATAATAGGTGATTTAGAGCAAGTAAATGACTTAGACACTTGGGGAGAATTAGAGATGGAATTCTGATTATACTTAATAAAGGCCAAGAGAGTATGCCTGTAATCTTGTAACCTTGTAAAAGGAGAGGAGATAAGAGACCCCTGGACCCCACTGGACTGCTAGTCTAGCCAATCAGTGACTTCTGGTTCTACAGCAGAGAGCCATAGAAGACACCCAATATCACCTACACACACACACACACCTACACATACAGACACACACACCACATATTCATACACACATACACTCACTCACACTCCTCTTAGATAACTAAAGTACACATAAATTTATACTTAGCACCAGATGTCCAAGATCTCATCTTGCTACAACTCAACATTGTTTTTGAGTCTGAGTTACTTGTTGAGCTATTTAGAATATTCTAATGAAGTCTCCCTCCCACTCTCTGAAGTTGTACCCTAACACTGTGATCTTCTGGTTACCGAGCATGCTGGGGTATCCATTGTCTCCAAAGCTTTCTTCTTCATGAGAGCCATGAATGAAACTGAAGTTCCAATGTAGAAGGGAACTTTGAGGCCTCTACGCTCGTCACTCTGCTCTAGACGGATACAAGGCTGTCACATTTCCTATTAAGTTTCGCTGAGACTTCATCCAGCCTTCACGTCTGTCTACCTGTGAGCAGTCAGTCTTTGGAGATCTTTTTGCAGAATGAAACCGCGCTCCTGATAAACGATCCCTACGTTGAAGATCTCCTTCCAAACTGTGGGAACCCCTCATGCCCCTGCTTTCTTATTCCCTATCCTGTTCCCCAAGTATCTACTGCTGTCATTATTCCTGTCAAAAGTGTATAAAGAGGGAAGTCTGGGGATTATGTTACATTTTGTTAATATCAAAATCCATGCACAGTAACTATAAGATATAATGAGTAATCCGGGACCTGTCACCAGCTACTCCGCTGTTCCCGCTGGGGAAACAGCTCTCCACTTCTGCTCTGCAGGCTCATTCCAAAACGGTGATGGGGAGGCTCCAAGCCGTGGCTTGCTGGCAGTTGAACCACCATTTAAGAGAGCAAGCATCCCCTTGCTTCCGGTTCTTATCGGGTCACATATCCCCAGAGAAGACCACGTCCATTGGGCCAAGCAGCCCTAATAAAATTGGCTGTTGGGCGGAAATCCCACAAGTATACTTTGATTTCTTTAAATACCGGAATCAGAACACACAGGTGTCAGGTAGAAGAGGCATGGAAAAGCATGGCAGTGGATGATAAAATCAGCCCAACCGACCTTATACACGAGTCTGTTTCTGCCCGGTGCACTCCAAGTCAGGGCGAGCTGTGTGTTAGACATGGACTGCAAGTCTCAGGGGGAAATTATATCCCACCTTTACATGAACTCTCTCAAGTAGGTAGTCATTTCAGAGATGAGAAAATGGAGGGGTTGTCATATGGGAAGGTCACATGTGAGGATACCCGCCCAGCTGGTGTCACCTCACACTGCATGCCTGGCTTCTACTACTGTGCCCTTCTAATGAAGGCTTGATGTGTGAATGACTTGGCAAATGAATCTCCTAAAAGCTTTCCTAAGCCTTGTAATATGTAATTCCTCTCCCCGGGAATTTTTTCTGAATGGTAGCCTAATTTTTATTGCTTAAACAGAGATGATAGCAACACATGAGCATTTGAGGATATGTGGGAAATCAAAGGGACCTTTTGGCAAGTTGCCGCAACTTTGACCTCAGTTGGGAATAATGTAGCCTATGTGCTTAGCTGCTGAGAAAACGGGGCACACTCTCATCTCTGATTAAAACACTCACGCCACGCGACAGCACCAGAAGCTGTAAAAGCTGTCCTAAGAAGCTTCAGGGTAGAAGAGGCAAGCTGCAGGTACTTCCTTATTCTGTCTGTTGGTTGAGTCTCTCAGGCATTTCTGAGGTTTATTTCATTAAGAAAATAATATGCTTGGGCAGGAGACATTCTCTGAGAATATTAGATGGTATATGAAGTGTGTCTAGACATGGTAATGCACCTTAATGTATTACTGCAGCTTGAATTTGGCCACAGTTCTGTAGGTGAACTTATTAAGTAGGAAATCACTGGTGTTTCAATTTAGCCTCTGGATTAATCAAGTACACAATGTAAATACTTTCCCAAATGTTCCTAAATATTGAGATTAATATGAAAGACAGTGAACGCTTATGATTCTTCATCCCAAAAACTGGAGGTCACTTTTCAAAATGCAACTACTTTACATTTTTACAAATGTAGTACAGAGAGTGTATTTATGTTACAGAGCACCTAGGCTTGCTGTAATCAGTCACACTGATGCTTTCACTCCATAATACAAGAATATTTATTTCAAGTGTGAATTTCCATGGCATGTGGTTGTTGAACTAGGGTTGACTAATGAGAGAGAGAGAGAGAGAGAGAGAGAGACAGAGAGACAGAGAGAGAGAGAGAGAGAGAGAGAGAGATGGAGAGGGAGGGAGAGAGGGGGGAGAGAGAGAATACAGTATGATATCTCTGTCTGGGTGTTTATACATATGTATGTATATATATACATATACATACATATGTATATGTATATATATATACATACATATGCATGCATGTATATATTCTGGCACCCAGGGTGAAAGATCATGGACACAAAATCCGCAGTTACTATTCATAACTAGAAAACAGGCAACAACAGCAAAAATGGGACTAGAATTTAAGATGGGGTTGGAAGGGAAGAGGGCTCCTATGAAGAGTGAAGAGGTTGGTAGCAAGGCAAATACTCCATGACAAATAGCCATTTGGCTGTTCACACTAGCCAGGAGAAGAGCAGCAGCGTAGGATACACAGTCAGGCCTGCTACCATAATGCCGCAAGCCCTCCATAGCAGTATGGTCCTTGGGAAGCAGGTGTGAGCTTGTAGTTAGGGGTGATAACCTGATTCTCATGTTATACTGGAGGCGTGTCATTTTCTTGGTGGCATAAGAACAATACTGGGGCAAATGTGGACTCATGAAACAGCTTGTCAAAGGTGTTAACTCTCAGGCCTTGTGTGGGCTGTCATTCGAACAAGCCTTGTAAGTCTCTCAGGCCACACCCTCCTTTCTCTAGGCTGTAATAATTGATGCCTCATCCCATAAAATACTTGTATGGCTTTTGAATTTCGACTTAAACAGCTGCACAAAGCCACCCTCTAACTTCTAAAGATCTCATCAGGAATCTCCAAATCCTATTAATGCTGTGTGTTAGCCAAAAATATTGCTTTTCCAAAAGTCTAGACAGGGCAGGAGCTGTTACCTTCGTCTGTGTGGCCTAAGGAATCATGCTTTGTGTCTTATTTCCAATTTCTGTGTCTTCAGTGGCAACCCTTTCCTTTCATAAGTCAGAACTCTGAGATTTTTCTCCAACTTTAGATATAGATGGCTGTTACTGAAAATGAGTCTTCGATTCTCGTGTGTATGTGTGTGTGTGTGTGTGTGTGTGTGTGTGTGTGTGTGTGTGTGTGTGTGTGTGTGATGAAAAATCAGTGTATCTAAGTCTTATTTTAGACTATTATTAAATTCTGGAAAAAGCACAGATTAAAATTGTAAGCTTGTTGAGTTTTCATGATATTGAAATCAATACTTCTGTAACACCATCCAACAGTTATCATATTTTTCTGTAATTATTGAATCATAAGATCGGAAAGTATACCTGTTTCTTACTGTATTTCAACATAAGAATAAAATAAATGATGGTTTCCAAACGATGCTTCACCTACTGGTAATGAGATTGCAAAGACCACAGCTGATCAAAAGCAAAGAAGCCTCAAAGGTGTCCCAAGAACAAACTGGGACCATCTCTGAAATCATACATATCTATGCAGATCATCACAACCCTATAAAAGCATAAAGATTCACAACACATGTCTCATCACACTCAGAGGATACCATCATCACACAAAATACTGCTTCCGGATAAAGCCACTGGTCACTTGTCAGCTCAGGTTACAGACTTGCAGTGGATTTGATCTGCACTCTTCAGGGAACCTGTGGAATGAGAAGGCCAACACACACACACACACACACACACACACACACACACACACACACACACACACAATTACCTTAGGAGTCGACACTTTAAGTAAAGTATATGTTATATTTTGGAATCGGTCTCTTGAACATTGACCATTAGGCAAATAAACATTAGCAGTAGAAAAATAATAACAAAAAGCATGACATCATCCCTATGTGCTAGAATCTGTTCCCAGTATTTTCTCTCTATACAATTTGCCTTGGTGAATTTTTGGTAGTTTCCTTTCAGTGTTTATAAAATTGAATTCAGATTCTCTCCTCCATAAATTTACCACATTTTTTTTTCCTTCTTTACAATTTCTGGGCATTATTGGAAACTCAGCTATCTAAAGATTCACAGAGTCCCGGTTATGACTCTCCTTATACCTGGCCTCATTTCAAATAAGGTATAGAATACTTTAATCACTTTGTTTTAGAAGAATCTTCAAGTATCTCCTCTTTATAGTTGGAAAATACCCATCACTCCCTGTGTACCTTCCAGGGACACCAGTTCGCTGTCTCTTAACACCTAACACTTCCCCTTCCTCCCATTTCAAATAGTGCCCCCAGTTTCCTGGCCAATTCTTTGCCACACTCTGCTAAGAGGCATGGTAGTTTTCTGTAATAGCAGTTGATTTCTTTGGCTCTTCCCATAATTCATCTGAAAACTCTTATTTGTGTCTCCAGTTTCAACACAATGCTTGGTACTCAATGTGTACTTGAGTAAATGAAAAGAGAGACCCACAAGGCCTGATCATCATCCACTTCAAAGTCCTTCTGTGGCTTTGAGTTACCTGTAGAAAAACTTCTAGCCCCTACTTGACAAAGGAAACCTCCTGCCCTGTTCTTGGCAGTGCTTCTAGAATGTTGCAGAAAGTGCAGACACTCTGTAGACTTTCATAATGCACCTTTGATCATGACATTTTCTCCATCTAAACTATATCCGCTCATATCCCCATGTCCCCACCTCCTGCCTGTCACTTGGCCTAAGAAACTTCCACATATCCTGTAAACCTGCAGTGATGCTGCATCTTTGAGAAGCCTTAAACTCTTTGTTTATTTCTTTACCTGATATTTCTATGACGTCATATTGTAAGAATCTTTTTAACTAATTTACTGGGACCTTAAGAATATAGCCCATTGACTAGCATCCATGTAGACTCTCCTTAAATGTCATTTGACTAAATGATTACATCTCAAATTAAGACTATTGTAGGGTCTAGAAATACAGATTTTGATGACAGGGGAAAAAAAATGTTTGGAAACTGAGCCTAACTGAGCTCCAGCTGCGTGACCTTGCTCTGTTTACCTGTCTGTAAACAGACGTGCTAATTCCTGCCTGAGGTTTGTGAGGGTTAAAGTGGGGATTGAGAAGATGTCAGTTGTAGCCCTGGGAACAGATAGCTGCACAATGAATGGCAACTATTTTTATCATGACTGTGGAAATACAGGTCAAAGTATGCAACAGTCATAGCTGGGTTCAGATGTCAAGACTCTGATTAAAAGAGATGGTACATGGGCACCAGGCAGGATGGGACAGCAGAAGCAAAGGTTCATCACAGGTAATGCAAGTAGTGTTCCAGAAGCCAGATGGTAGAGGGCCTTTGACAGACTGAGGGATGGAGATTTTTTTTCAGACCAAAGTTATCCCTCCTTATTTTTCCTAAATATGATCCCAATTCTGTCAGTTTGAAGGGACTAATCTCACTCTATCCCTCTAGTGGCAACTCATGTACCAAGTTACACTGTGTAAGAATGGGATTGTTCTGTCCCTTGCTCAGATGCTCTTCACAACAGTCCCCCCACCCCCGCGCCCCAAGCAGCAGGAACCTCTGAACCCTGTAGCTCATTCTCCCGTGCTCCAGACCCCAAGAAACCCCATCTGCCTCCAGTGACCCCCTCCCCATGGCAGGCAGCCAGGCATGCCAAGGAGCCATGAGCACTTCTTTCCTTTGATTCTGGGGTGTCTGCCTCGTCTTGATTTCGTTTGTCAAATTGTCAGAGAGAGAACCTTTAGCACTTGTCGTCATGTGAATGATTGCTGTCACCACTCATTATCATGCTACATGCCGCCACTCGTGCAGAAGAAGGAAACATGGTAATCTGAAATAACTCAAGTTCGTCTTAGACATCTTTCTCTTTTTAAGAAGAGAATCTTATGGGGAAATGTGTGTCTTTACCAGGAGACAGCCACATGTTATCTGGCTGAGGAACAGGGAAGCGAGGACAATGCATTTCTATAAACAGTTTGTCACAACTGGTTAGTTCTTAATACCCCAGAGGCATCATTACCTTTTTTTGGAATTACAACCTTATTAGAATAGAAATGTGTGTTTTTGCAGAAGTGTGCTTTTCAGAAGTAGTTTTGTGGCGCCATCTTCCTAATGACTCAAATTTAGCTATATTTTTAGCCATTTGGGTAGGACTTATAGCTGTCTGCCCAGTGATTTGCCCAACAGCCTCAGGTGGGCACTGATACTTGGAATTATGGTGGTGTCACCAAAAAGTACAGGGTTTAAATTTTACTGAAATTTAATCAGTTTAGCTTTAAAAACTTGCATTTTAGTCACCTATTACATACTGTTCTTTTATCAGAGAAAGGAGGCCGTGTGAGTCCTTTTCTTAAAGTTTATACAAAAACTTCATCTTGTAGATTCAGGTGCAGTTGTAGGAATTGACCCAGTGTGGGCCAGGTAAAGGCATCAATCACCCTTAGATGACAACCTAAGTTTGACCAATGGGATCTACATAGCAGAAGGAAATAATTGACTTCTGCAGTTGTCCTTTCACTGTCAGATATGTATTCTGCGACACATGCATACCCACAGACACTCACACATCTCTGTCACTGAACCTGAAGCTTCCTGATTGGCTACTGTGGTTGATCAGCAAGTTACAGACATCCACCTGCCTCTGCCCCTGCACCCCACCACTCCCAGTACTGGTTTTTCAGACGCATGTTCCTATGCCCAGATGTTTGTGTGGGTGCTTCAGATTAGAACCTGGGGGTTCTTTACCTACTAAACCAATATTCATTTCCTTTTTATTGCTGAGTGAGATCCTATGCTGTGTTTTTGTATCAAATCTGTTAACTACCCATTTGCCAAAAAAAACTTCTGTTTTTGTTTTTTGTTTTGTTTTGTTTTTTTGTTTGTTTCCAGTTTGTGGTTGATCTTACATGGGTGTTTGTGCTCTCTCTCTCTCTCTCTCTCACTCTCTCTCTCTCTCTCACTCACTCTCTCTCTCTCTCTCTCTGTGTGTGTGTGTGTGTGTGTGTGTGTGTGTATGTGAGAAAGAGAGAGAGAGAGAGAGGGAGGGAGGGAGGGAGGGAGGGAGGGAGGGAGGGAGGGAGGGAGGGAGAGAGGGAGGGAGAGAAAGAGAGAATCAAGGTTCTATTTAATTGGCATAAACACCCAAGGATAAAATTGCTGAATCCTGCAGTGGCTAGAATTTAAGTTCTAACAGACACCATTTTCAGAGTGGCTAGACACCATGTTCTATTCTCCATGGTAATGCATTACTAGTTTTTCTGCTTCTCCAAAATTAAGCTTTGTCAGTTTTCTTTTATGCATTCTGATAGGTAAATAGGGTGAGTCTACCTTTATGCGAGAACATTTCACAAAACCCACATAGAAACATAGTATTTGCACTAAATATTTAGCATTTCAAATAAGATTTTTCTGTCAGGGTGGAGTTCACACTAAGATTTGAAAACAACACAAAAACAACTCACGTATTTTTAACATGGATAAGCCAGTGACATTCTTTTTCAGCTAGGTTATTACAATTGATGTTGCTGGTTTCCTTTTACTCTAATGGCTAGAAAATGTTAAGCTTCACAGTCCTTCTTTCCCTTGGGCAATGATGCTCTACACTACAGTGGTCAAAAGGACAGGGTGGCCTGGATTGAGGGCTATTTTTGATTTAGTGTGGAAGTCAGCAAGCCTATCCTGCAAAAAGCCAGCTGGAAGCATCATTGACTTTGTGAGCTACGAAGTTTCTGTTGCCATTACTCAATTCTATCTCTACAGCACAAACCGACTGCGGGGAATGTGGTACTTAAGTGATTGGGAATATATGAAGTCTGAGAAAAATATTTACCAAAGCCGACTTTGCACCCAATGCACACAGTTTGCCAGTCCCTGGTAGAATAAATGTAAAGAAAAATAAAAGGCTCTATCAGATTGACCTCGTCAGATGTACTGTCAATTAATAGAAATTGTGGATGAAGATAGAAATGCTGTGTTAGTTACTTTTCCTGTCCCTGTGACAAAATAACGAACAAGAGCAAATACAAAAGGAAGGCTTTCTTTTAGCTCATAGTGTGAAGATGGGAAGTCATGGTTGCAGAATGTGGAGAGGTTGGTCACATGGCATCCACAGTCAGGAAGCAGAAGGAGATGGATGCTGCTCAGATCACTCCTGTTTTATTCAATCTGGCACAATGTGATATGCTGCAATCTATATAGAATGGCTCTTCCCATATGAAACAACCTAATCCAGGCACTCCCTCAAAGATCTGCCTGTAATCTGTCTCCAAGATGATTCTGGATCCTGCCAAGTTGGAAATCAATATATAACTTCACAAGCTGAGATGCTAAATAGGAAGTGGGGCATTTCCAGAAATTAGCAACTACTGGAAGCAGCTGCCATTGTTAGACATGAACAACAGAATGGTGAAGGATCCTTTCAGAGTCATTGGTGGAAATTTGTGCAGTGCTGGCAGCTAATGAGGATCTGTGTTATGGAAAGCATGGCAGCCTTATAGGATCTGACATGGGAATAAAGGCTGTAGTTGCCTATATCCTTTATGGGATGGGGCCCCGTTGAGGAGGAATATGGGGAGCATCAACCATCCCTTGTGGTTCAGAGCAGGACTGAGAAATGAAAGACAGCATCTGAGAGCAATGTTTCTCTAGCCAACAGATTAAATCAGAATGTAAAGGGCTCTGAGGAGCTCTGAGCTAGCTCAGTAGCAAAGGACAAAAGCGTTTTTTTGTGCAGCCCATCTTCCTTTGCATGCAGTCTTTTTCAGTAGCTCTACTATTCCATCCTTCAGGGAAAATGGTGGATCAAGAATGAGTCTGATCAAAGCACAACAGAGCATTAACTTCAGATGTAGTTATCAGGCCTGTTGGGAACTCATCAGGAAGATGTGAGAGGCTGTGGCAGTGATGGCATCTTAGCTAGCAGCCTGCAGCTAGTGAAAGTCTGACATGTTGCCTTCTGGGTACAAGTCACCCATATAATATGAAGTTGGGAACTAAGAAGACAGGGTTTCACTTCAAATCTAACTAATGCATAAGACATTTCTGTTCACTGTTGGGTCTCCCAGAATTCTTATGTAAGAATCAAGGCAAAAACTCAACAACAGATACTCTTAGTATTTTTCTAATTTATTTGTTTTTGAGACGGCTTTTTCATGTATCCCAAGATGGCTTTGAACTCAGGTTTTAGCCAAAGGTGATCTTGAACTTCTGACCCTTTTGTCCCCACTTTTCAACTGCTAGAATTACAGGCCTGTGCCACCACACTGGTTTCCAGTATGGGTTACTAAACTCAGGGCTTTGGGTTGACGTAAGAAGCCCTCTCCCAACAGCTGTGTCTTCAGTACCCAAGTTTACTTTAATCCATCCATAAATTCCCATAGCAGAGAGGGATCTATTAAGGAAAGGGATATTTGTTTCACAGTCTTGTCCTTTGAAGTGACCACCACTCATGGAAAATTCTTGGCTTATACTCATTGACTCCTGCCCAGAATCTTGTAGACTTCTTCAGCATATCTATCTGTATTAAGAGAAAGTCGCTTGCTTTTTCTTCATTATAAAGTTTTGAGGTTTCAGCCTGCCCTGTAGCTTCAGTTCAGTGGTGGCAAAGGACAGCATGGCCGGAAGCAAAAGAGAGAATAGAAGAGATGGAGGTCCCACCTTTTGTGAGACCTCTCTGTAGTACATGTACCCAGTTCTGGATCGGAGACATAGCTGGTGCTTCAGAAGGATTCTTTGAGTCTAGAGGAGGGCTAGGCAAGATGCAAGAGAAAAAGAGTATGAAGGCTCAAAGTAGGGCTCAGGAAACCGTAGTGAACTTAGCATCATTTGGAGTCGGCATGTCAACCAGGGGGATCTGAGATGATCTTGTGCCTCACCCCAGCCAGCTGTAACATGGTGTAGAAGCTGGCAGATCTTTTTTAGACCATCTCTGTTGAATGTGGTTTCTTGGCCTTCAGCAAGCTGGACTAGGCTGGTTGCTGTGGTAGAGATCACAGGGTTCTCACATGATACATGTGTGCCTTCCTCAGAGCTTTCCTGTGAGGGATAGTCCAACTTTCAGGAAAACGAAGAGGTGACTTCTCTCAGGACTCTCTAACTACTTTCTACCAAGGGAGAGTACATAAAATTGGCTTTCCATATGACTCGATTCAAAAGTCCCCTCAGTGGGGTTCTGAATTGCTTTGTGAAACAATGGGGTTATTTTCAAGGTGTTCATCCCACCACATAAATGATACATTCCTGAAAAACTTTTAAAATATAGATTGTAATAATTGGTTTATACCTTAAGGCATATTAATACTAATAGACAAACTACAGTATACTACCTCTATATTGTATATGTACTATCTACATCTACATATAAACTACAACATATTATCTATATTACAATCTGTTGAGTAGTCCTTGGGTTATCATTTTAAAATTCTGATTTCTTTCTTGTCCAATAGCATTATATATCAACTTCAAGACTGAACATTAGACAACTTCCAAAGGTTAAATTTTTTGTTATGTATTTTTAGTGATTATGCCAGGCATAATTTAAAATTATCTTGTTTTCTTAAGCAGAAAATATAAGGCAGAATTTATTTTTTTCCCATTGATTCAAGTTCCTTGTTTTGTGGACTAGCTAGTATTTGCTAAAGTTAAATTATGAAAATTAGGTATTTCTTGATACAATGTGAGTAGCTTAAACCAAACAATAAACTTTTAATCATTGGGTCTATATGTCAACTAGATGATTCTGTTGATACATTATCTAGCTGACTTGGAAAGAACTCAGTCTCTCTCTCCCACTAGATCAGTATCTTCTGGAAGCTGCTTGATCCCTTGCTGGCTGGAAGTAGTCATTCATTTCTGTCCCATGTGGCCATCCATACTCTAGCAGGCTCATCTATGTTACTTCCCAGATCATTAGAACACCCTGGTATAGTGAGAAGTCCAAGGTCTGTTGAAACTTTTTCCCAAAGCCAATAGTCACTCCAATTGCATTATTCGCTAAAATAAGTAAACTCACTAGCCTAAGTTCAAGGCTAAAGAAGCAGACTCGACAGGGCGATGGAATTTCTGTGAAGTTTATTTTCAATGGATGCAGACAGACAGAACAGGCTTAGGCATCGGAGCCCTTTTCTGCAAATGACTTTTGGCAGATCATAGGACACAAATGACAAATGATTAAGGAAAAGAAGATCAAGTACTTTCTGGTCCTGACGCTAATTGGTTTCAAAATGTTGTGAACTTTGGGCTCTTTTATTATGTTGATCTTTTAAATGACATCTCTCTACCTCCAATTATTAAACTGTCTGTATTCTTCATAGAATGTCCACTTCTAACAGTGATTTACTGATGTCCCTTTCTTTTCTAATTTTACATTGACCAATTTTCTTAGGAACCAAATTACTAACACCTATTAAGGATGTTTCTAAAGTAATGATGATAAATTCCAGACATTAAGAACCCTTGTATTTTTAGATGCATTTTTTTTGTTGTTGTTGTTGTTGCTTGGACTCTTGTTTCTGTTACTAAGGGATAACATTGAATGGCGTGTTTCCAAACTAAGGTGAGGTTCAACATGTCGACATGTTACAATATTATTTTGTTACTCGCAGATGGAAGGTTCTTACATTCATTGCAGCCTGAGACAGACAGTATGAACTGTGTTTTCATTACCCACATCCTTCCCTCCATCTCCCTTCCTCCACATCCCGTGTGTGTGTGTGTGTGTGTGTGTGTGTGTGTGTGTGTGTGTGTGTGCCATTTTTCCCCAAGCTCCAGGACCTTGTGTACAGGATTCAAAGTAAGTAGAATAAGCAAGCAACCTCTCTTTTTTTCCCTTATGTTCACTGTGGTCTATAAAAGGCATCTCAGGTTCCTTGCTTCTGAGATGTGTTATAGGTTAGTTTATGTCACAAAAGGACTTTGTTACTCACAGATGAAGAGCAACTCATAACTATAATATTTTATTGTTATAATGCCATATAAAGCTTTGGGGGACCTATAGCTTACATATTTTCTGTAAAATTAATTCATAAATCATACCTAAAATGTATCAAATCCAAAAGCAATAGCTTTGACCTTAGAATTGCTGCAGCAGGAAGTTGGTGATGAATTGCTGACTACCTCAGCAGTGCTCTCAAGTACGTTAGAAGTGCAAACACTTAAAACAAATGGCCGGGTGTTTGAATGGAGTAGATTAACTGATTCTGAGTTTTCCCAGTGCAATGCAAGTATTTTAAAGACATTATCATGAGGAGTCCAATTTTTAGTTATTTTTTTAACCAGTCCACATGAAATATTCACTCTTCTTACCCAAATGTTCCATAGAAATTATTTGAAACTTTCTTTTAAATATAGTCAGTCTTCCTTGTGCTTTCTACTTAATGGCCACATACAAATGACCCCAGAGCTGATGGTGCCGTATCACCACATATTATTATTTCTGTTGCATCTTTATTGTATGTCACTATTTGTACCTTTTTCTTCCCAATACTCACTTTTCCCTCTTGGTTACACTATCACACTTATGAGGATCTGTCTGGAAAAACAGTCAAAGCATTATCGCTGCAGCTGTTGCCAAAGAGCAGTGATTCATTTGTGTATACTCGAGGAAATATTATGACTTCTAAATGTGACTTCCAGAAACATAAAAAGACATACCTGTCACGAGTAGGCTTTTGCTTAAGATAGGTTTCAAATAACTCCCTTGCCGTGTGTGCCAGGAGAAGTATGATATTCTGACAGTATTAAACTTGCATGCTTTGTGGGTTCTTTTCTCAGGGGGATTTAGACAGTTGGAGATCATTACTGTAGAAACAAAGATGGAGCATCTGCTTCCTGAATGCAGGGCAATTGAACATTTGCATGGCATAACTCAAGGCATCAGGTGGAGAGGAACTGTAACTCTCGATTCTGGGTTTTTTTCTGTCAATCCTCATGGTGGCTAAGTTGAACTACCTGTATCTTCTTGTATCATATCTTATAGGGAAGATCAAGGTAGTTCGGTATGATTGTGTTTAACTTCTCTGTTTCCAAAGTATGTTCAATTCTTCCTACTGTCCCTTTGCTCCTTGGAAAAAACAGTGTGCTTATAAGAAGCTGCTCCCCTTGATAAATTAACTCAGCAACTCTAAAATCTTTGTGTATTGGTTGACATGGCTGCTTCGTAATTCTTTATGTTAGCATTATTTTTTTCTTGGCTAACTCTTTTTATATGGTATTCTAAACAATTTGAAAGAAAAGTTGGCACCTTAAGATTTATTTGCATCTGTAATATAAATCTGGTATCTTCATTTTCAACATAGTAGTTACTAAATGTTGAAATGAGCATATATATATATGTATATATATATATGGATGCTATAAATAGTGCCATATATATACTATTTAATGCTGAGATGAATATTTTATAGAGGTGAGTAGATTTCAATTCTAATGTTTCTCATTCACATATATATGTATATACAATGAAATAAGCGTAAATGGACATTTTGTTTCTATAGCTAAACTAGTGAAGTGTCATATGGAAATAAAAAGCATGTTTATAGTGTATGTGCATGAATACATGTGTGCATACATGCACAAACACAAAGATAGACACATATTTGGCATTTTGTGAAAGGCATATTCTTATTTTAAGGAACAGATCATTATGAATGCAATTACATTTTTCATATAAATGCATTCTGATTTTTTTGTTCTTTTTACTTTTCAGAACTCTAAGAGGAAGTCTTAACCTACTTCCCAGTATGTCTTAACCTGAAGACATAATTGTGTTTCAGACTTTTCTCCTCCTCCTCCTCCTTCTCCTTCTCCTCCTTCTTCTCCTCCTCCTTCATTTTTTCTTCTTCTCCTTCTCCTTCTCTTTGTGTTGCAGATGGTGTGTGTAGATCTTTCCTGCTAAGGTACTTTCTTCACTAATACGTTGTATCTTGAGATTTTTTTTCTCATGTATTTGACAAGAGGGTATAAACAGTCCAGATTATATTAGCTGCATATTTTGTAGAAAGCAGAGAAGAAAGTCATCCAGAGGACATTAAAAAAATGGGAGGATGCTGGATAAATGGAAATAGTGGGGATGATATCAATTTATCTCAACTTACTTATTCATGAGTTATGTTTTTCATCTTATTAACTATGTAAGTCAGTTGGGCTACTATTATTATTTTAACATTTTCATATGAGGTAGACTTGATCTAACTCATAAGTGTTCACTTTACTTTGTATTATGGAGCCAAGATGGGTATATAGTTAACATTTAGCAATTTAGAAGGCTGACTATCCTTTAATTTTTCCTTTCACGTGACCATTAGATGTGTTTTGAATTTCTAAGAGTAGATAGACTGTGAAAAGTTGATATTTGGACATGAAAAATTTAAGTTTCTTATTGAAACCCTCTTATTTAGAATCACTGGAGAGAAAGGGTTGAAAGCCAAAAGGTCATGCCCAGACCTCTCAATGGAAAAGAACCATTGTGTCTGTGTTGGACTAAAGGTCTTTACCTCCCCTCAGGATAACTCTGATGCTGATGACCTTAGCTCATTCAGAAAAGAGCTGCTATTGTGGCAGTCACGAGCAAACATGCTCAAATGGCCTGTTTCCAAAGCCCTATGGTCTTTTAGACAAGATGGAACTATTGAGCTATATTTAATTTCTATTAAATTTGTTGGAAAGTGGACTAGTTTTAGCATGTGTTTCTGTGGGGAAGGTGAGCTTAATCCTTTTAAGTATATGAGTAGTCAGGGCACATTTGATGGAGGAGGAAGACTCCCACTGCCTGTAGCAAAGTCCCTGCTGGGAAAGGCAATGGAGGTAGGACTGCAGTCCATAACTTCAGTGTGTGCTGTCAGCCCTGCTCTTCTGAGAAGCTGCAACAAGGAACAAGCTGTTAACACCACTGCGGAGTTCACAAAAGCTAGTTTGCTTTTCTGTAGGATGTAAAGCTTGACATTCAGCTTCGTGCACAGGGTCACCCAGCTGGGAAGTCGAGGGGCTGCAGTTCAAATCTGGACTGCCTAATTCTGAAGGCTAGAAGCTATTTCTGGAGAAAGGAGGAAGGAAAGTAATTGGACCTTATTTAAATATAAATAGTGTTAAAATATATGGAGAGAAATGCTTCTGAAAACTTGTTTATTTGAAAGTTAATAAAAGTGGGAGATGAGGAGGGAAGTAGCTCGACAAGTCTGCTAACTAGAGTGTGATTTCCAGCAATAGCAAGGGGGAAGGAGAGATCTGACTCATAAGAACATGATTGACACATGTTCCCACATGCACATGTAACCACATGTACATGTACATGTGCACGGACAGGAGAGCAACATTAAAAATATTTTTAAACAATAGAAAGGATTGATGATGGTACTAATTACAACATTCTCACTTTGAGCAGGTAGAAGTTAATCTTAAAGTTCTGAACTCAGGTAAATGGTTTTCTCTTCTAAGAAGTACACATTTTCAGGGTAAGCAACTCCAGCCTGGGCCTCAACCCCTTGGCTCAATGCCCTGAGTCTCCTTATGACTACTGAGAGCCCATGGGTCAAATGGTTTTTGGTGGATTGGGGAAGTCTCCCAACTCCCATGCATTTTATCATGAATAAATGATACAGTGTTCATCAGCAGTACTGAACTGGAGTGGTTTTGCTCCTCCCTGGATATTTGAAAGTGTATGGAAACAATATCTCATGATATTTTATAAGGTTGGTGAGTAAAAGTATTCATTATGCAAAGTGATGAAAAAAGTGTCTGTGAGCTGAGGCATAACTATATCTAGATACCCAGAGATCTTGAAATGTTGTGACTGTCACAAAAATGCTGGTGCTACTGCCAGTCAATGCCTTGAAATCAAGCATGCTGAAAAACATGATCCACAGAACAGTTTATCACAACACATAAGGATCTGGTCACAAGTGTGAAAATTACCAAACCTGAGAAATACTTGTGCAGATCAAGAATCTGGTAATGGGGCTGGGGAGATGGTTCCGTGTTGATGAGCATATATATATATATATATATATATATATATATATATATATACATACATACATACATACATACATACATACATATATATATATATATATATATATATATACACACACACTGCTTTGCTGGGCTAAGATTTGGTTTCCAACATCCGTTCAGGCAGCTCAATACCTCCTGTAAATCCAGCATCACAGTAAATTGTAAATCCAGTTTACTGTAAATTGTAAATTGTAAATCCAATGCCCTCTTCTGGCCTCCATAGGAAACCACATGCTTATGATGAACATAAATTGATGCAGCTACACATATGTGTCCATACGTTAAAAATATCTATCCCGAAAGAGCAAGAATCTGGTAACAGAAAATGCCTCTCACACAGACTTGGCACTCATTCAGAACTAATGTGTACCAGGCACTGTGAGACCTTCGTTATCTCCAACATAGTCTCAGGTCCAATGAATGAGAAGGAAAAAGTTTCTTATCAAAGTCAGAGATACTGGATGGCAAAATACAGATTGAAAAAGCCCAGCCTAAAAAACTCTGAAAGCAGTCTGTGATCCTTGTTCCCAGATTAGAGTCTTTGTTCCCCTCTCCCTGCCGAAACCCTTTGCTTTGAATATTTGGAAGAAAGGGGTCCTAAACCTTGAAGTCTAATTTATGAGCCACAGTGAGTAGAGCCTGCCCTCGGCACTGTGTTCCTAACTCCTTGATTCCCAGCTGGGCAAGGCAGGCATTGATTTTCTGGTGCTGCATAAAATTGTTGCTGGGACTCAGTACTTCCCTGTTGCCTACTTGGACCAGGCTTTCTGACCTCAGACAGAATACTCACATATTTCTCCATCTATCTCACAGTGGAGCACAGGCTTTGGCTCCACTGTTTGGCTGCCTGAGCAACGGTTCTTTCCCATTGCTTATCTTAACTGCCTGGACAAAGAAGTTCAACGTGGTCCATGGCACCTCAGAGTTCCTCCTCTGTGAGAACTGCGAGGGCTGAGCAGTGTTTACAAATGTGTTCCAGCAAGAAAGCAGTCATGAGCTGGGCATCCGCCACTCACCCAGACCAGTATAGCTCTCGGTTCATGCTTCCCCCTCCATCAGTCAACAGTCCAGGAGGCATGGCGGTTTATTCCAGGGATCCAGTAGATTGAACACCTGTCATCTATGTGGTCAGCCAGAAAAGAAGCAGAAAGATTATTGCAGACTCCATCTGTATTGAGCAGAGGAGACGAAAACCTCAAGTAATCCTTACGGTAGATTAGGAAGTGTGAGCTTCAATTACGCCAAAGTGTACGGCCCTGATAATGTATTTCATCAGGATACAAATTATGAGGTGCTCAGGCTAATTCTCTGAAATCACAAGGGGAATTAGAAGTTCTCATCGCATATTACAGGAAGTTGGCACCCAGGGAGTAGTATGTTATAGTCAACATTAAATTTCCATATTGAAACCGTGAAGTAAGTATTGATTTTTGGAGTACTATCACAGAGTACTGTTCACTCTTAAAACGACAATGGATATAAATTAATCTTTGACAGATGGTTTGGAAATATCTTTCTGTGGTTCATTATTTTTTCACGTGGTCTCTGTATGGATAAAGAAACCTAATTTCTCTAATGCTGTATATCAGCAGTCTCTTGTTTGTATTCGGAAGCCCATCATTTTAAATAAGGGAGTTAATTAATCATCCACCTTATAGCTAGAAATGGGAACACAACAGGACTCCTTGATGTATTTGCTGATAGGATGGAGTGGGGAGGTAAATGAGGGAATTTGGAGTTACTGGGTGGTGTATCAAACGAGTTGCAGCTGAGATGTCCTAAGGAATATGTTGAGAGATTAATATGAATATGTGCATAAAACCACAAAAGTATATATTGATATATTGTATAATATGATTACTAATATTATACAAATCATAACATATATATATGTATATGTAATAGAATAAAATTGCAATAGAAAATTAGTGTGTGTAAGGCATATCTAGCACAAGAAACAACTGGTTTATATTCATGCAAATTTTGATATCACATAATGTTAATATGAGAGCTAGATATATGGCACAGTTGATAGAATGCCTATCTAACATGCAAAAAGCTTTAGCCTTCATTACTAGCCCTGCATAAACTAGGTGTGGTAGTACATGCCTGTAATCCCAGCATTTGAGAGAGGGAACAGAAGGGACAGGAGGAAAAGAGAGGTTCAAAGTCACTTTCCAGCTACATAATGAGTTAAATTAGGACACATGACACCCCTCCAGTGTGTTTATATGTATGTATGTCTATGTGTATTCCTATAGTGATGGGCTGTATATAAAAGCCAATCGCATTGTCATATGTTCCTTCAGAAGGTCATATTCCTGTCATGCTCCTGGCAGGGTACACAGTGTAGATAATATTGTGTTCTAATATTGGAATCAGTTCTTACCTAGTCACAATTCACTGAAGTTGGGTCAATAAAGTACTTCCTGTCATATCCTGAGGTAAAACCCTAACACAATGTGTGCGGTGTCTGCAGTGGCATAGAGAAGCTAAACAACAGATTGAATGCTCCATGCAGAACCATCTCATTGGTCTCCAAGTGACCGATGGATCCAGTGATTACTCAGAATTAGTTTGTGCTGCTACAGCATTGGGCCTGAAAGACCAAAAGCAGAGTTAAGGAAACCCCTCACTTAAAAATGAAGGACAGTCTGACCTAGAAAGCACCAGCAACTTCCCTCACAGGACCCTAAGATAGCAGGATACCAAGAATTCGCACTGCCCCTCCCTACAGTGATAGCTGCATCTCCAGTTTGCCCAGACAAGATTAATTAGCACACCCCGAGGCCCCTGCTGGGCCAAACAGTGAGACCATCCAGCCTCAAGGAAAATAGCTCAGGACTGGTCACAGACTCAGCAGACAGGGAGTCACAGCCCCACCCTAAGCTTGTGGTTTTTTTCCTTTAAATATACCTGAACCCAGAAAATGTTGCTTCTCTAGCCTGTGTGCTGAGGGAAGCCCGCTTGTGCAACCGTATCCTGCTCATTAAAGCCTCTTGCGTGTTGCATCAACTGGACTGGACTTTGGGTTCTTGGGGGTACTGACCGAATCGGGGAGACTCCTCATTCTGAGGGTCTTACAGTCCCCCTGGGCTAGTGCCTATGTAAACTGCCCGTGTGTACCTTACATTCTCCAGCATCCTTCCCCAATAGACATCGAAGGGCCTCACATTTTTTTTATGATTGCTCATTGTCTGTGAGTTTGTATCCTGGGGAAGATCTTAACTTTAATTCTATTTATGTTGCATGGCCCCCAATAGTAAAATTATCAAAAAATGTTTTGTGCTGTAAAACAAAAATGTTAGACATTTTAGCATGACAAAATACCCCCTTAAATAATAGAACACTATGCAAAATACGTTTTTATTGATTTGCTCATGAACTTTAGTACAAAAACCTCAAATTTTGTAAGAGTTCAACTGTGTGTTAAAAGTTTTAAAGAGGTAGCTGACAAAAGTGATGGGAGATGTCATTCTGTAAATATGTTTCTCGTATTGGTTAATGAATAAATCCCTGTTGGCCAATAGGAAAGCAAGATACTTAGGACTAGGAGACAAGGAGGCTTCTGGGAGATGTAGTAAGGAAAGTCAAGATGTAGAGACTTGAGAAGAACTCCAAGCCCTCTCTCTGGCAAGGTAAGACCAAATGGAAACACGTAGATTAATAGAAATGGGTTAATATTTAAGACAGAGCTAGCCAATAAGAAACACTAGTAACAGGCTAACAGTTTTATATCTAATACAGCATCTCTGTGTGTTATTTGGGGGCTGATGAGGCAGTGAGAACAGGCTGGCGGGAAAACAAAAGAACAAAGACTAGCAAGGCTGCACTCTGCTGAGTCAGGAAACCTCCCTTAAAGGAGCCACGCAAGTCTCAGCAAAACAGAGTCCCACTGAGAAAAATGCTGTTACCAAGAAGCCTTGCTTATCTCTGTTCTTTTGTTTCTAAAAATCCCATTTTAAGCTTCTGTCAAGTTTTAAGTGGAAATTCTTAGTAACCACTTTGCAGGCATCGTTTTCTTATGAGCAGTTTCCCGCCAGCCTGGTCCCAGAGCCGCATTAGCCCCAAATAACACGCAGCGATACTGTATTAGGTCTACCTCCTTGAATAATAAGAGAACAATAGGCAAACAGGTTGTTACTGGTTTGCTCATGAACTTTAGTACATAAAACCCAAATTTTGTAGGAATTCAACTGTGTATTAGAAGTTTTAAAGAGGGGCTGGGAAGGTAGCTGACAGAAAAGGGTGCTGAGTGAAGAGCTGAGTTCCAAGCCTTAGCACCCACAAAAATGCTGGGCACTGTAACATATGCCTGTACCCCCAGCATCGGGGTTTACAGACAGGTTGGTTTCTGACGGTTGTTGTCCAACAAAGCAAACAAGCATAGCTGAATTGATAAGCTTCAGGGTCAATAGCAGATGCTACCTCAAAGTTAAGAGTGCAGAGCAAAAATATAAAAAGGCAAAAAAAAAAAAAAAAAAAAAAAAAATAAAGAGTACAGAGCAATCTGGAAGCCATAGCAGCAGACACTGACCTCTGGCTTCTGGATGAACGTAAGTGCAAGTTCAGCCTCACATAGACATGACATGTACACATGCACACTAACCAGTTCATACACCACACAGCATGCAACACACATACATTCGTGTTCATTCACACACATATGTGCATACACAGACAGATCATAAATAAAAAAATAAAACCAAGCCTTTAACAATAATACATTTTGAATCTTGTTCCACCAGGATTTGGTCTAAATGATACCTACTAGCAGACATCCCCTCATACTGATCCTCGGGGTTATAATTTTTTTTACATCAAACACCAAATTTCTATGGCCTGTACTGGCTCAGGTAATTAACCCCAGAAAAGGCAAGAGCCACAGAGTCCTCCCCATCTCTGGAGATGATACAGTTCTTCATGCTCTTTCCAACTTTAAGTCTATCAGGAGATGGATGGGTGCTACCCTCCAGTAAGTATTATTTTCATCATGCAAATGCAAAGCACCCCATCACACACATGACATTTCTTCAATTCACTTTCTTTAGCCCTTGAATTTCCACAAAGCACACTGGGAAACTCCAACCATGCAGAGCCTAAAACAAATTGATATAGGCTGCAAGCCACTGCCATGTGCCCACCCATCTGGGAAAGGGTAATTAGGATGGATTTCCCCAGTGCTCTATTGAGCAGAAGTCATATGTCCTCCGGGGCTGTCAGCCCTTGGGCAGGAAGAGGGTGCATTTATTATTTCTCAATTTCCCCTTCATTATTATATGTCACTGTGACTACTACATAGGTATCTACTACAATTTAAAAAAGCCAGATATACGAAACAATGTTTTTTCTTTGGTTTTCCTTAACTTAGCTTAATTATGTATCTTGATGCTATTCTACAGCTATAATCCTGATGTTTTTATGGCATGTATTCCTATCTTATCTGTCAGTTTGTGGGTCAGCCCAAAATCCTGAAAACCTGAGGGTAACACTACAATTCATGCCATTTCCCACATTGTTAAACCTTCTGACCCAGGAAATGCCCGGAGACCTTGGATTGCTCAGCTTGGTGTCTCTGATGTGTCTCATGTGATCCCAAGTGATCCGGGAAGAAGGGTGGGGAAAGGGTTTTCATTTAACAATGGTTTTTGCATCACCTTTTCTCTATGAATCCATAAACAAAATGTATTTTAACACAATGTTCCTTTGGTCACTTGACCCACCAAAAGGTAGGTCTCTGGCTCAAATTCTCCCTTTAGGAATAAATAACTAGACTGGAATGTCCTGATAGTGTTTGACTCCAACATGCCTGCTGACACTTGCTGGGCTCCAGTAATACCCCACAGTCTGACGGATTAGTGGCTCCTGAAGCTGGGATTTCCTTAGGCTCCTAGGTTTTTCTCTTCAAGTGGGCAGTAGTGATCCACATTGACTACCTTAGAGTTCACTGTCCACACCCATCCCTCCTTAGATATTTTTCCTAGAAATCTGAGAATAGCATGTTGCCAACTGTCTTCATGATTGCATTTGCCTCATGATAGCCAAGGATGGTTAAGCATCTTGGAATTTCACCTGCCTTTGCAAGTTTGATTTAAGGAACTGCATCAACATGACTGTTACACAACTTTCAGTATAGTTTCTGGTGTGTTACTGTGGTGGTCATAATAATTAACCTGTGACACAAGTCCCTCTGTCAATGCTGTTAAGTTTAGAATCAATAAACACTGGTAACAGGCTAATATGAGGAGATGTGATGATCTGTGTCCTTAGAACAAGAGATATTGCATTGTTCTTATTGGTTGTAGTTTCCTGAGTCATTTTAATTAGATAAGTGAACATTACATATGAAATTATGAATGACAAATAAATTACTTAGTGTTCTATAAAAGAAAATAAATAATAGAGTATAACCAATGACTACAATTGAAAGAGATTGGGCAATCCAACTACAGTCACCTATGCAGGAGAAGCTGAAAACTTGGTACCTAGTTAGGTACTTAGTCCGTATGTCTGGATGCCTCCATGCTGAAGGCATGGAGGAGTCCCTGGACATAGCTAGTTTTCAGTGTATATTGGAAGGCTGAAGCAGCCAGAAGCAGATAGCAGTGAAGGATACCAGAATCGGGACAGTAGCAAGAGAGACTCTCAGCAGGAAGCAAACCCAGCCAAGCAAACAAAGCTGCTTTAAGTCTCTACCTCTTCATATCTGGGAAGGTCTTAATCCCTCAATTAATCCTTCCTGGAGATGCCCTCACTGTCACACCTAAAGCCAGGCATATTAGTTGACTCCCAAGCCAATCAAGTTGATAGTGATGACCACAAGTATTTAAAACTTGGATTCTGGATCATTCCAAGTTCCTTCCTATGAACACAGAGAAGAGAAGAGAAGAGAAGAGAAGAGAAGAGAAGAGAAGAGAAGAGAAGAGAAGAGGCATTGTCTGCAAGTTTTCTCTGCAATCTACCAGCATAGGTTTTCCCTTTTGTAAACTCTATAATCTACCAGTATGGAGAGATCCCAGGAGAGACAGTTCTCCTTACTCTATTGGGTACTTTCCTGCCTCTTACCTTGATAGCTTTAATAATCCATAATTTGACACCCTATTTAATGATGTGTTAGTGCTGGGTGTGTCCTGTGAATGGAACCTTTGCATGTCTCCTGAGTACTTAAGTCAAATGAGTTGAGTGATAAACAATGGATTACATAATTATTAATAGATTCTCAATTCTAAAATTGCTGAATGGTTTTTATTGGAGAATGAAGCACAATCAAATAATAAGGAAAGTTTTCCCAGGAGGTGACTTAAAAGGGTGAGTGTGAATAACCCCTGTTGAGTCTATAGTGATGTGTGCAAGATTTGCTTTAAGACAGAGGTAGTTGATCAGGTAGGGGAGGCAGGTTGACAAGATGATGAGTTGATACTAAGTGGGCCCAAATCATTAACAATTAGAGAACAGATGGGTCCTGATGAGACAGGTATCTGGATGTCAAGTTAAGAACTTTTGGTTTATCTATACATAACTTATTGAATGCAAAGAAGTTGAGCTGGTGCCTACCTAGAGCCTGCATTCCCATTGGCCAGTACTCATAGAACCCGACCACAAACCCTTCTATCTACAGAGGCAGATACACTGGTGTAATGGTGTCACCAAAGGTGTGTGAATAATCAACCACTATCTGATTAGATTTAAGGCCCACTCTGTGAGATGGAACCTCTTGGATGACCAAGGACCTGGAACTAGATAGGCCATAGGCCCATGTGAAAACAAAGCACTACTGTTCTGCTAAAGGAATGTAACAATAAAATAACACCTAGTGACATTGTGTTATACTCACAGAACAGTATCTTGGTCAGGCATTATCAGAGAAGCTTCCTTCTGCTGTAGATGGGAACAAACACAGAAACTCACAGCTGAACAATACACAGAGAGACTTTGGAACACTTGGTCCTAAATGGGAGGTCTCCATCAAAGCCTTCCTCTCAGGGCTCAAGGAACTCTGCAAAAGAGGATGCAGGAAGATTGTAAGAGCCATTGGCTATAGAAGACTCCAAAGAAACAAAGCCTTATAACGACAACAAGACTGATGCCCACATGAACTCACTAATGCACAAGGCCTGCACAGGTCTAAGTCTCATGTGGCCCCAACAGTAAGAGAGAAAGTGGACGAAAGACCTCTTTCTAACCCAGAAATTATTACCAATTGGTAACACCTTGAAGAGGAAAAGTTAATGTTCTCCAACCTTGTTTCACACTTAAGAGCAGGCTTCATCCCCAGCAGTAAGGCGACCTACATAAAACAAACTCAATGGTATTTTTGGAGGTGTGTGTGTGTGTGTGTGTGTGTGTGTGTGTGTGTGCGTGCGTGCGTGTGTGTGTGATAATAGCTTTTTTTGTTCCCCTACAGGTTTTCTTTTTATATATTATTTTCATGTTTTGTGTTTCTGATTTTGTATTTTTATAGGATTTCTATGTATGTAAATGTGTGAATTTCAGTGTCTTTATGAGTTTCTTGTGATTTTTCTTTGGCTCTATTTTTTTTCTGCTTTGTGCTCTTCTTGCTTTTATTTTATTTTAGATGCCTATTAGTTTTCTAATGAGGGAGAAAGAAATGGTATGGATTTGGAGGGCTAGGGAGTCTTCAGGAGGAGTTGAGGAAAGGAAAGCTGTGATCAGAATATACTGCATGACAAATATATATTTCCATTAAAAAAGACATTTATTTTCTTTCTTCTGAAAGAACAGGAAATTGTTAATTGTTTTTAACATGCAAACGGCATCTGAAGGATAACCCCCATTCAGAATGTTACATATCTGCCTCACTCAGGAATGTATGGCTGCCGTAGGGAAGAAGGACCTATGTAGTAGTGAAATGGACTGTAACAGTGAAGCCTGCGAGCCCAAATAGGACACCAGTTCCTTTGTCTGTGAAAAGGGGAGTGAGGGCACCAGCTCTGTAGTGATTGGTTGAAGAAGTGTGATCAGGTTGCAGGGACAGGAAGGTAAAGCTTTGGAATGACAGATTGGATCCCACCTTTGTAAATATATATGATTCTTTAGCATGTTCATTAGACCTTAAGGGACAAATGGGTGTTTTTTATCCATTTACATAGAAAAATGTAATATGGTTATGTTTTCATAATCCCGATGTCTCCCAGATTCCGTGTTTCAAATACAGTAACTAGAAAATAATTTTTCCAAAACAAAACGAGGTAGATCTCACATAGTCATAAATTGCTGTTCAAAATGGAAATAATTATCCTTTTTACGATGGGATAGAACAAAAGTTCTGCTCAGCAAACGTGTCTAGGTTTTTTGTTCTCTTATAGCAGTACATAGCAAAAAAACATTTGCTACTAGAAAGAACCATGCATTCAGAAGCAGATACGCTCCACGTAAGCATGACAATGGCACTTTCCATGCAGCCACTGAGAAAATTGTTAGCTTCAGTATGCTCTTGTACAAAAAGCAGAATTATTTCCTCAGGTGCTTTCTGGGAAATGAGATATTCATATGCAACCTCACTCTTTTTAGCCTTTGTAGAGCAGAGCTGCTTTACCGTGAGCCTCTAGCAGACAACCCGAAAAGACGTCTCCTCTACCCAGCCTGGCATCCCTTGATCCTCCACTATATAAATAGACTTCATTCTATTGTTTTAAGCAGGAACACATCGTAAGACTTCAGCCCCCTATGCATGTAATTCCAGCTTGCTTTGCCCTTCCTGAGGTCTAGCCCATGCCTAGCTAGCCAGGAAACTAGGGGAGAAAATGCTACAGGAGCATTGGGCAAAGTCCAGATCGCCTCTCCTTTATTATTCACATGCTTGTCTTTCCCCCTTAACTGATACAAGCAGCTGAGTGAATAATTATCTTCTGCCTCACCAGGAAACCCACAGGGCTTAGCTGAAGCATTTCCTGTAAGTAAAGTCAGAGTTGAGTAGAGCCATATTTATGGCATGAGAACACCCCATAAATATCTCTTGACAGGTATCAGAGCCCCGTGAGTTCTAAAGCCATCATCCCCTGTGCCAAGCCACTGCGCTGGAACAGAGGGGGCAAAGAGCCCTAGGATGGAGAGTAGGGCTCTTGGCCCCTCCTGGTAGCTGCATTCACAGCCTACCCACCTCTTGGAAATATATTTTGCCTAATGGGCTTTGCAAGGGTTCCATGGCTCAGAATACATCACTGCTAAAAATAGCTGAACTGGAATTTGTGTGTGGAAGTTGTACAGCAAGATAGAGTCATTTACCTAGAGCATTCGTCTCCTTTCAAGCATGTTCTTACCTAGAAAAGGCAAAGCCTATGAAACATGTGCATGCTGCTGGGAAGATAGTACATATGCAAAATCCAGGTGTCTGTTACTCCTATGGCTATACTTCTTCTTGAGACACACACTTTCTGCCTGTTGCCTGAGGATTCCTTCTTGAGCTAAACCCCTGAACTCTTAACCCGGGTGCTCAAACAGTACTTCAGCCTGTGTTTCATTGCATACTAAGGCAGGAGGATTGCTATTCCAGTGACGATGTGTGAAGGGCCTTGGGAGCTTCTCTCTCCTCCACGTGGGGGTCTAAGGCAGTGAAAACGTCTCAGCGGCTCATCACCTGGGCTGCGTGAGCTCAGTGTGTTCTCTAGCCAGTTTATTTTCTTCTTCCCACTCCTCCCTGATGCAGTCACTCATGAGACAATTATTCTTCCTCTGCTGTAGAATTATAGTAGTAGAAGCCAAAGTGGCGTGTTGTAAAAATCATTACTACGTATATGAAAATCGAATCTTCAGCCATCTTTTTGTGCGGTGATAGGACCTCAGAGATGTTTTTTTCGCTTTTGTTTTTCCCTCCTGATAAACTTGTGGGATGCAAGAGTCCCTTCCCATCCTTGGGTTCTGGGGAGTCAGTGGAGCAGGTTTTAGTGATCTTAAAAGATGTACCAGGGTACCACAAAGCATAGGCAATGCGAGAGTATCTCTTTTAGACTTCAGAATTTTTAGAAAGTAGGACTCAAATTGGAAATACCAGTAAACAACTTTTAAAAGGTGGTTTTCTGTCTTTGTGGCATTTGTCTCTGTTCATAGCAATGGACAGATGTATTTCTATCTGCTTTTGCCTTGCTGCTACTTCTAATGGATGCTGTATTCACTGGCAACTGATAATTTGTAATAAAAAGTGATAAATAACAGAGGTGCTTTGCTTTTAAGTCAGTGGCATCTGTCCACAGAGAAGTGGGTTTACAATATGCTATTAGTGTCAAACAAAACATTGTCACAGAGAAAGAGCTGGGGATGGCAGTGGTGTTTGTGTGTACATCCAGTGAGGTATACACTGCTTATCTGCACTTTCATGGATTCATGAACTTCAGAAGACCTTATCAGACCCATGAAAATGAAATTGTGTATGTGAACTCCTAGTTTTTGCTGCTAAGTTATTCCAGGAGGTGGTTATTGAAATATTTGACCATGAATACCATCCATGACACGATTGTGCTTTGAAAGATGATTTTAATGTGGGTACAGGATTTTATTGGTTGCAAAATGAGCAAATGTGGGTGTGTGTGTGTGTATTGGGGGTGTCTGTGCCATGATAAGAGTACGAAGGTCAGAGGCCAACTTTCAGGAATCCTTATCTCCTTACACCATATGAGTCCTGAAGATAGAGGACAGAACTCAGCTTGTCACCCAGGGATAGTGGCAGACTGCTTTATCCACTTAGCCATTTTGAGAGCTTTTGAAGTATTGGGTGGCTCTGTGCATTCTCTGACGTGGATGTCTTGACTGTCGGGATAGAGTTAGACACCCAACACGTAGTGTCCCCCTTTTTAGCTGTCTTCAAGACACTCTCTCAGCTTTGCTTCTATTCCAGTGAGATTGAGTAACAATATCAGATTAACACCATGCATAAATAAATACGGATAGGCACAAGAGCCTGCTCATGAACAAATCACCGTTGCATTTAGTGCCAGATTTTGTAAGACATTTCATGCATTGTTAATTCTTCTATTTCCAGACTCTAATATACACCTGCCAAGTAATATGTACTGAGTCCTTGCTGTAAGAGAGTGAATAGACCTTCCTCACTCAGGTCTTATAGACCATTAGGGGTTTCTTTGCTGAGTATCCACCGTATTGGAGATGCCTTCCTTTAGTTCTTCTGTTACAGCCGTCAAGGCTTTTTGAGAAGCGATAGTTCTTATACACATCTTCAGCTACATCTTGGCAATGAGGCACCTTACAAGTAAGTCAGTGTTGTTTTCTGTCAGATTTTATGACGTTGAGGTTTATGTCAGAGTGCTTGGTCGAGTAATTATCCACAAATAATCTGCTTAAGATGCTGAACTCCACACCATCATTCATGCCGCTCCTCCACCCTGCTGCCCAAGTTAAAAATAAAACAATGTCAGGGTAATAAAAGCCGTGGCTAGGAAAAGTGAATAATAAAACAAACATCTCTTCCGATTGCATGAACGGTGTTAAATCAAGGCTGCCATTTCAGTCAGAGCCAAGTGTCATGCAAAGCTGTCTGGATTGTGTTTCTTTTTCTCTGACCTCGAGAGTTCTATTCTTTTTTTTTTTTTCTTGAGTATAGCAGGGATTTTAGCAGATGCCACTCCTAAAATTAGTTCTTCAGCAATCTGTCTCAAGCAGGGTGATGTGGAGTGGGTTATTCATTCATCTAAACAGATCCAGTTAAGAGTAACTTAATTAAGGAAATAAAACTCTGCCCGCCCTTTTCTTTTTGCAGAGGGGTACTGTATTACAGCACTGGCATATCTGCACAGGGAGCCAAAACATGGGCAGGACATCCTGGGAATCACAGAGCCAACGATTAAAAAATGAACTGAGAGTTCGTGTTCCCCTTCCATGTCCAAAGAACTTTCCTAAAACCAAGATCTCAATGTGTTTATTAAAAATGATTCAATTTAAAATACCCAACACTGCTGGTCAGTGGTGATGCACGCCTTTAATCCCAGTACCTGGGAGGTAGAGGCAGGTGGATCTCTGTGAGTTTGAGGCCACCATGGTCTATAGAGCGAGTTCCAGGACAGCTTCCAAAAAGCTACAGAGAAACCCTGTCTCTAAAAAAAAATCGGCCAACCAACCAACCAACCAACTAACCAACCAATCAATCAATCAATCGATCCATCAATCAATCAATCAAATACTCAACAGTTGGTTCAAGTGCAGAGAATAAGCATAGTGGAATGCTCAGCTAAAAAACGGGACATCTCTGTCACACACTATCAAGGCCCTGGTGACATTGCATAAAAGGACAGAGACTGTAAGAGCCTGAGGTCAGGAAGGAGCATAGTGAAGGAGTGTGTCCTGGACATGGCAGGATTGCTGCACTCATGAACCCAGAACAGCTGTGGTTGCCTTCCCAAGGCAAGCCAGTCAACATTCTAGCATGGGGGAGGTGCTCAGGAGCTCAGTAGGGGCTACTGGCACCTGATGGCCACAGGAAGTGCGAGAGTTATTTATTTTTCTCTTCAGGGGATGGCCACATACTATGAGCATCCAGGGAGAACTAATTGGGCTCAATGGGTGGGGAGGACAATGCCATGAGCATGACTTGAAGGAGTTGGGGGGTTAAAAAGATCAAAATAAGTTGTTTGAAATTCTCAAAGAATAAAGATTGATAGATCGATTAATCAATAGATGGATGGATGGGTAGATAGATATAGGTAGATAGGTAGATATAGAGATAGATAGAAAATAGATAGATGGATGGATGGATGGATAGATTTTAATGCCTAGCAATTAATTCAGTAGTACGGGTTCCTACCTCATAGAAAAGACAGTTCGTGACAGGCGTACGTCCACCTTATTTAAGCTGGCCCAGGTACACACACACACACACACACACACACACACACACACACACACACGAACCAGCACCTCCCTGCTTGTATCAGTGAAATAGTTTTCTCTAGAGTGATGTATGGCAAAGCAATTATTTAGAGACATACTCTCTTAGTAACCAAACTCTGCATGGCTTTTTGCCTGTTTTCCATTTAAAACATATGCAGTTACTGAACTGACTTGAAAAACATAGAACGTGTTTCTTCATATTATTTATTTAGATACATAACCTAAATATAATTATGATGTTTGCATATGTTTACCTTTATCTGCTCATTTCTTAAGCTTGTCTTTTGTGTATGAACTTGGACAAGGCTTCTAACACATGTCAAACTTCAGGCACACGTCATACAAATGCATGTGCTTTGTGGGCTTTTCTCCCACATGACGAAACCCCTCAGGTCTGTGATTTTCAAAAGTTCACTGCCAACTAAACCTGAAAAATTATCATGGAAAATTTTTTTTTCCTTCAGGCTTGAGAAATGCAAATCACCACAGGGCACTTGCCCAGACCCTTCTCTCTCTGGTTTTGTGTCTAATTTCCATTTGTCCTAAGTACACAGGATTCACTTTGCACTGCCTCCATACTTACTTGTTTTTGACATTTGCTTGAGCCTTTCTACACAAACTGTCCAGTGTTTACAAACACACGCACTCCACAGCATGGAGGGCAGGTTCTGCACACACCCACTGCTCTTCTTAATGCCACTAGGCTTGTCCTATCCACAGGAATATTGATGAATGGACCCAAAGTCTTCACTAAAAGTGATTGTAGCAATTTAAGTTTTTTGGGTTTTTTTTTTGTAGTAGTTACATTTTGTCTTCCATTGATCTGGGAAAATGGTGCTATTGGTAACGTTTTGTATAGATGAAGGATGTAAAAGCTCAAATCAAAATGGCCTTGTATAAGGTTTAAGATACTGATAGTTTCAACTAACAAAATATGACATACCTTACATTTGAAAGTAGCTAAAGGACTTTTAATGAGAAAACAATATTGCAATGATAAGAAATGTCTTAGATGAATGCTTTTAAACAGTACAGTATCTGTTTGATAGTAGATATTTCATGTTTTCACTGAATGAAATTTAATATTAGCTTCCTCAAGATTGAGCAGCAATAAATTGAATTTTCTTTTCTCTCTTTAATTCATACCAAAAATCTTGAGTGGAGAATTGCAAGTATGTAATACCTAAGCAAACAGAGATAGCTTGACAGTCATTATTTTAAAACCTCAGGTACTTTACAAAATGTTTCCTTTTATTATACCCAATTATTTTAATAACACCTGTGATTGATTTTATATTTAAAGTTCACCATCATTATATGATTTTAGAGTGTCCCTTTATTGAGTGGATCTCTTTTGGAGAAACTGATTATCCATCACAGTGGACAGTGGATAGGATACTTAAGATGGAAAAAAAAATCCTACAGCATCATTTGCACTGTATAGCATTACATTTTTCATTCACATTGTATAGCTTTGCATCTGCCATTTGCATTGTATAGCTCTGTATGTTGCTTCAGAACACAGAACTAAAGACAGTTCATCAAGTCAGCTAGTGCTGGGAACATTACTTTGCAAGTGTAATCACTTTATCATAGTCAGTCAATGTTGGAATAAAATGCTGGAAGTGAGCAGGCAAAAACAAAGGTACATTGTCAGTAAAAGCTGACTTTACTGTAATACAATTCACCCTTTCCTTTCAACAGAATGACCCCCCATTGTGTCGATCTATTTTTATAAACAAAGGAAGTATTTTCACCATCGCTTGACAATGCAGTGTTATGGATGCTACACTTATGTGGCCAGAGTATGGATATGATAAGGAACTGAACTACCAAGAATATTAGAATGAGATACTGTTTTTCCTGCTAATTTGCCAAACCCTGCCATAATAGGCAACCCCAATGCAGACAGATACTCTTCTTCTCTGGGGCTATCCTTGGTGTTACTTCCCTAATGCCTGTGACTGTTCCTAAACATGTAGTTGATTGACATGTAATGTATGCTTCATGAAGTGATTAAGCTGCATTTGGGTTGGCCTGTGAGACTGTCCTCTTTCCCAGCTGATGCTGATTACTCTGCTTCCTGGGATACAGAGTGTCTCAGTGACTTCCAGAGTCTTGGTAGTAGACACAAGTTATATAGTTAACTTTACTAAATATCCTCAGGTTCAGGTTACATATGTAAGGCAAGTGAAAGGGGAGATATTACTTTTTTCCATTGATGTACCATATGATTATTTTCTGTCCCTGTGAAACATGTATGATCAAAGATAAGAAATGGTTCAAAGGGTGAGTGTTTGTCTTCATGCATAAAGGCCTGAATTCAATCCCCACAACCATGACCAGGCTGGTCAGAGTGGTAATGCTTATTGTCATATTTCTGGAGAAGCAGAGACATGCAAACCCCTGTAAGCCACACAGGGTAGGTTATTTGGGGAGCTGTAGGCTATGGAGGAAAGACCTGTCTCACAGGAAGAAAGTAGGAAAGAGAGAAAGAGAGAGGGAGGGAGGGAGGGAGGAAGAGAGGAAGGAAGATATTAAGAAGAAAAGGAAGGAAGGAAAAAAAGAAAGAAAGGAAAGAAAGGAAGGAAGGAAGAGAGAAAGAAAGAAAGAAAGAGAGAAAGAAAGAAAGAAAGAAAGAAAGAAAGAAAGAAAGAAAGAAAGAAAGAAAGAAAGAAAGCTGGTGCTCTGAGGATGTCCCCTGGCTTTAATAAACTGTCCTACCTCTCTGGTAGAGGCTTGCTGACTAACACTAGAGGAGAGGACAGCAGACAAGATTAAAATAATGAATTACCTCAATGGACCCGAAATTCATTAACTAAAGGATCCTCTGTTACAAGGTAATGTTGAAAGGTTGGCCTGGAGTTTGTACCAATCAGAAATCAAAACCAGTTAGACATTGTGCTCTGTGCAGCATTTCCAACTACTTGGGAAGCAGAGGCAGAAGTCAGAGAGTTGCTTGATCCCCACAGGTTAACCAGGCCACACAGAAAAAGCAAGTGTCTTTAAAACTGAATGGTATTTCATTTTAATACCAAAAATAAGGAAGGACTAAATGCAGATAATGGACACTTGAGTCATGAATGAGGTTACAAAGGTAATTCTATTTCAAAGTCTGGTGTGTGTGTGTGTGTGTGTGTGTGTGTGTGTGTGTGTGTGTAGGGATTAAGTGATATGGGATGTCTTTCTGTATGTTGTGAATGTGCGTTGCTTTTATCGGTTGTTGCTTAAAAGTTGTTTTTGGCCAGTGGCCAGACAGAATATCGCTAGGTGGGAAATCCAAACAAAGATGCAGAGAAAAGGAAGGCAGAGTCAGGGAGATTCCATGCAGCAGCCAAAGGAGTAACATGTTGGAGCATTACTGGTAAGTCATAGCCTCATGGCAATACACAGATTAATATAATTAAGTTAATTTGTAAGAAAGAGCTAGCCAGTAATATATCAGAGCCACTGACATTAAACTGACATTGTAACTGACATTAAACCTCAGAGGGTTATTTTATAAGCAGTTATGGGAACTGACGGAGGGACAGAAAACTTCCAACTATAAGTAAGTATGTTAAACAGTAAATGTGTAAGATCTTACATGAAATTCCACGGTTTATGAATGTACTGTTATAACTGTATAGAAAGTCACCGAGACATACAGACTTTTTTAGACTTTTTTTCTGGTTAAACTTTACTGTGTGTATGTGTGGGTTTTTAAAAAATAGACATAAGCTTTAATTTTAAAAAAGATGCAGTGTTAAACAAACAAACAAACAAAAATCCATCTCATTTCCAGGGACCAAGTTTTCTTAGTCAAAGCAGATGCCACTTACACCCTCACTGTTGTTCTTGTAGTTGATTTGTTTTTCTTCCTACAGTTTGCCACAGGAAAAACCAACATAAACTGAGGACAATTATTTTGAAAATAAAAATATATTAGGGTATTTCAAGTTTTTTTTTTAAATGTTTTTCTCTTTTGAGCTGAGTAACATGTATGCTGAGAAAGTGGAACCATGAAAATTCCTACGATATTAAAACTTGCCTTTAGGGTTTTTCTTTTAAACAATACTTTTGTTCTTATTATTTCTTATGAAGAGGGGTGTTTTGCGTGCTCGTGAATATATGATCGTGTGCTTGCCTTCTGTCTGAGGCCAGAAGAAGGCTTTGAATTTACTGGAACAGGAATTACAGATGCTTGGGGTTGAACTGGGTCCTCTGGAAGAGCAGCTAGTACTTTTGACAGCTTAGTTATCTCTCCAGCCCCTATGATTTTTCAATGAAATATTACCTAGCTAGAATATATCAATACTAAGTTAGTAGGAGGAATTAGCATTGAGTTATATATACAGATTTGTTTTGGAACATAATAGTCATAATGGTTGCATCGTGTGTTAAATGTTTCCTTGGAATGGCACTGTATCATCGGTCCCCAGAACACCCCACATGTCAGCGCTTCCGGTATCTCCCACCTTACATGGTTATGGAAATGAACATCACAATAGTCAAGTAATTTTTACTAGTTTGCATTTCTGATCAAAGACGGGAGGATTTCCACATGTTAAACTGTGACAGTGGCCACCAATTTCGACACTAAATATTACCTCCATTTCACACCAAGTTTGTGGTTTTGATAGTGGATGTGTTGTGAAATATGTAGGCATACTTCTCTTTCCCCCAGAGTTGAAGAATGATGGCGAACCTTGTTTTCCTATCTCAGGTCCCTGGGGAAGGTGTGCAGGCGACTGCGGACCCGGCGGAGCCCAGAGTCGAGCTGTGTGGTGCTTCCACGTAGAAGGGTGGACCAGCCCCATGTCGAACTGTGATGAGAGTAGTCGACCTCCAAAGGAAAGGAGCTGTTTCCGTGTGTGTGACTGGCACAGCGACCTGTTCCAGTGGGAGGTTTCCGACTGGCACCGCTGCCTGCTGGCTCCTGGCGCCCAAGGCGAGCCCAGGCCTCGAGCTGCAGAGTGCATAACTGCTCAGCACGGTCTGCAGCACCGGGCAGTGCGCTGTCTGCAGAAACTCAACCGAACCATGGTGGCCAATGAGATCTGTGAGCACTTTGCCCCGCAGCCCGCGACAGAGCAAGCCTGCCTCATCCCTTGCCCCAGGGACTGTGTGGTATCCGAGTTCTCCCCGTGGTCCACCTGCCGCGAGGGCTGTGGGAAGAAGTTGCAGCACAGAACACGCGTGGTCATCGCTCCCCCTCTGTATGGAGGTCTGCAGTGTCCGAATCTCACTGAATCCAGAGCCTGCGAGGCTCCCGTTTCCTGTCCTCTTGGGAAAGAGGAATATTCCTTCAGCCTTAAGGTGGGACCGTGGAGCAAGTGTAGACTCCCTCACCTCAAGGAAGTCGACCTCAGCGGAAGAAACGTCCAGGATTTTAGCTCCGATTCAAACGAGCAAGCCACCCTAACACATCAGAGTTACAAAGCTCACCACCACTCCCAGCCTGGACGTGTAGAGATAGGTTTTCAAACCAGGCAGGTGTGGTGTACCCGAAGTGATGGAAGAAACGCCCTCTTAAGGTAGGATGTCCCCCCTGCTTGTCTTTCGTAGACCTGGGATATCTTAATGAACACAGCCATAAGGGTTCTTTGTGGTCTCCTATCAAGACAAATGAATAACCAAGTTTATAATCTGGGATTTTAGAAACTTTCTGTCCAGTTTCTATTGGGAATGCAAGACATTTCATAGTGTAAACAGCCTATGTTTTAAACACTTTTATTGTATTTATCTGTGTCTGTCTGTCTATCCCTGTACGACTCTGTCTCTATGAGTCTGTGTCTCTGTATCTCTCTGTGTCCCCTCCCCCCCCATGGGCGTGTGTGTGTGTGTGTGTGTGTGTGTGTGTGTGTGTGTGTGTGTGTGTGTATGTGATGTGTATGCCTGTACATGTGTGTACATGTGTGAGCACACATGTGTGTGTGTGGTGTGTATGCTTGTATGTGTGTGTATGTGTGTGTGCATGCTCGCGCATGTGTGTGTGCACATGTGTGACACTTACGCACGTATGAAGAGGGCAGAGCTCAATCCCCAGCAGGAATAGTCAGTCTCTCTTCCACCACGAGGCTCCTGGGGATCTAACTGAGGTCCTCAGGCCTGGCAGCAAGCACCTTTGTCCACTGAGCCATCTGTCCCATCCCACAATGCTTAAATCCTTGCTAACTCCATCACACAAAGGTTAAGTCTTTCATTCCTACATTTCATCTCAGCACCGACTAATATAAACAGAGGACTTAAGTAGCTCTCATAATAGAACTAATAGTACTTATGCTGAGAACTCAGCTTTGCTACCACACCCAGGCTGTGAGCATGTCATTGTCCCCTGCCTTTTACAATGAATCTGTGGGGCTCCAAGTTTATTTCTGTTTTCATTTCTTTACTAGGGTTCTACCACTAGAGAAATTCTTGAGTATCTGAGTTGAATATGTTTTTATATTAGTAACAGCTACAAAACTAAACCCAAGGCTTCTTTACTTTTTAGTATTGCTTAATCAGAAATGAAAATATGTATGAGCAATAATTAAAATTACTTTCTGTATAGGGAATAAACTCTTAAAAGCAACCAATTAGGTATCAAAATTGTTTAGCTGTGTTCTTTTCAGTAAGTTCACAGAGCCATGCTGAAATGTGTTTAGTTTCCCTCGTGCTACTTAAATGGAAATGTTAGTAAATTTTGACACCTCTCAAACACACACAATTAAGGGATCTTTCAGTAATATTTAAATCACCAAATAGCAGAATGCTATTGTCAGGCTGTAGTCATTATCATCGAGATCACAAAAGAGGGCCTCCGTGTTTGGTAATGTGATGATGCTGTTTTTTCCATGGTACTTGAGGATGAGTGCATGTCATCTTTGATTCTTCATTCTGATTCATGCCATAAACAAGTGGCGAGGACATTGGAGACTAATTCTGGCCACTTTGCTCCTACCTCTGAAAAACCCAAAAGACTAAGTAGATGAACAGGGTGATTTAGTTGAACATACCCTATGTGGTATTTTATCAAAACATTGTGTCTATAATATTTCTTACTCATTTCTCTAATGAACAACACTGACAGAATTCAAGTTTATTAATAATCTGTTTTTACTTGATTCCCTTTTGTTAAAAAGTAGACTTTGTTTTTTCTTGAAAATAGATTTTTTGAATGTCTGTTCTCTATATGGTTCCCCTCCTAGTTCTTCCCTTCTCCTCTCCCAACCAGATTCATATCATTTCTCCTTAGAAAACAAACAAGCATCTAAGAGTAATAACAAGACAAGATAAAACAAAAATCAAGTCAGAATGGGACAAAACAAACAGAAGGAAAAAAAAAAGTACCAGAAACCTACATAGACACAGAGACACACTTGTTTGCACACATAGGAATCCCATAAAAATACAAAATCAGAAAACAAAAATCATATATGCACAGGATTTGTAAGGTTGAGAGGGGGTGAGAAGGAGACAAAGGCAGAGAGAGAGAGAGAGAGAGAGAGGCTCTGACACAGCATTATGAACCAAGGAACCTTCAAAGATGCTACTTCATTCAGTTTGGTTTGGCCATCTATGCTGGGGCATGGGCCAGACTTAGGACTGGTTTCTTTCTCAGTGAGTCTTCCTTTGAGAAAACTCATTTTCCGTTCACAAGTGGTTATTAATTGGAGCTTCCTTCTGGGTTAAGGATGGCAGGCATGTGTCCCCATCTCCTCTTTTCAGGACCCCATAAGTTGCTACCCATGCCGGACCTGGGCATGGTGCCGCAAACTCTGTGAGCATATGTGTGTGTGTTGGTTGGGCTCCCTTTAGAGGTCCTTGTTTCCTTGATGTTCCCCTTCCTACCTGGTGCTGGGATGTCTTTAGTTCACAGCAGGAGGCATTAGCTTAGAGTAAGTAGTAATGCAGAGTTCTTAGATATCTCTTCAGGCTCCCAAACAGTTCTGCTCCTGTCGAACAGTTTGCTTGAGGGGGATCCTCTTGCTCCAGCTGAATAATACACTGAATATTTTTGGCTCCATGGTCAACTCATATGTTGAAATCTAACCTGGAATGAAGGGAGGCTGGGGCAGGGGGTCATGAAGGCAGCAAGGTAGAGCCCACAAATGGATCTATGGTTTTATTAGACGTTCTCCCTTGCTGTTTCTGTCATGACAATTTCAGTGTTTAATCTCTTAGAGAGATTATTACCAGAACTTGATTGCTTCCCTGCTTTGTGACTTGAGTCTGAGCTGTTACTAACAACAATCAGTTTCTTAAAAGCCATGTAGTTCACGACACAGCTGTCATACTGGGCTTAACCATACTAAGGGTGTGGCTATAAAGAGATACTGTGCTTTAGGATCATCAACATAAGTTGGGTAATTTCCATGGTTAGAAGTGGGTCGGTTTGGTTCCTATTAGGACTCTCTTCCCAGTCTCCAGTCCAGTGTTTGCACATACCCTTGTGTGGAAAGTTAAGAAAACTGTAGAAGAAAGACTGTATGTTTAAACTCCTTTGTATGAGTGCTAAGTCTCACCCTTTATGCCCTAATCATAGGGGTTAAATTTTAGTTCAGAAAATGCACTTGGTGATAATAGCTGAACCAAGACCAATATTAATATGTTTAGAGTTGGGGGTTTGCATCTGTTTTCACCATTCCTATAGGGGATGGGTTGGAAAGTAGACAGTAACATGTTCCCATCATTGCATTGTCTTCCAGAATCAACACGCACTCTGGGAGCACTGTTCATTTAATTGTCTTCAAATTTTAATGTTTTCAGAATGTCACAGATCTAAAATTATATACCATTAATTCTGGTATATATTCTGGTATATATATCAGCCTTATTCTGATTTCATTTGCCAGTGTGCATTTAAATTCATACATGGTTTAGCCCAGTGGTTTTTGTCATTGCTGGGTTATGGTATATGAGTGGTATGTGTACACCCAGAGGCCTGAGGAGGGTGTCGACTATTATTATCTTGCTATAGTGCCTCTCACTGAATCTGGAGCAACATTGGTGGCCAGAAAGGCCCAGAAATCCTAATGTCTACACCCCCAACAACACAACCATGCCAGGCTTTTAATGTGAGTATTGGGGAGTTAATTCAGGTTGCTCTAAACAGTGGACATGCTCTAAGCTCAATATCTACTTCTTTCTCATCACTGACTAATGTACTATTGCATGACATCACAGTTCTTTTCCCCAAAGATCATTTTGGTTGCTTCCAGGTTTGGGCTATTATGAATATAGTTACAGTAAAGAGGATCACACAGATACTTTGGTGTATTATGTTTCAGTTCTTTTGTGTAGACTTTAAAGAGTACAGTCACTATGGAAAGAGTGCATTTGACTTGTGTAAGGAACTATCAAGTGTGTGGTAGAAGAAATAGCGGTTAAGAGAACCCCAGGTCATTTGCCAGCAGCCACACAGGGCATCTCACAGCCTACAGTCACCATAGTTCCAGTGCATTCAAAGCTCTTTTCTGACATCTCAGTGTATACTCATGCATACGGCATATAACCCACAGATGGATACATTCAGTTCAATTCAATTATGTAAAGTAGAAATAGTAACAGTAGTTTTTGTTTGTTTGTTTGGGAGCCACCCAGCTCTCAAATAATCACACAGAAGCTTATTCTTTCTTATGCATGCCTACTAGTCTTTGCTTGGTTTATTTCTAGCGAACATTTCTTAGCTTAATTTACCCCATCTACTCTGTGCCTCTGGACCTTTATCTATAACTATATCTATATCTATATCTATATCTATATCTATATCTATATCTATATCTATATCTATATCTATATCTATATCTATATCTATATCTATATCTATATCTATATCTATATCTATATCTATATCTATCTATATCTATATTGATATAGAATAGATATATCTCTATATAGATATATCTCTATATCATCTATATATCTATATATCTATATTTACTTCTTACTCTGTGGCTTGCTGTATAGCTGGGTTGCTGGGTTGCTGGGTTGCTGGTGCCTGACACCCTCCATCCTCCTCATTCACCTTCTTTTCCCACTCCTTGATCCTTTTCTCCTTCCATTCATTCTCCTTGCCTGGAAGCCCATCTATCCTTTCTCCTGACTAGCTCTTGGCCTTTGAGATCTTTATTAGACCAACCAAGTGTTTTAGCCAGACAAAAGTAACATAGCTTCACAGGCCTAAATAAATGCAACACAAAATAATACAACACATTTTTGCATCATTAAACAAATGTTCCACAGAAGAAACAAATGTAGCACATCTTCAATTAATATTCCACAACAGCCAACTCTCTCCCAAGGTGTCTAAACCATTTTATACTCCTACAATCAATGAAAACAAATTCTTTATTTTTGTCAAGAAATCTTTATTCAGATATACTCCACTGTAATTTAAAAATACACATTTTATTTATGTCATAGTTCTTTATTCTAATCCCATATATATAAACAGATTCACAAGATGATAAACTTCCTAAAAATGGTCTCAAAACAATACATCATTTGTTAGACTATAAGAGATGAATATTAATACATAGCAGTACATATAAAATCTCTGGGAACACAATAATAAAAAAATGTAAGTCCAGTCCAGTGCTCTAAAATGAAGCTCACATTTCTTCTATGCTCAGATCTCACCACCCCAATCTTCTAGAAGCTCAGTGAAATCACATAAGGACTGAAGCATAGTTTTGTTCCAGCATGCACCAGGCCTCAGCCTCACAATAAAAGAAACAAAGGAAGAAGAAAGAGGCTGGAAAATTGACCATGTATGTTTTAAGGAAGTCTTCATTAAATCCAAATTTCCATTAGCTTTCCTGGTTCTGTTATCTTCGCTATTGGGATCAGAAATCTACAACATCCATTTACTTACTTAAAAGAAATTATCATCTGATCCTAAAGATGCTGCTATGCTCTCAATATCATAAGAAAGTTGCCATCCATGTCTCAGACCTAACAGCTCAAGAGACGAGGGGTAAAGAGTACAGTGTTTTGGTTTGTTTGTTTGTTTGTTTGTTTGTTTTATCTCTTCTCCAGAACCTCGGGTGCATATTTTACCTTCAGATGTTCGTGTAATTCGGGTGTGTTGGAAATTGGGGGTTCCCACGTGTGAAACTGTGTTCCCCTTAGCAAGGTGTTCTTCCCTTCGTCTTCCTTTCTTTTCTACTTGAAGACTGCTTGAAAACACATTCTTGTGTCTTTGCATCCCAGCATTTGTTGCTGGCTGTGTCTATGAATGGAGACTGATGTAGTAGGTGGATGGTGCTATCTCCTCATGCTTCCTTTGCTTCTGTGTTCTCAGTATTTACCCTGTAGTCTCAGTATTACTCCTTGAGTTTCCTGGAGCTAAAATTTGCTATCTGTTTCTAATTTTGAGGTAACAGCCATGAACGTGTCCTCAGGAGTTGAGCCTTCCAGGAGCCTTTTAAGTGTCGGCCCTGAGCCTACGTCCACGTTTGCCAGGTTTTCCTGCCCTGTCATTGTTTGCAGGGCTGGTTTCTGCTCCTGCTTTTCTCTCAATGGACTGTGTTTGTTTTCCTCTGCTGATGGCCTCTGCAATTTGGGGTCAGCTAATTGCCTTTGGACATTAGTTCTCTGATGGATCTAAGGGTTGTTGTTTGTCAGTCTATGTAGCTTCTATGTCCAGGACCCTTGGGAGCCTGGATGGGCACCAGAGGTCCCTGTGATCTATTTAACACTTAAGGCAGGATATTGAACCAGAACAGCTCTCTCCACATTATGCCATGAAATCATACCTCATGAACATTCATTTCATTTAGTCATCAAGGGTTATGAAATGTCTCATATCCTGCCACAGAATGATCAAGCTGTTAGGAAATATGGTGTTAGTGAGGGCATTTCTGTGTCTCCCACTGCCAAGAGAGAAGTGTTGCTCTTGCCAGCAATTTGAGCTTGAGGTTGACAGAGCTGTCTCATTTCTAGATGAATAGGGAATTATGCTGCCATTTCCTCACAGGAATGATGAAAAGGTTGAAATGTATCACCCCAAAGAAATTTCTTTCTTCCCTCTTCCTTCCTTCTTTCCTTCCTTTTCAGTTTTATACAAGCATGCATTGATTATGTCTAATGGGTTTCATAGAGCTATTTTCACACATGTGTATAATATATTTTGATCATCTACACACTCCAATATTGTCACAGTTCCACTCACATTCCTGCTGATTTCTGTCCCCTCTCTCTCTCTCTAAAATCCCCATTCAACTTTCACATCCAGTTTTTGTTTGTTTTGGTGACGCGATGAGTTTAATTAGAGTTGCTTACAGGAACTTGGCTGACGGGTTATTTATAGGCGCATGGACCACTAACTCCTGACTACACCACTGAGGAAAATCTCTTCCTTTCACAGTAACCATTAACTGCCTATATGTCCTAAGGGAGCGTTAGGCCAGTGAGGATATCCCCCTTCCATGATGAAATGTCAACAGACCAATCTAGTGCAAGTCTTGTCCAGGTAACCACAACTTGGGAGGAGGATCAAGAATGTCATGGCTACGTCATGCTATTGTACTTCCGGTGTTTAGGGAAAACATCTCTATCCTTGTGCTTCTAGATGAACCTTTAAGCTTATCCTAATCTATGTGTTTTGTCTGAAGGTAAAAACTGCTTTCTTTCTGTCATGTACCAACCTGGAGGCCTGCTGCCCTTTGCTGGTCTCTGGGAGGCTACTGGGATAGTGGTGTTGCATCTCATCTGTTTTGACTGTGGCATAGGGGAAAAACTGTCTCCACTTCCATTATGCAGCTCCTGTAGGGATTTTCTGAAAGTCACTTTCTTGGTCTAGGAAACAGCTTTAATGAATGCCTTTTGTTGGCCATCTCATCGACCACCATGTCCTTCAATAAACACCCCCAGCTATTTTCCTATCACATTTAATATTTTCAGTGGTGAGCAGGGAGGGCATGATTCTCTGTGCTGCCCACTTCACCATCATTGATTTGCCTCTTGTATTAAATCTGTTTTAATGATCTCTGTATTTTGTTTCACGCATATGAGTGTTTTACCTGCATGTGTGTAACTGTACCATATGTATGCAGTCCTCACAGAGGCCAGAGGAGGACATCAGATCCATAGGAGGAGTCCAACAGATGGTTGGAGCTGATATATGGGTGATGGGAGCTAAACCTAGGTCCTTTACACAGGCAGCAAGGGCTGGTAACCACTGAGTCATCAGCACTCAAGCGATCTTTTGTTTTTAATGGTCTCATTGCACCTCCTAATTTTCTCTTTCACTTTGATTAGACTCTCTTCCCAGTTCCATTATTACCTTTAAAAATACCTGTTGATCACACATCTTATCAGTCCTTCTTTCTCTATCAGTAGCTGCTGGATTTTCATGACATGGGAATGTCTATTTAGTTTTAATCTTTGTTTTACCTTTTAGTGCCAGAATAGAAGTACATCTATGTTAAGAAACAGGATTCTATTACAGAGATGATCCATAGATTTTGTTTTAGTGGAGAAAACTCTGATGAAGTAATTTGACATCTATTCTGATCCAGAAGAACATTTGATATGGCCATCTTTTTAAGGCCCATGGTCATTTGGACTTTAAATTCTCAGGTCACTTTAGTTGAATAAATACAACATGATCTGCACAGAGAGGGACAGATGATACACCTGAAGACTATGGAAAGAACCATCACCTGGAAATTTCAGATATGATTGTTTACCTCATTTTATTCTTCTACGAATGTCACTAAACCGGAGTAAGATATACGTTTCTCCTTCCTGTTCCCACCAAGCAAAAACGAATGTCAACTGCGATCACAAATTCTTTTAACAATTTGTTCTTAGAAACTAACAGAGGGCATAGAGTTTCCCTTGTCTTAGTGAGAATGGGTGCAGAGGATAGGTTTTGATTCTCCACTACATATTTACTTTAATATTTTTCCATTCTCATCCATATTGCTGTTATTTTATTTTTAATGTATTGAATGTTTACATGGTTTTAGAGACTGTTTTACAGCTGCTATGAATGTTAGCCCTCCTTCTCTTGGGTAAGCCATTCTGCAACAGCAGTTAACACGAGCTCATATAAAGAACCGTTTCTGGGCTGGATTTCTGTATGGAAGATGAGTGAGGTTGAAATCCCCCACTGTTTTTGTTCAGGAATGGCAGATTCTCATGCCTTTTAGCATTTGTTTTATGGAGTTAGGAAGCCATCAGTGAACTCACATCTACAGCTATTTTCTCTTCTTGGCCAGTTGTTTCCTTTACTCTCTTCTTTGCCAGTGATTTATGTATGGTATATTTTTTTCACTTTTTAAAAACAACACAGCTGGACCATGATATTGAATGTTTTTTCCTATACAATATATTTTATCATTCTTTCCCCTCTCCTATCTCCTCCTAAAATCCTCCCAACCTCTCTATATACCCAATTTCATGTTTTTAACGTACCTTGACTTTTAATTTAGTAAGCTACTCTGTGTCTTCTAAATGATAAGTAGAAGCCGTATGCATTTAAAGTCATCAATGAGAATTTACGAGTTCCTGTGCTTGGTTCTGATTTGTTTATTATTACATCTTTCCTTCCTTCCTGTTAGAATTAGGGATTTGATGGCTTACCACCTTGGGCAATTTGAATTATTCCTGGCTCTTCTTTAGTTTATTTCTCTCATGAACTTTATTCTTTACAGTATCTAATGATTGCTATTGTCCTTCTATTTCTTCTGTGTATAGCATTCATTCATGTGTGATTTGAAGTGTTTGCTTGGGTGTCGTGAGATGTATTCATCTGACAATAGTCATTTCTTCATAAATTTTAAGAGATAACATTAGTAGACATATAGACAGTTATTTATTTTTAGGACTTGAGGTATATCATTCCATTCCTTCTGCTGATTACTGAAAGAGAAATTCATTATTATTCTAATATTTCTGTCTTTTTATGTACATTGGCATTTTTCACCTATACCTTCTCAGATTGACATTTTTGCTTTGTAAATTTTGACAGCCTAACTATAATACTACATGGAGTGATTATTTTCTGTTCATGTCTATTTGAAGTTCCATATGCCTCTTTGTATTTGGATGTCAATTTCTTTCTCTAGAGTTGACCAATTTTTTGCTGCCATTTCTTTGAAAATCTTTGTGCCTTTAGTCAATGCCTTGGCTCCTTCCCTTTCCCCGAGGAAACTTTGTAGTAGCTTCTTGAACATATTCCGGAGAGGTTAGAAGTTGTGGTAAATCTCATTAACTTTTTGCATATAACTATTTCTTTTTATGTCACAATGTCATCCATCATGAAATCCCTTCTCAGGCTTTGTGTTTTCTAGTCACAGTGTTTTTATTTTCATTTTACTGATTGAGATTTATTTCTGGTATTTCTGTTAATGTGTATTTTTCTAGCAAATAACCTCCTGGGTCTGTATTTTTGTTATTATTGTAAGTATTTCTTTTTAGATATTGTCAATTTTTCCTTCACGGCAACATCACTGTCTTGCGATTCTCAACTTAATTACTTGGACCAGGTACTTTTGGCTATTTAGCTTAACATTCACAGGTAGTAATATTTAGAGTCTCTTTTAAGAGTGGGGCATTGTGGAGGGAAGGATCTAAGGAATCGAGGGAGGGAGGGAGACACACACACACACAGAGAGAGAGAGAGAGAGAGAGAGAGAGAGAGAGAGAGAGAGAGAGAGAGAGAGAGAGCATATTTTGTCTGCAGGATGTGGAATGCAAGGATAATGTAAAGATGACTTTCTTCCCTTGTCCATGTTTTTTTGGTTTTTTTTTTTTTTTTTTTTTTTTTTTGAGGAGCTGGTGGGAAGGGGAGGATTTCAGTGAAGACACAATAGTAGTCATCCAGACTTGGATTAAACAAAGGTTTTCCCTTTCTGGCATAACTTTGGAGCCCTATAATGTCAAGTCTATAGTGACAAGAAACGTTCTTACATGTTTTCACTAGGCAGAAACAAGAAAGATGAACTCAAAAGAGGGTCTTTAATTTTGGCTTTGGCTGCTGTGTAATTTTCCTATTTTCTTATTTAAGAAAAATATAGCTTCTCTTCTAGAACTCAGTTTTCTTCTCCATAAAAGGACAGTAGTGGCTAAGCCCTCAGATGATGGCCTTAGTCTGTCCTCAGTTACACACACCCTCAAATCTGTACCTACATATCATTCTTAGTGTTCTGTCTATGAAATTTTGAGAAGATAAAATCGCTTATATCCAGAGACTCACGCTACATTTTAAATCCCTGCTGAATCATGTTTTCTAGTGACAGGAAATGATCATCATACTAAATACATCCCAGTTTACCGTAATATCACACCAAGGATATTCCTTCAAGAGGAATTTAATGCCTCGGTATATCCATGCACTTACATCTGTATCTACAGAGAAATCTCCATTCTGTAGGAATAACCAAACAGCATATAAAGCAGAATTTCACACCGCTATTTCAGCTTCACAGTGTGATTTTATGCTTATTATCAATTGAAAAAATTTAGAACTGTATGTATCAAAAATAAGAAATTTAGAGATATTTTAATATTAGAGTTTGGTTTTAGAGCTTTAGGGAGGAAAAAGCTGCATGTCCCATTATTTCTAAACACTGACCTTACTTAGGTGAATCAATTATTTTTTTTGTGGTTTTTTAAGAGAGGGTTTTTCTGTATTGCTTTGGAACCTGTCCTGGAACTCGCTCTGTAGACCAGGCTGGCCTCGAACTCACAGAGATCCGCCTGCCTCTGCCTCGCAAGTGCTGAGATTAAAGGCGTGTGTTACCAATGCCTGGCAGGTGAATTGATTTTTAAAGTGAGAAATACATCAGGCTAATTTGGTAAGAAAGGAGGTTGTAGATATTTGCAAAGGCTTGTAGAAAAGTCCTAAGTGTTTTTCTTGGTAGGTTAAAGTCACTTTGAAGTTTGCAAATCATCTTCCACACCATATTTAGCATGTTCTCTTACTCAAATGTCCTTATTTTCACAATCCTACGGTGAGGACCCTCCAGTGTGGTGGGTAGTAATGGTCATATAGAGTGATGTTCTTAGCGGTCAGGAATTCACATAGACCTTGGTACACGAGGTTTTCTTTTAAGTTCTCAGCCTCACCACCTTCCCTGTGTGCCTGACAAGTGGCAGAAACCAAAAACTAATAGCACATATCACATACGCTCACCCAGGTCTGTCTCCCTCTAATCCTACCTCCATTGTGGTTCGGTTCTCCACTCTCCTCCTATTTCTTGGTATTTTTTCATGATGTGATCTTTCAAAGGCTCCCCAGGTTATAATCTGGTGGCTGTAGAAGTGTCCATTAGCCTGTGTTTATGTCACCAGTTGAGTAATCTACTGCCCTATGGGAAACAGTGTTTCTTAAATGAATGGAGCATCCATGCTCTGGAATGGCCCGTTGCTTTATCTGGAGTATCCAAAAATGCTCTCTTAGTTGCAATTTCATTTCTTAAAATCAAAAAGGCTTTTTAACGATGAAGTTACTTTGGTGGTATTAAATTGTCTAAACCAATATTATGTAATTTAGAACAAAATGAAAATAGAAATAAGTTCTCAGTTAAAGACACTTTTCTCATGCATTTTTAATTACTCTAATCCATACTTTTTACCATGTGTGAGGTAGATTTAACTCTCTAGGGATACATTGATTTATACAGTAGATCATTTTGTGGCTTTTGCAAGGAATTGAGTCATGTAACTTTTCAGATGTCCAGTTAAATACAGCAAAAGGAATGCAACACATTCTTCTATAGTGTGGACCCCCACTTAAATAATAGTAAATGAATAATGATGTAAAAACTTGAAGTAAAATGGCAATTTTTCCTTTGCTTGGAGGATACGCGGAGTTATTCAGTTTATGCACACACGGCATTAAACCTACATCTGTGTAGTTGTCCCATTTTTACATCTCCCGTGGCTCATGGGAGAGTCCCTTACTGTGATGTGACCAACGACCTGGGACTGAATCATAGACACATGTTTTGGCCATTGTCCTGAGTCACCCTGAGACATCTGTGCTCACTCCTCTTTGGGGTTGAAGATGACCTTGGAAGCCTCTGATGTATTTAGGAGGGTGACCCTTTAAGACGGGGCAGTCGGAATGCTGAGGCCAGAAGAGCATCCTTGTAATAGATCAACTTCCAGCAAACTTCCAAAAGGAAAACAATTAAATGAAACTGAGGTGAAGGGAGATGTGTATGAATGCACCTGTTAACATTAGGGTGAAGGGAGATGTGTACAAATGCACCTGTTAACATTGGGGGAAGGGACATGTGTACTAATATACCTGTTAACATTAGGGTGAAGGGAGATGTGTATGAATGCACGTTTTAACATTAGTTGGATTGGAAGCCACGTGCTCCAGAGACTAAAGATAGTGTAAAATCTTAACATAAGGCAAGGAATTCATTTGGGGGGGTCCCTCAGGAAAATCACATGCTTTACCTTATCAAAGTTTCTGTATTCCTTGGCTTGTGGCACTGTATCATCACAAGCTTTGCTGTTCTCGAATCCCATTTTACGATTCCCCCTCCCTGTCGCTTTTAATAGACTCGGATTACTCTGCCTACTTGGAAGTCATCACCCTAATAACTCTAATAACTCATCGCCCTTTCATTAACCCTGTGTGCAGTGCCCCTTTGGCCATGTAAACTTACATTTTATAGACCCCTAGAAGTAGGGTGTGGGGACCAAAGAGTCTTTCTTCATCCCACCACAGTACACTAGACATACGGGTCAGGTCACAGAGTGGCAAGTCTGTGTTTCAGTAACTACTTGGTAATATGGGAAACACTAAGACGGGGCTAGAAGAGAAAGGGGAAATGTGAGCACCTCTAACCCTAATGTGTATTTGTTAAAGCAAAAACACAGCTCTCTTCTCAGAGAGACATGGCGGTTTTACCCTAGAGCCAAATGTGAGGGAGCACAGCCAGGAAATCCAGATTCAGGTTATTCCAAGCACCATGCTCTCATTTGGAAGTAGTCACAGGAGATTTTAGTTGCAGAACAAAGAACGGACATCTCTGTCACAGGTTTCAGATGCTATTTGGTGGCATTCTTAACTTTGGGGTTGTTGGAAAATAATGACTTCCTAAGAACACATTGCACAGTTTTTTGTTTGTTTGTCTTTTTTTTTTTTTTTTTGATTCCTGTTAGGTTTTGTTTTCCCATCCCAATCAAAGTTTCTCATCCCTCTTCCCACCACCATCCCCATCCACTCATCTTCTACTGTTGGTCTTCTGTTAAAGAGAAGGTCTCCCATGGATATGAACCAGACATGGTATATCAATTTGCAGTGACACAAGGAACCCCCTCTTCTATTAAGGCTGGATGAGGCACTCCAGTAGGTTTCCACAAACAGGTTAACACAGTCAGACAGCCCCTGCTCTCACTGTTAAGAGTCTCTTAGTAAGACTCTTACAGTTACACAACTATAATATGTATGTAGAGGTCAATTTAAATAGATACATTGTATAATTGTGATATATAACATGTATGTGTGTGTGTATGTATGTATGTATGTATGTATGTATGTATGTATGTATGTATATTCACCAGGATTGCTTCGACATAGAAATAGGACTCAGCTCTGGTCTGTAACATCCTAACTCACCATAATCCCTAAATGCAGTCACTTGGCCTCATAGAATCTTTAACACAGGTACAGCTTGACTTCTTTTCTCCTTTGTCTATTCTCCCAAGCCCCTGGGAAGTTTAGCTCACATCTCTCCATCACAATTCTACAATGTCTATTAAGTACAAACACACACAAACATTTGGTTCATCATCTTGTGGAAATAGGCAGGAGATGGAAGGTGACCAAATGGCCCCAACAGGGAACGATTGCTAAACAAAGCCTATATATTAGAATGATATTCAGAAATAAAATTTAACTTGACTATTTCTACTTTATCATCATGGATAGACTTAGAAATCACAGCATTCATGAGGAAATATTTCCAGAACAGCATATATATGTATATACATGTAAGCAATATTTAAGCAAAAACTTAAAAATCGATGACACTGCTATATATTATTTATGATCTCATACATATTTAACTAAAGTATAAGATATAACCTGAAAAAGTACAATTCAGTCTGAAAATGATAGTTACATTTAAAGAACAAAAATGCAAGTAAACTTGCTGTGGACATGGGGATTTTATAGGTATTTGTGGATTTGTGTTTATTTAAGGGCATCTGGATGAGCTCCTAGTCTGTACTGAGAAGGGAGAGGATCTTCTTATGCCCCGTGTTTTAAATATTTAGTACTGTTTTCAAACAGTCCTATGTTTGGGGCTAATGACCTGGGACACCTCAGTAATGACTCTTCTTTTATAGCAGTCTCGGTTCATTTGTAAGCGCCAACATGTCCTTGCATTTCCAGGAGAGGTAAAAACTAGAGTCGTTTTTAGATTTCAAAGACTCCCTTTACAGCTGAGTACTTGTGAGGTAATTTACAGATGACAGCATGATCCATAAATGTCAAGCAGGCATAATTATCACAGCATCTCCAGTTTGAAAGACAAATCCGCAGCTCATGCCTGTTTCATTAAAAAGGCACGCCACCTTCCATGAACGGATCGATTCCCATTTCGGTGTGGGCAGTAGTGTTCATTGTGTGCTGTTGTTTATAGGCAATTCTACTCACATGAAAGGTCACCACAAACCTGGGGGAGGGAAGTGAGCAGATCACACTGTACTAAGGTAGTCCTCAAAACCGTGATGCCAAATTCAAGGTCTAGATATTTATGATGAACCAGACAGGGCACTCAGAGTTCTGTAGCTACTAGGAATTCACAGGTCAAATTAGAAAAAGGGTTAATATGGTACCTTTACCTATTATTATTAATTCAAGCTTGGGCTTGTAAAAACAATATTTAAACAGAACAACATACATTCAAGGAGATATATACCCTTTATTAAGATATAAAGAAAGCAAGAGATTAGAAGTCCTTTACAAAGTACTCAAGGCTTATTACAACACTGTAATTTCATGTTCCTTGACTCAGTGAGGGCAGCTGACTGGCGAGATGCTGGGGTGCACCTGTCTCCCCTCCCTTGTACTGGGATTATAAACATCACCTGCTCCACTGATGCTTTATTGACTAAGCTTCTTCCCCAGGCCCCAGAACTGTCTTTATAAAGGGAGAGGAAAGTTTAGCTTGGGAAAGGAAAACCATTTTTTTTTGTCTTGTTTTTGAGACAGGGATTATCTGTGGAGATTTGGATCCTGTCCTGGAACTTACTCTGTAGACCAGGCTGGCCTTGAACTCACAGAGATCTGCCTGTCTCTGCCTCCTGAGTGATGGGATTAAAACTGTGCCACCATGGAAAACCACTTTCTAAACACACACACACACACACACACACACACACACACACACACACACACACACACGTTGAAACAGTTGAATAGATTTCTGAATAGCTTTGCTTGGACTGTTATGGACAGTGCCACACACTGGGTTGATAGATTTTCTCAAATTCAGAAGCTGGGCCTCCAAGACCGTGGCAATGACAGGGTTTTTCTCTTCAACTCTTCCTCTACAACTCACATGTACCCAGCCTTTGCCTGAGTCTTCCCAAGTATGTGCGTGCTCTCTCTCTCTCTCTCTCTCTCTCTCTCTCGCGTGTGTGTGTGTGTGTGTGTGTGTGTGTGTGTGTGTGTGTGTGTGTGTGTATGCCATATTGGATTTGGGCCCACTGTATTGTCTTGTTTTAAATTGGTCACCTCTTTCAAAGACTTATATAAAGCTGCATTCTGACATCCTGGGGCTTATCGTTTAGTACATAACAATTTCTGGACTCAAATCCTAGAATGCTTTGTTGATCGGTCAGCTGTGTCCCATTGTGTCATACTGAAGAATGACAGCTTTTTCCCATCACTGCCTTTAACACAGCCTCCTGGGAGTGATGATATGTTCCATGTTAAGGTGGATAGGAGGTTCTTTCACATGTATTTCATCCCAGATCCAGAGCACGTGACATCGAATTAATGAATTATGGGATTGCTGCCCTTTTCATTTTCTAAGAATGAACGCATTCTAAATGCAGTTTAAGAAATTAAACAGTGGATCACAGCTTTGTCTGATATTATCTAGGAATGTGACATTAACCCTCAGTGGCTCAGCAAAAACAGATGAATATGGAAGTCTCACTCTAAACTGCTCACTAGTAAGAGCAGCTGTGAACATGTTTTTCTTCTGCTTTGTTCAAGTGGTAGATCTCCTATTTACATGTTCTCTCTAGTTAAAAAAAAAAAAAACCTTGAAACATTATGCCTAGAGATGGAGGAATCACCACATAAACCTCTGTACAGCTCAGCACTCAGCCAGACTGTGTTGTTAACTTTGGGAGCTGGTATGCAAACATTGACACACTCACATTTTTAAGGACATTATCCTTTGCTTCTCAAACTTTTCGGTGCTTTGGACTGACCTAGGTGAATACTAATAACAAGGAATTGGCAAAACATTAAAGAATGCCAGTGAATATATTGAATATTATCCTCCAGAGTCTGATTTTTCTCTACTCAGAATTATTTAATCTCAATTAAATTAATATTCCATCACTCATATCATGAAATATTTCCAGACTTCTGTTTTTGAAAATATTTGGTTCAAATTATATGTCTCAGGAGTATATTCAATGAGTGCAGGTGCTATGGAGGCCAGAAGAACATATCAGATCTCCTACATCTGGAGTCACAGACAGTTGTTAGTTAGGTGCCTGTCTTAGATGGAGATTTTATTGCTGTGAATAACACCATGACTATGCATCTCTTACAAAGAAATCATTTCATTGTGGCGGTTCACTTACAGTTCAGCATTTCAGTCCAATATCATCATGACGGGGAGCGAGGCAACGCGCTAGCAGGCATGGTGCTAGCTACATCTTAACCAGAAGACAGCAGGAAGTTGACTGAGTCACTGGGTAGTATCCTGTGCATGGGAAACCTCAAAACATTCCCCTACACTTACAGATTTCCTCCAACAAGGCCATACCTACCCTAAAGAGCCACACCTCTCTCAAGAGTGCCACTCCCTGTGAGGTTATGGAGGCCAATTACATTCAGACTACCACGGTGCTTACACAGATGCTGGGAACCCAGCTCAGATTCAGGCTCTACAAGGGACTGCTGAGCCATCTCTCTTATTTCTCAGGTTTACTTTTCAAGAATACTCTACTTCCTGTCTCTATTTTTATACTTGCCCTTTAATACTTCAGCAAAACTGAATGGGGTTTGACTCTTGCCCAGTGGTACTTAGAAAGCTCTAGCAACCAGGCTTGTATGATTAGAGAGATTGATATTTTACAGCATTTGCCAATTTTTATAGTGTAAATGCTCCCATTGTGGTCATTTTTTTAAAAAGTTACTTACACCAAGTCAAGTGCTTTGAAAATTTAGCATTTGAGTACACTTAACTACAGGTTCGCATCCCAACAGGGTAGTATCATCTCAAAGCTGCGAGTGTACACTTTCCCTGGTCAGAGCAGTGCTCTTCCTGGTCTGCAGAACTCCCATCTGCCCTTTAAAATCTAAGTACCAATGGCCCATGTCTCCCTCTCTTGCGTTTCTCCTCACTAGTACAAGTGCTGTGGTACCGACTTCCTCTTTGCAAACTTTAATGTATCTAGCTCCCAAGCAGACTCTCGAACTGCTTAATTTTACTCAAATTTTGCCTCTGAAGAAAAAGAAAAACCTTGATGCTGTGCCAAACAGTGTGTAGAAGCGTAACCGATCCTCCAGTTTAAAAAGCATCACGGTAGTTCTAAGAGTAGATGGCTTGCTCTAAAGCTTTCATTCACCCTCAATTGACAGTGGACAAATCATGTAGGTTCCATGAGCCCAAGTACTCCTCTCTGCCAAATGGATGTAATAAAATGGACCCTCCTAACACTGCTTTGAGAGAGCACAGCCCACACACAGTCAGTTACTAATAATAGTGTACATTAATGATGGGGACACCTTGGACAAGGGATGAGGTAGGGTGTATCTTCTGTAAGCATCCCTCTCAGGTGCGGCACCTGAGTAGAGTAAAATCTTTTTTAAGATCGGTCCTTACCTAGAATTCCTAGTCTCAAAATATTCTTGTCCCTCAGCCTCCTGAGTACATGGAGCCCCGGGCATGTACCCATTACTTGCAATAAGTTTATAGCCTTAATATGTAACGTGCTTTATCGTTCTATCCCGAAACCTGTTCCTTTAAAAAGAAACTTCTATTAAAATGCCAAATTAGGGCAAGAAAGATGTCTCAGCAGGTTTAAATACTGCTGGCAAGCATGATCCACAAGTTGGTTCTGTTGGTTCTGAACCACACATGTGTGCCTAGGCATGGTACACACACACACACACACACACACACACACACACACACAGCTCAAACTAGATTTTAAACATTTTTTTAATCATAGTAACAATTTCATAATGTGTTTTAACTATCTTTTCTGTTCTTCTTTCAGCCTTTGCCTGCAAGATTCCTTCCCATTGACTGTCCAGCCCTGCGTGATGCCAAAGGACTGTGAGACTTCAGAGTGGTCCCCCTGGAGTCCCTGCTCCAAGACCTGCCGTTCTGGGAGTCTGTCACCTGGGGTCAGGAGCAGGAGCAGGAATGTGAAGCACATTGCTATTGGAGGGGGCCAGGAATGCCCAGAACTTCTTGAGAAAGAGACTTGCATTGCTGAGGGGGAACTTCTGCAGCCATGTCCCAGGTATTTCACTTTTGAATATTTTAATAACCATAATCTCCTTTGAAGTGTTGATAGAAAGGTTCCCATCAATAAACACAGCTAGGACTTGATTCCACTGAATATTTCTCAGGACTCCTTTAATTGGCAACGCAGTGCAGTGGCTTAAGAACTTAAACGCGGAGTCTTCTGCGAAGGAGCTCACCATTCCAGTTCTGTTTCTACAGTATTGGCATCACACAATCCCCAAAAGTGCCATAGCCTTCTCATCCTATGTTATTTCCTTCTTCTAGTGCTTCCTACAGAGTAAATGACAACAGTGCTGGTTACTTTCACCTGGTGTGACACTTGTAAATATTTGTCGCTGGCCCAGAGTCCTTCGTAGCATGCTCATTTTGCAAATGAGGCCATCAGTAGTCAGAGAGATGAGATAGTCCCATGATGACGTATGGCTAATGAGTTGCAGCACCCAAGTTCTCACTCTCTTTTGCCCCCTGTAACTTTGCCAGTCTGTTCTACACATTCTTTTTCCAGATTCCCTGGGGAGCCAGAGGATATTGGAAAGTGGCTCACTATCCTTTATAAGTTGGATTTTAACATCTTGATATTAATTTCTTTTTTTTTTTTTTTTTTTTTTTTTTTGGCCTGGCTATATTGCACTTGGTAAAGGCCTCCAGGATATTTTTCTTTAGGCTGTGGGTTCATGGTGGACTCTAAGCTCATATGACAGAAGTCCTCTGAGGCTGGTTATCTATTAGGAAGTCTACAGGAACGGAGAGATGTTCTGAACTCCCTGTTGGATGACATTTTCTAGAGATTCTTGTAGCTTGGAAGATATGAGGATGAGATTCCTATTTCCAGAAAAAAATATTAAACAAGCCAAAAATGGTTTCTTGTATGAATCCATTATTTGGTGATAAACCCAACTGGAACTCTTTTTTTTCTGAGCCTGGCTAGCTATAAAACCTAAAGGAAAGCATCTGGTCCCCTGCGCTTAGTGTTACAGTGGCTATGTGCTGTCTAGAAATTCCTTAACTCTGAATAATTGTAGATTATGGAATTCAAAGATATGTCCCTACTGTAAAATTGCTAGTTCACTCCTCGCTTACCTTGTTGATCACTCAACAAACACTATGTTATTTATTTATTAATATGTTATTTTGCCAATATGACTATATTCTCTTTTTAATTATTATTTTTAGAAAGTGTGGGAGGTTCAGGAGAACACTGGATCCTTTGGAAAGAGAACTAAGGGTGGTTGTGAGTTATGTGGTGTAAGTTCTGGGAACTGGATTCAGGTCCCCTACAAGAGCAGTACGCTCTTAATCACTGACCCATCTTTGCAGCTGCAGACTGCTCAGATGCTTGTCACCCCTGACTTCAGTATCACAGTAGGATGCTTTACATATCAGCTCAATCATACAGAATCCATTTCATGTTGTTCACCTTTCAAAACATTTTTTTTAAATAAATGAGGGGCCTGCAGATGATACAACTAGGATCTCTTTCTATTTCAAGGATGGATATGTTTGTAATCAGATTTTATATACGTTGTGGCTTCTCAAAAAACAAACAAACAAAAAACTATATATCTTCTCTAGGACACCTCCCTTGGTAGTGGAATTATTAATTACATCAGGATGTAAAGATAGTATGAAAGGGCTGTCATTGCTGTTGTGTTTGAGGTATAATTTTTGTCCTTGCATAAAGAAAAATCCTCTCTTTCCTAGCAGATCACAGTAGTCACAGGCTGAATCAAATCATTATTTCCGTGTATTTGGAAATCATCCTCATGGATGTGTAGTTCAGATTTTTTTAATGACATGCATGTGGAATAGAATATTGATTTATCATCATATACTATTGTGGGCCAGTAATATAATAGATGCATACATGGACTCAATATGAAGGCTACATAGAAGTTTATCATCTAGTGGAACTCTCTGGATATTCACTCAGGCTCTTCCCATATGTCATTCTGAGTCATGGTGTTTTTCCTGGTGAAAGACACTCAGTTAAGGATGTATACTAGGACACTGGGTGCCATTCTTTAGCATCAAAATAAGTTGAGACTGTGATAATTATGCACCCAAAGGGAAGTCCTATAATGGACTTCATCCAATTGATATTTAATATCTGGGAATAGCCGATAATTGTGATGACAAGTTGCACCTCTCGTTCTGCTGTTTGAACACATGGATGAGTTTGGCATTTATTTAAAATCAAAATCAAACCCTTTTAAATGATGAACCTGTTGGAAAAAAAGCTTTGGAGAAATCACTGAAGTACCAACCAGTGTTGCCTGCGGAGAACGATGTGTTAATTAGTGTTTCTGGTTATGGGCAGGAAAATGAATGAGTAACAACCGAGAAATCAGCACCAGCCACCCTCCTTATTTATGTGGGTTCTGAGCTGTGGCTTCTACCACAGGAAAGATATACCACTCGGCACAAAGGCTGCGGATCTGCTTTTGTTTCTCATTTGACATTGGTGATTAAAATTCATTGTGAGCAATGGGAATAAAAACAAAAATCTATTACGAAATACAAATGCCCATATCTCCATCCCTGGATCATGAGTGTCCACATACATCAGACAATTTTATTCACCCCATTTCTCCACAGTAGGAAAATGCATGGTCTGTGAGTGTTCACATTGTTTGGATTGAACCCTCACATTGTGATTTGGCTTTATTCTCTCTCTGTCTGTCTTTTCGACTGAAAACATGTTTGATCATTAAATAAACAAACACAGAGTTCTTTTTCTGAGCCAAGCATAGGGTTAAATTCTGTGGGGACTTCAGAGAACACAATAGACATATGCCCCTCCTTTCATGAGCACAGACTTCAGTAACAAAGGAAAAACAAACAATAAAATACATAAAATTGTTATTCAAAATAAATTACTAGTATCAGGTAAAGACAGAAACTTCTGGAATGCTGTGGTGGGCTTGTCCAGCGCTGCTTACAGAATTAAGTAGTATTAGCAGAGAAATTTTATTTGAACAAGGGCTATTTGGGTTGGGCATTTTATTTAAAGAATGGGAATAATTAACCACTTGGAAAATTAGGGGACAGACGCTCCAAAAGAAGCATACAATGGAGAAGAGATTTACCTGCAAACAGGTATTTTCCCCATGGTAGTGCTAAGGAGGCCGCCCCAGCTGGGTTCTCCTGACTCACTGCAGCTGTGACTTCGGAGTCAGCCCTTAGTATCAGTGTGTGTGGGAAGTATAAATGACAGGGGCCAGGTTTAAGGCCCTCCTGAGGATGAGGACATGTTGGAAACTGCATGACTTAATCTGAAATGAGATAAGGTATCAGGACATTTGTGAATGGAGTGAGAGTTAGTGTTGTACACACTTAAGCTCATCTCAGGGGTGTGAGTTTGACATAAACTCAAGATCAGCCCAAGAAACTCGCTTCTCCAACTTCACACAGCCTCTAAGTAATCGTGTGCTCTTTTCCCCAGCTCAAGCGTAACACTCAACATACTTACTGGGGGCCATCGGTGTAGGAGAGAAACTGGTCTCCTTTTCACTGGTGGCCTTGAGTTCTTTGGGATGTTCTATCATTGGATATCAGTTTCTGTTCTCAGAGACTAAAAGATATATGATACATAAAAAAAACCATCCAGGACCATGGCAGGTGTTAGCATTGGACCACTGGAACTGTGATGGGCTGAGCCAGCCCAGACCCTCACTGGCCCTGGGATGCCTGGGTCTGCCCCTAGCTGAATATTGATTGCAGCAGGAGATCTTGGCCTTCCCCTCAGGTGAGAGTTAACCCCCACACACACACACACCAGGGAAAGATGGTTCCATCCCTCACCTTAGGCATGCACTTCACCTAGGAAGCTCACTAGAGCTGACCTTGTGGTTACTGACACAGGTGAGCCAATCCTGAAAGTATGAAACCAGGAGAGCAGACTCTGCTTCTCCTCATCTGCCATGTGGTGCTATGGGAGAGGGGAAAATGCCCCGGCCACACACCTGTCACCACCCACAACAGGTGAGAGAGCTGGCCCTGGGGTTCCAAGAGTGAGAGAAACAGCCCTGCCCTACATCAGCTATAGCACACAGGAGGCAGGTCCTGCGCACTGCATGGCAGCATACTAAAGCCGACCCTGTTGTCGGGGCCACAGGTAAGCCAGCCCTGTGAGTGTCAGAGCAGGAGAGTTGACCCCACTGCCTCTAGTATGGGAGAGAGGGATCTGCACCTTGCAAAACAGTAGAGCTAGCCTTGGCAATATGAGTGACGGGGATCTGGATCTGAGGGCCTGAAAACAGAAGGACTGGCTTGGCCCCTAGCTGTAGGCTGCCCTGAGGGAGCTAGCCTAGGCACCGCTGGAGAGCTCATCTGGCTAGTGGCAGTGAGGGAAAGCTAGCAAGCTGACCAGTCCAGCTTTCACTCGAGGCCCAGAACCAGGGCCATGAGTTGGCCGAGTCCACACACTCTACGAACTGTTGGAGCATGGGAACAGAACAAACCTACAGATCCGAAACAGCAGGATCTCCATGACACAGAGTATCCAACAAGAGTGCCAGTAAGGTCCCGTTACTGGTGGCACAGTAGAAACCAAAGACTCTGAGCCAGATCAGTGACTCGTGATAATGAACATTTGGAAGTAAAGACGGACATACTAAAGGGTAAAGTGTGTGCTTCCGTGAGCCATACTGCAACTCCCAGGACAAGAGTCTTCCTTGCTGTTTGTTTTTGAGTTTGCTTGGTTTGGCTTTTGGTTTTTTTAATTTTGTTTTGGGTTGGGGGAGAGTGACAAGGACAGAGGGTAGATTGCAGGGGAGAGAGAGATACGTGGGACTGGAATACATTTCGTGAAAATCTACAAAGAATAAAAGTGAAACAAACAAACAGACAAAAATGCCTAGGAGCTTGGCTGCTTGCTTCCTGTGTTATATCCAAAGTATTAGATCTACATGCTCAAGCTTCCAAGGACTGTGCAAGATGAGGCAACCTTGTTTACTTCAGTCTTAATAAAGCAGAGGACAGGAACCTGTCATACGCTAAACTCTTCAGGTCAAAGAACTACAACGCATCACACCCATATTGTGAAACAGCTATGAAGAGAACCCCATTCTAGAGGAAGAACTTGTAATAATCACACAAGAATGTTGATAAAGAGTCACCTGCAGACATCTTTGTTAGAAATGACACCTCCCGCCCGCAACTTCTATCACCTATGAGTGGGAGACAAGCTTTCATACGAAAATGGCCGTTCAGCCTCTTGCGTAAATCATTTAAAGTTTGAAACTGAATAGCAGGCAGCAATATTAGATGGTGACGGTGACCAAAGCAGAGCAAGTCTCTTCAGAAAACTTCAAGGCAGAAGCTTCGTGGCTAATGGTATCACATAGACTATGCAACATTACCACAGAGAAAGGCCGATTTTTTAAACGTAGTTTCAGGACAGAATAGGTGGGTTCTGTTAACTCTCGATTCCTTCCTCATTGCTGGCATGTGTAAATGTATCCTTGTTATGGGTAGGCTGGAAACCCTTGGCGTAAAGTCTGTCTCTGAAAACTCAAGCCGAGGGACAATTCCAGGCTCCTACATCCCTTTTTGTTTTGTTTATTACACAACCCCAGAGGTCAGCCTGAATCTCCCTAACATTTCACGGAAGCACTGAGCTCGTTTATATTTTCTAGATAAAACTCTTTTATTCATTGTGTAAACTCTGAAGACTAGAATTTGGGGGGGGGGTGACTGTTGGAACCTGGCCAGAATGTGAGGAAAAACATAGGCAAAAACCTGGTCTGGATGTTTTGTTGTTGTTATTGTTGTTTCTCCCTTTGTCTATTACAAAATAAGGAAGTATTTTGGGGGCAATTTCTCTTCAAAGTCTGTTTCAGTCTGTCATGAGGTTAATCAGCGGATAATTCAGAAAGGAAGAAACAGAAAACGTTGATTTACTCATCCTGTGAATCTTGCATAATAGTTTTCCAAAAAGAACAGTATTCACACATTGTCTAGGAGTGTTTAGAAAGGATGTTCTTACACATGGGTAGGGCCGGCCTCCCCCCCCACTTCCTTCCTTCCTCTCTTTCTCCCTCCCTCCTTCCATTCAAGAGTGAGGCACCCAAAAGAGTGTTTGACTCATATTCAATACTTATGTCTGTTCAAGTGCCAGAAAGATCGAGAACAATAATTTGCACATATTCTTTATTGTACACACACAGTTATTGAATAATGTGTGCGAGGCAATGGAAGGCATTTTTGTAAAAAGCATCTGAAATTGGCTCAATCAAGATGATAAGGTAGAAACTACCCCAGATAGGGATGACTATAGAGCGATTGCATGGTCTCAGGCGTTCTCTGCTGATAGCACATTTGATTTTCCAGATTTCAATGGCTGTAAGTGTGACCGCAAATAGGACTGGGAGTGAGATCACAGTCTGGATTTGGTCACAACCTGGCTTCTAACACACATCACCAATTACATCTTTTAAATCTCTCCCCATTGATTTCTGTCATTGCACCCAACGCCCCACACATAACATAGGCTCGATAAAGAGTTGTCAGATAGATTAATGGGTTCTTTAAGGAGGCATTGTTTCAGTTGTTTAAATTAAACAGATTTCTGTAGCAAGTGAGAAGTAAAGGAGCCGTAGCCTGGAACCCTGAAACACTATAGAGAATCTGTTTCAGAAACGAAACAAGTTTTCTAAGAATTTGAAATTATTTCCTCAGGACATTGGCACCTTCTATATTGGATCTATCTATTACTGGTAAATGTGGTTTCACGAGTCCTTCTGGATGGAAGATTTGTTCCCCAGTTAGTGTAAGGAAGTTAACGTACTGTTAAGTGCTGTGCATGGCGATAGAAGTCTATTAATAACACATGTGTGCAGTTTGGCTAGCAAAGCCATCTGCTGAGGGGCAGAGAGCCTTGCACTTCAGAGTTGCTTTCCATAATCAATAGCCCACTATATCCAATAAAAAATTACTAGAGCATAAAATGTATGAAGGCTTGACCAGTTCCCTTATGTTGATGGTCTGTTTGACAAAAAAAATAGAAAAAGAAAGGAAGAAAAGACGAGTTAATTCTCTTCCAAATGCATTTACAACTTTCAAAGGGCAACAGACATTATCATAAATTAGTCACGCTGCAGAGCACTTTTTAATACACGCACACATTTAATTTGAATACCTTTTCGCTGGGGTCTCAATTCCAGGAGTGTTTGCAAATCTATATGTGTTCAATCAAAACATGACTGTTAACTAATGCAATTATTCTATCAATCTGTCATCATTAAATCACTTAAGATTCTCTCCCATGTTCTTGGCTTCACATCTCAGATGTTCCAAGACAGAGAGAGGAAGTCCACACGGTGAGCAGCCCTGAGCCTTAAAAAAAAGTGTCAAAGCTTAGGTTAGGAATGGCAGGGGCAGCTGGGGAACTGGTGTCTTATGGCTGTTAGAATCATTCTATGACACATTGGTAGAATGGGGATCATTAAAGAATTGTCACTGAACACTTCTTCCTTTCTAACTTTGGCTTTTCTCATTTAGAAGAGCTGTGCTCATTGCCCCGAGAATAACAATTTTAAGCTTCCCCTTCCTTTGTCTCTCAATGTAGGGGATGGTTTTGGTTATACAATTCTTTAAATTGGACGTTATTCTGAAAGCCAAGCTGCCAGAGTTATTTAATTCTAGGACTTCACGTTGCCCGGTCTTAGCCTAGTTTTTTGTCACTTGAATTTTCTACAAGAAATCTATTCCTACACTTAAAAGTAGGAATTAGTTATTTGAAATTTATACAATTCATATCCATCGTAGCCATCCATCCTGCCTCCTTCTAACTCCACCTACTCCTCCCGCCATTACTACTCCCACCATTACTACTCCCGCCATTCCTCAGCTTCCCAGATTCATGTTCTCTTTTTATTGTTGATTTTAGGATATATTTTTATTTAATTGTGTGTATGTCTGGGTGCGTATGTGCACTTTGTGTAGGTGCAGGTCAGAAGAGGATGTTGGATCTCTTGCAGCTATAGTTAACGGTGATTGTGAGCTGCCTGACGTGGGTGCTGGGGACTCAACTTGGATCTTCTGCAAAAGCAGCACGTGCTCTTGACCACTGAACTGGCTGTCCAGCCCCATGGTGTTGGTGATTTTACTTTTGCCGTTATTGTTACCATTATTATATTATTATTTAGGCTGCATATAGCACCTGAAAATGATAGCATGTCAAATGTTAACATGTATATCTAGTATAGATATACTGATTAGACCACCAATGGATAATAGGTTTGATGGGTTTGGATAAGTTCATGGGTTCGGAAAATAGATTCTAGAATGTAAATAGATAGGAAAGGCCTGAATTGCTCTGTTAAAATGTGTGGTTGTGTCTCCCTGGTATCTGAAATTTTTAACACCCATTTGGGAGCTTCATCCTCCGGAGAATTCACTGCCAAAGAATTACACTATTTATAAACTGGCCAAGGAAGAAATGTAGCAACCATTCATTACTCTTCCTTTTCTTTTCCGCCCTGCCTTTAATCTATTAGAAAGTTGTTTCCACCTTAAAAGTGCATGTAGAATGCAATTGCATCAGGGCTTCTGCAGTTCACTACCGAGGACTTACAAAGATTGCTCCCCATCTCTCCTTTTTCCACTCACCTACATTCTTCATTCCCCTCTAGGGTTAGTCTTTTAACACTTAAATTGCTTCATCTTGTTGCTAGCCACCACCACCCCCAACTTCCCATTGCCTTTGGGAGATCATTGGCCCTACACTAGCCTGCAAGGCTCTCTATATAGCCTGCTTTGGGGTCTCTGCCCTTAGGTACTGAGGCTTGGAGCATCTCTCCCACCACAGTGGCCTCTGTGTGTATCGTAAAGACCAAGCCTTCTCCAAGCTTGACTTTTGAACCCTGACCTGCTAGAACACTAACACCTACTTGGTCCTCTGCTCTCTGCCTCTTTTCAGTCTTCCTTGGTGAGCTCTCTTTCTGTCCATCTCTCTTTCCTGCTGGTCTGATGCCATGATAGATACTGAAACGCTGATGTCTGCCTATCTCACTGGAAGGCAAATATTGTCCCCGAGCCTTGGAGTCTGTCACACTCCCTGTCAGAATGCCATTGCTCAGGAAAGGGTGGGTAAACACAGCATGAGCTAGAGAAAACTTCCTATCTTATCAGACCTATCTCTGTTCCAGGTGGCATCTGCTTGGCAGGTCTTTTCTGGCTTGCTTTAGTCTCTGGAACACGACCTTACATTCACCCGGCTCTGCTTTAAGAGGCATTGTCCACAAGTATAGCCCATATTGGAGTCTTTATACTCCATTCCTAGGAAGTGGCTGAGAGGTTTAGAGTGACTGGAAGTGTAGCCACTCACTAAAGCAGGGACCCCAGGGTTGTGATGACATAATTAATGATGGATTTACTGACAAAGAATTGACAAGGGAGCATTGTGGGGGATTTGATTTCAGGGCTTTCCTGAAAAAAGAAAAATCACTCACACCCTTTTAGAAATTCTTCTTTGGCAACTGAGTTATGATTTGAATTATTACAGAGAGTCTGTTGCTTGACTTTTATTCCCTGCCCCCCTTGTAAATGTCCTTTCTCTCTCTGGCATATTGAAATTTAACCTTGAGAAACTATCGCAGTCTAATTATAAAACAAAATGGTTGGTAAATATCTTGATATTGAAAAGCATTATCGAACAGACATTACTTACGGGCATCACAAGAAGCAACGGAGGATGTGTTTTTATTTCAGTCCAGGATCCAGTTCCTCCCCCAAGTACCAGTGCTTTCTGATTCCTGAGATACCCAGGTGTGCAGAGCACCTGTTTTTCCTGAGCTTGGATTCTATTCCATCAGCATGGGCTTTGTGGCTTTTTCCGTTCACTGTAACAACAGAGACAAACAAAATTCACTTTGAATCCCATCTTACCACTCAACTGATATCGTAACAGCCCAAATAAATACATGCCTTGTTTATTCTCTTGCGCCAGACTGTCAATAAAAAGCAAATTGGTCCTATAGACATATACCAGGGTAGGAGGCATGGAAATTTGGTGTTCATCTGCTACATTAGCCACTTCCAGAGTGTTGCTTCAGCGGAGGATACAGGAATCTAGGTTCTAAGACTATACTCTTTTCCCAAGCAGGAGAGCAGAATGAGGGTGTGTGGAGAGCCTCTAGAGTTGGAGACAGGAGTTTTCAAAGCCTGTTCGTTGACACAGATTCAGCCATTAAAGAGAATGTCACAGGCTAGGGAGCCCAGCATTTGCCAAGGTCTACCACCATAAGCACTTCTGAAGAAGCTGGATAGTAGCATTTAGCTGAGTGCATTCCTTTGATTTCTTATTCTGTCAGATCCTAGACATACTCTCTCTCAGGTTGGTGGAGTTCAGGGCACTCAGTTTTTGTGGCTGCTGGGTGATTTGTGACTAAACATAGCTGAGGCTTTTGGAAAACATCAAGTGAAAAGAAATGAGCAAAGACTATGAAATGACCCGTGTTAAAACGGGAGCAGAAGCACTGTACTGGTCTGCTGTTTCCTTTGCGTCTTGATGTAGCATATATGTTTTCCGCCAGCCCGCCCGCCACCAGTCTGGGCCCACAGCCGCGCCAGCCCCAAATAACACACTGTGACTCTGTATTTGTTACAATCCTGTTAGCCAGTTACCATTATTGTTTATGGGCTAGCTCTGTCTTAATTATTAACCTATTTCTACTTATCTAAGTATTTCCACGTGGTCATCTTATCGGGGAGCGGCGGGCCCGGCATCTTGCTTCCTCTCGCTCTACATGCTGACTCCTCCTAATTACTTCCTCTTTCCTCCTTGTCTCCTAGCCCTGCCTATCTAGTTTCCTATTGGCCAACGGGACTTTATTTATTAACCACTATGAGAAACATATTTACAGAATAACATCTCCCATCATCTTGATGAGTTGATATTTTCTCAGGGATGGGGAACAATGGGGATAATGATAAATTCCCCATTTTTGTTTAGAGATTTTTTTTTTTGTCACTTGCTAGTGAACGAAAGTTAGGCCTCTCTCGTCAATGAGCTACCAACAGAGATTTTGTTTCTTTGTGTAAAACTGTAGTCATTAAACTTTCCTCTTCATTTTTCTTCACAATGACTCCCAAAGTCTATCCAATGCTAATTATTACAGGTTGTGAAAAATTAATTGAATAAGTCATTTGTACAAGGTAACCTATTCTCTGTTTGACTTGCAATGATGCTAAACTGTTTTGCATGTGCTTTTCAACATTTTATTTGTTGGAATAGGAATGTGGCATTAAAAATACCTAATCTAGGACCTTTTAGATTTAAAACCCTTTTTAAAATTTATTTTTTGATGCCTTTAAACATATATACAATTTATTTTGATCCTGCCCACCTCACACTTCCCTTCTAACCCTTTTAGGCCTCCCAACATGACTCCCTCCATTTCCATGTTCTGTCTTTCTTGTTCTTAAATAAAACTCATCAAAGTATAAATAGTGTTTTCTGTATGCCCGTGAATGTGCAACCAACCAATGGGAAAGAGCACCCAACAGGTGACTACAGCCCTGATGAAAGGGAAAGCTCCCTCTCTCAGCAGCCAGCAACTACCAATGCCTCCTCAGCTTGGAGTGGAGCATTGGGAGCCACACCCTGAGGTACCCTGGGCTTTTAACTAGATTTATCTTACACAGGTCTAGTTCAGTAACCACAGTAACTTTGTAACAGACATGTAATGTCCACAGGGATCACTCTTCCCCATTCTCTGCTTCTAGCTCCAGGCCTCTAAACTCTTTAGAATAATGGTGTTCCCTATGAAGGGTTTGATCATTACCAAGAGTTTTAGATATTTTCATGCTTTTCTTTTTTTGTTGTTGTTTTTGTTTTGTTTTTTCTAAGCTCTACTCCTTACTTTTTCTTGAATATTAGGTTTTAAATAGTTGATATAGATATCCAGTCTATGGCTCACAGCCTCATAGTCTTATTAATTTGAGGAGTGGTCGTTGTAAAAGAAGCTTCTTGCCAGCAGCACAAATCTATAGGCACAAATACAAATAGTTACAAGGCAGTTAGATTACGTAAACAGGGCAGTTAGATTATGTAAACAGGGCAGTTAGATTACGTAAACAAGGCAGTTAGATTACGTAAACAGGGCAGTTGATTACGTAAACATTTAGTGAAACAGTAACGGTAAGTCTCCCCTCGTGTCCATAACCACATGGGCTTTGGATTATTGACTATATTTGCACTGCCAGGCATGAATTTCATCCTGTGGTAGGTTTCAAATTCAACCTATTTTGGATACCCCCAAATAGTCATGCAACTATTGCCGCAGAGGGAGTATCTTATCTGTCAGGACAATGTTGGAACATACAGGGTACAGTACTTAGGTAAGACCAAATATATGATTATTGATGAAACCGTGTGTGTGTGTGTGTGTGTGTGTGTGTGTGTGTGTGAATGTGAAAACCAGAGGTTGATAGGTATTTTCCTTAATTTCTCTCCATCTTGTTTTTTGATACAAGGTCCTTCACTAATTCTGAAGCTCATTTATGAATCTAAACTAGCTGGCCAGAAAAGTTTAGGGGTCCTCATTGCTCCATACTCAGCCAGGGGCTGTACCTGAGAGCTGGGCATCTGAACTCTGAATCTCACACTTGTACAGCTGAACAGTCTCACCAGGAGTTTCTTGTCCACAAATCTTTAAGCCTGGGGAAATTGTATGGAAATGAGGTAATAAGGGGGAGGGAGAAAACTCCAATCGCAACAAGCCTGGATGAATTGTCTGCATATCCATCTTTACAATAAGCTTCATACAAACTAATGGCTCCAGGCCTCTAAACTCTTTAGAATAATGGTGTTCCCTATGAAGGGTTTGATCATTATCAAGAGTTTTAGATATTTTCATGCTTGCTGCTTGAGTTTCAATTTCACTCTTGTTTCCGAAAAAAGCATGGTCTTAGTGACATGTAATAATCAATATATTTTACTTTTATTATAAGTAATCACATAGCTGTGAAATCTTTCCTCACATCTGAGGATGTTCTTAGGTTTCCTTTGTTATTCCAGAAGGTAATGAGTCCATGTGTATGTATGAGGATTCTGTGGGTTATATTAATGATTTGGGCTTGAGGAATGCTATAATAACAGAATGAAATAATGTCTGAAGATCTTAAATCAGGTATGATTGTGTAGTTTTGTTTTCTGTAAATTGTATATAAACTCTACTGTATTTTACTACTTTAGTTTTATCTGTTGTAAAATGTTTCTTCACCAATTAATTGTAAACCAGGAAGACAGATTTCTAAGTCAGTTTAAATAACTGCACGCTGCTTGTGTTGAAAAATATTCATTGACTAAACAGAGTGACATACACAGTGTTAACACATTTTAATAAACATGTAACACACATTTTAATGAATTCATCTTAATTGCTTTATCCCAGTGTCAAGGTGTTAAATGGGGAGAAAATTATTTCTACATCATGATTGAGATGTTAGAGACCAATTTGGCCTATTTGAAAAGAAAATATCTACAAGAGTATACATTTCTCTGCTAATTGAAAAGGAAAACTAACTTGCATATACTCATCTGGAAGTCTGTCTGGTAACTGTCAAACACAATGTCAGCTGTTTCCAGATCCTTCCTTTAATTCTTCTCTTTCTTCCACCTCATGGTGAGACACACCCGCAGCTTGCCTTACATACTCATTGCTTGCCTTATTTTCCTTCCTTTAGTCACTCTGTGCTGTCTGTTGACACAATGGACAGGCGTGCTTTTCTCTGGAAAATAACGGGGATTTAATAATCCAAAGCCAGGAGACTTTTTCATCCACAGTGAGGAAAAGAATTTTGTGCATGCTTGATGTCATTGTCTGCTTTCTTCAGAGGTGAATACTTTCCTCATTGCTTCTTCTTCTTCTTCTTTTAAACAAATCAAACCCAACAGGTATTCCTGGAGAACCTCTGAATGGAAAGAATGCCAAGTCTCTCTTCTTCTAGAGCAACAGGACCCACTTTGGCATGACTCAGGACCAGTCTGTGGTGGTGGGATCCAGACCAGGGAGGTGTACTGTGCCCAAAGTCTATCGGCAGCCATCACATCAAAGAGCAAAGAAGGTAGGCAGCCAGCCACTGGCGAGGGTGCTGCTGGCAGAGGGTGATGCAGGCTGGAAGGAGAACCCATCCTGGCACCACTCCTAGGTGTATGTCATGTCCTACCTTGGAAATAAATGTTCATTTATTCTTTGAAATGCATTTTATTTTTATGCATTTTATTTCTATCCCATCCACTCACTATTACCTACGTTCGACTACCCCAATTACCCTGCATTGCATTACTCTCCTAACTTCACATCTTGCTCTTTGGAGAATAACCCAATAAGTTCAAATAGTGCTTCTCATATACATATAAGTAGAGGACCAACCACTGGGGTCTGGGCAGCCTACCAGTGGCCAGTCAAAGGCACTAACATCAACTGCTCAGATTTCTGCAAATTTGTTGACTGAATTGAGGGCAGTGCTAGCACTCTAGAAGTACATGTGGCTTCTATCAGCTGCTTAGAAAACTGAGGCTGAATGAATCCTCTGCAGGTGTGATGGAATTGGTATGTGGAACTTTGGGGGCCTTTGGTTTTGAAGATAGGAGTCAAGCTTTTTCTTTATGGTAACCTGTAGCTTTTATTATGTAAAGCTTTTCCTGCCAGATACACCTTTGTGATAAGTCCCAAAGTTCTAGAAGATATAGCTCTGGACTTAAATGATCAACTTTTGGGATGGTACTGCTCAAAATTAGTAATAGCTGCTTTCTTTGGCAGTTTCAATTAAGAAAATTGACAACGTATGCACTTGGTATTTAAAGAGAAAACAAGACTTTAATAATGCTTCTGAACTTGGGAAGCACCGTGTTTATATTCAAAGCTACAGATTATGTTAGGAGCAGTTCTCCCACCAGCCTGGTCCTAGAGTCCTGTCAGTCCCAAATAACACACAGAGACACTATATTAGATGTAAAGCTGTTGGCCCCTGTTACTAGTGTTTCTTATTGGCTAGGTCTGTCTTAAATATTAATCCATTTCTATTCATCTAAGTGTTTCCACGTGGTTTTATCTTACCAGAGAGAGGGACCGGACCTCCTTCTCTCAAGTCCCAGAATTCTCCTTGTCTCCTAGTCCCGCCTATCTTGCCTTCCTATTGGCCATGGCACTTTATCCGTTAACCACTAAGACACATATTTACAGAATGATGTCTCCCATAAAGATTATCCTTTCAAATGTTGAGGATGCTTCTTTCTCATTTCCTCCCTTCTTCCCTTTTATTCATACTGCAGTTCAAGGAGCTCCAGAGACAAAAGATTTGATGATCTATGACCTACCTATTTTCTGCTTTGACTTTGTATCTTCAATTGAAATTGTGTCTTTCTAATGTTTCTTCTATAGAGGACAATTATCTTATTTTTAATAAATCTATTTCCAAAGTTGCTTTAACCATACTTCCATCTTTGCTAATGGAATTTGCATAGTGAGCAGTGTCCTAGACTGTAAACTTGACACAACCTAGATGAACTTCAACTGATGGATGGTCTTGATGAAGTTAACCTGTGAGCACATGTGTGCGAGAATGTCTTGGTTGATAATCGATGCAGAAGAGTTAGCACATCATGGATATCACTATCACTTGGCTGGTGGTCCTTAGCTGGAGAACAGCATCCTCCATACTGTTTTTCTCAATTCCTGCTTGAGTTCTTGCCCTGACTTCCTTCCCTTATCAATGGATTGTGGCCTAGAATTGTAAACCCACCAAGCACTCTGCAAAGTTACTTTTAGTCAGAGTGCTTTTATCACAGCCATAGAAAACAAACTAGATTAGGCAGGGGGGTTAAAATTAGGAAAAATGTGTGGATATGGTCTACAGGATGAAAATGCAAACAAAGATGACATGTTCATCACAGATTGAGCACCATCTGAATAAAGCATGGAAGACTGAAGATTCTATCCTAGGCCAGGGCATACTTCAGTGTAGCTGGACTTTCTTTTTATGCAGGTCTCACAGCTGATTAACCCCAAATAAGCATACAGAGACATACTAATTATAAACTGTTTGGACGATGGCTCAGGCTACTTATTGACTACCTCTCTCTTAATTATGAACCCATTTTTATTCATGTAAGTCTTATCTTGCTGAAGAAGGGTCCAGACCTGTTTCTCCTTCCTCAGCTACAAGGTGTCTCTGGGCCATTTCTCTCTACTCCTCTCCTCAGCAAACTCCTCCTCTAGTAGCCCCTTCTTTATATCCTGACTGACTACTGGCCAATCAGTGTTTTATTCATCAGCCAATAAGACAAATATATATCCAGAAGGATGTCCTACATCACCTCACAATTAATACTTGGGTTCATGTGAAAATACTGAGCACTTTAGAAGCCCTCTGTTCTGAGGGCTAGGATGTCTGGACTTACAAATACAATGATGTGTGACTCAACCATGTCTTCTTGTGCAGAGCTAAATACAGCAATTAAAGCTCTTTTCTATAATAGCACAACCATACAAACTACACCGGATAGCATCCCACTTACCTTGTAGCAATTATCAAAGGTTTTATTTTGCTTTGTAGCGGATGTGAACCAGCAGGACCATTTGTCTATTACTTTCCTTCCTTGTAAATTCTTTCATATGTAACCTTCGACAAGCCCAGTGGTATACAAATTTTCTTCTAGACCCAAATTAAATGCAAGAGAACATTTGAATTTCTATTGCAAAGGACAGTGACAGCTTGTCAAATTAGGTCAATAGGATTTAACTATTACCAAGTTTGTCTGCTGTGGTAGTAATAAATGCCCAAACTAATGGCATTTCTTTTAAAAATAGTTAAAATAAATTAACTTATTTATTTATGTGTGTGTCATGCATGTGTGCCACTTGCTTATGTGTAAATCAGAGGACAAGACCTGGGAGTCAGTTCTGTCTATACTACCTGGGATTTGGGGATCAAATAAATGTTGTGAGGCTTGAATAGACACCATCTCTCCTACCCCTTTAAAAATTAAGTTGGTGACATTTACTTTTCAAAAATATTCTGTCACGGGCCAGCTTTACTTTAGTCTATGTCCTGTCATTATAATGGTATCTCTCCAATAATTCCCTATCTTTTCATTAGAAAAGCAATGTAATAATTACCCTTTGGCATCTTGTGATTATTGCAAACACCACATGTTCACAACCATACAAAGGACTCCTGAAGGTAATCCTCATGGAGAAGCCAATGCTTTTTAGAGGTCCACTGTTATTGTAGGTGTAGAGAGGATAGGACCTGAATGTATGGGCCGATGCTTGTATATTGAGCTCGCCTGTAAACTGTTGTGAGGAGAACTAAGGGAGAAAGGGAATTTACAGGTGTCAGGGTAGGGCAATGGTCTATGACCTCTGAGAAGACAGAGGCTTTAGAAAACCTGGTTCCGGAACAGCTAAATGTTGGACATATTGAAGAATCCATCAGCCTTTGGAATTCTCCTGTATTTATTATCAAAAAGAAACCTGGGAAAACAAATGGGCTGATGGAAGTTTATTCAGGGAGAAATCACTTACACCAGAAACAGATTATTCGCCAGCAGGTTTTCTTCCTAAGGATTCCTCCGGGTGCTCCCTGTCTCTGACCAGGAAGCAAGAGAGAGCAGATCTGGGGTTCAGGACCCCAGACCTAGTCCCCCCAGGTCACAACCACACCTGTCTCCATGCCCCAGTGGTTGTGATCAGTGCCACAGGTGCGGGCAGGGTGGCTATCTCACTACAGACAGGTGTTGGAAAAAGAGGCTTTCTGTACTACTCTGGAGTTAATCCTTTATTTTTGATAGTATGATTAGGCTTGAATGTAGAGAATGAGTCTCTTTATGCTCATCTCTTTGTAAGAATATGAAAATGTCAATATGCTAAGGAAACTCTCCTAAGTAGTCAGGTCCTATTTGCAAACTTATTTGGCTATCAAGGAATGTTTTCAAGTATAAATAATATTAGTTCTGAACAGATGAGTCTGTTTCTTAAGATGGTATTAAAGGAGACACTCCCCCACTCTTGTCAAGGACTAGAAATGCCCTTTGTTGTCCATAGAATTGGTCTTGAAGTCCATAAGCTCATTTGAGAGTGAGAATAGTACTAATAGTACTTGTGAGTATAGTACTAGGAACGGTCCTTTAATGTCACCCTGAGAAGAAAAACCAACCTGGCTGTTTAAACAAGGGTGGTAGCATTTTATCTTGTTTGTGCTAAGGAAGAAACAGACAACCAAATGAATAAGAATCCTGTTGGGGTCTAAAGAAATAAGTGCATGGTCTATGGCACTTCCACCTCGGAGATTCCTGTTACCGGGATGATAGCTGCAGGGAAAGTCATCAGGAAAGAATGGAAGTACAATATAGACAGGCTCACCTCCATGCCCCTCTGGAGGAAGGAGACCAGAAGAGGTGGAGCATGGGAAGAGAAGGATGACATCATACCTCGTCTCAGGTACCTGTTAGACAGCTTCCATTAGCCTGTGTTCTCTCTCTTCCCGTATCTCAAATGCATAAACTGTAGGATGGCCTTTGGGTATTGAAAGTAATTTCCATAGGTTATTGTTAGGGAGTCTATAGTCCACAAGTAGTCCAGAGGCAAGTTTGACTCCATATCTTTAGTTACCTAACCATAATCTTGATATAAGCAATTGTGACAGTCTAGGCAAATTTTCTAGAAATGACAGGAAACAAGAAAGCCAGTGAAAATTATGTATGTGTGTGTGTGTGTGTGTGTGTGTGTGTGTATGTGTGTGTATGTATATATATATATATATGTGTGTGTGTGTGTGTGTGTGTGTGTGTGTGTGTGTATGTGTGTGTATGTGTGTGTATGTGTGCATATATAATTATTTAAGTTCTACTTTATTATATAGACAAACATATGCCATGTGATTAATTGTTTAACTTAATGGTTTACAGATGATAGTTTAACAAATAGAAATAGATAAAAACTTAAGTGAGAATATAGCTTAAACATTCTTTCTAAAAGTGTGAAGCATTTTCCATAGGAAAAAGGACTATTAAATATTTGGAGACAACTTGGTCACTGAAAGTCTGAATTAAGGTTTATTCTTATTGGCTGTGTTTGGTTGGTTTTTAAAATTCTAAGTTCAGTGATTTTCTAAATCAAGCATAGCAAGCTTATGTTAGTGTGACGTGGGCGTACTTATTACATTACTATGATTAGCAAAACTACTGGAGAGCTCCTATTTTATCACTAATTAAATTATCAGGCACTTCTTGACATTATATATTTCTCAATTTATTCAGCTCAAGAAATACTTTACATGATTTAAGTGAGAGCAGACAGAGCTGGAAAACACGATGCAGGGTAGCTGAAGGATATGCTTTACATTTGCTTATGAGGAAAAGAAATCACTTGTAGATAAATAGGCATGTTTGCTGACACATGAGTCCTGCTTAATATGATTTTGTAAAGAAAAAGAAGCAGGCGATCTTTGTGTGTGTGCGTGTGTGTGTGTGTGCGTGTGTGTGTGTGTGTGTGTGTGTGTGTGTGTGTGTGTGCATGCGTGTACATATGTAGTTTTTTCAAAATTAGCCCAACAAAGTGGATCATTTCATGCCATGTGTTACTGAAACCAAAGCTTTTAGCATCACAGAACAGGGAGATTGTCAAGGATCTAGAATGAATATGCTTATAGATATTTCAAAGATATCTCACTGCCCAAATAAAGTACTAACACCAATTCTCACATAGACTCTATTCTCTAAAGAGTGTCAGTTATTAGACTTGATGGCTGTATTTAGAAAAAAACAATGAGACAGATCAACAATTAATCACTTAAATAAGTGTGATGTGGGTATGAAGGAAGGAGGGGATGAAGGAGAATCTCTTCCCTTCCTTCCTCATTTGTTATTGTTCCTTCCTTTTATAATCTTCATTTTCTTCAAATGTCTTCTGTCTCCTTCTTACACCTTGCATAATTCTTGAGAGCAAGCATACTCTCTGTGATCACAGTACACATTCAGTTCATGTATTTTCCAGAAAAATGAAGATGGCAACTAAGTAGATATTTTTTGAACAAATGAATGCCAATACCTGCCTATGTTAAGTTTCGTGGGAGACACTTCTTTCGACTTTGACTTCCCTTCCTCTTTGTTACTTTCATTCTTACACCCTGTGCTTCATTAACGGACAGCCAAATGTTCCTTTCAGAGTCAGACAAACAAAACAAACAAACAAACAAACATACTAAGCCTAATACATTGGCATTCCTTAGTTGAATATCTCACCTGACTTCATTTTGTCAGCTAGCCTGGATTTGTTTTGCCTGCCAAGCCATGAGGTAACAAAGTTCCTTTGGGCAGCAGAATTTCTGTCACAAAGTCATTGCTTCCAAATTCATTTCTTGGGTCTTTTAAAACATGTAAATGCCCAGCAGGTGGGATGGTGTGAAAACATTTCTTTATTGTACCCATCTTCCTACAGGGAAGTCTTAATATTCTTTCCAAACTCTCCTTGGGCGTTTCCCTGTGCTCCAACTGTGATTCCCCATCCTTTTCTCAGGAGGGAAGACTCACTTATTGGGTCACCATGTACTCTGGCAGAGTTAAGTGGTTCCTTGTGTCTTCTGGACATTTTCTTGGGTTCCCTTGAGAAAGAATTGATTCCAACATCAAGAGAAAAGTTGGAAAAAGCAGATGTATTTTGGATTCTTTTTCTAATTCCAAGACCTTCTAAGTTTCCATGTAGAATATATGGCTGTATCCCTTGATAATTTTTTTTTATTCTGACTTTTCTTCTTTATTAGCAAGCAAATTTGTTTGCATGGTATACAGTGCACTGTTTTGATATGTGGAGAAACTGAGGGATGAGTGACTCAATATATTTGCAATCAGCATCATCTACCTTGATGTGACAATCCCTAATGAGTACTTTTTAGCCATTGTTTGGCATGGAAACTATTAACTGTAGTCACCATACATCACCATAGAACACTAGAGCTCATCTCTCCAAAGATGTACTGTTCTGTAGAATTTAATCATATTTATGACTCTGGACAAACTTTGCCCATGTTGCCCTAATGCTTTATATATTTGGAATACAGATCTGGATAACATGTTAAAGTTTGAATACTCTATTTTAAATGTGGTATTTCCTACATTGTATTTTTTTTAACTGTCTTCCCAGATTCTTACGGATTTTCTCACTGTGCCCAGAGACCTACAATTATCTTTTTCTCCCAAAGACTCATGATAGAAAAATAGTGTATGCCTTGATAGTTCACTGTCAATGGCCCCTTAGTTCATGTTCAATCCACTGGTAAATTTATTTATACATGGAAATACAATTTGTCTGTTCTATTTATCGCCCTCTTTCACTGTTTCTCACAACAGTTCTTATAGTGATGTTGATGAGAGTTTTTAAATGACATTCCCTCTTTCTCTTATCCAAATCTAGACAATACACATGTCCCGTGCACAGTTCTGCAGGTGGGTTTCATCTGTCTAGATCCTCTGTCTTTCATAGGCTGAATAACCCATTGGACATGGTAACATAGTCACATAACCTCAGGGGTCAGATGTGGACACCTTGGAGTGGTTAAAACCCCACATGTCCAAACTACCTTTATTGATACTGACAAACAAAAGGATACTTGGCATTTCTTTCCAATGTAAGTAGCAGAAGACTTCTTTTTGTTCAGCTGATTATTTGGCACACTCTGGATGCAGAGATGTCTAAGTACTTAGTAATTAAGATCCTAAGCTTGAGGTAGGGATTGCAAGGTTTGGGATGAGCTGTCCCATTTCTTAGGTGTATGATGATATGGATATCATGCAGCCTCTGTAAGACTCTAGCTCTTTCATCTGTAAAATTGAAATAACATTAGAGTTTTCAGGAAGATCCGTTTTTAAAGAAGAGAAAAATCACATCACAGAAGCTAACCCATGAAAGACTCCAAAACCACAAATTATTCATTTTTTTAAGTTAATCATTCCTACATTTATTAAGACAGTTCTACAGGCTAAGCACCATGCCATGTATTTGGAATGGAGATGAATATATCAACTCACAATGTGAGAAAACCAAAGCCAGTTGGAGGAAGAAACACGAAATTAGATTGCATGGATATATTATCATGCATTTTATAGTTCAGGTGTGTATAAAAACCATATTCCAAATGCAAGATTAAGTTACCATTCTATAAGAGCAAAGGGCTTTGCCTTTAAATTTCCTTTTTAAAAAGAAAATGCTTCAGCCTCCTCATCTGTAAAATTAGAGTTAGAATCTGGTCTAAAAGGGAAGTTTCTTTCTATAATAAATTTATATAACTTGTTCTCTCTGCAAAGAGATGCAATCATAAGTATTTAGGAGCTAGTAGAGGCTGGCCCTATCATTGGACACATCATTCACAGCCTTCCTGTTAAGATGAGTTGAGTGTGAATAGTCATTCCTTATCTCTAGCACAAGGCCCACTACTCTGAGTTCTCACATGGGGGAGTGCATTCTGAAATTATTGCTAACAAATTGGGTACTGTATGGTGAATTTATATAATGAGCCTCACATTCAAAGCTGACTGGACTGCAATGTGAGAATACTCATGCGACAGTTTGCATAAAAGAGGGAATGAAGAGGAGTTTGGAGTTGGCATATTATTAATCACAACACACAGTCATAAAAAAAATAACTACAGGATTTCTTAGAACACAAATGCAAAACCAAGCCAAGTACAAAATCCTGAAGGACTTGGTAATCACAGGAAGTTCTGATTTTGAGTTTAGATTTGAGTAAGTAGTATACCCATGTATCAATATCTGTAAGAGTTTAAGGTATCACCTGCCCTATGAGCATTATGTTGACCTGTGATATTGCCATAGATACTATTAATTTCATATCATAAATAAAATGGTTGCTTTTAAATTATAACCAGGAAGGATTTTTTCTATTATATGAAACAAAACAGTTTCCATATCTCCCAAAATCTTAGAGTGACTGAGAGAAACCACGTGTGTAGAGTATTTTAGCAGATATATTACTTTGTAGTGTTCACATGTGTGCAAGTATTATAGTCAAACTATACATTTAAAATTACTTATTTGGAAAATTACAGTATTCTGCTTTGGTTATTACTACATTTCTCTGAACCAATCAGATATTATAAGATGTTGATGTACATCCAGTTCATAAGTATGAGAAAACTTTATGTGAGATAAATGGTTAACAGAGTTCTGCTGCAGAACTCTTGAGATATTATGCAAAATGACTCCAAAATCATTACTAACCTGTATGGCTAATGTACTGGAATCTACTCCAGATAAACTCAGGTCTGCAATGACGGGTGAATGAATATCTTCCTTCTGAGACCACAGCATCAAAACATAAGTGGGAAAAGATGATTTAGTGGCTTAGAAATTTTTATTTCATAATATTTAGGGTATTTTTAATTTTAGGGGATATTTTCTAGAATATGTGTGCTAAACTATTAAGATACTTACAAATATTTTAAAAGAAAAAAAAAAGACATCGGATTTGACTCACTTCCAAATTTAAGGAAGTCAGATAATTGTATATTTGATCTCTGAAAAGTTGCTTCTTATTATGAAATACATTTATTATGCTATTTATATATGTTTGAAGTGACAGGGACTGACCCAGCTCTCATTCATGCTTGGCACGTGCTCTACCACTGAGCTATGTTCCTAACTCAGGTTTTTGTTCTTTTTATTAAATAGTGATGAACTTTCTGGCTTTTACCCTGAAGAACAGCTATCTGAAATATTGCTTCCTATATCATATCACATGTTATGTCTCCTCTCATCTGGCTTTTATTTTCTGTATCACTCATGGGTATTTCGTGTCAGCTGAATTCACTTTCTGATGCATCAGCTGCACACCCGAGTCAGCTCTGGTCAGCTAAGTTGGAATGTGCTTCCTGGTGGCTTTGAGTGACACCTGCTCCCTAGAACTCATAGCACATCTGGACAGTACAGATGCAGGCATAGAAAAACAGAGACAGCGGGATCAATTTCTAGATTCCAAAGATGAGAGTAGGAATAAGCACTTCACTGAGGTCAGAAGAGTGGAATTCTAAGTTTGTTTTGTATTGTCCACAATGACTCTTACCTTGAACAGGCGAATTATTACATGACTTCAACCCTGCCCTTTAAAGGTCAAGGACAGAGAAATGTACTTATTCCCTTCCTACAGGAGAAGGTAATATATGGAGTATGGAGATGAAATTGTGCTCTGAAGACAATTTTTGTATGCATCATACTCGCCCTGTTTTCTACCAGTTTCTTTCATTCAAGGGGATGGGCTGGGGATGTTGCCGGGTATTCCCAGAGGTTACACATGGCATTCTCTTTCTTGCTAGGTAGGATGCACTGAGAGGCTGATATGATTCTGTGAGTCTAATCTTAACTGTGTGTAGCTGAAACCATATCTATCCTTTTTCTGGTTGAAAGCATCAATCATTTATTGATTTAATAATAATTTTCATATATCTCCTTATGTTAAGGGAAAGTACTATATAAAATAAGCTTTAAGGAAATGGGCTCTGAGGACAGAGGCAATTTAATCATCCACTTATCAAGAATTACAAAGAACCATTTTTTAGAAAAATAAGTTAGTCCTCTGATTCTTGCTAAGTCTGTTGCTTTCTGGGCTTCTTCTAACGGTTGTCCTATTCTGTAATTCTAGTCTGGGCCTAGAAATGAGAACATTTCATCTTATTCTTACCAATAGAGGATTGCAGAAGTTGAAACCTGTGAGCCTCAAGCCTTCAACTTCAAACACCCTGCATAGTTTCCCACTCTTTACCCTGGCGGGAAAAGTGAATGTTCCTATAGCTTGTATTTTTTTTTCTCCTAACTTAAAGCTATTTTCCCTTGCACTAATTTACTCGCCCAGTCTAATTTCTTCCCAGCTAAATCCGGCAACTATTCAAGTTCTTTGGGTTGTAAGGAAGCCCCAGGAACCACAGGGCTCCCAAGAGAACTTACTCCGGTGAAAATCCCTTCAGGTGGGGGGTGCCACAGTGCAGAGATAGTGGCTTCAGCATCAAAGCTCTTAATGACTTCAATGACTTCGCTAACTCTAATTGCTTTTTAGCTACAACTGTGGATTCCCATTTGCTACTCGATTCTTATATCTTATGTAAGCCACATGGCTTTTCCTCATGGCCCTTAGGAAACTCCTGTGGTGATAATTCTGTCAAAGACCCTTGAAGATCTGTAACCTTTTATAGAGAGAAAGATAATTATGTTTTACTCAGTTTCCAAAAAGTTTGAGACAGAATAAAAGCTTAAAAGATATGTTGACTAAATTCCACACATCCGTGTGCTCCCTCTGAGAGTTCTGAAGCTCAGCGTGTTAACTCTGCCTGCTTTCTTTTTTATCCTTTGTAGAGGGGAGTTGTACAGGACGATTTAGACCCATTTGCAGGTCAATGCATTTTGTTCTTCCTTTCATGTCAGATGTAAGACTTCTCGAAGATCCTACTCCTTAAACTCGGCTTTCCACAACAACTCCATCAGGCCGTGTGTTCTGATAAGCCTTCGTTTCTTGCTTATTTTGAGTTGAGGGGCTCATACTTATAAGGTAGATAGAGGTTCTCAGTTTTGATCTTCAACAAGAATATAGTTGATAATTGGAAAGGGAAATGTAGGAGACTAGAAGTGTTGTTTATTTGCTCATTTGTGAATTTAGTGTTAGAAGACAGATGCCAAAATACGCCTGGCAATTTTGGTGTTTAGATAAGGGACTGTTAAAGCTGAGAGAGCAGGAGACCCTTTAGAGTTTAGACAAGGAGTTGCAATGGGGTGGATTGGGCTGATGAATGAGGCAAAAGAAACTGAGAAGGGTGGGGAATAGAACCGACACACGGGTGTACGTCCATAGTTAATTCTAGGCACTGGGAGGTTGTCTGAAGGGAACAATATTCTGAAAGGAACGTTTGCCAAAAAGACAGCGTGTGACTTATTTATCACTGTGCTTTATTGGTGTGGGTGGTCCCCTCCACCTGTTCAAAGGGGATTATCATTTAAAACCCCATGATTACTATAATTGACCACAGCGTTCTGCTTCCACAGCCTCTTCCCTCACATTCTCCCTCCCTTCCTCTGGCTCTGGTTCTCCCTCCCCACCCAAGCCATATATTTGTTTATCTTTGAGGATGTTTCATTTTTGAGTCTTGATTTGTTTTTGCTGAATCTTGTTTTTGTTTTTAATTTTTTTACTCACTTTACCACTCCCCCTCCCTCCTCTCCTCCTCCCCACCTCCCCTGAAACGCATCCCCATCACTCCCCAGAAAGGGTAAGGCCCCCCCATGGAGAATCAACAAAGCCTGGCATGTCCCAATGAGGCAGGACCAAGCTCCATCCCCTCTACTCTGCATCAATGTTGAGGAAAGCATCCCACCATGTGAAATCCATAGAGTCAGTTGACTAGAACTTGTGGGAGCACATGGACTCTGGACCAAGAGCTGGGGATCCTGCATGGAACCAAACCAAGTCCTCTGTAGTTTTGTAGCCTGGTCTGCTTGTGGGACCCCTGGTAGTAGGGACAGGGTCTACCCTAGTGCATGAGCTAGCTTTTTGAAGTCCATTCCACATGGTGGGGATGTTTCTTTGAGCAGGTGGAGAAGAGCATTCTCTTAGCAGTGTAGGGAAACCCCTTGTGTTCATGTTACAAAGTATTGCATGTCAACATTTTCAACATGTATGACCAGCATTAAGCCACTGTCAGGGGGAAAGCCTGAGATTTAGATACAATCTAGCAGATTCGCTGTACCTGGTCTTGTTACCACTACCAATCAGCTGAATCAGGTATCACCCATTTGAAAAGGGACAGATAGGTTCCTATGTCTCTCAAACAAAACAAATTCCTCTTGAAATCACCCCAGAATGTGGTTTTAGCTTCATTCTAGAAATAAGTACTTCTTTACAGAGTAGCAATTAGTAAGTAGATTTTTCTTATCTTATGTGCTTAAAAGGTATAGCAACAATTTAATTTTCATATAAACCCTCACACATTTAAGGACATTTGTACCATACAATATGTGACCTTGCCCCATCAAAAAAAAAATCTGTCCTTCAACTTTTTCTTTCTGTCTAATATATTTATATTACTTAATAATAAAGGATACAAGATAAACTCTAAGTATTTCTTAATAAAATATGATTAAATTTTTCAGTAGTTACTATTTTAAATTCTATCATTTAAAATAATATCACCTGGATTATTATCACCCTGAATTGATTTTGTATCCTCTTTCTATTTCCTCAAATGCCTCATTTTAACTCAGCCCGAAAGAACAGAATTCCTTTGGTTTAGAATGTGCATTGGAGGATTTAATGGACTTTCTAGACAAAAACAAAATTAAAAAGGAAGATATTGGGACATGGGGCCTAAAGGTCACTATCTAATAGTGTATAATTCCCACCCGATCATACAGGTAATGTAACTTTACTGGTATTTCCTCTGCATAGGTAAAGTGGATATCCTTCAAAGTTCAAACTCTGCATCAACACTCCCCACCTCACCCCTCGCTGCAATATATTCTGATAAACTCAGGAGGCCCCAAGGCAAGGATGTTCCCCATGGATGAATTTTGAGCAGCACTATCCAATGGGAAGCTTGGGTCTGGATCACACATAGGAACCACATGTGTAGTTTTAAGCTCTCTAGTAGTTAAGTTTAAAAAAAAAAGGAGGAAATCAGGCAAGTGAATGCCTTTAAACCCATTATTTAGGAATTTGGAGCTAGAGGTTTCTGAGTTTGATGCAATGTGTACTACACAGCAGATTCCAATAGTCTGTTACATAATGAGATCCTTCCAAAAAGAAAAATAAATTATAAATTATTCGATAAATGTAAACTCAGAAATTTCTATTGTCATTCTGACCCTCTGGTCCTTGGAAAATGTATTTGGTTATTTTAGTTATTGTTTTTGTTACAGATTTTTATTCTTTGAAACCAGATCTCATATATTCCAGGTTAACCTAAAACTTGCTGTGCAGCCAAGGATGACCTTGAACTTCTGATTCTCCTTCTCCTTCACATACGTAGGGATTGCAGGTGTGTGTCACCATGCCCAGTTTCATCCAATGCTTGGGGGTTTGCGTTCCAGGGCCTCATGACTGCTAGGTAAGCATTCCATCAACTGAGCTACATCTCCAGGCCAAAAGTTTCTTCTTTAATAGGCAACTGAATCGATTTGATGTTTTTTGGTACTACATTTTACAGGCCAAAAGTCTATGGTTAGAAAAGTAGTGATTGTATATGGACTCCAGTGTATCTGTGTGTCTATCTGTCTGTCCAGAATAGAGAATGCTAGCAACTGGGATGCCAGTTAATGACTGCCACATAGCATTCTGCCCGTGTCCTCATATCATCACACTATAAAAATAGCTATAGCTTCAGATTTGGTGGGATTTCTCCTTACCTTTGCAATTTCAAATATCAGCCAGTAGACTCTTCTAGATGTTTTGTCCCTAAGTGAACGAAGTTGTGGTAAAATCCCTGTACAGGCTGACGTGTCATTTCTGCCTCATCACACCTCTGTGATTTATTAGTGAGGTGGTATGGCACGCAGCAGTGTGCTCAGGTCGTTCAGCCTTGATGGGTGTTTAAACACATCAGTCATCCCCACACAGCCCCTCTGACCCTTCTCACCCATCCGACTCTACCTCTCTTCCCAGGACACATACGAAGCAGACAACCATCCGTTTTCTGTACCTTCAGCTTGGTTTATTTTATTGTGATTTTATACAATCGGCATCACACTCCGTGTGCTATATTGTGTTGTCTTTTACTCGTTTGTCCAAGGTTGAGCAGTTGAATATGAACAGTTGTTTATTCTTCGGCTGCTTGATGGATGCCAGGGTTATGTGGGGTTCTTTTCTTTCTCCCCTTTTAAAACCATTATTTATAAAACATAAAACCACTATGGACATTCTATGATGTGGATTTTTGTGTATAAAAATGCTTTTCATCTCTCTTGGATGAATAACAGAGAATGAAATTACTGAGTACTTGTGTGGATGTAGTTTATAAAATCTCCAAGGAGATTGGACCACTCTAGCCAGCTCTAAGGAAATATGCCTTGGGTCTTTTGGCCTTTCTGCTTTGTGCTTTTTTGGTGGATGTGTAGAGACACTTCCTAGAGTTTTTATTTGCATTTTCCCATGACTGATGGTCTTAAAGGCTTTTGGATAGTCTTTGTATCTATTATTTTTTTTGTAACAATGAACCCCTACTCCATTGAGAAGAGGTTATAACTTTCTGCCCAGAATATTAACACCCTCACCATGTCTTTCGGAATTTGAGTTGGATTATGAACCTCTTCAAAGATCACATTTTTTCCTCCATCTCTATTTTCATGCTTCCATAGAGGTCATGCAGATTTAGAAGTCTTGAGTCCCATGAAGTTGAATACATCTATGACACTAGTGAGAAAATGCATGTATGTGAAGCCACTGGATTCTGAAGGGTGTACAGGTGTGGTGTGGTTCAGCTAGTCTTTGTAATATCAAATTAATTGGTATTAAGCACAGAGCTGAGTACAAGGCTGTAGCCGAGCTTCCCTGCCCAACAAGTTTTGATGACATTTGCTCTGTCCCACTTCCCTTCCTGGTAAGTTTATAGCTCCATTCAGTACAGCATTGTGCCTGTGCCATTCCCACTGCTATTCCCAAACATTTATTTCTGTGCTGTAATGAGCGCAACGTCAGTACTTTTTTTTCATTTTCCCATTCTGTCACTCAATATTATGCCCTCCATCTGTTCCATCTTGCAAATGCATATTGGTATTTTCCTCGAATTTCTTTTCACTTTCAGCTGGAACTGTGCTCTGCAGCAATCCGCTGAGTGCTAACTGCTGTGCTAATATACAGCCTCTATCTACCAAGTGGGTATGTTGATTGATGGCCAGCCGGGTATGTGCATGGAGTTATTTCCAAGGCAGGTTAACTAGAACGCACTTAATCATTCTCATTCTCCCAGAAGAACATCCGAGAAACTCTTTTGATGATAAATTTCATGGCTGAAAAAACGAAGTAATGAGAGGATCTGCTGCTTCAGATCAAAAAGGGTACACTTATGAGGCAGTTTTGATTTTAGTATGGAGCCAGTGCGCTGGAGATGTGATTCACTAAGCAGTGCTCATTCAGGACTGTGAGCTCAGATGCTACGTTCGCAGCTAATGTGCGTTCCCAATTAACACAGCTACATAGAGCCCAGATTAAACAAGTGATAGACTCTCTTCTTATCTGTTGAATTCTAGGTATGGAATCCTCAACTTTTCACACCAGCCCCTTCTGCAGTTTTCCAGGCAGCAGACCGGGAGCTTGGGTGGATGAAGCATTAGATAATCTTCCACATTGCCCTTTGATGGTGGTAGAGGTGACCCTGCTTTATAATCACCATGAGATGCTCTGAGAAGCCATGTAGAACAGAGGGCTTTCTCTGAGACCCCCGCCATTAGCAATTTATTCTTTTTTGTTAGAAAAATTGTCTTCAAAGGCAACTGGCTCTAGTTAAAAAAAATAAAAATGGAAATATATTGTGGCAAATATCTCATGACGTTGTCTGTCAAGGATAATTTCTAGAAACTCGATGAGACTATATTCAGTTTAATATTTTTCTACATGGTTCTTAGAATTACAAAAGTAGTATATTACCCAATAAAGAATTCATACTGCAAAATGTTAAAAGTTTAAAAATAACTTCTTTCAAGCCTACCAAGTAATCTTAGGGGTATTTATTGTAAAAGAATTGGCTTAAATGCAAACTGATCTAATCTTAAGTGTAACACACATAAAGAGGGAAAGATGAACACACTGCAGCTGATTCTTCATATCTGACTCCAAACATGTGAATTCACTTAAACACAGAACAGGAAACAAATGTGGCATCTTACTGACAATATTTGTTTATCATTCCTAGACAACCAGTAATGTGCCATAAGTCATCTCAAGATGATTTCGGGTACACTGGAGCACTGCCTAGGATTTATATAAAACATACCACATCCTATACACAACTTGATCCTCCCTGGATTTTGATATATGATGGAAGTTTCTAGAACCAATCTCCTGAGGATGCCAAGGGATACCTGTATATTTCTCTACACTTCCCTTTGCCTTTTGATTTTTTTTCTGTGATGATTCAAAAGTCTATTCCTTACCAGAAAATAGACTAATGTCCATGGAATAGATGGTATCTATTAGTTTTATTGTCATTTAGAAGAGTGTTTTAAATTAATTTTCTTGTTATAGGTTATAGAATATTTAATCTGTCTCAAAAAAAATTGAGGAAAATGTCTTTCTCCAATTTGTTCAAATGTCAATAGCTTTCTGTTATTCCTTGGAGTGAAATTGTTGGTTGAAAGCAGTAACAAAACATATGTGTTTCTTAACTCTTTTGCCTGTATTACACAGTCTCACAAACATTGCCAACATGCTGGATCTTATTTATAATTTATATCAAAGATCATTAATGATAATTTAGGTATGCCACAGACATTGATTGAGCCCTCACTCTGTGCAGGACTTTTTTTAGACATTGGCAATTCAACATTAAAGCCATTGAGCTCCTTTCCCTGTTGCTTGCATTCTGATCATAGAAGAGAGAAAATAGATAGAGAAAAAGATAAGCACTAAAGGCTGATGGGGTTATGAAAAAAATAGAGCAGGCTCAGAGAAGAGATGGCAATAAAGAGATAGGAGGGGTGTGCAGTACTTTTAGTTAGAAGGTCAGAAGTGTTTTTCTTCAGTGGTAACATTTGTGCAGAGAGCTCTGTTAAAAAGATGGACAGTGCCCCTCTCTGGGAAGAGTATTCCAGGCGGAGGAGAAGCCAAGTGCAAAGGCTTTTGGCACCAGTGTGCTTGGGAGGCCGCCAGAGCGACAGAGAGATTCTCACATAGAGAAGTGGGAAGGAGAGAGGCAAGAGAGAGTCTGAGTGTTACCCTGTGGCCTGGGCAAGATAAGACAAGGATGTACTGGTCATGGGAGGGCTTTGGAGTTAGCAGATAAAATGAGATGTCAGATTTCTCTGAGCTTTACCCAGAGGTGAAACAAGGGCCTGGTAATGTGAGAATTAAACCTGATGGCAGGCAAGAAAGGGCCTGTAGAGAGACATATTAATAGTAAAGCCAATCAGACAAAATAGAGATCAATGTTTACAAGTAGCCAGGGGCTAGTGATGAGAGGATTTGGATATAGTTATGATTAGACAACACAGGAGACCATTTGTTTGACAGTTCTGGCCTTGATTTTTGTGCTAGTTATGTAAATCTGTACAGGAGCAAAACTTCCTAAAAATGGACACACATACTCTAAAATGTACACAGACAGAGAGACACAGAAATGCGCAGCTACACATGTGCGCATACATACACATGTACACAGGTACAAGAAACAAAAACATATGCACATTCCACTCCAAATGTATGCACACACACACACACACTCAAGTGCATGTGCACACACATGAAATCGTAGGCACACAAACACACACGCACACACATATACATACATAACATGAACATGCATTTGCATGCATGCACCTGAAGTCATGGGCACACACAACTGTATATGCACACATATATACACAAATGCAGACACAAAGGAACACATGCACAGGCACACACACAGGAGAACACAGGGTGTGTCTCAGTCCTTGATATGATTATGGTTCTAGTAAATTTCCACAGGAGCTAAAATTACTGGAAATAAATAAATTGAAGATATCAGAAGATGAAAATATCTCCCATGCTTATGGATCAGTAAAATTAACATAGTAAAAATAGCAAGCTACCAGAAACAATCTACAGATTCATTGCAACCCCATCAAAATTCCAATACAATTCTTTACAGACCTTGAAAGACAATACACGAGTTTATGTGAAACAACAAACTAGGATAGGTAAAACAATACTGAACAGTAAAAGAACTTCCAGAGGTTATCACCATTCCTGATTTCAAACTGTACTACAGAGCAATAATAGTAATAATAATAATACACATAGTATTGCCTTAAAAACAAACACGTTGATCAATGGAGTGGAATAAAAAACCCAAACATAAATAAATACACCTATGGACTCCTGAGTTTTTGATGAAGAAGCCAGAAATATACAAAGTAAAAAAGAAAGTCTCTTCAACAAATGGTTCCGGTCTAACTGTATGTCTGTATGTAGAAGAATACATGTAGGTCCATATCACCTTTCACAAAACTCATGTCAAAATAGACCAAAACCTCAAAAAAAAAAAAAAACCAAACCAAAACAAAACAACAACAACAACAACAACAAAAACAGATACACTGACCCTGATAGAAAATAAAGTAGGAATTTCCTTGAACCCATTGGCACAGGAGACAATTTTTCATACAGAACACAGATTACACAGGCACTAAGGTTGACAATTAATTGGGACCTCCCAAAGAATCAATTTAAAACTATGTGAGCTTAAAAGATAAATAAATGGGACAACATGAAACTGAAAATCTCCTGTAAAGCAAATAACACCATCGATAGGACAAAATGGCAGCCTACAGAATGGGAAAGTAGTTTCAGTAAATCCATATCTGATAGAGGACTAAATCCAAAAAATATAAGGAACTCAAGAAACTAGACATCTACAAATCAAAAATCTAATTAAAATGGGGTACAAATCTTAGCAGAGTTCAGAATCTCAAATGACTGAGAAACACTTGAAGAACTGTTCAACATTCTTAGCTATCAGGAAAATGCAAATCAAAACCACTTTGAGATTGCACCTTATATCAGTCTAAAATCAATAACACAAATGGCAGCTTTTGCTGTCTGCAATGTGGAGCAAGGGAAACATTCCTCAATTGCTGGTGGGAGAGCAAACTTGTGAAACCACTATGGAAATCCATATGGCAGCTCCTCAGGAAATTGGGAATCTGTCTACTTCAAGGCCCAGCTATACCACTGTTGGGGTATACACAAAGGGCACTTCGTCCTACCACAAGGACACTTGCTCAACTAGGTTCATAGTGGCTTTATTTGTAATAATTAGAAACTGGAAACAACCTAGGTGACCACCAACTGATGAATGGGTAAAGAAAATGTGATATATTTACACAATGGCATATTACTGGGCTGTTAGAAAAAACATAGCATCTTAATATTTGCAGGTAAACAAATGGAATTAGAATAAACTCATCCTGAGCAAGGTAACTAAGACCTAGAAAGATAACACATAATACATGCTCTTATAAGCTTGATAAAGAGAGAGGTTTGGGGGGAACATGGATTTCCCTGAGAAGGGTAAATAGAATAGATTTTGTGAGTGGACTGGGGAAAGGTGGGGATTAGCACAGGAGGGATGAGATAGGAAAGGGAACAACCCAGGAAGAGAGAGTATGAGGAGAGATCCCTGGAATAGATGAGCAAGCAGGGGACAATGTGGAAAGCCAGTGCAGTGGAAATGTCAAGGAACCTATGAGGGGGATCCTATCAGGGACTTCTAGTAATAGAGGGTATGGAGCTTGAACCGGCCATTTTCTGTAGCCAGGCTAGGCTTTCAGTTGCGGGATTTAGAAATCAGTCCAGCCACAGAATCTATGAGGCCCAACCCCCTTTGTGCCTCCAAGATGTGCCAGGGCAGTTGTGACCTGGAGCTTGTGAAGAAGTGGCCAACAACTAACTTGTCTAATGAGTCCCAAGACGCGAGAGGAAGGAGACCATGCCTGACACTGCCTGGATGGCCAGATCTGGAGGCTAGATGGCTCAGAGACCTAGGGTAGAACCAAACACAACTGACAGAAAGAAAGAAAGAAAGAAAGAAAGAAAGAAAGAAAGAAAGAAAGAAAGAAAGAAAGGAAGGAAGGAAGAAAGAAAGAAAGGAGAGAGGGAAGGAGGGAGGGAGGAAAGTGAATAAGTAAAAGTCAATGAAATGATTCCTAGTGATATTCTGCTATACTCCTAGATCAGATGCTAGCCCAGTTGCCATCACAGAGGGTTCCTTCCCCCAGCTGATGGGAGCAGATATGGAGACTCACAGCCAGAGCCCTGGGAACAGGAGCCCTGGGAACCCAGCAAACATGAGGAGGAAGATCTGTAGGAGGCAGAGGGTGTCTAGGACATCACAATCACTAACACGGTCCACAGAATCAACTAAGCAAGGCTCAGGCTCACAGGGGCTCACAGAGACAGAAGTAGCAGTCACAGAGACTGCTGGGATCTGTGCTAGGCCCTCTGCATGCATACTATAGTTGTGTAGCTTGGGGATTTTGTGTAATCTTAACAGTGGGAGTAGGGCTATCTCTGACTCTTGTGCCTACTTGTGGAACCCTTTTTCTCCTACTGGGTTGCCTTGTCCAATCTTGATATGGGGGTCTATGCCTAGTCTTATTGCGTCTTGTTATGCCACGATCAGTTATTATCACTTGGAGGCCTGCTGTTTTCTGAAGGAAAGCAGTGAAGTACTGGACCTGTGGGAGAGAGGAGGCAATAGGGGCCTAGCAGGAGGGGTGGGAAAGGAGACTGCTGTCAGGATGTATTGCAGGAGGGAAGAATAAAAAATTGAGGAAAAAAGAATGCCATTGGAATTTTGGTGAGAATTATATCGAATCTGTATATTGCTTTTGGTTATTTTTACAATATTTATTCTGCCACCCCATGAGCATGAGAGGCTTTTTTCCATTTTCTCCTGTCTTTTCCAATTTCTTTCTTCAGTGCTTTATAGTTTTCATTACAGGGTTTTTTTCTTCCCTGGTTAGCTTTATTTCTAGATATTTTTGAGGCTATTTTGAACCAGATTGCTTCCTTGATTTCCTTCTCGGCATGTTCATTATTGGTATATAGAAAGCTACTAATTTTTGCAAGTTGATTTTGTATCTTCATACTTTGCTAAAAGTGATTATTAGACCCAAGAGTTTTCTGGCAGACTCTTTAGAGTCTGTAGGGTGCCTCATATCATATCATCTGAAAATAAGGATTATTTGACTTCGGTCATTCATATTTTTGTATGTTTTGTTTCATACTCTTGTTTATTTTTCTGGCTAAAAATTACAGGATTGTATTTAATAAACGCAGGGAGAGTTGGGCACTTTTGTCTAATCCCCGACATTAGAGGAAGTGACTTTGGCTTTTCCTGATCCACTCTCTGAAGAATTACAAACTGTGTGTACTGGAGAGATGCCTCAGTAGGTAAGCCTATACTGCGCTTGCAGAAGACCTGAGTTCTATTCATAGCACCTGTGTCAAGCAGCTTGCAATGACCTGTGCCTCTATCTCCAGGGACTCCAACTCCTTGATTCTATGATCACCTGTGTGCACATATACACAAACTCATATGCCCATGCTTGTGCACACACACACACACACACACACACACACACACACACACACACGCGCACACACACACACACACACACACACACACACACACACACACACACACACACACCACAGTGTGTTTTAAAATAATTGTAAAATTTAACAACTTAAAAATAAATGTAAGGGGTGTACCTTGGTTCATGTTACAATGCTATAATACAATACTCTAGAACTGTAGGGTTAATAGTGGGTAATCCATTTAGAATTCTATAGCCTCATAGCTCTGGATGCTGGGGAGTCCAGTGTCAGGGTAGAGGGGCTTATCACTATAACAAAACAACAGAAAAAAACACATTGACCTTCCCTAGCATAAAGCCATGCACATCAATGACTGTGACATTCTCAGAACTCACACAACTCTCAAAGGCCTTGCCACTTAGGCCTATCAAGACGAATTTCAACCTGAGCATTGTAGGGTGCAAGCATTTGTATTATAGAGAGAAGACTGAATTTTATGAGATTACTACAAATGTGTCTTGCATAAAACCTTGAAAATCCCTATAGTTTCCACTTGATGCACTTCAATTTTCTCCATCACACTCACAGGAAAACAGATATTTAACTTTATTCACCAATATTTGAAATTCTGTATCATATGCATTGACAATTGGAGTGGCTTAAGTAATAATAGTAGAACTGACCAGTGCATATGTACACAACAGAGACAGACTCCTACATGAATGCACAGTGTATATTGAAAATTTATCCCCTCCTCACCCTATTTGTGTATCAAATTACATTAACAGATACCTGAGTATTGGAACTGTCCTTTTATTTGGAAATATAAAACAGTACATACTGCCAAAAAAATGTATAAGTGGCTGAAAGACAGTGAGAGGACCTTGTATACATGGAAACTGAGAAACATGAAGATCCTCCTGGACTGGATAATTGCTTAATGTTTGAAAATACTCATCATGCATGTGAGGACCCGAGTGTGAATCTTCAGAAAACATAGATTAACAAAACAAAACAAAGCAAAATCTGGGCAAGTTTCAAGATTAAAAAGGACTAGAGAATGTAAGACTAGAAGAAATATACCTTAACAAAACCACAGAGCTAACATCATCCTACATGTAGAAAATCTTGAAACAATCTATCTCATTGATGTCACAAATGAAACAGTAACACCCACTATCAACTCTCCTTTTCGACATTGTGTTTAAAGTATTAGCTGGAGTGATAGGGCAAGAGAAGCAAATTGAAGGGATACAAGTAGGGAAAGAAGAATCCAAACTGTCACTATTTGTAGATGACATGGCAGTATACATTAGAGATCCCCAAAGTTCTACCAGAAAACTATAAACAAATTCAGCAATGTGTCAGGATACTGAATGAAATTATACAAATCAGTAGCTTTTCTATATACCCAAAAGAAACAGAGAGGAGATGATAGGCACAGCCCATTCACAGTAACCTCAAAAAATACCTAAGAATCAACTTAACCAAGGATGTGAAGGATGTCTACAATGGAAATTTTAAACCTCTGAAGAAATAGATGTAGAACAACACTAGAAATGAGAAGGCATTCCATGTGCATGGATTGGCATAATTAATATTATGAAAATGACCATTCTATCAAAAGATATTTACAGATTGAATGCAATCCCAATCAAGATCTTCATCCATTCTTCCCAGAAATTAAAGAAAAAAATTGTCAGAGAATTCATAGAGAACCAAAACTGACCCTGGGTAGCCAAATCAGAAAGAAAAAAAAAAGCCAAACAGGAAAATCATTCACTGCAGTGTAATATTTGAAAAATATATCAGAACCGTACACTAGAGAGAAAAAAGCATCTCTAACAAATGGTGCTGGGAACTTTAGCTACACACATACAGAAGAATGAATTAGCTCTGTATCCCAGCATGCTCAGAATGTTAATCAAATTGGACCAGACCCAGAAGATGAACCCTGAAACCCCGAACCAGCTCTACAAAACCATGTGTGGTATCCTACATGATAGAGAGGTAAGAAATGATTCAAATAGGAATCTGTACACCCAAGAATTAAAGGCAACACTTGAGAAGTGGGACCTCATCAACCTAAAAATGCCTGCACCGCTAAAGAAATAATTAACTGAGAGAAGAGGCAGCTCACAGAATGGAAGAATCTTTGCAAGCTCTACATATGGAGAGAATTGACATCTAGAATATTTATAGAACTCAAAAAATAAAATTAAAATAACACCCATTTTTAAAATGGGCTTGGGAATTTAACAGAGATTTCTCATGGGAAAAAAATAGGCTAAGAAATATCTCAAAAATATTTATTGTCCCTAGCAATTACAGGCGTGCAAATCAAAACAACTGTGTGATTTCATCTTATCCCAGTCCAAATGGAAAGCATCAACACTGACAACAAATGCTGGTGAGGATGTGGGCTAAAGGGAGTCCTCATTCACACTTGATGACATTGAAAACTGGTACAGTTAATCTGCAAATCAGAGTGGGGAATTCTCAAAAATCTAGGGATAAAGCCATCTTAGACCCAGCTATACAAGTAACTCCTTGACATAAGACCTAGAGTCCACATCCTATTTTAGACATACTTGACCATACATGGTCAGCCATTCATACACAACAGCTACTGAATGGGAACAACCTAAAGGGCCTTGAGCCAAAAAATGGATAATGAAAATGTGGTACGTGCACGATATAAAGAAGAATGGAATTGTGAACTTTGTGGGTAAATTGATGGAACTAATAAAGATCACATTGAGGGAGGTAACCTAGACCCAGAAAGACACACACTGTATGTTCTCCTAGCTCCAAATCTGCAGGTGTGAGTACAATCCTGGAGAAACTTCATAAGGCAGCAAAGAAACAAAAATGAGTAAACAAAACAAACAAACAAAACATTTGCTAGGTTGGTGGAGAGTATTAGAGAGGGAAATAGCAGAGTACACATGATCTGAAAGATGGAATGAGAAACTGAGGGGCTCTAATTTGGTGGAAGGAAGGGAGGTAAATACAAAAGGAGAAACGAAGGTAAAAAGCCGTAAGGTTGTCTGAAAAAGTCATGAGGAATCATACTATTATGTTGCATGAAAAAATGAAAGACCCAAGCTTCAAGCTAGAGATCAGAAAAGCAAAGCAGCTGGTCACAAGCTCTTACTCTACCTCAGACTGAAAGGCATTCGGGTTCCAGCAAACCTCAGACTGTACCCTTTCCTCATTGTGGCTGGACAATCCTGAGACTTCAATGTCTTCCTATCCTCAATGTGGCTGGAGAATGAGTCCCTAATAGTGACTACTGAAGACTATGCTCTTATCTTTTATACTCCCCTTGTGCTGGGATTAAAGGCATGCGATCTCAGGTGCTGAGATTATCTTTGTGAGGGCTGTTCCTCTTTAGGACTGGATCAATCTTGAGTGGATATGGGTGGCCTTAGACTCACAGAGATCCGTGTACTTCTCAATCCTGAGTCCTAGGATTAAAGGTGTTAATCCTAGCTTCTGGCTGTTGAGATTAAAGTGTATTCCTTGCTCCTATATCTTGTGGCTGACTTTGCTTTCTGAGTCCTCAGACAAGCTTTAATAAATCCAAATAATGTATCACCACACTATTAAGTACCAAAACATACCCATGGTACACATAAATTAATATATAAATAATTGTATATATTGTAAATGAAATTTTCTCATCTGGGCTCCCATGCTCCTCCCTCCAAGAGCCAAAGTTTAACAAAACTCCCAAAACCAGTTATTACTAGCCTTCTTTTAAATTGTTGGTCAGTGTTGTATAAAACATTGCCAAAACAAACAAACAAAAAATACTCCCAAAACATTATAGAGTATTACTATTGCTTTTGCTTGCCTCCAAGAGCTAGAAGGTAAAGTCCTAATGTTTAAGATATCATACACAGCAAGCACAGAACCAAAGAGCTGGAACTGCCCTGAAAATCCCATCCCCGAGGATTAGTTTTCATGGTACCAGAAGGCACCATGAAAGCTTCCAAAGGAGGGAGGCAGCCAACAGTCAAACCCAGATATGATGTCTATGAACCACAACGAAGGCATGCTGAGGATAATCTTCTCCAGGGAAGAGCTCACCAATAGATTATCCTGTACCAAATGGCCAGCCCTGAAAACATATACATATAAGCAATACTATACAGACTACTGATGGTTTTGTTTGTGTATTAGGTTTGTGTGTGTGTGTGTGTGTGTGTGTGTGTGTGTGTGTGTGTGTGTGTGTATGTGTGTGTGTGTGTGTGCGTGCACTTATCAACAAATAATAAAAAAGAAGAAAGGCTATGAATTTAAAAGAAAGCAAGATGGGATATACTGAATTTGGGAGTGTCTGAGAAGACAAAAGTGGAAGGAAAATGATGTGATTGCATCATAACCTCAAAAATTAAAAGCAATAACTTAAAAACAAAAAGCTGGCCATGTAATGTGTCTTTAATCCAAGCATCCTTACATAGTGGAAGGAGCCCGAGTTTGTGAGCTGACTAGTCATATACAGAGAAAAACAACCCAAAACCATGTGTCAAACAAGGTGAAAGGTAAGGACTGAGATGGGAGATTGTCATCTACACACACACACACACACACACAAGCACACATGTACAGGTAGATATGCACACACGCAAGTACAAATTATCTTCCAGGAATGAAAAGAGAGGTGGGATTGGAGGCTAGCTAGCTTTATAACCCAAGTGTTTCCAGATGTTTCTGCCTCCCTGCTGCTGATGTCCCCATCTGTGAATAAGACCTGCTTTATGTACAATTGCTGCTGTTCCTAAAAGTGCTTAAATGCATCCTTTTCCTGTAATGGACCCTAGTTTGCATGTACTAACCTTAATTCCTCCAGTCGGATTATAATCTCATCAGGATGGAGTGCCATTCAGTCTCCTCTCTGGAACTTTGCAACAGTGCTTAGAAAAGTGTTGCTCAGGAAGGTGCCTGCTGTGCCTTCCACAACATCACCAGGGACTGGGGATTGTATGTGGCTCAACTCTAGGATAGACAGGGGATGGGTGGCTCAGCACCCAGATAGTCAAGGGGTGGGGTGGCTTACTACCAAGATAGTCAGGGGGTAGGGGAGGTTCAGCACTCAGATGGTCAGTGGGTAGTGGAGGTTCAGCACTCAGATGGTCAGTGGGTAGGAGAGGTTCAGCACCATGGACAGAAAGGGATGGGGTAGATCCGTGCTTTTTATGTCAGTTTCAATGCTGCTGGAATGTGGTATGTAATAGTGGTCTTTGGTAAAGAGATATTTTATCTCTCCAAAATATATTATTTTATGGAGAATGTGTTCCCTTTGAAAGGTGCTGTTTGTTTCTAAGAGAATGCAAGGAGTAAATGTCCTAATGGGGGCATGTCCACACTGGCTGTTTATAATTTTCACTTCTAGCATTACTAACAAATGTGTTTAACGTTCTGGACTTTGACCCCTCTATTAACTTGATTCTTAGTAACACTACTCCTTATTATTAATATCTTGCTATTAAGAGTACCTCTGATTAGTTATTTCATCTTCTATGTTCTCATTGGTGGGCAACACTTCTCTTTGTTTTACTTTGTTTTTTATAAGAATATTTTTAATTTTTCTAAGTTTTTCTTTTAACCACCTTTAAAATAACTCACAGGAACGTAAGACATTGAGCATGCCTTCAAACTTCAAATAAAGGTTTCAATCTGACCTGACCTGTAGATTCCTTAGGATCCATATATAAGCAGGAACAACAGGGGGTATGAATGAGTATTTTAAAAGGGGGTATTTCAAAAGGAATATATTACTGTGTCTAAACTGATGCCTGGCTTGGCAAGAAGAGGATGAGCAGTGTCCCATCTTCTCTTCGTCCCTTGATGAGTTGAAGTATTGCAGGCTGAAGCTATATTAGCATATAAGGGACACTGAAGGTTGAGATTTTCAGTCATCTGCATAATCCTTCTTCCCTACCTGCCTCTCTCTCTCTTCTTTTATTTCTCCTTAGTTCTCTCCCCTCTTCCTCCCTCAACTCTCCCCCTTCCCTCTCTCCCTTCCATCATTCTGTGACAGATTTTCTTGTGTCTCACACTAGCCTTGAACCCCTTTGTAACTGAAGATGACCGGGGAGCTCTGATCTCCTCTTGCAGTTCCCTGGTGCTGGGATTACAAGTGTGCATCACTATGTCCACTTTCTAGCATGCTGGTGATGAAGTGTTGAACCAAATGATAACTGAGCATTCTACCAGCTTCATACTCTTAAATGTGTATCAAATCTCAGCTGTTAAGTGCTACTCTTCCTAACTCACTTTCTGAGTGAGAACTGGAAACATTTCATCAAAGTGGAAGTATTAATTGTAAATGCTGACTATGTGCTGCTCAGAATTAGGTTGGTCTGGTGTTTACATGTTGGGCAGGATACAAAGAATATCTGTTCTTATGTGTGAGGTTGACAGGGACTCTAACTCAATTTGTACGCTGTTTTATTTTGTTTGTTTGTTTTGTTGGTTGGTTGGTATTTTGTTTTTGTTTTTGAGGCAGAGTTTCTCTTCGTAGCCTTGGCTGTCCTGGAACTCACTATGTATACCAGGTTGACCTCGAACTTACAAAGATCTGTCTACCTCTGCCTCTCCAGTGCTAGGGTTAAAGGCATGTGCCACCATTGCTTGGTATTGTGTGCTATTTTCTAATTATCCTCAGGGTGCATACAAGTTTGCATTATGATAAAATATTTATTTCAAACTACTCATTTCTAAAGTCTTACTTTTTTCTTGGTCATAGGCACTTGGCTACTTGAGAACCTTGTGATAATGAGCCTCTAGAGAAAAGAGTGCTGACAATAGAGATGTGAAACTTAATACGGGGAATTGAAATGCCTCTTGGAGGAAAATGTTACTATCTGGAAAATAAAATATGTTCAAAATGGACACGGAGTGTATGTGGCACTAGGAAATGCCAGGGTTACAATTTGGGTGTTTAATGTATGTTTCATGAGAGGCAGAATGAATGGATGCACTGAACTCTGGATGGGATTCTAAGATGGTTTCACCACTACTGACCTTGGATGAGTCAGAGGACATCTTTAGGTATTGGTTTTTATTTGTTTGTTTTGTTTGCAGAAATGAGATACTACATAAGACATTGCAGAGACCTTTTCTACTCTAGACCTCTTGGGGGGAGGAATAGACCTGTGAAGGGACAAGGTATTCTAAGGAAGAAATAGCTTTATTTAAGCTTTACTTGATCTTCTGTTTATTTGTTTGTTTGTTTGCATATTTATTTATCTGTTATATGTTTGCATGCATGTGCACATGTTAGTGTATATATGTGGAGATTGAGTGTTGCTACTGAAGTATCTTCCATTTTTTTCCTTTTGAGGCAGAGTCTCTTAGTGGACTAGAACTCAATCATAAAGGTTAGGCTAGCTCAACAGTGAACTCCAGGAATCTACCTGTGTCTGCCTCTCATCTCACCATCCCCAGTATGGTAACATTGTAACATTGTGCTGCATCAGGTCACACCTTGTCTAAGGCAGGCACTTCACAGAGTGAGTTCTCTAGGCAGTCCTACCTGTTACTCTTTGGACATTAAGAGTCCTTAGGCCATGAAAGGGTCAGTCTACAAAAGCATTAAGAAGCAAGTCTCAGTGTCTCAAAAATACAGCAATTAATAACAATTTTTTATAATATTTATTTTAGATATAAAATAAGAAAGTAACTCTAGAAGGTGCCTCAAATAATTCGTTGATGATGACATACAACTAGTAAAGGGTGGCCCTTGTCTACTGGCTGGCTGAGCATGGGTCTAGCTGTGTTTTCAGAGTAAGAGACACACCAGAAAGTAGGGTTGGCTGTACTTTGTATTCTATTGGACTGATTGGGTCTGAGTTGGCCCTGGCTCTCAGATGAGACACCTCATCTTTGACTGTATCCTCTCTAAGGAGTCCCTGAGAGCAGCTCCATGTCCTTCTCTGCTGTGTTATCTTGAGCTGTCAGTGTCTGACTATCATCTGAAAGGCCACGACTATTCTAGTAATCAGGTTCTCCCCCTCACAAGATTATCCATGTTAAACAGGGATTTTTATTCATTGAGCTCTACTGTCCAATCGTTATTGCAACTCCACCTTAAGGGTGCAAATGATAAAAAAAAATGATTACAGCTGCATTTGTTTTAATTTTGTAGGAAGTTGCATTTTGGAAAGTTCAATCCATCCACTCTTACAAAGATAAATAATAATACTTTCAAATTTGATGTTAATTTGCTTTTCAGAACTTTTAACTATATCCATGCTGTTTTTAATATTAAATTATCTAAGTGTATATTGTAAATTAATGTTTCTCTATTTTTGATGTTTTTTCATATATATATATAATATGAAAAATTATTTTTCATATTATATATATATATATAATCTTATGCAAGAAATTACTGACAGGTATTGGACAAGTCATGTAAGTTTTCCCCCTTTTTTAAGTTTAAATTTGAAACAAGCTTGTTTTACATGTCAATCCCAGTTCCCTCTCCCTCCCCTCCTCCTCTGCCCCCCAACTCCCTATCCCATCCCCTTTCTGATCCCCAGGGATGGTGAGGCCTTCCATGAGGATCTTCAAGGTCTGTCATATCATTTGGAGCAGGGCCCAGGCCCTCTCTCTAGTCTGAGAGAGTATCCCTCTATGTGGAATGAACTCCCAAAATCTGTTTGTATACTGGGGATAAATATTGATCCACTACCAGAGGTCCCATATATTGCCCAGACCTCCTAACTAACACTCACATTCAGGGAATCTTGTTTGGTCCTATGCTGGTTTCCCAGCTGTCAGACAGTGGTCCATAAGCTCCCCCTTGTTCAGGTCAGTTGTCTCTGTAGGTTTCTCCAGCCTGGTCTTGACCCCATTGCTCATCCCTCCTCCTTCTCTACAACTGGATTCCAGGAGTTTGGCTCAGTGTTTACCTATGGGTGTCTGTTTCTGCTTCCATCAGCTACTAGATAAAGGCTCTAGGATGGCATATAAGGTAGTTAACAATCTCATTATTGGGGAAAGGCATTTAAGGTAGCCTCTCCACTATTGCTTAGATTGCTAGTTGGGGTCATTCTTGTAGATCTCTGGACATTTCCCTAGTGCCAGATTTCTCTTTAAACCTATAATGGCTCCCTCTATTATGGTATCTCTTTTCTTGCTCTCTTCTATTCTGCCCCCAACTCAAAGTTCCTGCTCCCTCATGTCCTCCTCTTCCCTCCTTTTCTCCTCTTCTCTTTCTCATAACTCCCTTTCCCCTTCCCCTATTTTTAATGTTTTCTCAATAAAATTAATATTTCAAGGATAATGGGTATATTTTAAGAAATGTAAACAGTCAATTTTATGATGCAATTTTTCTCTGAATATTTAGGTATATGTGAAAATTAAAGACTGTACAATTTCTCAAGAAGGCTTTTATAGCATTACTGATGTATAAGCAAATATTTTTCAAATTCATGACATGCTACTGTGTATCATTTACTCTCCTTATTCTCCACCCTCTTCTAGATTTTGAGAAGAATGTCTTGACTATTGCTCCCTCTAACCCTGGTGGAAGCATCAGCATTAAGGTTCTCACCCAAATCAGGCTCACGAAGAGAAGAGTGCAGATGATCATTTCAGCCTGGGGGCAGGGAGACATGGAAGGAACCCAAGCACTGACCTTTCACAGAGAAACCCCTCATGTGGTGGTCCAAAGGAAGAACTGAGGTCGTGCAATTTGTGTCCCTGCCATATCTCTGTCATATGCAAAGTACAGAACCATGGGTGGACCTTTCATAGTTTCATTTTCTACTGGAAACTAGAGTCATTATTTCCCAGAGCAGTTAACTCACAAGGTTGGCTTCTTAATTCAGGTTCTTCACATGGATTGCACGTAGCATGCGAACTGTTCAGCATGTTTCATTCTGTATGGTCTGAGGGGGGTTGGTGTGGGCATCACACCCAAAGAGACACAATAGTGAGATAAGATCTTTTGATTCTCTTCCTAACACACAAATCTACATTACACAACCCAGCTATGCTAAGAATTGTATTGTTAAAAGTTGTAGGGAGATGAGGATGGAGGAGAGAAGGCTTACAGAGGCTCCTTGGGGAGGAGATAACCAGAGGGTAGAGGCCCCATGTAGGCAAAGTTGGTTATTTTTTTGAAGTTTATGGTTAGAGATCTACCTGGTTTACACAGGTAGCAACAGCCACCCCATTTAATGGGTCTTTAATTAAAGTATTGCCAATTGGAGTTTTGAAATTATAGTCTATACATTATTCAGAGGGTTCACTTTTCAGCCTGCTAATCATAAGAATTTTCAAAATGTACAAATCTTGATTGTTCTCCCCAACACGTTGGCCCCAGTTCTGCCCCAGTGCTAGTTCTATTGGATTGCACTGGAGGAATTCTGGCATGATTGTAGCCAGTTATATACAGAGCAAAGTGTGTAACAAAAGAGTTGGAAGCTGGGTATTGGGGGTGCATGCCTTTAGTCCCAGCACTAGTGAGGCAGAAGCAAACAGATCTCCATGAGTTCAAGGCCAGCGTGGTCTAAAGAGCTAGTTCCAGGATAGCCAAAGCAATACAGAGAAACCCTATCTCAACCTGCCCCCCCAAAAAAGAAAGAATTGGAAGAATTTTGTAATGCAGGGATTTGTGTTTATAATGCTTAAGACAAATTACAGATGGTCCTGGTAAAAAAAAAAAATGTATTACTTTATTCAAAAGAATGATCTGTTCTGCATTTTTAAATTGTTATGCACAGCCTAATTCCTGTCCCTTTCTGTGACTCTCAAAGCCCTCCTTTGAAGTTGAATTAACTTGTTCAGACTAAAACGATTTGCAAATTTTGAGTAGCATGCTCTAACAAGGACACAGAGTACAGCGAAGCCTTCCTTTTGCCTTCTGTTAAAAACGGGAGGGTGTGTGATTTATTTTAGAGATACATAGTTCTTTCTAGAGAGTCCAAAATGATCTCCGCACATGCAGACTGCTCTCCCTTTGAAGGAGCTGTCAGTTGCGGCTGGGGCTCTCACAGGACTGGTATTTTAGAGCTGGTTCTTGCTATTCATAGGAAGCCACATTCTGAGTCAGCACAAATAAAGGGCTGTCTTCACTGATCCTCCCACACTGGCTCCCAGGCATCCTGTGAGGAGTTCTAAATTCCCAGGACCTCTCTGCTTCCTGTTCTCAACAGAAACGCCCCGCTTCTCAGCACCACCGTCCTAGTCCATTTCCTGCTTCCTCATCTCAACAATGCTTTTGTGTTGTCCTGAGCACTCTTTCTTCCTTCCAATTCCTGCTTATTGGCTTTAGAGACATTTTATCATCATCTTTGCCCTTCCTCAGCTGTTGAGGAGAAATATTTTGTAAGATTTTATACCTTTCCCCAGCTTTCAAGTATCTCACTGTTGTTAAAGGGGTGGAAAGGAGTACAGTAGGTGGTGTGTGTGCATTCTTAGGAAGAGTCTAAAATTAACATGGAAAGTTAAAACATTTACTACCTCTTAAAGATTTTAAAACGAATCATAGGGACCTTCTGTTGTCCCCACAGACGTGACAACACAGCTCCTCCTTCTCCCAATAAGAACACTTCCAGATATTTCACCCTTACCTGTGATGGTTTTATTAGTTAAATGTGTTCTTTGATGGTTTCATTCATGCATAGGATGCATTCTTATACTTTCAGCCTCTCATCAAAGCCCCACCCCTGTCAAATCCCTCTTCTCCCTAAACATTCCTTTCTCATGTTCTTGTATTTTTGTTTTTTTTTTTGGTTTTTTTTTTTTTAAACAAAAAGAGACATTTTTAACTGGGGACATCTGTGTCACCGTAGGCTTGGCTATCCTTTAGAGCTCTGTGAGCTCACTAGTGTGTATACAGCTGAGGACAATGACTCCCCTCTTGCCAGAATCTTCTGGTTTAGCACAGAGGAGTAAGCTCCCATGAGCCCATTCTCCATCCACAGTACTTGCTGACTGGGCCAGGCTTATGAAGTCCCAGCACAGGTGACCACAGCTACTATGAGTTCAGGGTGGCAAAGTCTGCTGTTAATGTTCTTAAAGTTACTTTTTCTGTAGGTTCTCTTTTAGTGATATTTTTTTTTTTTTCTGAAATGGCGACAATGTTCATTTTTCCTCCTAATTACTAACATAATGGCAAATCTTTTTCCAACGCAAAGTCACAGGAAGTTGTAATGTTACAATACAGATTTTAAGAGTCTGGGACCTGAGTTTCTCACATCACATTGTGATCTTAGGGAATGAACATGTCACTCTCAGCTACGGCATCTCAAGGGGTCATGATTATTCCACTCAAGGGCATTTGATGATTCAAGGTGGACTTGAAGACTGCAGAGATGGCTCAGTGCTTAAGAGCATTTACTGTTTTTGAAGAACATCCAGGTTCAATTCCAGTGCCCACGTGGTGATGCAAATGGTTCTGCGTGCAGGCAGAATACCATACCTATGAAATAAATAATTTTAAAAAATGTGTTTGAATTTATTCTAATTCTCAAATTAAAATGGAAGGTAATGTAAAAAGCATAGAATTAAAGCATTTCAAAGGTGGGCCTGCATTCAAGCATGCTGCTCTATGATTGACAGCAAGGGCATCACTAGTGAGTGTTAGTCACTAATACTTGAATCAGTAACTTAAATAGGCAAGTAGGGAAGACTTACTCACATTCAGCTCCTGTCGTGGTTTCCGCAGACAATGACAAAGACATGGTTTCCGTCTTACTCAATGCTAAGGACCCGGAGGACTCTGAGACTAACACACCCTTAGGAGCCAAGCTTTCCAGACAGTGTGTTTCTGCCTTTCAGCTCCCGGCAAACCCTGATCTTTCACCTATCTTCCCACACCTGCTTTCTGTCTTTGTTTGATCACTTTCTCATCCCCATAAATCTCCTCAGGGCTTTTTTCTTTCAGTAGTAACGGTTTTAGTGTTGTAAAGAGTCAAAAAGGTTACATTGTTTCTCTCCTCTAAGTCTCCCTTCATTCTTCCTTTAGCTTTTAACCAAATATCCACAAAGCAAACAGAAGGAAAGTCTCAAAATGAGCTGGGAAGTGAGACCATAAAACAATAAACAGAATGCCTGGCACCTATACTTCTTTAAAATTATCGGCTGCGCATTGCCCTGTAAATCTTTGTTTAGACTCCATTCTTATTCTGAATATTGTTGTTCCATTTTCTGATCTACAGTGGGATACTCCCCAGCAATAGAAAATGTATCCATGGATGGGCATTTTTCTAATTGATTAGATTAAATGAATTAAATTTGGAAACTTTTTGACATGTGTCCAAATTTCACATAATTACTTCTAATTGCAGGAATTATTTTTTTAGATATCAAATCTGCTGTATATACACACATCTTCCTGCCAAATTGTATTGCATAGCACTTTGCCAAGAGAGTCACAATATGGCTAAAATTAAGCTTCATTAGGTGTAACGGGATGAGATGCAATTTAATTCTTAAAGCTGACTGTAAGCGCTGGAAGATAGATTTGCTTTTCTTCTGTCTACCAAGTTAAAAAAAAAATACATTATTTTGCAAATCCCGGTGGGAGAAGGTAGCTAAAATAATTCATGCAACTCCTCAAAGGAAAAAGGACTCCATGCTTAAAACTGTGCTATTATTTACCTTTACCCTTCATCCATTTGACTCCCTTAGTCTGCAGAAGAGGCCCTTTCATTTTCACAGAAAGTGGGTTGAGTTTCTGCCAAGTCAGTGTACTCCCTAAATAGATATGTCAGAGGCAATATTGTTTCTCAAAAATCATTTAGAAAGCAGCATTTTTACATAAGTAGGCTCTTTCATTAGTTTTGAATTAAATTTTGAGCAATTGCTGTTTCTGTTATGGCTGCTTTTTGGAGAGCCCAGGCAATGAGGGTTTCCCACATCCTTGAGTCAACATTTCCTTTGGGGTTTACTGTGCGTGTGTCAGGCTTGGAAGATTGGAATGGATGTAACACGTCTGTCTAAGCTCTTTGTGGAGGTTGATGATATTCACAAAATCAAATATTTTTGCATAAAATCAACTAAAGATTGAGGGTTAAATTGTATGAGGATCGTGTGGAAACAGGGCAAAATGATGTCAGTTTCATGGTGTCCCAAGAAATGCCTCTCATTTCCATTTCTAGCCTTACAAGTGCTGGAGAAAAAAATTATAGTGATTAGTTTCCCAGATGCTTCTCTTTGTCTTGAAGATAATGTGCACTTCATTATGCCCTGACAGGATTACATTGACTGCTTTGTGAATTTTGAAAGAATGCTTTGATTTTTTTCATCTAATAATAGGTATATTGAAAAAGAAACACCCATTAGCTGTGATGACGGTGTCTTCCCTTTAGGCAATTGACTCACTGTTTATAAACTAAAAGGGGCTACAGAGATATTAATTACAATTAGAAAAATAATATTGTCCAATTTCCTTTTAATTTCTGTTAGAAGGGTTAAAAACATAAACATTAAATTGCAGAATGTCAGGATGGACGGAGGGTTCTCTCATAAATGTTTGCATCATGCTGTTTCATTAATTCAAATTAGTTTATATTCTAGCTGGATTTAATTTTAAAGAATAAATTGTAAAGGTGTTCATCATTCAATATATTTAATTAGTAGTATAATTGTCAATGTGGTAGTTGCATGGTCAACTACAACAGGAAGTTTTCCATATGTGTGTGTGTCTATGTGTGTGTGTGTATAAAATATATATATATATGTATATATTTTTTAGAATTTGTGTCCTCATCTCAAATCACCCTCCCCTCAAGGAAAACAATGAACTTTATTCCTGTCCAGAATTGAGGACAGCCACCTTTTATAACAGGGTGTATCGCCCAGCAGCATATTTTGCCCTTTGTTAATTAGCATTCCGTTCATTCAGTTACTCATCATTTAAGGAAACTTTGCAATCATTAGTCCCAGACTGCAACATTTCTTGTAGGGCAGGTCAATTTAATCATTTCTTACTGCAAATGAAAAATTCCAGGTTAGGTACCCGAATATTCAAAATATTAATTACTACCGAATGTGAGCAATCACTTAAAATACAGTAATGTATTCCTCGGCATTGGGAACGATTATGGCACATAAAGATCAGGCTATATACTGGGTATTTTAATATTTGGGGATCCTTAGAGCTCTCTGAGAGAGCTGAAGCTATTTTCTATAGAGCCCAAGCAGCCCAGGAAACCTGACTGATGACGTCTTCAGTCCAGCAGGTGTCAGTGACAGAACCTGGGTGGCAGAAAGCTTCCAGGTGAACGCTATTGAAGGCCAGGTTCAGGAAATGGCAGAAATAAAGGTTCTCGCTGACCAGGGATTCATTGGGTTTGAGATGACAGAGTTAGTCACTAGTCATTTCAGAGGAAAGAGTGCATTGACCAAGAAAACAACAATTCTTACTTCAAGCACTCGAGTTGGATTTTGACCCAAGATATATGAAGGCTCAGTAACCTATGGACCACACATCACCCAGATCCAGCAAACGATGTCTCCACGCCCCCCCATACCCTAAAATACTATAATCAGAATATCCATATTCACGAGTAAAGACAGAATAAATTTAGAATTCAGTATCTCCTTTCCAGTGGGCATAGGTTAGAATTCTGAGATTGTGATGTAAAGAAAGGTTTGGGTCTAATTTAAAGGGTTAAATTGGGTCCGGAGCATTTATGGGTTCCTTGCATCTGTCATAGCTCTAGCTACTGAGATTCATACAGAGGCTATCCTGGTAAAAAAAAAAAAAAAAAAAAAAAAAAAGGGCCACATCTGTCTTGACAGATGCCTTCATTTTTACAGAAAGAAAATGAAAGGTGGAAGTAGGTTTGCTTCCTAGCCTAAGGCTCAGGTCTTGCTATCCTCTGGATTTGAGAATAAAATTGTACAAACCTCCTGAGCCTTTGGAGCTTAGTTTTTCAGTCAAATTGATTAATTAAGCTCAGTTAGCCCTAAGCTGACATCCAGGGCTCACAGTCAATAGGTGCAGAAGCAGCCTATGTTCACCCTTCTCCAATATTCTGAAGTTTCTGAGTGCTTTGTGATGTATTCATGGTTTATTTCTGGAGCAAATGTGTCCTGGGGGTGTGACTTAGGGTCATGAAAGAACTGAGTTGACCCAGACACATCGATTCAGTGCCTAAGTGAAACATCTGAGACATGCCACCATGGCTGGAAGAATTTATTGATATGGATTAAGATCCCCTGTCCGTCAAAGCAGCAGGTGCTGAAGAAAAATGATTGCTTTGACAAATGGCTTCACTGTTTCCCTGGGTCCCTACTATGTCACTCTGGAGTCCCCAAGGAAATTATCCCCTGCTCTTTGCCAGGTAATAGTGACTGTCTCTAATTTCATATCTTGAATTACTTTCACAGTCTAACAGTCTACTAATTGACAGTTAAGTATTTATGCAAGAGGACATTGGGAAACTTAACCCTTAACCACTTGCCCCATCCTCAACTTCTCTTTATAACGAAACAAGCAAGTCTAGCTTAAGTGTGCATGTGGTGTCCTGGCCGATTCAGGCTCAGGGCATATACCCCTGTCTCTTTCCAACTGCACTTCAGCCTACGAGCTTTCCCTGCCAGGCATGAGATTTAGCATGAGATTTAGCAGGATTTCACCGTGTGCCTGGTAGATACTTTGATGGTGGATTGAGTAGTGTCAGCTACTGTGTCAATCAGCAGGTACAGAGATGGGACAGACTGAGATGCTTGGGGCCTTCTCGGTACTGGCATCTGATACATCATCTTGCTGGTGTGGAAATGAGAGAAACATAGAAAGAGGGCAAAAACCACACCCGTGACTTCTTGTTAAGGCTCATGGATCCCTGTGCAGTTTGGATCCAAGGCCAGTGGAATGTGGTTCTATGAGGTAAAAGTCTTGGCTTGTTTGACTACTCATTGTCGGTTCTCCATCAAGAACGTGGAGCTGACACAAGGTGTGATGTGGGTCCCTGCACAGATTATCAACTTTTCTGAGTTGATATACAGCAGATACACAGATATACAAAACTCACTTGTATACAGCCTGTTTCAAGAAGCAGATTTGTTTCTTACTAGCGGGTAGCAAAGAACATATAAAGTCTAATCTGTCCTGACCCAGTCTTCCAAGGTACAGAAAGCGCATGCCTGTGTTCTGAGCTCTATGCCTCACCGGAAAGTGGCCACTCTGGGTTCTACACACTGGGGCACATGGAATGGCATTCAAGGATACCTTGTTAAGGCCACTGGGATACAGTTCAGACCAGTTCTTCTTCTCTTCTATCATGATGTTGAATTTCTAACCCATTCACTAGCTACTCTTTAGGATGATAGGCAGGCTGTGCGGGAGAGCATGGTCAGCCCAGGGCTACTCAAAGAGCATCTTATACACACCTCAGGCATTTCAAGTAAAAACATCACCCATTGAAATGGTTCCTAGAATAAATTCAGAAGCCAGAGTGTCTGGGTCCAGATCTTGTCTCCACCATTCCCTATCTAGTTCTGTGGGCAAGTGAGCTAAGATTGTTTTAGAGTGATTTTTATTATTTTTAATTATGTCTCTGTGTGCCTGCATAGCATACAATGCCCGTAGAGGCCAGAAGAAGGAGCCAGATTGTTTGGAGCTAGTGATATAGGGGGTTAAAAGGCAGCCAAGTGAGTTCTGGAAACAGAATTCTGCACTTAGAGCTTTCTTTCTTTCTCCAGCCTGTAAGCTAACATTTCTATAGTGTAGTTCTTTTATTTTAAAACTAGAGGTATTAAGAACATGTACCTCAAAAAGAAGCTATTCAGACTAAACATATCAGTATCTGTTTGATATTATAACCCATGCTTGGCATGCATCATGAATATTTAGTAAAGGATTAGACTAATTGGGCACCACACCCACTTCCTTCTGATCTGTTGCTGGAGTTTCTTTTTCTGTTTGTGGGATTAAATGCCAACACATATTGGATGGATGCCAGGCACTTCTACATTAAGACATCTGGCTTTGTTGTTGTTTATTTATGGGATGTTCAGATGCCTCTCCTACTGTTGTCTATTAATCTGTTGCCAGACTTAATCTTGTTGGTAGAGAATTTCTTCAACGGTACCTAAGAGTGGTGGATTTAAATGGTGACTCGGTAGCTTAGAATGATTGAGTCATTTGCTCAGTGGATGTGTATCAGTGTAGCTTGCTTTACTCTGAATCCAGCCATCATGAAGATCCATCTCTAATTTGGTTCATACCCCACTGACAACTGTGGTAGGACCTTTGTTTATCCTTCATCAATGTCCCTGGACAGATTCACTAACTTCCCCAGTATCTGCCGTCTCCTCCTTCCCTGTCCCTACTCCATGACATGTGAGTTTTCACACTCACACTGGCAGTCTAACTTTGCTCTTGGCTTTCACTTTAAGTCAAACAAACCAGTTTGATAAATTTTAAAATAGTTGATTGCAAATAAAATATCAGTGTTCACACTCCTTCCATCCACTTACACAGGCGATTTAGACTGGGGCTTTGCTCATCAGGACCCCCTCCCCGACTCACAAGCCTGTGTCCTTTTCTGTGACAGTATTTATTTTCTGTTTCCTTGTTGGCTGGGTTCTGATTCAAAGCTCCTCTGCCCAGAGTTGTGACGGATTGCAACCTTCACTACATCTGATTCTTCAATACCCAGAGAGCAAGGAAGCAAATGAGGTGGTGAGACTCGCCACCCAATCCCCTCACGACACCTCCCACCTTTGAGGCATTTTCAATCTGTTCACCTGGATCAAAATGACACATAGGAAATATTTACAAAACAGCACAAGCCAGTCAGTCGCTTCCCGAATTGAAGCTACTACTCAGAACATTTGGAATCTCTCAAAACTTTCTCAATTCGAGGCAACTCTTTGTAGGAAAAGTAAACAGTTTTACATTCTGATGTTCTTTTTGATGTATATTTTAAGGATTAGTACATATTCGTGGTACCGAAAAACACATTTCATCATGAGGCTTGCACGCATGCTAGGATTACATTTGCCCCCTCCCTCCAATCTGCTAGACATTTTTCTCTTTCCTTGCTTTTATAACTTACTGCTTTTAGTATGCCTCACATGGTTCACACTGGGTAGACCGATGACAGCTTTGCTTCCCTGGTGGTGTGTCCAGTACCTTCCACCACAATGAAAGCTAGCCAGTAGGGATGAAGATTTCAGGTTGCTATCAGCTTGATTTATCCATGTCCCATGATTAAGTATGTGCTGTCTTCATCAACGGGGCTTCCCACCACATCCTGGAGGGTAAACAAAAGCCATGGCAACAGTCTTCAATATTTGGGATGGTTTATAGAAACCTTTTTACCTATGAATATGTATTATTTTCAGGCGTTTCTGCAGTAGTAAGTCCCCAGATGGCATTTTCAAAGGACCTTAAGTCTTCCTTTCCTATACTCCATCCTCTACCCTACCCTTCCCACCCCTCCCTCCTCACTAATCCCTCCATGTTCCACTATTCCCTGTTCACCTTTCTTAGATCTGCATCCTAATCCCCTTTCCTTGGAATCCTCCTTTCAGCACTCTTCTGTTGATGGACACACGGGTCATCGCGACAATTCATCTATAGTAAATACTACCACCGTAGACCTGGACATGTGTCTTTAGCATATTGTTTTCAGGGACTCCTGCCTCCATTGTTACATTAACACAGAGGCAGGAACATGTGCTTTCCTCAGTCTCTTGTGTTGCTGTGGCGCTGAGAATCTACAGCCAGAGGACAGTGAACATCGTTGAGGGACAAATAGTGACTGCACCCTAAGGGGATCCAGCTCAGGCCCTGATCTACACACCTGGAAGTTCCTTCCCCCTTGGAGCACTGGGGCTCTGAATAACCCAGATAGGGAACTGATTTCTCAAGCCAGAACTGCAGTCAGGGTCCAATTTTTCTTCTTATTCGAAGAGCCATTTTTCTTCTGTCTTTGCCCGCTCCACCCCTCCGGGGAGGGACAGCACTAGATTGGTTATGCTAAACACTGCACCTTAGGGGTTCCATTCGGATGTTTTTCACGGTGACCCAGTCATTTATATTGTTAAGATAGACTCATCTTGAAACTTCACCAAGCCATTTAATTCTGTTTTAAATCATACCTCTGGATAATTTGTGTCTGTGATATTTCCACTCCTCTCTCCAATTGCCCGGGAGTGCTTCACAAGGCAGGAATCTCAAGTGCGCGCCCTCTATCTCTGTCATTTTCTTTGCTCACCCTAAAGGCTAATGACGTAGAACTACACATTCGTATCATAAAATGTTTGTCCTGATTGCCTGTACTCTGTAGAATAACAAGCCTGGTAAGGAGATGATTTTAGGAAAGTCCCAAGAATGTGACATAGGCATTTATGTTTTTGTCCTTTAGTTTCTAGACCTGTGGAAAGTACATTATGTTTGGGACCCGCCCCCTCGGCCTCCCAGCTCTGCAATGTGCCTTGCTCCACAGCCTGCATTGTGTCCTCCTGGTCATCCTGGGGCCCGTGTGTTCATGAAAACTGCCATGATCCTCAGGGGAAGAAAGGTGAGTGCTTACCTCATTCACTTCCAGTGTACACGTCTACTCTGCTGCAGACTAAGCCAGCTTAAGACAGCATTTGTTTGTATTTAGATAACTGGCTCAGGTTAGTTAGGGAGACAGCTAAAGACATTTCTGTGGAGCACGGAATCTGACCTTGATTGACTCTCATATTAAACTCAGAGCTGAATAAGTGACTGTTACTCAGCTGGGAATAACTGACCCAGCCTAGTTGGTGCATGCTAGCCTAGCATGCACAGAGCCCTGGATTCCATTTGCAGTACCACATCAAGCCAGGCTTTCTGGTATATTCCTTTAATTGGGGTAGTAAAGATGGGAGGATTGGAATTTCCAGGTCATTCTTGGCTACATAGTGAATGTGATGTTAGCCTGGACTGAATAAGATGCTGTCTCAAAAAAAAAAATCTAACTTACTTTTTCATATAAGTGACGGTAGGCATGATTCAGGTAATCACACCAGAAACCAATTATTTTTGTTACTGTTTTATTTCCAGATTTCTACACTAAGCTTTTGGCTTTATATTTTAATAAACAACACTATATACGTGTATACTTATTGGCTAGTATTTATGGTCCTCAGGCTTAAAGGAACATCTTTGGTTTTTTTTTTTAAATTCAGGTAGCTTTTACAATCCTGTTTTCCCCCATTTTTGTTTTTCAAATGTCCATCTCCACCCCCAAAAGTCCAGAGGCATCTTGCCATCCTTCGCCGACTCTTTAGTTTCCATTAGTATCTTTCTCCTTGCATGTTGTGCTAAAAGGAAATATTTCTTTTATTAATACGAAGAAAAATAAGCTCTGGTGGCTTCCCAGATGGTAGGTTGTGTTTGCTCAGCTAGAATCTTACTTTACATGCAGAGAAGCAACAGCTCTCACTGTGAAGTGCAGTGATCCTTGCACCTCCTGTCTATGCAAGACAATGCCACATATCCTCTAAATCACCCATGATTGTCATCTGCTGCTTGCTCCAGGCACACACATGCCCTTGTTCATGGCACAGGCTTATAGGGATTTCATTTTGTGCTGAGTCGTACTGCAAGAGAAGAGGAAAGACAGTGGTGAATCTGGGACAGGAGGATGCTAACTTTGGCTTTTTTTTTTTTTTCATCAACTTATAGACATCAGTGTCTCAACAGGTCTTGGCAGGCTGAACTAATCTGCCCTATGAATATTCTCACATGTCCATGTGTTCAGACACTGCCTGCAAAGCTGTGAGTACTGTTGCTGGGTGCTGTAGAACCTTGGAGGTGAGAGTAGTAGCTAGGACAGATGAGTAACCGGGGACACACATTTGAGGACTTAGATCTGTCACATTTGTCATCCTACTTCCTACTTCCTGGTCTTCTAAGATGTGAACTAGGCATAGCTCCAGATTCTGCAACCATGGATGGAGAGCCTTTTCGGCCACCACACTTTCCCTGATGTGTTGGGCTGTTTCCTCTGAAACTGTGAGCCGCTGTAAACCTTCCCTCTCTTTGGCAAATTGCTTCTATCAAGTATTTGCTCATAACAACATCAAACAAAATAGTGCATCATGTAACATTAATATCCTCTGCGTGGCTTCAGTTTATGGACACAGAAAGGTTCCATATTGTGTTCCATTTATCTAATTAGAACTTGCCATTCTCTTTCAGCTGTATGAGACCCCTTAGAGTGACTCGCATGTCCTTAGAACCTGGAACCAGTCCTCTTATATTTCACCTGTTCCTTGCCAGATTTTAAGGTTACTCCCCAGAAAACCAATCATATCAAGGTTTTCCAAAGCTGCAGCTGCTCTGGTCAGGGATTTGCATGCAGATAAAATTTGATACATGGAGTGCCATTCTCCTTTGCTTTCAAAGATGTAGAATTCTCAACACACCAAATAGGTGTAGGTGACATGAGCCCAGTTCATGTTTGTTTCTGACCAAAAAAGAGACTTATCAACTCACATGGAATGGCCTCCAGGATGACGTGCAACAGTACAAATGGTGTCAGGTGCTTGCGACCTTCTCCTTTCAATCTTTCTACTTCTCAACTCTCCAAGTTGCTGCCTTCTCGTTCCATCAGTGTGTTGAGTTTGAGAAGCCATCTCCATAGGCCAAAGCTCAGCGAGGGGTTTTAACTAAGATGATAAGTGATACAGTAGAGAACTTCTTCTCCAGTAGTTCCAGGAAGAGCTCTAGGGAGGACCATCATGTCTGCCCAGGTTGCGTGCTCCTTCCTGAACACTCCCTGACCAAAGAATGGGGCTTAAGGGGTTAGGCTCTAAGCTTAAGTTCCCAGAATGCAGAGTGGTTCAGCTGCTCTCAACTTTCACAGGCTGAGGGCGCAGGAGGGGAATAATGGCCTCCTTCAGGGCACTTTGATATGGCAAAAGAGATTCTGGGGCCACACTTTGTAGATGATTACTCGATAGATAATACGTTTCTTGTCCATTGGCTTCTTTATAGCAATTTGGTGCATATTTTTCCCTGATTTCTGTGTATTCTGTGTTGAGCTAAAATTTTCATAAGACACTATGAAGAATTAGCGTCTTAAATTTTATCCCACTCTTCCTTCACCACATAACTCAGACACAAGTCACTGGTGAAACCTGTAGCTCTTTCTCCTTTGTGGGCTCCCTCAACATCCCTTTGTGTAGAACTTTCTTCTCACTGGCCCTTATTCTGTTCTCCGTGTAAATGTTCATACACATACAGATAAACAACAATGACAGCCACAACAGCTAAGCCAGGGCTGGCCCCAGAGCTCCCTTTTGCCCAGTGCAGTGTCTTTCCAAACTCATAGATCCATTAGCCATTTTCTTCATAAGCCCCCAAAAGACATTTGGACCAATGTACAAATCCAGTGCTGAGGAGAGAAGTCATCTTTCAGCTGTGACCTGGAGTAGCCAGGCGAACCATGACCCCCTGAGGATGAACCCTTGGGCTGCTGTAGATTATCAGGCTTAGTGCAACTGCAATATCATCAGATGAAGAAAGGGCCCCACAATCCCAGGTATGGGTAAATGTGGAGTGGAACAGGTAGCTGCTGAGTGTGCATTTTGCCCCAAGCAACTGTTTCCTGCAAAGGCTTGGTCTTGGGTTATGAAAGACTAGGTAAGGGCAGTGGGAGTTATGACCTGAGGGTGGAGGAGTCCTGGAGCCTTTGGGGACACATTGGAGTTGCTGTTAGTACCTTTGCTTTTATAGAGTTCAGCCCAAACCAGGTGACTTCAGGACACACTTGGAAGATGGCTCCTTTTCCCAAGTGCTAAGTAACCACAGGCAGAGAAAAGGAACCTCTTTTGTAATTGTAATTCAGGGCTAGCGGTTTGCTGTTTTAAAAGATTTCCCCAAAGCAGAGAGAGAGAAATCAGTCCTCTAGGTCTTCTGGAACCTGGCAGGACCACCTGCTTCTAATTCCTCTTGGGGAAAATACGGAATAGAACTCCCACTCTGGGGAAATGACTCTGTGCTACAGGCAGACCAAGTGTGTGATGGTGATTGCAACAATCATCTTGTTATCTCTACCAACTGGTGAGGACAAAGTCTGTGTTTCTGCCCCATGGTCCTGTGAGGACTGGGCCAGAGTCCCGATTGGCACAAAGTAAATATGATTTAGGATTTCACAGAGGCTGGACACGCAGCATGTGTACTGCGTGTTGAAAAAAAGCCTGGGACAGAGGTAAGGTCTGCACATCCCTATCTGAATTCTATACTCAAGAAATCCAATCAACTCACTGGCAAAAATCCAAAACATAGAAAAATTCCTGGACACTTTATAGCCTCATACACACATTATGTGCACAGGTACATATTCGTGTAGATAGTCTCTTTAATAGTTACACACATGTGTATGTATTTTAGAGAAAGAAAAATAGGAGAGTTGAGGGAAAACCATGCAAACAAGGAGGGAACAGATGTGGAAAGATGGAGACCTTTTTCCAACACACACACCCTTCTTATCACAAGGCTTCTTCTTATTTTATTCTGTTCTCTTTATTCACACGGGAGAAAAATGTAGAATGGAATGGGGGAAGTAGATGGTAGGAAATGTTTTGTTAGCTAATAGAGTAAATTCTTAGAGAAATTATCTTTCTATGGCTGTTGTTCTCCATCAGGCACCTCTCAATCAGGCGTCACCTAAGGCTCATGGCTGTCAGCTACTAAGAATGCATTAGAAAATCAGTCAACTTTCACAGGCTCTACACCCTTCCATCACATCCGTGACAGGCAGACAAGGGGAGCAGCGCTTGGCAGGTTGGTGCTTGTCAAGTGAGGCTGGGACACCTTCCAGAGGAATTTAAAGAGGATCAGGTTGTATCGTTTATTGCTTTACCTCCAAGATAGTCCACAGTGTTATAATTAGAGAAATACAAAAGAGCATCGGCCGGAAGAAAATGCTGATGGGTAAGCCCCACACATAGATGTGATATAGTTAAAAAGCATTCCTCGAGATACATAGACTTGCCTGACACCCTGGTCCCTTGCAGACAAGTTCTATGAAGGCAACCAGCTGAAAAGGAGTTTCGTGGAGACCGCTATATGTGGCATTCCTAATGGCCTCCCTAAAGGACTTCAAGGATTCCTCCCCTGCACCAACACAGTTCCCCTAACACAGCACAGAAGATTCTCCAAAGTCCCTACAGGAAAAGATGTTTTTAAATTGACACTCTAGGACTATTCCTAAAGACATCTTTTCTGTCCTGGAAAATTAACATAGACAGCAAACTGAGGTCAGAAACCACCCACATACCTGAAATCTAATTTTACAGTGGAAATATTTCCCTTTTCCATCGTTGCCTGCTGGGTTGGCTCTAATGTTACATTTACATGAATTCTATAAAAATCATTTGGCTTTATTACAAATAATATTCATGTTAGCAGATAATTTTTTCTTTTTCTATTTTTGTGTGTCTCTGTGCAGAGGCTGGTAATAAGCTGTACCTACCTCTTTTTTCCCCATTATTTTTATTTCTTTTTACATTCCAATCATAGCTTTCCCTCCTCTTCATCCTCCTCCTCCTCCACACCCTTTCTTTCTTCCAGTGCCCCCCTCACTTCCTCCCCTAGGCCACCCCCTGTCCACTTCTCCTCATGAGTAAGGGCTCCCATGAGAAGTCAACATAGTCTGGCACAATAGGTTGGGGCAGGGCCAGGTTCCTCTCCCATGTATTAAGACTGAGCATGGCATCTGCCATGGGGAGACGGCTCCAACGAGTTTGTATCCACTTCTTATGCAAAGTCTTGAAAATTTTCATGGTTGCTGCACCCTATCAAGGCTGCTCATTTCTGTGTTATAACTGGCTGGGAAATAATCGTGCTTGATATCTAAAGAGCTGGAATCAAGGACTCAGTCTAGGTGAAAGGGAGATACTTGATTCAATATCATAAAAGCACGGTGACCAGAATTCAATGCCCAGAAACTGTGTAAAGTAAGTCAAGTATTGTGCCTTTTTAATCCCACCGCTGTGCTGCCAGAGACACACCAACTCCCGGATATCAAGTTTAATCTCCAAGAGTCCTAGATCAATGAGATATCCGTTTCAAAAAACATGGTACGTCTGAAGTGGCAACTAAGGTTGTGCTTGATGTATGCACAAGCATGTATATGCACGTGTGTGTGTGGGTGCACACACACACACACACACACACACACACACACACACACACACACACACCTTCAGTCTTATCAGGGTCTTTAGCTGAGTATTCTTACCCACCATCTAGAGCTGCCAGAGACAAACAGAAAATGCAATGCTTAGCATGCAGTGACCTTCTGCTATCCCTGTGTAATCTGCTGGCTATGTCTTCTAGTCTACCTCCATGAATTAGCATGGAAACAGTGGTATCATCCATAGCTCCATGGAAGGTCACATGGACGCTGTTATTCCATGACTCAGTAGAAATAGTCTTCAGACTTCGATGTACCTATGAGCCTCCTTAAATTCCCCTCTGCCTCTACCTAAAAAATGTTGTCTACTCTTCCGCCATCTTCTCTTCTAACCTTACTCTCCCCAACCCACTATTTAGTCTGCTCTGTTTGCCTATGATAGAATGGTACGCTAAACCATACACCTGAGGCTCAGAGCTTGTGACAATGACAACAACAGCAATAACATAACCCTGGGAATAGTGGTTCTATCAAAGGGACACGGTGAACCTCTGGCCATGAAATGACAATTGTAACTGTCTCCTACACAGAGCCGCAAATCCTACTTTCTAACTTTAGTTTAAGGGACTGACCCATAAGGGAGATTTACATTATGAAATGGGACCAAAACACGTTGCAGACAGGAGCTAAGTCTATGAGGTTAGGGCTGTGGTGAACTTCCTGCCCACCTACCCTATAGGTGACACACCCTCAGTGAAATAATATATTACAGTCTGCCCTTTGTTTGCAAATATCTCAAATGGGCAGAGAACCTTACAGAAGCCTAGGAGGTTCAAGTCCCCAGTAATAGAAACCAACTGTCTCTTGCTGTCATAGTTAATTGCTATGCACACCCTTTCACCTTTATGAGTTATATGGCAGTGAGAGTTAGACATTTGCTTGTTGACCTTCCTCCAATACAGGGCATTAATATTCAAATGATATTTAATATTTACTGAATAATAAGGTTTGACTAACATAGAACTTAATAATTGTGAAACATTGGCTGACCCAGCCATGGTGAGCTTGGTTGTTATATATCTTCTGGAATTGAACACCTGGGAAAACCCTATTGTTTACTGCAGGCAGGGTTGCCAATGTGTGAGTCAGTTAAGCAGAACTCGAAACCATAGTGCATGTTTTATGCTGAGTTTGTGGTGTGATTTGATCCTACTTAGAGTCGGGACAAGGGCAACACACACAACAAAGAGCCTGAAAGAATTTATCGACTGAGGAGATGCACTCTATAGATTTATGGCAATATGGATGCAACATGATTTATAGAGGAAAACTCATGAGCCCTTCACCAGCTTTAAGCTCCAGGAACAGGACACCCAAATCCCTCCATAGAGAGTGCTGGGTTTCTGTACTGTTCTCCAGGCTGGTTGTCAAAGCGTAAATCATGCTATTTCTTGTTCAAAGATAAGAGCTAAACAAGTACAAACAAGTGCCAGGAAATAAGCAGGACACAGGTGTTATGTGTAAAAGTAGAGGTCACACAAGTCGTGCGGTGGCAAGAACTTAGAAGTCCTTAATTTATGCCAAGTGTAGTTGAGTGCCCTGTGTGCCCCCTAGCTCTCCTTGAGATTTCCAAAGCTGTGCTTTCTGTGGGCTGTATTCTGAGTATTTAGTGATGTGGAGTTGGAGATATAACAGAGCCGTAATCTCCATTGTAGTTATTACTTTAATTAGCTGTAAACTTAGCAATTTTAGTATCATCGTAATAGTCACTATTGGCTAAATGAAGTCTAAGTAGTATATTAGTTATTTTCTGATGATGGAAGTTCCTGTCTGGCCAAGTCCTGCTGTCCTTTAGCCCCAAAGAAGCATACAGACACTATATTAATTATAAAACTGTTAGCTGATGGCTAGGGCTTCTTACTAGCTAGCCCTCTCCTAATTATTAACCCATAACTACTAATCTATGTGTTTCTACATGACCTTATATTACCAGAAAACGCCTGGTACATCCTACCTTCCTGGGCTCTACGTAGCATCATTTGCAGCCTCCTTTGTCTCTCCTTCCCAGAATTCTCCTCATTGCCTAGTCCTGCCTATCTTCCTGCCTCTACTGGCTATTGGCCAATCCATGTTTTATCCATCAACCAACAAGAGAAACATAAATACAGAAGGGTATCCCCCATCAATTTTCTGTCTTTCTATGATTAAATACCTCACAGAAATCAAGGCAGAGAAAGTTTGGTTTGATGTTACAGCTCACAAGATAAAATCCATATTGATGGAGACAGAATGGTCGCAGAAGTCCAAGGTGACCAGTCATATTGAATCTGCAGTCAGGAAGCAGGCAGTGAACAGGGAGAGGGGCCAAGCTATCAAGTGGCAAGGCCCTCCTCCAGCTGAATGACTTCCCCCAGCAGAGTTCTACTTCCTAGGGTTTTACCACCTCCCACAGAGCACTCCCAGCTTGGGACTTAGAGTTCAAACATGAGCCTTCTGCAGTGGAAGGGGTTAAATCAAAGGACTTTTGGCTAGAGATGTAGCTCAGTTTGTAGAGCACTCACCTCACACTGAGGAAGCCCTGGGATCGATCTCCATTACCACATAAACCAGGCATGGTGACCCATGCCTATAACCCCAGCACTTGGGAAATAGAGACAGGAGCGTGAGAAGTCCGAAGTGAGTTGGAGCCCAGACTGAAGATAGATGAGAACCAGTTTTGAAAAAGAAACAGATCATGGTGATGGGTTGACAGATTTGAATATAACGGTGAGAGACAATGTGGGTGAGATCTGTGCCCAGCAGAGTGATATATAAAGAGGACCAAGGATTGCAAGTCATGCCATTAATAGATCTCAGATTGTTCTCATTCATTCATTCATTGTTTTTTCTTAAAGTCGTGTTGTTGTTATTGTCACCTTAAATTATTTAAAACAAACATGCTGTGTAAAAATGAAGTATAGCTTTTATTTCTGGCATCTAGACCTAAGAGGAAGATATTATATTACAATGCTCACGTTCTGTCATGGCAACAGCCCAAGAAAGCTGAACAATAAAAAGCTTTTTAGAGCAAGTCCACCCCCTCCATTTTCTTACAGTCTTCGTCACATTTTGCCATGTTACAGTTGGTCTGTCCTCTGCATGTACCTACCTTACTCCCATTAACATGTAGTTTGTGATTTGACAGCATTTCAAGACATGCCTATGTCCTTATCATGAAGTCTGACTGAGGAAATTTTAGAACCCATGGCCAGTTAGGGTGAAGAATGATGTCCTGGAGACACTCTATGATGACATGCTGATGTGGAAATCGCAGAGAAGCCGGAAGCTGGGAATGGTCAGGCACTAGGCATGGGCAAAGGTGTAAACGTGCTGTGTAATGGAAAGCAGCAGGGGATGCTGAAAGCAATAGCAAAATTGAATTGTGGGTGTATCTGGGAGCAGTTACTGCTGTGGGCCATCACTGAAATTCCTGGATTATGGACACCATTGATGCACCTGTTCATTATTTCATCTGATTCTATCTGGCCTGTCCATCACCTCTTGGAAGACACTTTTAGACTCATTTTTCTCCACATTTTCTCTTTCTCTTTACATTTCATATCCTGCCATCTCATAAATAAAACATATCAAGATAACACACGCATCAGAGCTACAACTGTTCTCTCGGAAGCGTCATCTGCTGCCCAGAAGCTACTCCTTTGCCTTTGCTGCATCAGGGAGTGATACTGGAAATCTTGTTTTCTCTCTCCTTCCAGGCTTTAGAATGAGACAGCGCCATGTTCTCATGGAGTCTACAGGGCCCACGGGGCACTGCCCTCATCTGGTAGAATCCGTGCCTTGTGAGGATCCAATGTGTTATCGATGGCTTGCTTCGGAAGGCATCTGCATCCCTGATCATGGGAAATGTGGCCTAGGACATCGCATCCTGAAGGCTGTCTGTCAGAACGAAAGAGGTGGGAGCTGGTGACACACTGTGGGATTAACTTGTACCCTACAAGGGACAGTGCTACTCTTCCAAGGTCATTTTCTGGAGGGCGAGAAGCTTTACCTTTCCTATACTGGGGCACTTATGGTGAATTGTGTGACAAATTGCTGTAGGGTGAGCTGTGATCACTTCATGTCAGAACCACAGACTATCGCTAAATGTGCTGTTTGATTATGCTTTAACACATGACTCTGAAGCCATAGAATTCTTGGGAGGTTTTTTTTTCTTTTTTTAATTTATCAAGATAAATAACAAAACTGTCCTCATTTATGAATGCAGGACAGGTTTTATTTTCCTTTGTTAAGATCAGTTTATGATGTGCCTTTATTAAGTGTTAACAAAATGCTACCTGTTAAAGATGCCAGGGTTAAAAAGAAAAGGGGAAAAAAGATTAAGCAAACTCTTTTCATTTATATAACATAAGACCAGAATCAGCTCTGTATATAATGCTAACGTTTTCAACAAACCATTTTTAAATATAAGCTGTCAGGTTTTACACAATTATTAACAATGATGTCTGCCCTTGATCACCAAGCTTTGGGTACAATGCCTGTTGGAAATGAAGTGTGCTTTAAAAATATGTAAGTCATATGGCAGTTAGAAAAGTGACATTTAAAAATCTTTATCCTGGAGATTAAAAAGAACTTCATCTCTCCGAGGGACATGGAGCTTGTCTCCTAATCAGCTCTGTAATGCGAGGCCCTATTCACAATGCTCTTCGTGTGTGGGTTGAAATGTTTTGACTTATGGAGCAAAGTAATTCACAGAATGGGAGTAACTTACAAAGCAGATTCAGCATGGATATTAGCATCTTCACAGGGCTGGTAGACTGTTTGTTCCTTTATTTCTTCCTCTCTCTTCTCTCTGCTGACTTTCTCCTTCACTTTTTTATGCTCTTTTTCTTTCACTAGAATAACAAACATGAGTAGGCAAATGTACATTTTGTATTAAATGATTTATTGTTTCCCTGCAGAAAGCAGATGGTTGTTTAATTAAATAGAGGCAACAGCAGATTGCAATAGCTGCAATAAATAGTTGGAACTAATAGGCACTGCTCCTAATACAACCACATAATGTTTACGTGGAGGCAAGGTATGCCTTATTAGGGAAGGCAAATAATATCACTTCCATGGTGTTTTTCTAGTAGTATAACTTATAATAAGGCAAGTATAGTTTGTTGTTCTTCCTAATTCTTGGCACACTCATTCTGGACCCATTGCAATTTCCCAGGAGTCCAAGTTCTGGGAGATTCTTCACTCTCTCATTTGATCATTGACTCTGACTTGTAACATGAAGCTTATAAGTTTCAATGGGTGATAGAAATGACTTTTATTCTAACAAGTTGGTTGGTGTCTCTGTGTAACTAGAAAGACCAAACAAGAAGTTAAGCACTTTCATCCTAATCATCAACCCAAGGAGGTGGAGATTGGAGAGCGGATGACCTCAGTTACTAATCAACCCCATGGGTAAAAGCTCTGCAAAGATTTCTGGACTATGGAGTTCAGAGATCAGAACTTCCTTCCACATGGCTGTATGGAGATGTGGGCATAGTTAGGTGTACCCAGAGAAGGCATGATGCTCTGTACCCAACTGAATGGCTTAGTACCCTATACATCTCCTCTGTCCATATCCCTCACACTCTGAAAGTGCCTGGTCTTGCCTAATTCATCTTTTTCATGTAGCTGTTTATGTGTATATCTTATAATATTCTTACAGTAAAGCTGTAAGTGTAAGTAAAATGTTTCCTTGGGCTCTGTAAGCTACCTACATGGGGAAAAGTCTGGCGTATGAGAAAGGGTTTGTAGGAAGGCTGATTTACAGCATGAGTGACAACCTGAGGTATTACTATCCAGGTATGAGAGGTCTGACTTGATGCCATTTCCATGAAAATAGTTCATGGAAGTGGACCTGAGTGGTGGCAGGACACCCAGCTGGTGTGGGAGAATTGTTTGATGTAGAGAAAACCCTGCTGATCCAATCCAGGATGCAGTCTGTATTGAGTTTGGCGTCTGAAGTACAGCGGGGAAGGTTCAATTCTGGGTCTTCCCTCCACCCTGCTTGGAATTCCAACCCCACTCACTACCTGCTTGATGGTCAAGTTATGTAATTTATGGAAGAATATTTTCCTTTAGGTTTCCAGATGAATTAGTAAAACTACCTTCGATTGTTAAGGTTCTAAGGGTTAAAATAGCTATATGAATATGGTTGTGATTAGGAATACTTCTGGTAGCTTATAATGCATGCTTGCTAGGATGTTTGGTCTTGGAAATGGGGCACAGAACGTAGTGCAGACAGTACTGGATATTAGCACAAATGTTATCTTTATCATCCATCCTTCAGCTGAGTAAATGAAAAGCTCATTGGGTTGGTTGGGTCCCTTAGCAACTTGTCACAGTACTTTGGTCATCTTATGGTAGGTACTGGAGAGTTGCCATGACAACCTTTGTTCACAGCATTAGAGGTTTCTTCCCCAGTGTATGTTTTGCCCTCTTCAGGGGTAATATTTTCCCTTAACCATGACACAGCAGTTTCGAGGCTTCATTACTTCCTCCTGTGAACAGATTTAAATTTAGCTTTTGACTGACATAGTCTGCTTCTCTGGGGAGAGCTGGAATTCATAAATGCTCACACGAGCTCTGTGAAATCTGTGGGTTTTTAATTACCTGGATGAACTTTAACTGCATTGTTTCTGAGGCCACCATCATGCTGATGGGAACATGCTGACCTCCTGGTTATTGAAACAGTCTCACCCTGGTAAGAAATTGCGACCATGGACTGGTTGGGCCTTCTGTGACTCAGAGGCTGTGTGTCCTGTGAGTGGCTGTGATGGTTTGGCAGAGAAAACTCCTATCAGACTTCCCACATGTTATCAAGCTCTTCACATAACCACAGCACTGACAAAGATGCTCCTACTCATTAAAATAGTTGAGAAAGGAACACTTGGGATGTACAGCTTCCTGTGAGTTTTTTTGCTTGCGATAGTGGATAGTTGGCTTTTCAGCACACTGAGTTTCTCGATTACTTTGAAGACGTTTTGTTTCAGAATTTGTTTCAAGCTAAGCAGAAGCAGCCAAAAGAAATGGTCTTATACTTGATATGAAAAATCCTAAAACTCATATTAGAACCAATCAGACTTGAAACATACTAAAATTTCCAAGGGCAGCTTGCTTTGTCTGTTTGTCTATAAGTTTATGACAGGACTCTATAGACAGAAATATCCAGGATAAAAAATGTCATAATCTCATAAAATATCCATGTTCCATTCAGACTTAGAAGCTGAGGGATTTTTTCCCTTGTGTACATTTGTATGCTATACACCTGTGTTTGTATAAATGTTCACATGTTTGTGTGTACACAGGTGTGCATGTGTGTAGCTACCCAAGATTGACATTGCAAGTTTCCCTCAATTCACCTTAATACTGAAGCTGGGTCTCCCAGTTAAAGCCAGAGCTTAATAATTCATCCAGTCTGTCAGTCAGCTAGGTAGAGATCCCCTCTCCACCTGCTGAGCTCTGAAAGTATAGGCTGGCTATTACAATTACAAGCATTTGCTTGGGCTCTGGGGATCTAAACTACAACAGTCCTCACACTACAAAGCAAGGAATTTCATCCTGGAACCATCTTCCCACACCCAAGAAAACTATATAACTATATACTACATCACATGCACACACACACACACACACACACACACACACACACACACACACACACACACACCACATTCTTTAGGATTACCTTTGTTTATATTTTTATTGGATTTAGTTTTAATTTTTGAACCAAGGTCTTATTTAATAGCCTAGGATGACCTTAACTTTGTGATCTCCAGCCCCAACTTCCAGTGTTAGGATTACAGATCAGAGGGAGCCACTGTGCCCAGCTCTCTCTCTCTCTCTCTCTCTCTCTCTCTCTCTCTCTCTCTCTCTCTCTCTCTCTCTCTATCTATCTCCCTCTCCTTCTCCCTCTTCCTCTCCCTCTATCTCCCCCACCCCTCCTCTCCCCCTCCTTCTCCCCCTCCCCTTCTCCCTCTCTCTTCCCCATCCCTCCCCCTCCCCCCTTCTCCCTCTTTCTCTCCCTCTTCCTCTCTTAGACTATTGTTGGTGTCCTGGGTGTTCCTCTTACCACAAAGAAGATGAATGTGCTTCCATTCTCAAAAGCTATGTTCAAACCCTGACCTGGGAACCTGCACAATTACACAGTCTGTGTACTGCAGCTGAGAAGTAACTGCATGAAGCAAATTTTGATATCCTTAAACCTGGTTGGTCAGCTTGAGAACTGTGACCTCCTGGGACATGTCTAGGTGAAGTGCAGGCCACACAAGCATGAGGGTCAGAACTTGATCCACCTGAACCCACATTAGGAAAGTTGTGCCTGGCAATTTGTACCTGTAATGCCAGCACTGGGGAGGTGGAAACTTTAAGATCCCTGGGGTTTGCTGGCAGCTAGCCCAGCCAAATTGATATAGTCTAGAGATCTTCATCCAGTTCATTTTCTCTGCTAGTTAAATGATTAAAAGGCAGGGAAATAAAAATCTCAAAGAAAGCGGACAGCAACAGATTCAAAACTTGATTGTAAGTAAAGAAACAAAAAAGTACACAGAGACAAACACACACACACACACACACACACACACACGGTGGGGTAAAGATGACAGACACAAAGGCAGAAAGAAACACTCTATGAAGAGCCAAAAGTAAACTAAAATCCCCTTTCTCTTGGAGGGACTAATGAGCTAAGTGTTTTTAGAGGTACAAGACTTCTTACCTATTTTTGAGTTGGTCAGTTGTCACAAACAACAACAAAAAAGTGTGTGTGTTTTGTGTGTCGCTGGTAGGGAGTTGATAGACAAACATCATGAGATAACTGTGAACATATTTTACCAACAGAATAGACTTAGGCAGAAATGGGGCCCCACTGACAGGGAAAAAAAAGCCCAGCAGGCCTTTCTCTCATTTCTGGAGGCTGAAGATGAAGGTAGAAATATCCCATCTTCATAATCTCTGGGTGTCCCTCTTTCCTATCTGCCTGTCAAGGATCTGCCAAGCGACTACCCCCTCAAGAATAGCAAACTCCAATGCTTTGGGGAAATGGTCAGAAAGCAATAGAAGAACCCAGTGTAGACTTCTTCTTCCACACACAGGAAAGTGATCTGTGGACCACCTAGGATGGCAGTCAATTAGTTACCTGTGGGTTTCCCCAACTGTGGAATCTGGTTTCCAGGCCTCTGAGTGGTGGAATGCTTTTGACGTTTTTTTTTCTACCTAGCATCTCACCCTTACTGTGGGTCCACAGAAGTGACTGAGGAGAGTGTGTGAGCAGCTTGTTCTCCATTCATTGATAAGAACATTTCTACACAGCAAAGGAGCCACTTTGAAGGCTGTGAAAACGCTACCCTAGTCCTTTCCCCTCAGGGAGCGTTACATTTCCTCACTGTGGCTTTTCACTGGTGGCTACTGAAGATTTATCAGTATGTGACAACTTCAGAACAGCCTGCAAAAACCACCACGCTGACAGGGAAATATTTCTAGTGGGTCCAACTGACCGTTTGGACCCATGTCTCAAAGATGCAAAGTGGTCAGTTGTTCAACAGAGGAGCTCATTGTGGATCCGCCACATGTCCCACCAGATTCAGGAAAGCCAACACCTTCTCTGTCCATGCTTTATCAAACATTCTCTTTTTAGGGGTAGCTTGTTCCACCAGTGAACGTCCACTGGTGGAAAAAGATGCCACTACATTCTTTCTTAAAAGAAGACATAGCTTTTTGCATTTATCAACAAGCACATTTATTTCAGAGATAATGTGACACACATCCTCTACCTATAGGAAGGTGAACCATCAGCCTGCTAGGCTGGGCTATACCAAGAGGGTCAACGCTCACAACTGATAGGTGCATTGAATTAGAGTTCTGCGGGGTTGCCACACTAGAACCCTTAGGTACAATGCCTCTTATCTCTGCCCTAAACCTTCCCAATGTAAATGGTTCCATTAAGCATGAGGAACAATTTTCTATCCCCAAGGAGGCTCTGCTTTCCATCTGAAAGTTATTTTTTCTTTGTTCTTTCTTTTATAACATTTCCTTTTATTCTGTGACCTAGACCAGGAGGCTGTTCTCCGTTGATGGGTTCCAGAGAGAGAGAGAGAGAGAGAGAGAGAGAGAGAGAGAGAGAGAGAGAGAGAGAGAGAGAGAGAGAGAGGACCAGGATGTGAGAAGATAAGAAAGTTTCAGGATCAGGAGGTCTCACATACACTGATGCCTCATACAAGCAAGTTTATTAAAAAAAATACAGAATCTTATATAAAGTTATTACAGAAGAAATAGGACAGAAGTCAGAAGACAGGTAGTCAAGTGGTGTCTCACTGGGGAAACAGACAATCTCAGGAGTGTTAGAGACAAGCAGCCTTGGAACTCATAACTCCAGTCTCCTCAGGGCAAAAATCCAAGTTCCCAAGAACCAAAACAATTCCTTCTAGATCAAGACTGCTCCCCTACACCCCTGGTAAGGACACATAACTAGGTTTCTTTGTCTTTTCATTGGTGACTCTGAGAAAGCCTTGGATCACCCTATCAACAATTTTTTAATTATGGGTGGGAGAGGAAGGGTTGTTCACGAGTGCAGTGCTTGCAGTGGCCAGAAGATGGCGGAGGAAACTCTGAGTGCTAGTTAATAGTGGTTATGAGCTGCCTAAGTCCACTCTCTTAACCACTGGGCCATCCCTCTGCCCTGCCCCCACCCCTGTCATCCAAGGGCATTCTTGTAGGCTTTCTTGTCTTTCACCAAAAATCCAAGAAGCTATTTCTTTTTAATCTTACCTCAAGTCCATACACTTTAAGTACTGACACCAAGGATGCCGGGACCTTCACAGGGCTTTGTTTAGTGAAGCCTGCCAGGATATTATTTATTTGAGTTGGATTAAGATGGTTTAATATTTTTAAATCCATGCTTAGACTTGGAGTCTTTGTTTGTTTGTTTGTTTGTTTTGTTGCTAGCTCAAGGAATGTTCCTTGGTTTGCCCGTGAGACTGATGTCAAACTCCAGAGACAGTGTTATCATTTGTGCTTCAGAGGCCAAGCAGGGCCCCACGTTTGCCAAGTCTTTCACTTCCAAGCCCTTAGATCATCTTGTATCTTGTGTTTCTTGGGTGCAGCTTTAGTTCCCCTCTGTATAGCTTTCATATCTCTTAGAAGGCTTCCTGAATTTCATTTCAGCACAGGATTTATTTTATTGGACATTAGGAAAAGAGGGTACTAATTCGACAGACATTTCTTTACTGCATAAGTAGATTCCTGTGGTGAAGACACATATTACAAGAGAAGCATTCAAATTAGAACCACTGCTGAGATGTAAAAGATCTGAAACAAATTTCAAATATGAATTTTCTAAAACATTTGAACCGTGGTAGCTTGGTTTGAAATAAGTCTGCAGTTTACTAGGATGTGTGTTTTAGAAAAGATGATGATAATTGGATTTTTTTAAAAGGAAGACTCTTGTTCCTCATTTAAACAGGAAAGCAAAGGCACCTCCCTTCACATAGGAATGTGATTCTTAAACGATATTGCACCATTTCAAGAGATCAAAGAGAGGGTGGGTACAAATGGCTGTGAGTTTACATGAACAATGAGAGTCCAGACAAATGAGATTTTGGATTAATGAGAATTAATGGATCCTAGCGTAAACCATAGTTTCCAAGCCAGGTGGAACCTCCACCCTCACTAACAACTGACAATTCTTGAATGTGCAAATATGAGAACTCACTGATACACATGCATCTCATTGCCTGAGGATTTTTCGGATTTTTCGCTGGCCACAGGAGTCTTCCTGGGACATTCACACTCCTAGAAAGGAACCTTTAGGGAATGATGAGAATGAGCTTGAGGTCTAGATATCATTGTCAATACGATGAGACCTTGTGGGAAATATTTACTCACATGCACTTGAGTCCCCTTCCCTTTCCAGTTTCCGTTCCTACCCAGGAATCTTTGCTGGAGTTCTACATAGTGTATCTCAACAATAACTTTGTTTGGAAAGATTTAGTGGATCCATTCCTGTAGAAGAGTCATACCACAATGAAAACAGCATTTAAAGAGTCACTGTACAATGAAGAAATCAGAGCCTATTTAATATTTTCATTGTTTTATTTTGTCAAATATTAATTCCAACCTAAGAACTTTGATATATCCCTTTGAAAACAACAAAAATAAAAATAGTATCACATTTCATTTATTTTCTACTTAGGATATATAGTAATTTGTGTCCTGTCTTGAGTCTTGTTTTCCACCAATTGTCATATAACTTTTGGAGGACAGGCTATTTATATTTTCATTTTGTAGTGGGTTCAAGAGTGTATTGGATGGTCACATATAAGAATGGAAGAATCAGATTGTTCCCCAGCCTCCCCTTTTTGTTGCTTTGTTCAAAGAGGGTTTCTCTGTGAAGCCCTAACTGTCCTGGAACTCGCTCTGTAGACCAGGCTGTCCTCCAACTCACAGAGATCCACCTGCCTCTGCCTCCAGGGTGCTCATATCAAAGGTGTGCACCACCACACCTGGCTCTGTCCCTTTTTTAAAAATAAAACTTAATTTACAAACACAGATTATTAGATGAAGAAGCAAACAGAAGTGTAGATAGAGTTGAAGTAAGAAAACCCAAAGTACACACACACACACACACACACACACACACTTCTCTAAAGGCTCTCCAAGAGAGCCCCAAGTTTTTCCAGTGTACATTTTCCCTGAAATATCTTGCATTCCAAGTAATGTTTAATCAGGTTCAAAGTACTATATTGCTTAAGAGGAGATATATGACCTCAGTGAATAGTGTGTCCATCAAAGGGTCGCAACTGACTACTCTTTCAATGATAAGTAGAATGAGAGTGGTAAGGGCCCACAAGGTCAGGAGGTTAGAAACATCTAGGAGACCAAGGCTGCCTTGGAAACACATTTCAACTTACTGTATGTCAGGTCATATACAGAGATCCATGGTGGCCTCAAGGATGAATGCAGTAATGCCATTGTCCTTGACGAGCTTGAAGTTTAATTGAGACACATGGTGTGTCAATATATCTTAATTATGCATGTGGGGGGTATAGATACACCTGCTCATGCGGTAAATAGAGCATACTGCAATGGTAATGGTGAATAGGGATAGGAGGTACAAGTGTTACATCCTGAGGTATTTAAATGTGATATCTATTCCCATTGGTCAGAGTGGGTAGGAAGTCTTCAGGGATAAGTTGGTGGGGGTAAAGGTTTGCCTCTTCTTAACCTCCGGAAGACAGCCTGAGACAAAATAAGAGAATCCAGAAACTCTAAGCTTAAAAAAATAAACGAGTTATCTGTGCCTTCTGTGAAAAGGGGCTGTAGTCACAGATGTATAATGGAATGGATGGTTGAACTCACTAAATATGGTAGGCATAGTCTTCACTCCATCCTTCCACTCATCAACTTGAAACAAATGTGACCAGGCTTTCATAACTGGCTATATTAAACAGCCACTCACTGTATGGGGTAATCAATTCTGAGATGTTAAAGAATCATGTTACTCTTATCTCTTTTCTTCTAGATCAATAGTTAACAAGTTAGTCTAAATCACATCACCTTTAAGGCTTGTGCAGACACAAATTTTGACTGCTACTATAGAAAATATGATTCCATGGAGGGAGCCAAGGAATTTCAGTTTCTATTAAATTCTTCAATAATGAAGACGGTGCTGATCTAGGGACCACCAACTGAGAAACACAGCTCTGAGCCAGATGGGGCTGGTGGGCTGCCTGGTCATGTCAGAGTATAACAGCAGTGGGTCAGAACTGTACAAGGCATGGCTTATGCAGAGAATCATCCGTAGTATTGATTGATTGTAATCTGTTGTCTCTTGCTTCCTGCTGGGGAAGTTATTTGTGAAATCCATGAAATATGTTACTCTTTCTGAACCTGGCAGTGAGTAAATATTCTTACACTTCTTTATTGTTACCTGGATGGATTACTAAAAGATCAAATGGGAAAGATCAATGGTGTCCTCTGCAAAAACAGAAGCCACATAATATGTGAGATGAGTTATTTTGGTTTAGAGGACAGTTCTCATTTTCAGCAAGATAACTTTCTCAGACCACCAACTGGTAGCCATTTGGTAGCAGAGTCCTTACTGAGAGAAATGTGGTGATGACAAATACGTTGTATTAAATTTTGAAATGAACCTGGCATTGCAGTAGAAAGCGCCAATAAGATCAGACTGCAAAGGAGATTAAATTTGAGAGTTCCTATAGCCAAGTCCCTCATTTCCCTCCATTTAAATGTTTTGCAGCAAAATTAAAGATGAAGCTCTAATACTGTTTGTCAATGAAGGGAGATCCGAAAGAGAAAATAGAGGCTCATTCTAATCACAGTTTCCCCGTCTGAGTTGGACAGGAAGGTGGGGAATAGTTATAAACTGGTGAATCGATTTAAATGCTAAAGAGAGAAGAGCTACAATGCAGGTTTAAATACAGTCGCGTGTGCTCTCTCCGGATAAACAGGCATTGCGTTCTGAATTACTTCCTCCTTCCACGCTGTTACATCCTAGACATTGTGGGAAAGCATCCATCCTGTTCCTCTATTATTATTGATGCGCCTAAATAAATGATGGTGTGCCATCACCATTCCCCCGCATTTCCTAATCAGACTAACTATACAGTGTGTTTTCAAGGTTTCACTGTTTAGAAATAGCAGAAGTAGACAGAATAAATCGCTCTATGTGTGGAGCTGCACCTCACAGGACTGTCTTCTTTTTTCTGGCTCCCCCAAAATTCTTATTGGGCAGTTGAGTGTCTGTATCCATTCTATGTGTTCCAAGAAGCAAAGGGAAGCATAGATTGTACTAATACTTCAGAATATAATCCTATGATAAAATCGTGAGCGATGCCTCCCCATCCTGTTACTTTCAACTTCCCTCTGGATATGCCCTCAATTTCTTCATTGCATTAGATGATTAACAATAGAGCTTTCCTATTGTGTTATGCACGGGGTTACTTTTTTTTCACACTTAGAAATCTACTTAATGTGGTATTTCACTCCAGTCATGTTGTAGCTCCTGACACAGAGTCTCCAGTTTCCCTTCTATAATAGACAGAAAAGTAGAGAATGTTAATTAAAATGCATATCCAGTATCATGGATTCAACCTCAGTGATGGGCTTACAAAGAAATTAATCTCTTGGGAAGGTCCATCTACCCCACTGAAAGGCAATTAGATAATATTTTTAATTGTTCTTCTAAATAATATCTTTTAATTAATGACCTATAAGAGAATATAGACCAATCTTCCTTATCAAGACACATTGAGACTCCCCATGGATACCTGAAACTGAGCATACTACCAGGCTCTTAATAGGCAGGTGCTGTGATATCTTCCTAAAACATACCTGTGCCAAAGTTTGACTTCTAAGTTTAGCACAGTAAGAGATTAACAGCATCTATAGGCATGGGAGGGAGCTGCAGGATATTAAATAACAGTTGCCTGAACACAGCACTTCCACACTCTGACAGCTGATCACTGAGAGGGTTATAGGTGACTAAGAAGAGGGTAGCATAGGTCCCACGTATACATTAGACGAAAAGAAGGCTCAGAACCCAGGCATGATGAAGCAGAGTGGAAGGAACTTTTATTATACTACTCACAGTGACATGCAATATAAAACTTACTGTTTACTTCTGGAATTTCCCATTCAATATTGTTTTAGACCAGAGTTGATATAAAATAACTAGAAAATGTGCAGGTGCTTTAACTGATTGACTGATCAAAATTAAGACTCCATGATGTACAATCGCTTGCATTCTGCCATTTAGTCCATACTCACCAGAGGAAGCAATCATCTAGGGAAAGATGCCAGAGATACTTATCTCAAAGTAAAAACATGGATTAAAGCTATAATACATGCTTGAAAATGAACTTGGGGGTTTTATTTACACTAACAATAATTTTCTTACTCCATTCATTCAGCTCAGAGCAAGCATCTAGGAACTCAGGTCTTCCGACAGTCCCCTCTGCTGTAGTTTGTCTGCGGCAGACTGCCTGCATGCCATGGTCATGCTTGTGCCTGAGACACAGTTCCTCCTTCATTTGCACCTTGACACTTCTCACTGGCTTAGAATCTCGGGTAGATAATACACTCATCACTCACTGCAGACTGTGTCACAGCCGGTTAGGTTACTCTAGCTGCATCTACAGGTAACTGGTTTAACAACCTGTAGGCTTTAATCTGGAGTTTACAAGACACGAGGAAGGGGCTTTGAGCAAGGAAGCCAGTTGTTTCAGCTTTGTCTGAAATCCAATTTATAACCATGGAGATGAGGATTCATAGTGAAGGTGTGACCTATTGCATGCAGTGGGGCAGGCACCCAAAGGAACTGTGTCATAGATGACATTGTTGACATCTCTAAACAGCCATGTAATTACCAGACAATACATTTCTGCTTGTTAAAGCCAATGCCTATCGGAGTTTGCATTACCTGACCAGACAAGGTCTTCATTGATAGGCCTGTCTTCAGTGTTCACATAACACCTTATGATGTAGTTATTGACACTGTCACTGAATTATATCGAAATGGCCTCTCACTTCCCTGCTTCTCCTAGTTGACTCTTAGCTTCTCAAGGGTAGAAACGTTGACTTTCCTATTGCTCAATTCTTGGGGTGAAGCCAGAGTGTCTGGTATATTAAGAGACTCAGTAAATGTTTTCTGAGCTTAGCACAGTTATTTAAATTCAGTCACAAGACAGCCCAGTGTGGAATTATTATTCATATTCCAGTTTTGCAGCTTAGAAATTTCGATACCCTAAAAATCACATAATATCCAACAGCAGAACTCTGAGTTTCGGTCCAGGAAGTCTAAACTTGTACTGGGTATACTTTATCAGTGACACAGAATGCACTGAGGTTCTCCAGACATATGCAATGGCTCTCATTAATTAAAGTAGTTTGGGGTTTTGTTTTGTTAAGTCAGATGTAACCTGAGAGTCGCTCTCAATGCAGTACTAAGGGCGCTTATGCCGAGTCACTGCAGTGAGGTCATGTAACTCATTTCTAACCACTCTGTAAGCTTTAACACCTCTCTTTTCCTTGGTGTGGGCTAAAAGCAAGAGCTAGATCAGTGGGCCCAGGCAACAAGCAGCCCACACACATTTCCTTCCAGCACAGAGGGAATTCAAGTTACAGATACTACTTAGTTATCTGGTTTTCCCTGGCAACTGTAACTCTAATCTTGATCACATTCAGACAGCTAAGCAATTTCAAATTTCTTCAGCATGCTGGGTTGGGAGAGAGAGAGAACAGCATATTTGCTGAAAAAGGAGATATGAGAAAACGCAAAGCAGAGATAGGAAACAGCTGTTAAAAATAGAGACAGTTTTCCAGTCCATCACGGTGGACGTGTTCTTAGAGGGAGGGCATGATCAAATTGCTCATACCACCATATTATGAAATCTGAGGAAGTTTGTTGAAATGAAAGCCAAGTTCTGTGTGCACACAAAAGAACCTTTCATATTGCATTAGCTTACCAAATCAGGTTGTAGTAATGATTTATTGAAAAGGAAAGGTGCTTTCCCTGAGTCATTCCCCAAAGAAACTGGTAAAAGTTGAAGCAGGTGGAGTCTTAACCTGAGAACACACATTTTCTGTGGGCTGTGCTGATGGGAGTGGGTAGCTCAGTGTGAATGTGGAATCGTCTCCACAGAAGCTGGCTCCCAACCTCAGTCTTACTGCAATGGGACTCTACTGTTTTGGAGGATAGTTCTGTGAGCTCTCTGATGCCGTGTTAGACAGTTCTCAACTGCCCTGCAGACAAGGGTCTTAGTATATTGCTGGACCTCCCTGATATATTTCCAGAGTGACTCTACCAGTTGGTAAAATGAGGATACATGCTTAGGTCTTCTCCAATACAAACAGTATTGTCCAGACTCCCAAGTTACAAAGTTAAGTGTTAATGCCATTTAATGCTTAATAATAGTGTTTAGTAATTTATAAAGCTAAGATCAGAAAATCTATAATATATTACTAATGCTAATACTAGTAACTAAAAACTAATATAAAACTATGCTGTAAGTATTGCTGGAGATTCTGTCCCACCTGGTCCTACAGCCAATTAGCCCCAAAGAAACACACAGAGATGTAATTATTAAGCTGTTGGCCAATGGCTCAGGCTTCTTACTGGCTAGCTCTCTCTTAATTATTAACCCACTTCTATTAAACTACATATTGCTGTGAGGCTGTGGCTTACCCATAATCTGGCATGTTAATCCTCTGGCAGCTACATGGCTTCTCTGGAGAGGATTCTCCCCAGAATTCTACTCATCTGTTATCCAGGTCTATACTTCCTGCCTGGCTACTGGCCAATCAGTGTTTTATTCACCAACTAATAAGAGAACCATACATACAGAAACACATCCCCCATCATTTAAGTTAGAATTTTGTGTATCAGCCAAAGAGAAAATTCCCTTACCTAGGAGGGCTAGTCAGCATTTTGAGTAATAAATAAGATTTGTTCTTCATAAGATATCTGAGGGCATATGAAAGAACAGTCTAAGAGGGGAATAATAATATTCTCTTTCAGTGACCAGGATGACATTTGGTTACTGTCTTCTTTTTTTTCTCCCATGTGCACTGTGCGTGTGTGTGTTGGCATCTCCCTCTCTCTCTCTCTCTCTCTCTCTCTCTCTCTCTCTCTCTCTCTCTCTCTCTCTCTCTCTCTCTCTCTCTCTCTCTCTCTCTCTCTCTCTCTCTCTCTCTCTCTCTCTCTCTCTCTCTCTCTCTCTCTCTCTGTGTGTGTGTGTGTGTGTGTGTGTGAGACAAATTAGATCCCATGCTGTAAGAACTTGTCAAGAAGCCCAGTCACAGAATTATGTCCAATGAATATTTATCATAATCTTAGAGAAGAAAAAAAATATTAGTCCAGCTATTCTAAAACCGTTCTTTGGATTAAGTCAGACTAGAGGATGTGATGTGCTCACAGTGTGAAATGGCAAGAACCTGCTTAACTTTTTAAACAGAATTGTTTTTCTTTAAAAAAAAAAGATTTATTTTTATTTAATGTGTATGAGTGCTTTGCCTGCCTTATGCATGTGAACCACGTTCGTACGTACCTCTTTGGAACCATGGAACTGAGTTATGGATGGTTGTGAGCCAACACACGGGTGCTGGGAATCAAACATGTGTCCTCTGCAAGAGCAACAAGTGCTCTTAACCACCGAGCCATCTCTCCTGCTCCTTAACTGAATTGCTTCTTACTACTGGGTGACCTTCCCTGGGGTCACGTGAGCGGATGTCCATTCACCAGATAGGCAAAGTGATTCCACCCAAGTGAGGGCTAGTGAACCGCTGAGCTCCTAAGGTCAGCACCCATGCAGCCCTGTAGCACCTCACTGAAAAGCCCCGCCCAGCACTCTCAGAGCTGCATCTTCAGAGCATCCTTCACTACCTGCAGGCAGCTCTGCCCGGCTCCTCTCTTTGGCAGCTGTTAACCTTCCCGGAGAGCCTTGTGACTCCTGTGTGGAGAGCTTGCTGAGACTTACGGATTTTATTTACTTCCTGACTCTCTGATAAGTCTTCTCCCAGAAGGCTATGCTTTCATTCAGAGAATGCAGTACCACTCATATGAGTTATCTAAACTGTGTGAGGTAAGGGGACTTTCCCCTACTATTCAATGTCATTTTCTCAGAAGGTAAGAAGGGTACCACTTGAAGTTATACCTTTCAGCCTTCTGTGTGAGATGCTTAGGAACAACACTGGTTAGTCCTAAATCAACCATACTTGTCTACCTCGTGACCATCTGGCCAATGTGGATGGACTGCACTCTGAAACATCCTCTAGTTTCACAGTCTGGTTAAGTATGGACTTCTCAGCCAGTTATAGATCTCCTGAGAACCTCAGCTTTCTACTGAGAACTGGGGTGAGATAGGTCCCCCATTATGATTTTGATATAGATATTGATTTTATTCGTGCCAAGTTCTGCAGCTAATTTCTGACACACAACAGTTGCAAATTATGTTGCTTGCCAGTATTGTTATGTACTTGATCACACAAAATATCATTTATTTTATATAAATTATCTTCCTCAGACACAGTATAGAATGAACTTGGTAAGAATAAGAGGTTCTAGAAAAAGCTGTTTGTTTCTAGATTCATGGTAATAAAGATTCTGGCTTTTATTTCTTTTTTCTCTCCTTTGTGTTTTTATTTTAAAAGTTTGAAAAAAAATCGAACTTTTAAAAGAACAATGTTTTATTATTTTGTCACTTACTTCCTCAATGTGTGGTCATCTCACATGACAAGAGCTTAATTAATATCAGCCAGAAATCAAGATTGGTAGAGGACAGTGTCTTCAGAGGGTGAATAGAAATAATAGGGCGGTGACCTTCCACTTTGGCATTCCAAAGCATCGCTCACCTGGTGAATGTGCAAGGGACAGAGCTTTGAGCTATCAGATGCAAACAATAGCCTACACTTAGGCTTAGAGAATGTACCTGGAAATGGCATCTGTGATTTTTTAATTAATTAAAGGCATACTTAAGGTAGCAACACTATTTTCTATCAATCCTGTCAGATCCCTGTAGGAATAGGGAGGAAATGCAGTGGCCCAGACCTCTGATAATGATGTGAGACAAGCAGATATGTGACTGGCTATAATTATGTCTACGGCTGAGCAGGGAATGTGGCTGTTGATGGATACAGGCCTTCACATAGAGCAGAAAAGGCAATCTGTGGAAAATCAACGTCTTCCTTGCGAACAAATGACTCATGGTCTTTCTGACAGTTTTACTTTGGGCTTATTTCATTCTCAGAGTTCAAATACGTTTATGCTATGCAAGAAGGGTGAAAATGACCATTTCCTCTTAAGAGTTTTTTTTTTTTTTTTTGATAAAAAGTAATGGACCCTTCCATTGATATACTAACATACACTTTCCAAACATTTATCTTCACTTTCCTGATTTCATTATCTCACCACAGCCTTGCTCGTTGTTGGAAAGGATGGCTCTGTTGCTTTGGAGGCTGCAAGGCTCATGTCAGAGGGCTGATGCTGTGTTATTGCAGCTCCTGGGGGTAGGGATCTGTGTTCTCACGCTGAAGACAAGCAGAGATGTGTAGAAAGGGCTGGGTGCTGTGTGGACTCTTTGCCAGAAACCACATCTTTTTCAGGAGGGAGGAGCCTTTGGTAGGAACTATTGTTCGATGCAGCTGCGGGCGATGAAACTCGAACCACAAAACTCAACAAAAATCTACGTGGAGTTTATTGGGGAAAGGGAGCCCAGGGAGGAGTTGTTGTTGGTCAACCAGGAACAGAGATGGAAGAAGGGAACAAGTGGGAGGCGCTCTCCTAAAAGGGAAAGCTTGCGCATGCTTACAGAGTAGTTAAGCAGCCATATAACACACGACATAGCCATGCAACACAGGGCCCTTTGAGCTAAGTATCCACATGAATGCTGCTGTGAGTACCCTGCCAGTTGTTGAGGGCAGGGTCAGCATAGTGCCTGGATATCAATGGGGACAAAGTCTAATCACAGTAGTGGCTTGCACCTATTTTGCAGCCAAAGAGACCTAAGACCAGTGTAGTCGCTTGGCTTGCCTGAGGCTGTCTGTGTTTAGCTGCTTTTGGAAGTGCTTATTCCTTCAGCTGATGACTCTGGGAAGAGAAGGAGATCTGCATGTAGCAATGTACTATGTGTTGGAAAGGTATAGATGAGATGGAGCTCATTGTGCTCTGCTGTAGGTACGCAGAGGCGTGGCTGATTTGTATTATGTGTTGTGATTGTTGAGGTGGGCCTGATTTGAGATTTTCTTGGAGTTCTGATGGGCTTTAGGGAGGATGTTTATTCTTATTTCTCCAAATATGGCTTTCGAAACAAGTTTTTTATTCTCTGTTGCATAGGAGCAGCTTTTTATTTTTTGCTCTATTTTGGCCTCTCATTCTCATTGACTCAAGTATCAAAGAAAAAAAAGGTGGGGAATCAGGGCCACATATTGTATGATAAAGGAGAAAAATAATGTTTGGTCAGGTGCTTTGGCTATCTTTCCAACGTGGGCACTGGAAATGGCAGGACAAATGCCTATCAAAAATGAACAGATATTGTACAGTAATATTGAAGTGTGTGTGTGTGTGTGTGTGTGTGTTGAAAATCAGGTAGGAACTTTCTAGCCTCTGGGTTGACTATGAAGGATTTTTTCCATTGCTTTTTAAGTTTCTCTGTTTATACAACCAGGTAGCTCACATGACTGAATTAAAGGTTATAGATACATGCCATCTTTTGGTTCCTTCATTCGTCAATGACATCTGAAGACATTCTATTGTCTGTGACAGTGCAGACCATTTCCAGACCTTTAACATTAGGTAGCTATGGACTTTACAAGCTTTCTGTGAGAGCAGTTTCAGCCTTGGGGAAGATCTAAGATGAACAAGCGCATGTGTAGAGACCAGAAAGCAGACGAGTGTTAGTTAGCAAGGACAGATGGGCCCATTCACAAGCTTCCTGTGCTCTGCTCAATAACCCACCCAGACACATAGACACATAGACATATAGGCCACATAGACTGTGGTTAATGCAAATCTCAAGAGCAGCCCTCCTTCTTAGGTTTTAGAAGCTGGGGATGATTTGAATTGTAAAGTACCTTCCTTTGCATTTGCATCTTGAACTGGTGTTATGAGTCTTGAGAAAATATAGCAGATCTCTACACGATGTGTTAAACACTTTACACAGATGCATTCTTGAGTATTTTGCTTATGAAAGAATAGACATAAAAGATTTCTGGACATAATGTTGGGTACTTAAAGAGAAGTTGAGTAATTCCCAGTACTATCTCCACCCGTAACAAAGCATGAGAAGCCTGAGCAGGGAATCACAGTTTTAGTGAAAGGATGATGTCATTGTTTAGAAAATTCTTTGCATATCCCTTGGTTGTGAAGTTCTGTGTATAAGTCAATGCTTTCAAGTTTGATTACAAAATTTTAATTACGCTTAATTTTCTTTTAATGGTTCCACTGTTCACATACCCTCCTAGCAATGAACTTGTTCCTGACTAAAGATTTTAATACTTAAAAAAAGTATTTTAATACATTGAAAATATAACTTGCTTGTGACAGAAAATTCCTCAGAAAAAGAACGCCAGGTAAACACACTAGCAGGGTAGGTCTTGTTCATTCTGTATCACTAACATTTAGTGACACCCTCTAAGCACTCAGTATTTGTTTTTAGGAGTCTCCTGGTTAGATTTTATTGTCAGTTTGACAAAATCTTGAGTTACTTTGGGAGAGGAAATCTAGCATGAAGAACTGCCTTTAACCGATTGTTTTCTTGGCCATGTCTCTGACACACTGTCTTGATTGTTGGTTATTGTAGTAGGTTCCAGCCCTCTGTGGGCAGCAACGTCTCTAGATGGGTAGGTCTGGGCAGTGCACAAAAGCTGAGAGAACAACCCAGTGAACTGTCCACTCTACGGGGTCCCTTCATGATCTCCACGCAAGTTCCTGCACTGACTTTCCTTAGTGACAGACTATACCCTGGGAGTGTAAACTGAAATAAATCCCTTCCTCTCTTAAGTCGCTAGTGGTTATGGTATTTGTCACAAAGAGAGAAAGCAAACTAGAGCAAATAATGGGAGGAATACTGGATATACTTCAAGGCAAGAAAGGAATCATGCTCTTTCTGAGCTGAATGACTCAGCATTGACTTAGACCCCATCATACTGAGATTCAAGAGCTTTGCTTTCCCAGAGGGAAGCAGTATCAAAGCTGAACGGAGGCCGTTCATATGCTGTCAAGTGCCCTTCCTACCAGCTTCTCAGCAATCAGTTCTGCCCTTCACAGAGTAGCGGCATCTTCCATGTTCTTGTTTGGATGGACTGGAGCACTGTGGGTAGGTTTTCCACTAAGAAATCTGCTGCCCTCTGTACATAACTGAGTTTTCCACATCGTATTCAACAGGACATTAGTTGTACTCCTTGGTAATGAATATTCTAGGAAGTAGGTTCTCTGGTACAATGGATGGGAAAGGCTGAATACCTTGTCACTATGGAAATCTCAATATCAGTCCTCCTCAGAGACAGCTGGGGGCAGATGTTACCTTGCTGATTCTGTGTCTGGTGCTGTCCAAGAGACTTCAAGCCAGCAACAGGACAGTTGGTGTTATTGTACATCTTTAGGCATGTCCTCAAATAGAGCACTGAGCACTGCATATGTGTGATAATCATGCTAACACCTTATAGAAGAGTGTTCCTCCAAATGACATTTTGGGAAGTATTGCTATCTACTGTACAGGCTTGAACAACTGTGAACAGCCTATTTGTTATGCTGTAAAGGCTCTGGGGGAGACTAAGAGTCTGGGTCATACCTGGTACTTAGATTGTTATGGTTGATACTATCAACTGTCCTGTTGCTGGTTTAAAGTTTTTGTGTTCAAATGGCTTGTAGAACTGAAGTGAGTTGCTTGATGTTGTACAGCACCAGACACAGAATCAGCAAGGTAGCATCTACCTGCAGCTGTCTCTGAGGACTGAGAGTGTGAGATTTCCATAGCGACAAGGAGTCATCCGAGATCTTCCTTCAGCCAGGGAGCTTGCGCTTTCCAAACCCATTGACTTTGATAATGTATTCTCGGGTGTCTGTGGCCTGAGTTTTCTGGTTGCACAGCCCTTCTGGGCATTTAATGTATTAGAATGACAGCATCAGTCTGAATGCTGTGCAGAATCCTCAGGAGCTTTTTCAAAACACATATGCATACGCACACCTTTAATTCAGAGAGGAAATAATTTACCATTCATAGAGGCAACTTAACACATTTCTGATAACTGCCGTGGCCTTGGAGCTTTTAGAGGAATGTGCTTTTTCCCTCGTGTTGAGAGTTGATGGGGCACGCCCTTGTCAGCTGTCGCCTCTGCTCAGAGAGAAGGCTGCTCACTGACAGCCTGGGCTGTTGTTGTGTCCCAGCAGGGCAGACCATTTTTCAGGGAACTAAGCCAGTGCAATTTCACAGCCACGCTGCTGCTGACCAGCAGGCCCCAAGCCCAGCTACCCTCTGTAGCATGCTTTGACTCTTCTCAAAGATTGTGACCTCAGGTGGGGATTTTCTCATAAAGACCACCTGTGAGGTCCTTTAGGTCTGCAGAGGTGCTAATGGCGACCCCTGCAGGTGGCAAATATTTCTTCCCTGGCACATCAAAATCTTAACCAACAGAGGATACTCAGTGTCCCCTACTACTATGTCCTAATGGCAGAACTTCCAGTACTTTTTGATTTTTATCTTTTTTTTGCATTCATTTGATACTACAAGGTGCTACTGTGTTTCTTTTATAATACAAATATATAACTTTATTTTCAGACAATTGTACGAATTATATAATTGTTCACTCATGTATCTGTGACTCTTTATATGAGTTAAATTGGGTTATACACAGGAATAAACTCCATTGAGACAGCCTGGAAGTGGAGTAGAGGACCTGGAGCTTACCCAGGCTGCTGCTGCTGATGTCGGGATGATTGATGTGAAGAGTGCCTAAAATCTAAAGTTGTCATCATTTTTTTGGGGGGGAGGGGACTGATGAACTGAGCATACTACACTGAAAAGTGTTGTGAACAATGAGGAATTCATAGATAAATTTTAAAATAATGAGTAGACTGACCAATTAATTGTAAGTATTTTTAGTAGAGTGGTTGGGATCAGGACACTCTCTGGAGGTAATGCAACTCAAAATGCAGGTATTTTTTGTTTATTAGAGAAGAGATACAATATCTGGAGAAAATTCTAAGCATAACGAATTGTGAACACCAAGCTTGGAAGCCAGAAAGCAGTCAGCATCTTCCAGAATGCTTCCGGAGAAGTCAGCTGTTCAAATTTTCATGAGTTACAAATCTTATTTACACACTACGTTTATATCCCTGCTTTAGCAAAATGCTCTGAACATATATTTAAAAGTTAATAAATCTTCTCAAATTCAATAAATCCATGAAAAGAAACCTATTTTAACCTTAAAAGGAATAACAGGATCTGCTCTCTTTATTGTTAGGAATTCTGGAAAAAGACTAAATGACAGAAAGTAGCAACTGAATGTTTGTGAATGAAGATGTATGATTTCACATGCAATTTCTATATCTGATCTGATCTTGATGTGTTTTCCAACAGCCTAAGTGTGTGTGTGTGTGTGTGTGTGTGTGTGTGTGTGTGTGTTTATGTGTGCATGTGCACATACGTGCCTCTTTCAAAGTATATTATATTTTGAGCCTAGAAATTTTGAAACACTTCAGTATGGGTTGGTAAGTACTATGATTTATTTAGTATTTTGAAATCACATTTCTATGTATTTGAGTAAGAGGCAGAAGAAGGAGGGAGAGAAGAAAGTATGGGGAGGAGAGATTAAGAATTCAGAACCCTTTATATATGATGACAAGCTTATATGAGAGTATGCTAACTCATGTTGAATTTGTCATTATTTTAATTATCTATTTTTTGTGTGTGTGCATATGTGAGTGTGCATGTGCCAGAAGTCTATATTGGCTATCTTTCCTCAGAAGCCATGTGCCTTATTTTTGAGATAAAGTCTCCTAAAGGAACCCCAGGTTCACCTATTCATCTATACTGCCTGGCCAAGGAGCCCATGGATTCAAACGCCTTGGCCTCCCCAATACTAGGATAGCAAGGTGTGTGTGTGTGTGTGTGTGTGTGTGTGTGTGTGTGTGTGTGTGTGTGTGCGCCTCCACACCTAGCTTTATATATGGGTGCTGGGATCAAACTCACGTCTTCACGTTCGTGTGGCAAGCATTTTTTGCACTGGTCTATTGCCCCAGCCCTTACATTTAGTTTTAGAGAGATATGTATGACACTGGAAACAGACTCAGGACAACAACAACGAAAACAAACAAACAAAGCTGGCTGCAAAGAGATGACATCAGATTTTGAGGAACAGAATAGTGACAAGAGTTATTAAAGATGCTGTCATACCTTGCTGACACTCAGTGACAAGCATTTCACCTGACTTTCTATAAATAGAATACAAGTCTAGGAAATTGAGGCTGTGTCATTTCAAAGAGTGATAATCACATGTTTTAAGAGCAAGAAGCCACCAAGATAAAAGATGCACTTGATACTAATGACCCACACATCTTAGAGGACTGGTCTGTCCTTAGATCTGAATGGGAGTCGCTGAAATAAAGGCAATATCCTGAATTTCCCCGCTAACAGCTTCCACTTCTGAACCCTGAAGCTATTTGTCATTGGATGAGGATCATAAGTCAGCCTTAAATTTTCTCATCGGAAACTTGGGTTAAGAATTACACCTCACAGGGTACTTGTGAAGAGTAAATGATGTAAAAGCCAAAGCAATACAGTTGAACTACCAAGTTCTGTTTTGGTTGAATTACTAAGTTAGACAGAAGCAATGGCAAAATAGGAGAGTAAACAACAAATCTCCATAAAACCCATAGCCTCTCAGCATAACCGGATGTTAGCAAAGACCCAGCTACTAACTGTACCAAGTAGAAAGAAATGCAGAGCAAACCCAATGAGCTCTTTCTGGAATGCCCTGTGCTGGGATGCCTGGGGTATGGAAAAGGGCTGTGGCATGGGAAAAAGAACAGGGGTCTAGCAACATACCTAACACTGGGCGAAAGGCACCACGAGGAAGCAAAGCATCACTGTGTGTATGAATATTGAAAAATGTTGCAAGCATTATCTCCATTTGCAAATGCTCCTTCCAGGAAAGAGATTGATGCCTTCATATCAGATTGGTGTAGGTGGAAGACAATGTGGCTTGGAACAAAGCAATCATGTTAATATTTTTATTTGCATTATAATACATTTATTATAAATATTTTATTTGCTTTATAAATTAGTGTGCCAAGAGCTTTGGCTTCTGTGATGCTCATTCTTCCTCTCAGAAAACAAGATCACTTCACGGGAGCTCAGGGCAACCTTTGCATCACTCAAGATTATTTCTATGTTTTCCTGATATGAGCTTTTGTACATTTATTAAACGTAATTCTAAATATTTTATTCTTTTGTTGGTGTTGAGAATGGTGTTTTTTTTCCTCTGTGTACCCCTCATTAATTTTGTGCATGTAAATAAGCTGTATTAGTTCCTTATGTTAATATTACAGCTTGCCACTCAGTTGAGTTTGTTATAGTGAGTTCCTTCTTCCACTAACTCCATTGTACAATGATGTCATCTGCATAAAAGTTTTACATTTTTATTCAGGCAAGAAGCTTCTGCTGTCTAAATGCATCAGGAATACCAGGAATACGTGACTAATGGTAGTAGGAACATCAGGAAATCTGAGTTTTCCCGCATCTAGGGGAATGTTCCTCCATTGTTCCCCGTAAGAACAAGGCTGGCTTTGGAAGCGATTGATGTCAGTGAACTTTAGTAGCTCTTTTGATAACCCATGCCTTCAGTCCCCCAATTTATTAGATGTTCTTATTGGCATATTGTTCTGTAAAGGTTTGTGGAATACAGTGGTGTGCGGTCTTTGAAGATCTGAAAAAATAAATGTGTCTTGGTGCATGTGGTATGGGTACAGGATCAATCTCCCAATGTCTTCTGGGAAATTTGATATGCTTAAGTTTTCTGCTTCCAGTGCAAAATTGATGAATAGTGCTTTCCTGGGAAAGTATCTATTTCAACTGCAGTTTTAAAATCGTTTATGTAGATGTTTGCCAAATAATTCCTGTATTTGTGTTAGAAATCTGTCTGATTAGAGAACTACCTCTTCCTGGGTTTTGCTTATTTGCATACTATAGAAAGAGAGTTCATATTCCCAACAAGGAGGGGTCAGTTACATTAAGAGTCGACAGCAGGGGGTATTTCAGTGATATAGTCTTTGCCTGAAATTAGAAAGGCTCTAGATTAAGTGCTGAGCACCACAAGAAAAAAAGAATGCTAACAGGCTAACAGGAAGGACAGTGAGTGTTTGGGGCCTATGAGATATTTAGCTCAGGGGCAAAGGCACTTGCTGTGCAAGCCTGACAACCTGAGCTCCATCTCCTGATTATAGATGGAGAGAACTGTTCTTTGTCCTCAACATGCATGTCATGGCAAGCCTGCAACACACACACACACACACACACACACACACACACACACACACACACAATCACAGACACACAAAGAATAAATTTAAAATATAAAAAACTTTAAGGTCAGTGGTGAAGTTAAAAATCACCATAAAATTTGGAAAGCACGAGAGCTCAAAACTCATATTATGTATAGTTCACCTTTGGAGGTTTAAGGTTTCACCCTCACTTACACTGAGGCAGATGCAAGCTGCACAGACACAGTTCCTAAGAAACGCAGTTGCACTTTCAGTGATGAAGCAGGTGCAGAGGCAGCGCTGTACACGTTGCCAACGGAGCCTGGCAGCATCCCCAGACTTGTGCGTTTTTGATGTCGTATCCCCACTCACAGCTATTTACTCAGAAAGTATACCTTCAACAGCACGAAAAGAGCTGTGCACCAAGTCTCTGTGTCGTTGTATGCGTGAGACTGCAAAATATTGAAGCCAAATGCTTGCGTGTGGGGAAATGCATGATATGAGATGGGTTCAATAGCAGTATACAAGGACACAATGAAATGCCTTTAAGGGAGAGAGAGAATGGAGAAAACACTATGGGAGCGGAGAGAGACATTTTCAGTAAAAGACAGAAGGTTCTGCATGTTAACACAGTATGCCCAATTTAGGCAAAAAAGGAGGGGGGTTCAGTACTTAGGAATGGAGGGAAAAGATCAATGGACTTGGGGTGGGGTTCATAAAGACATCTTTTCATACATCGGGTTTTTACAAATGTGTAAATGCTACAGTCATCGAGTAAATGCAGAGAGAATCTAAAATCAGTATAGAATGTGTGGCTATAAAAGTGTATTTAAAATGAATGACTACAAACCGAGAATTCTGTGTGGGTAGCTAACACAAGTAACTTCTCAATTGCATTCAAATCATATGCCATTAAGCCTTGGCACAGGCCATGTAACCCGAAGTCTAGGGGTGAAAGTGCTTGCCTTCCTGTCCCTATGAGGGACAAGTACCTTTCCCCACATTGCTGCTCATAGACGATGGTGAACGCATCTGAGTGATGTGTTTGAGAGCTCTGACTCTTATTTCCATTTTTTTCTCCCATGCAAAATGCATTGAGAGAAAATACGTCCTGTCTATTCTTTTACACTATATGCACTATATACACTTTATGCACTATAAAATTGTATGTATGTTGTGAATGCTTAAAACATTCATGTACATTTAAAATGAGCGCCTTCTCAAATCCTCCTCAGGTTCACCTATTCTCATCAGTTCAAAGAATTAACAATACTGAAGGTCTCATCTCGGAGTCTTAAGCTTTTTCATGTGCACATGTCAATATATGCTGACACTTGTCATATACCGTATTGAAATGCAGACATTTCTGTCAACTGCTTTAGTTTACCTCCAAAAATCTGTTGTACTCAGTTGAGGTGACACTCTCTCAAACACTCATTTCTAGAAGTAGTGACGACATCCCAGTCAGTGATAAATATCCCTAAGATGACTGCTAATCATTCATGTGCACATTTGATTTGAAGTAAGCAAAGGTGTCACATCTTTAAAAAAAATCATTCTGTGTTACATTTTACTAAGGACAGTAGGCACAAATGAGAATCTGGTATTACAGGCTTGAACTTTGCTTAGGAGTAGGTTTTTGACATGTTACTGTATTATTAAAGATGCTGTAAAATAGGCCATTTGTTTTGGGGAAAAAAAAAACAATGTAAAGATGGTGTGAATAGCCACTCGTTGGCCAAATGACTAAAATTGATATGAAAACAACGCTGGTAGCCAGATACTTCTAGATAGGTAGTTGCGTACATAGTTGCCTAATTGTGACTGGGTAAGAGGTAGCCTGATGCTAAGAATATTCATGGAAACAACATCCTTTTTAACTCTTCAAAGATTCTTGAAGTTTGTTTTTTAATATTTTTTCAATTTCATTGTTTTTCTTCTACTGCTTAAATCCTTGAATCTATCCCAGTGTACTATCTCTTCAGCATTCAGTCATATGTAAAATATGTAGCACATGTAAAACACATATGTGCATATGTTGACACAAAAGTTTAGGTGACTCATAGAAGCATAATGTATATTTATTTATATATTCTAAGACTGTTTAGCCCACTCATCATTTCATTATATACATCCAAGACTGTTTAACCCATTCATCATTAAATTATATACATTCAACCCAGTCATAATTGCACTGTTTGACCCACTCATCATTACACTATATACACCCAAAAATGTCTAACCTAGTCATGATTGCATTATATACATTCAGTACTGTTTAACCCATTCATCATTGTATTATAAACATAGATACATATAAATCCAAGACTGTTTAGCCTGTGCATCCAAGAATAACCTAAATGTTTAAGCAGTTTTATACCAACATTCCCATATAAGAAATTATTTCTTGGTTTGTCAGAGACTTAATTTTTTAAAATGGCATTGGCATGTTCATTTTTTAAGAGTTCCACACAATCTTCCTCATGCTCCATTTCAATTACACACATACGTTTTTATTTCTAACCCCATTATGTGATTTTACCTGGTTTTGACCTTTATGCAGATGTTGAGTGTTTTATGTTATTTTGTTTGTTATGTGTTTGTCATTCATTTATATTGAATATTAGTATTCTATTGAAGATTTTATAGAGAGAGGGGAGAGAAAGGGAGGTCATTATTTTTATTCTAAATAACATTTCATTCAATACAGGTTTTCACAATAATGAATTATTCATTCTATTTTGATGCCCATTTCTAACTTTGTTGCATTTTATCCTTTAGTAAAGCATGACAGAATTATTTTCTTTTCAAGGTAATTACTCATCGAGTGTCTGTCAGTGTGTCTGTCACTGACATCTGTCTTTCTTCTTACTATCTCTGTCTAAATCTTTCTCTCCCTCCTTCCTCTTCTCCCTATGAATGTGATTGTGTGCATGTATGTGTGTGTGTGTGTGAGAGAGAGAGAGGAAGAGTGTGTGTGTGTGTGTGTGTGAGAGAGAGAGAGAGAGAGAGAGAGAGAGAGAGAGAGAGAGAGAGGGAGAGAGAGGGAGGGAAGGAGAGAGGGAGTGATGAGGGAAAGATGCGATTGTGCATTGTGGTTCAGTGTTGTATGGCCTGATCATGTGGTTATCCTGCTGATTCCAGTGAACATGGACTGGGACTTCTCTTAGAAATAGTGATTTCCAATCTTTTGGACACATGCCTAGCAATGAGATTTCTAATCATATGGTAATTCTGTTTAGTTTTGTTGTTGTTGTTTGTTTGTTTGTTTGTTGAGACAAGGTTTCTCTGTGTAGTCTTGGCTATCCTATAACTAACTCTGTAGACCACTAGACCAGGCTGGTCTCAAACTCATAGAGATCCACCTCCCTTTGGCTCCCCGGTGCTAGCATTAAACTGTGCATCACCACCACCCAGCTTTGTTTAGTTTTTTTGGTTTTGATTTTTAAGGAACTTCCATACATTTTCCCACCAGAGCTGTATTAACTCTACTCCTAAAAATAATACAGGTGAGCATGAAAACATCAAATTTCCTGCTGTATATAAGGGCAGACAGTGTTCATCAATTAAGAATATTTTATAAAACAGACTGGACAGAAATAAATCAAATCAGACCTCAGTGTAGACATGGTAATCTACACAGGGAGTAGTGAGTGTGTAACGCTCTGTGTGCCCCATGCAGCTTCTTCTCTCAGCCTTAGTGTGCGCCATCATTTGATGCTTGGGTGAGTGGATAGACATTTGTCATTTGTGGTGTAACTTTGTACCCCCGATGGCTAATCTTACCGGGCGCATGGACATTGCCTGTGTGCAGTTCCTGCTCTCATTTCCTTCCCCTTCTAATGGCTTCTCTCCCCCTTTCCCATTAGTTTTAGTTTCCAAAAGTTCTTGCTTCTCTCTGCATTCTGCATGCAGATCCTTTGTCCAGGAATCCTTCTCCATCAGTGCATTGGGCCCTTTTAATTTCACACCACAGTCCTTTGAAGAAGATAGATAGGGTCTTCCCTTCCTGGTGAGAAATGCATTGTCATTTTCCTTCTAAGATTCCACTCTTAGATGAGTTCATGTGTGCAGTTATTTTTATTATCTTCCTTGGAGTTTTTTGGTTGGATTAAAAAACATAATTCTCCAAAGGCTATACTCCACAGCCCCCAACTTGAGTGGTATTTGTTTGAAAAATGCTTGTTGAGCCATGGTTAAAGAAATAAGATGAAGAGATTAGAGGCTAATCAATTAGTTTTCTTAAACTAGTTCTACACGTCATCACAAGTAATAAGAGACCAGGGGAGAAGACAGACACACATAGTGGAGTAGGGAAGGGTGAAAGGAATGGGGATAGCAACGCAGAAGAAAGGAGAAGAAACAGAAAAGGATGTGAGCGTCAAGATGGACCATTGTTATGAGCAGACACCACACAGAAAAGAGTGGTGCTTCCCTGCATGTGGATAGGGAAGGGATGGCTTTACTGTTAACACCTTTACCTCACACTCTCCTCTTCCAAGCCACGAGGGAACACATGTCCATTGCCTTAAACATCAGGTGCATAACGACTGTTACAACAGGCCTAGGAAACACTTACTGGCTTCATACAGTTGTCTAAAAATCTGGTACCATGAGTTTGGTCATCTTCACACTGAGAATCAGCGTGAGGACAGAGAGGGTGCACATCATAGTCAAGGTCCTATAGCTATCCTCTCTGCCCTCTAGAGAGAGCCCTGGCAGTCACCTGGTTGCTCTTCTTTCTGCTTCCCCCTGCCCCTGGGAGGTAACCATGGTAGACTTCCTCAGATGCCTGGCTATTCTCGCTCTTACTTACCTTTCCCCAGTTATAAACAAAATTGAAAATTGAAAATGAAAAAGAAGAAAACTATCGTATAATTCCTGTTCTTTGAAACCTGGGTCTCCAGCTTCCTACTTTGCCCCACAGTTTCTTGTACCTTCAGATAGAGGTAGGTAGGTAGAGATAGATGATAGAAGAGGGGCAAGCATGCAAATGCATGGATATATTGATGATGCAGAGAAATAGAGACAGATTATACATGAATGTTCAAACAGTGTTTTCTTATTTTGTTGGTTGTTTTCAGTCGCATTTGAATATTTTTAAAGATATTCCATCATAATCTAAAGTCTGATGCCAACCATTTAAGAATCCTCCATGTTTCCCCCATAATTTCACCCTCTTCTCTTAATATAAAATTAATAACTGACCCTAATATTTAGGTAAAATATTGTCTGGCCTGAGCCCAAGGCAGTGAATACCTGAACCCCATCTTTCTTCTTGTATTTTAAATAAAACTACGTTTTGATATATTCTTTCTTAAGAGGAGAGAAATCATTGTGTTTAATTTTCTGTTACTAATATTGGAATGTGAGAATAAGATGGAAAATCCATCACTTAATTAGTTGGATTTCTATGATACTTATCCATGGAATGCATGGTAAATACATCTAAACTGGCCATGGTGAAATGTATCCACCCCAGCTATTTGGGAAGTTAGCTCCACTCCTCTTCCGAGAGTATTGCTGAGCTCAGGAGTCCAAGACCAGCCAAAGTAACATATGGAAGTTCCCATCTTAAAACACAAATGCAAACAAAGACCTCAAGTTTACTTATTTATTTGCTTTGTGCACATGAGACTAGACCTCACTTATGTTTACATTTAGGATCACATCTTTATTTTGTATTTTGGAAAAGATAGGAACAACCAATTTTTAAGAATTTGTATGAGTGTATGTGTGTGTGTGTGTGTGTGTGTGTGTGTGTGTGTGTATGAGAGAGAGAGAGAGACAGAAAGAGAGAGAGAGAGAGGAGAGAGAGAGAGAGAGAGAGAGAGAGAGAGAGAGAGAGAGAGAGAGAGAGAGAGAGAGAGAGAGAATGTCAGGGGACAACTCCTGGGAGCTAGGAGGTTTGGTTCTCTCCTGTCACCTTGTATGACCCGGTATCAAACTCAGGTCATCAGCCCATGTCCAAGAGCCACCAGAACAATAGTTTTAAAATGCACAATGTTGTCAATAATTAAAAGAAAACTTAGTATTCATTATTTTGTTAATAGTTTAAATCATAAGTTTTTAGTAGCTCTGAGGATTGCTTAATACACTTGAGAGCAAACAGATAAGAATGCATTGGTTGCTGTGTGTGTGTGTGTGTGTGTGTGTGTGTGTGTGTGTGTGTGTGTGAGAGTGTGTGTATGTGTGTGTGTGTGTGAGAGTGTGTGTATGTGTGTGTGTGTGTGTGTGTGAGTGTGTGTGTGTGTGTGTGTGTGTGTGTGTGTGTGTTTGTGTTAGGAGTATGGCTTGTTAAATTTAGAAAACCAGATGTGGATTGCATTTCTCACTTTGAAAATCTGTTGATTAAACTAAGAATCCTGAGCAGGAGTTTAGAAAAGCAGCTCATCACATACTCACAAGCTCTGCTGCCCAGGGAAGCAGCAAACATCCTGCTGTTATATAACCAACTCCCCAGAGGCCGCTTTCTCCCTGGTCAGACAAGAGTACAGACAAGTGGGCAAGAATGATGAACACATGAAAGAAATGTAAACACTGGCGATCCCAAGGGGAAAAGAAAAGTTTGGAGCCACAAAGGAATTAACATCAAGTGTTCTTTAGATTGCTGATGCCGGGGTAATTGCTTGAGATATACTGCTCATCTCTGGGGCTTCTGGCTGCATGACAGGCTGTTGCGTTGTACAGAAGGTGGGCAACATAAAAAGAAATTTCCAGTCTGTTAGTTGACAGTGACACATATTGAAAAAGATAAAAAGAAAATCTAAGAAGACATGATCATGAGCATGTCAGATTCTTTTTCTTTTCTTTTTTTTTTTTTTGACTGGCGGATGTTCATTGCACCTATCTTTATGCTGGTCACATATATCATGGCATTTCATCCCTTTGCCCTCCTGCTTCTAACCTTTAGGCCCACCTTTATTTTTGTATTACTTTGCTTAGTTCTTCCTTCTGTAAATTCTTCCTTCTGCTCTTGTGTCGACTATGCTCATAAAACTGCGTGAACTTATATGTATCTTCATAAAACCATATATGTATCTATAAATAATTATCCCAAGACCCACTAGTGAAAGAAACATGCAATACTCCTTCTTCTTCTTCTTCATGTGATTTATTTCCCTTAACACCATGGTATCTGTTTACATCCACTTACCGGCAAAAGGCATCATTTCATTCTTCATTATGGCTGAACAAAACTCCACTGTGTACATAGAGCATATCTTCTTTATCCATTCAATTCATGATGGACACTTAGCTGATTCCCCAAGTTCATAGTTATGAATGGTGTTGCAGGGATGTGCAGGTATCTTTTTTGTATCTGAAAGTCCTTTGAGAATATGCCTAGACGTGGCTCATCGAGATCACTTAATTAAAGGACAAAAGTGGCCAACTTAGATTTCCTTCTTCCTTACTTGCCATCATTTGTGAACACAGGCTCAAGGGGAGAATGCTGGGATTTTCCTTTCCTTTTCTTGTAGTCTTCACATTTTCATATATTTTCCTGAGCTGCATTGTAAGTTATTATTAACTTTTGTTAGGGATATTTTGAATGTTAATTTGTCTGCTGTTCAGTTATCTAAATGTGACTGACATCTGATTAGAGATGAAGGTATTTTGAGAAATTCCGGTTACACTCTATTGTTGATTTTAAATACATACATTGATGCAGTTACATGAACATGAACCAACATAGTTTGGGCATAGCCTTATGCTGGCACATGCCCAGCAGCAGGAAGTACACTAGGAGACTAGGAGTCAAATAAGTATCTTCAGAAACTGTACTTATAAGTGTGGGTTTTGATATGTATCATTTTCGCAGATCATGATTAGTTTAGTAAAATGTCCAGTTGCTCTGACAAAACGCCATAACCAATAGAAGGAAGAATTTATTTAATTAATTGAATCAGCATAATCACAGACCAGAGGGAGAGTCTATAATGGCAGAGAAGTCATGGCATCGGGATGCCAGAACAGGAAGTAGAAGCTTTATGTCTTTGACCATAAACACAAGCAAAAAAGCAATTTCCAAGTGGACGCAGAACATCGACACAGACTCCCAAAACCAACCCTCCAGTGACGTCCTACCTTCGGCAAATCTGTACTTTCCAATAACTTGTGTAAGCAGCGCCATCATCTGGGTCCAATTGTTCAAATGCATGAGCCTGTGGAGGGCATTTCATAAACCACCAATGACATAGTTAATATAGAAATTTAGTGTATTTACTCGATGAAAAGAAAAACACTAAACTATTTTGGCATTTTTATAACAATGAAATAATTTGCCAGGGAAATGGGGTAACCGAGCATGTAGAGGACATGAGAAAAACCTTCCACATTGAGGGACTGTGTCTGAATGGAATACCTAAGGGCTTTCTGAGCAGCCAGACCGAGGAGCCAACAGTGATCTTGATCTGCCGTACGTATTTATGTTTAGATAAGTTCAGGTCAGATTCTTCCGGTTCCCCAAATCCCCAATGGAAGAATTACAGCCAGATCCTTGGACGTTACTTTCTAATGCCAGATTTCTTGCTGGTTTAGTGCTGAGGGAGGTGAGATAGAGGTGGGCTCTTTGGAGAAGGCTGCTGTAGGCAGGAAAGCTAGCATTAGACATTTAAAAGTCCATCATGTAGACAGAACCTATGTGAGACTCTGCAGTGAGTACCCAAAGGGATCGCAAATCCCAAGATTCTACCAGAAATGGGAGGGATTCAAAAGAAAGCTTTCCAATGGAGTTAATTATGATCTAAGTCTGTAAACAAAGATGACTTTTTATGTTCATAGCCAGAAAACTAATGAAATGGATGCTTGCATCTTTTTGATAGAATTATATTATTTTTTCTTTAGTTTTGATACAGCAGAGGCCTTTGTATCACTCAGTAAGTAGATGTAAGACTTGGTTTGAAAGTCACTCTACTTTACATGTTACTTTCCTGCAGGATTTTCCCTTTCTAAAAGACTACAGGCTATTAGGAATAGTTCCTTATTAAAAGGTCCCGAGGAGCTCTACTTTTGAATTTAAATATTTTCACTTTCAATATCATGTGCATTTTCAATCCCAGGGAAGTGATACTACACTCGCTGTACATTCATTTCACAGCACTTTGCATTAACACGGGCCCTCCCTGCTCTCCTAATACATTATTTATCTATGTGCGCAGAATAAGAACAATGCCAGTGGACGACTGTTGTCAGCACATTTCTCCATATTAACACTTTCTCCTAACATTGTTTAACATTACTAGAGTCAATAGACAATACGATTTTGTCTTTTCCATGTTGTGAAAGTAGTTTATATTTCTAGCAAAGATTCTAATTTTATGTTTTCTTTTATACTTCTCCATTTCTTTCACATTCATTTCTTGGTGACGTTTGCAGAGGCTGATGAAGGCGGACACTTTATTTTTAGTAGGTGAATTTTTAAGTAGCTACCAATGAACCATCTAACTGAGTCATGGAGTTCTTGGCAGCAGCCTGAACTAACTCATTCAGTACACTGTGGTGATATGACTCCCCTAAGGGCATGTGCCTAGCACCCAGTATAAACTAAATAGGGAAATGGTCTTGACTTTCAACCATACGATAATAAGGGGAAAACAAAAAGAAAACATGTTCACATTAAGCTCAAAACAAGCACTGGTGTCTAACAGGTAACCTTACTCTTTGTTACATATTAGAATGAACTGTGTTCCTGTGGAACACATGTTCACATACACATTAAATAAAATGAGTCAAGAAAATTATAAACCTATGAGGCCACGAATCTGAAAGAATGTGGGGAGGCTTCTATGGGGTGCTTGAAGGAAGGAAATGAAAGGGGAAAATGTTATAATTATATCATAAACTCGAAAATGAAAACAATTTAGATAATGTAATAGATCTTATTAATCAAAGCCATCTCAAAATACAGCGATTTGGTTGGACCCGGACCGAGTCCCAGCATCTGAATAATTGTTAAGATCCCAGTTGTTTCTAATATTCTAAGAACTTACATACAGAATGTGACAATCAGCAGGGTCATGGGTGAGCAGAGTGAGAACATGGAAAATTTTAAGTTACAGAAGAGAAGAGATGTGTTTTCTGGGCAAGGGGCAAGGGTCTATTTTGTTTTACTTTATTAGGCAGTCACTGCTCATAGAGACATTGTTTTCTCAGACCGAGTCCTTGAAGTTAAATGAATGCAAACAGCATAACAGATGCATTTGCATGGTTGAGGTAGTGAATACAAATTCATATATAGAAAGAAATGAAAGCAATTAGTCAGGGAAAGATCCCATCTCATTAAAGCATGAATGCATGTTCCTTCTGGGTTTCCCAATCAGACATGTGAATTGATCAGGAGAGAGTTGGCAGGGGTTATCTGATTTTCATGGGAAGTTCAGAGGGGAGAGGCTGCTGGTATTAAAAAGGTGAGATAGTTAAATAAATAATATAGGACAGTGTCTGCAGGAATGAAAAGAAGCTACAAGAAGTAGAAAGGACAGAGGAGAAAGTGAGTCTGCTACAGTTCAATGGCACGTGTCCATTCCGGATGGTTTCAGCCTCTAAGGCAGGTGGGATATATTCTACGACTCTTGTTATAAATGAGTCTCAGCAAATTTACATTATTTGCTCAAGGCCAGAAGATTACAAATGGATGACATTACTGATCAAGTCAATATCCCACTGACCCAAAGGCTGCTCATTTCATAGCATCCCTTCTCTACCAAACCATGCAAGGGACACCCTTTATACAGAGGTGTCAGCTAATCAAGACCATTGAGTGGATGCATCTGAGGCAATCAGGTGGAGACAAATGACCATTCCTTGCTTTACTGGTAATCTTTTGCCAACCACAGCATAAGGTAAATAGTTTTTAGGAACAAAAGACTATCAGTAACTCCAGCAGCATGAACACAGGTGAAGCAAGAATGAACTGAGCCTCAGCACCGTCATCGCCATAACCTTATGAAAGTTGCTAAGTAGAGCGGGTTAAATTATTTGTAGACAGTTGCATGTGGTGGTGGGGGTTACTTAAGAATCAGAAGGATGGGAAGCTGGGAGGGATGTTTCTCTCCTGGAGTTCAGTAAGTTCCCACATACCCCATTCTGCTCTTTTTCCTCCTCTGGGTAGCGCCTCCTGGCCTTGGTACACAGTCCAGGCTGCTTGCTTACTTGCGCTATTGTTGTTTCTGTAAAATCCCTGGATTAACATCCTTACATAACACACGTTGTTTACACAGCAGACTCTCCTTATTCTGATCCTCTTTAAGGCAGGAACATGCTTTAGTTCTTCTTGTATCTGTAAGAGTTGCTGTCATATGACAACTTTCTTCATTATATTAAGTGTACCAAGACTAAATGAATGGCTAAATGAATAGATGTTTTCTCCTTCCCTGCTGAATATCATTCAGTGATCTGTGGTGAGAAACACAAGTTGTGGTGACCCTGTTTACCTAAACGTTATGTGATTTCTATTGCGAATGCAGGTTGCATAGAAGAATCTGGCAATATTTGCAAATTCACTTGTTTGATTCAAATTTAAAAACCTGAACTAAGCATTCATTGCTGGCTTCTGCAAATGATAGAGATTCCATATATGAAAAAAACAGCTCTTTAATGGACCAACCATGCCAATTGCCTGGAAGGTAAAAGCTAGCAAGTCATCAAGTATTACAGAAATATAATAATAATAATAATAATAATAATAATAATAATAATAATGGTAATAATAATACAGTTTTAGTAACTTGGCATACTTTATGGGCTGAGTTATGTCACCTTAAAATTTCTGTATTGAAGCTCTAGTCTGTAAACATCTTACAACTCATAACCATGTTTAGAAATAAGGACTTAAAGAATGATCTGATTTCCTATTATGCTGTTCAGATGAACCCTCATGAAATCTTCCTGGATCCTTACAGAGAAAGATGGGCACAGAAGCACAATGGTGTATACAACAAAACCCAGTGAAGCCTGGCGAGGGAACAGTGAGGAGGGGACAATCTCTAAGACAAAGAAGGGCTCCTCCAGAGTGGCTTATCCTGCCAACACTAACCCTTTGACCTTGACTTCCAGTGCCCAGAACTGTCACAACCCAAATTTCTGTTCTATTCATGCTGTCCACAGCATTTAATTAAGGCAGATCTGGTGAATTAGCTGAACCCAGTATGCACTTTATTACTTCTCAGTGATGTAGCATCTTCAGGGTCCTTTATAATCTTTCAAGAATTTGACTTTTTATATTTAAAAGGCTATTAATGTTACGTGATCAATAAATATAAATACACAATGGCTAAGCATGTAGACACACAATATTAAAGATTCTGCCATTTGGGATAGTGAGCATGTTATGGTGAAGATTTTAGCTCCAACCCAGAGCCTACATTTGAGTAGAAGGGGAGAATTAAATCTACAAAGTTTTCTTCTAACCACATACATATGCTATAGCTTCAAACCTCCCACATACAATCACACTATACACATGCTATAGCTTCAAACCCCCCATATACAATCATACACACATAAAAATTAATTTTGCCAACTAAAGTTGGAAAATACATAATTAAATCGGTGTCAAATGAGGAAAACAAAGGATGCTTTATATATGTATATATATATATCATGTTATATATATATGTATTAATGCATATCATATATGCGTATACTGCATATCACATATGATGCTTGTTTTATATATGTATGTAATGCATATTATATATGCATACATATTAATAAAAATCCTATTGGCTCTGATGTAAAGCATTTACTTGGTCATGTAGGAGTCTTTTTATTTTTTCTTATCAATTTGAAACACTCAAAGCATTCAAGGATAAGTCTCTTTATAAAACACCTATAAGTTATTGTCAAATCTTTATAAACTTCGAGTGGGAGCATTTTATAAGAAATTACTAGGCTGGCTTGGTTTGATGTACAGTAATACATTTAAACTGCGTTTAAGTAGAGATGAGAGGAGTAGAAAAGACTCCAGCTATAAACAATAATTTCCTTGGAAAGTGTTTAACATTCCTCTTGTGCAATGTCTACATTCGCTTTTGCATTATGTCCTTTAATGAGATGATGTTCTAAGTTAAAGATTTTGAGTTATTCACAAGATGGTGTTTAGCATCCTAGATGTGTTGGGCTTAGGGATGTCATGAACCTTTGGAATCTTATCTTTTTAAAAAAAAATTCAGAAAAGTTACTAGGAGAATCATGTGCTGGTTAGATTTTTGTTTATTGTTTATTTTGTTTTGTCAACTTGGTATAAACTAGAGTCATTTGAGAAGAGGAAACCTCAGTAGAGAAATACCCCCATCGGGTTATCTTGTATGCAAGCATCTGGGCATTTTTTCTTGATAGATGACTGATGTGGAAGGGCCCAGCCTACTATGAGCAATACCACCCCTGGGCATGGGATCCAGGAATGTATAAGAGAGCACACTCAGCAACCCAGTAACTAGCATTCCTCTATGGTTCTTCTCTGCTTCTTGAAACTGTGTTCTTGCTTGAGCTCTTGCCCTAACTTCCTATCAGGGTGGTCTGTAAACTATTAGATAGCAGAAGCCCTTCGCATCACAACTGCCAAAATTTTGGTCATAGTGCTTATCACAGCAAAGGAAAGGAAACAAAAACAAAATTGTTTGGACAACAAGGAACACTTAATCACAACCTAGTGTTTCTTCCAAAATTCAATCCTGTGGATTGTAGGAATATTAACTATTCCTTTGTGGTAACATACTCTTGTAGAGAAAATAACTTTATTAACTACTTCATCATGTTAATTAATTTAGGGCTTATTTAGAAAGAGCTTGACTAGCATGTATGAGATCCTAAGTTAAACCTCTAGTACTACAAAATAAATTAAGTAAATAAACATTAATAACATTTGTAAATACATATACATACATTCCCTGCTCTGGGAACATGGAAAGATCCTCATTGATCCTCTATTATGTTTTCGATTTTTAATTTAAATTAGAAACTATCTAATTTTATATATCAATCCCAGATCCCTCTCCTTCCCATCCTCCCATTCCCCCAAACAACCTCAATCTCATCCATCTTCTGCTCCATTGAAAGGGTAAGGCCTTCTATGGGGGATCATCAAAGTTGGTCATATCATTTGGGGCAGGGTCTATGCTTTCACTCATGTGTCTAGGCTAAGAGAGTATCCCTCTATGGGGAATGGGCTGCAAATGACCGTTCTCACAGGAGGTATAAATGCTGTTCCATTACCAGAGGTTCCATAGATTCTCCAAGGCTCCTAACTGACACCTACATGGAGGGGTCCTGGATCCATCCGATGCTGGCTTCCAAACTTTCAGTCTGGGGTCCATGAGCCCCCCTGCCCCTTGTTCAAGTCAGCTATCTCTGTGGGTTTCCCAAGCCTGATCTTGATCCCTTTGCCCATCACTCCTCCATCTCTACAACTGGATTCCAGTGCTTAGTTGTGGGTCTCTGCTTCTGCTTCCATCAGCTACTGGATGAAGGCTCTAGGATGACATATAAGGTAGCCATCAATCTCATTATAGGTTAAGGACATTTAAGATAGCCTCTCCCCTATTGTTTAGATTCTTAGTTGGGGTCATCCTAGTATACCTCTGGACATTTCCCTAGTGCCAGATTTCTCTTTAAACCTATAATGGCTCTCTCTATTAAGGTATCTCTTGTCTTACTCTCCTCTATTCTTCCTCCTACTCAATCTTCCTGCTCCTTCATGTCTTCCTCTCACCTTCTCGTCTTCTATTCTCTTTCTCCTAACTCCCTCCCCCCTCCCTCCGTGTTCCCAATTTTCTCAGGAGATCTTGTCTCTTTCCATTTCTCCATGGGACCATGTATGTCTCTCTTAGGGTCCTCTTTGTTTCCTAGCTTCTCTGGAGGTGTGGATTGTAGGCTGGTAATCCTTTGTTTTGTATCTAATATCCATATATGAGTGAATACATACCAAATTAGTCTTTTTGTGAGTGGGTTACCTCACTCAGGGTGGTTTCTTCTAGTTCCATCCATTTGCCTGTGAATTTCAAGATTTCACTGCCCCCCTGAGTTAATACTCCATTATATAAGTGTACCATGTTTTTTTTTTTTATCCATTTTTCTGTTGAGGGGCATCTAGGGTGATTCCAGGTTCAGGTTCTGGCTATTACAAATAATGCTGCTATGAACATAGTTGAACAGATGTCTTTATTGTATGAATGTGTATCTTTTGGTTATATGCCTAAGAGTGGAATTTCTGGATCTTGAGGTAGACTGATTCCCAATTTCTAGAGGAACCACCATACTGATTCCCAAAGTGGGAATAATATGGAATCCTAAAATAATAGAAGCTTCCTAAAATACATACATATGTGAAGGCAATCTAAATGAAATTGTCAAATAATTGGAGAAATTAGAGCCCTAACCCAACCTGGCCATTTCTTGTCACCAAATGAAGCTTCCAGTTCTGGGACTGTGTGATATCTAATTGAGTTTTTGGCCAGTAGGGTCCCATGATAACCACCATGGTTCTCTTATGCCAAGACTATAAGTTACTCACCACAGCAAGACTTCATCGCTGAAGACAACACCTACACAAACTCTGTGAACATGGAAAGGTCAAGCTATTGCCTGCATAGACCCTTCACCCCTATGTCCTAGTGTATGTTTTACAGGAAGGTACTCTGCATGTTACTGGGTGAAAAATGTAAGCACCAACCTAGTCCCAAACACTTTGATGTACAATGGTGTCCTGCGGGCAAGATACGCTAGTGTAATGGTGGCACAAAGTTTGTGGAAATAACCAACTAATACCTGAATTAAATTAAGGCCCACTTCCCAAGATGGAAACCATACCTGATATGGCTTAGGTGACTAATAACCTGAGTGTAGATAACCTACTGACTCAGGAGAAAACTAAATACTATTGTTCTAAAAAAAAAAAAAGAAAAAAGTAGACGTGTAATTCTCCTATATCATCGGTCAGTGTCTTGCTCAGCCATCATCAGAGAAGTATCCTCCTACAGTAGATGGTCCTACAGAGACCTACAGCCACACATTACTCAGAGAAAGAGAGACCATGGAACATTCAGCTCTAAACAAGAAGTCTCCATTATATTCTGCCCCTCAGGGGTCAGGTCCTCCCCACCACCCAAACCCAGTACCCCAGCCCCTTAACCCATCCCCAACAGAAGAGGCAGAAAGAGTATAAGAGCCAGAAGGGCAGGAGATGGAGGACACCAAGAAGGCAAGTCCCTCTAAATCAACAAGAATAAATAAAGCTCGTAAGAATGTACAAAGACTATGGAAGCATGCACAGGGATTGCAGTTCTGGACTTGTTAGGGTCCTAGATCTGAAAGAAGTGCACACATGGCTTCATTCCTAACCCAGAAGCAATAACCACTAGCAAGTGAAAATGTAGTTCTCTCCAAGAGAAGTCTCACTGGGAAAACAAGCTATTCTTAAATGTAGGCTGTGTGTCCAGCAGTAGATAAACAACAGAAAACAAACTCAGCAGGATCTTTGGAGCTTCCTTGTTTCATAACATTGTGCCAGGGCTCTGTTCTTTTATAATTTTATCTTTATTGTTTTTAATTCAATTTAATCTATACATTTTCTTTTCTCTTTTTACCCTACAGGTCTTTTGTGTATGTATTATGGCTTACACTTCATGTTTTTATGGAATTCCTGGGTGTATGAATGAGAGGATCTCTTACTCTTATTGGGCTCCTTGCCTTCTGTTTCTTTGTTTCTTCCAATTCAGATGTATGAGCTTGTTTTATCTTACTATATTATATTTTATTATTATCTCATAGAAGCCTGTTTGTTTTCTAATGAGAGACAGGAAAGGGTTCAGAGGGGAGGAAGAGAGGATGTGGGAGGAGTAGAGGAAGGTTAGCTGTAGCCAGGATATAATATATGAGAAAGTATATATTTTCAATAAAAGGGAACTAGTCTTACTGCCATTCAAGCAAGTAAAATAAACTTATTTTAGGGCAGCAGATATAACCACAGTGTAGTGGGCTTTCTTGTACGCATGAGGGCCCTAGGTTCAATCCCTAATGTTAAAAAAAAAATAAACTAGTAAGCAAATAGTCACAAATAAATTAGCATTCATTTTATTAACTATCTAGAAATGTTACATTTTATCTAAAATTGTTATTTTGGTATGTGCTACCATACATTTCTTGTCAGTTTTTGCCTTCTATTTGTTTTTGTTGTTGATGGTCATAATGATGAATTTATTTTGTGATGAATAAGCAAATACACTTTTTATAAATTTTATTTTAGAGCCAACTTCAATAATATAGGATAAGTTCTCTGGTCAAATTCATGAGAAGAGTCCATAAGATATACTTTACCAACACTGGCAAGATTTGAGTATGCTTAAAAATTATTCAAAACCTAATTTGACTTCTCAAGATTTTCATCAGACTTGGTAATTGAAAATGTGCTCAAGAAAAATGATATGTAAAATAATTTTCAAGCAAACTAAATATGGTCTAGATTGAGAGCAAGTGGCTTCCCAAATAGAGTACTGAAGGCTGATAAGGCAATTGTACTGGAAGGCAGGCCTCATCTCCAACCTGGCATTTTCTTTAGTATACAAAGAATACCATTTTTATCATGTTCATAAACTCTGTTGCTTTGGGCACCTCTTAGTCACTCATGAATATGAAGTGCTTTGAGCTGAGTAGTGAGCAAGTTAAATATGTAGGAAGGTTCTCAGAGTCTTAGGATAGCTGCAGGGACAAAGCCAAGGCAGAATAGAGTCGAGCTGGAGAACAGTGGATATGAAGTTATGGTCCAGTAGTCCAAATGCAAAGTCAAATCATTCCCTAGATACCCAAACCTGAATTAAAGTTCAAGGGCAGGGATGAGGTTCAGATCAGATCAGCCTCAGTTCTGGACTCAGAGCATCCCATGAAAAGAAATTGTCTTACATTGTATAATCTAATGTCTGTGTTGAACAACATGGTAAAGAAATGAGTCAGATGTGCTGTATTTTTGAAAACCTGAATTTGAAGGAGACTAGGAAGTCATTTAAAATGTACCAAAGGGATATGAATCTACTTGGATTATTCAAGTGTGCAGGTCACTCACCAATTATAATTTGATGTAGCGTGTAACTATTTACTAATGTTAAAGAATTTCTGAGTAGTAAAGCAGAGTATTTCTCTGTTCTCAGCGTCCTCACTGCCAACTCATATTGAATCATGTCAGGGAACACATTTGAAAATTTGATCTTGGCCCTTAAAATCTAAGCCAATATTCATCGACATCAAAGGAGATCATAACAACTAGTGATGACCCAGTGAAAATGAACCTGGAGCCAAGCCATGGATGAGCCAGCTGGCAAATCAACTCATCGGTCATACCTCAACAATTCCTTTAGACTCCCCAAAATGTCACACCATGGTCTGTGTACTTCAGACTTTTAAATATACTTATTTTTTAATTTATTGAAACTTCTAATTTTCTAAAACAATGAATTCAAATTCTGCTCAAATTATTAGCTTTCACATCGCCATCATTTATAGTCTCATGGAACTAAACACAGCTGTGTGAGAAAATGAAATAAGATTATATCTTAAACTCTTAAAAATGCACAGAGAGAGAGAGAGAGAGAGAGAGAGAGAGAGAGAGAGAGAGAGAGAGCCTCATCTTTTCAAATGGAAAGAAAAAATTCAAAAGCACAGAACTAAATTTAGAACTTAGTTAAACCAGGGTTATTTATTGGCTATGTTAATTTCCTCAAACTCACTCAGCACCTGAGTTAAATAATTATTTGACACATAATATCCCAAGCCAAAAAGCACTAAATTCTTTTTATTTTTCCAGTTATTCTAATGCATATGAATAGAAATGCTAGATATTTATAAAGTTAAGGGTTCTGAATCTAGCTAATATCACTCTGCATTAATGTATGGTGTGTGTGTGTGTGTGTGTGTGTGTGTGTGTGTGTGTGTGTGTATGTATATATGTGTGTATGTTAGTTTTCTTTTTGGTAAATAAAAACCTAACATTGTCACTATGCCTATTTACAAACCATCACCAGGATTTTTTCTATATAATTTTTGGTTCAAGTTTAGAGTTTGAGTTTACAATGTCAGATTTTATAAACCAAATTTATCTGGAGGTATCGGGTAAGATAACTAACTAATACATGCACACAAATACACACACACACACACACACACACACAGAGAGAGAGAGAGAGAGAGAGAGAGAGAGAGAGAGAGAGAGAGAGAGAGAGAGAGAGACCCTATACCAAGGGGATAGTGCTCCTTCCAAACATCATAGACTACCAAATAACACTCCTAATGGCAAGAATGGGTTACCTCTTTTCAAGTTATTGGTCAGTGGGGATCCTATAGACCTCTCAACAACATTTCAGGCTATTGGCATTGCTATTAGCCTCCTGAACTTCCTGAAAAGATCCTGTTGCTGGAGACACTATGTATTTGAGTCATAAGGCATGGAGAGATTTCTACATACCTATATAGAGACTTTATCTCTGCTAGTCAGCTTTCATAGTGCAGGAAGATGCTATGGATGCCGCTAGAGGAGAAAACAATCAACCATCTTACCTGACTGTGAACCCTGAAAGCCATAATTATGACTGGCCTGATAAGATGTACACAGTGGTGTAGCAGTGGCAGGCATGTTATGGAAGTAACCAAGCACTTTATTATTAAATTTAAAGGCTGCTCTACAAGGCAAATTTCATGGCTGACATTATTAACTAAGTCAAAACCTGATAGTGGCCATGTCATAGGACCTGAGGGAATACACTAGTGTATTCTGTTAAGCAGGTGCCATAGCAATAAACTACCCCATACATTTATGCCTTTATGCCTATAGACAGTGTGTCTCTCAGTCCTTATCAGAGAAGCTTCTTTTTTCTCTCGATGGTGATTGAGACAGAGGACCCCAACTGGTTAATGTATAGAGGTGAAAGTGAAGTTTTCAGGTCTGAATGAGATATCTCTCTCACCACAAGGCTCGGGGATTACCTGGAAAGAGAGAGAAAAATGATTATAAGAGCAGGAGGGAGTGGACGTCTGCAGGGAAACAGTGTTTGAGAGACATGACATCACTACCGCATACCTGAGCCTATAGACTCTGTGACTGTATGCAAAAGACTATTACAAGATCAAGCTAGCCTAAATCCCAGTGCAGGTTGGGGAGGGGCCCTCAAAGTCTTATCCTAGCTCCAGGAGCTATCATCAGTTGATGATGGCTGGAGAAGGGAATGCCAATTTCTTCAGGGGTGTGGTTACTGACATGATCCAATGCTAATGCATGCACATTCAACACTTAGTGGAATCAGTTGGTCTAAAAAAGCATGAAGTTGGGAGTTAAAGTGGTGAGGACAACAATGAAGAATTGGAGGGAAGGAAATGGTGTGTGGATTTGATCAAAACACATTATAAGCATTATGAAAATTTCAATAATAAATAACTATAAAAAGAGTATAAATTTGCCTAATTGTCTTTCGGATAGTATACAACAAATACATGAATCAAAAATCATAACTTGGATAGAGTGTAAAGAGATGTGGACATTTTTACATATATTGTCTTATGCACTTCAATAAAACCCAAGCTAAAATAGGCCGAGTCAGTTCTGAAAGTAAGCCAAGTCAGCTTCTAGAGAAAGGAGTAACTCTTGAGAAATATTTGCCCTGTAGATTTTTACCCCAAGCAAGATGATAGTATTAGATAGTCAATGCCATTGACAAAACCATCAAATTGACAGATTTGGTTCCTTACAAAGCCTTGTACAGGTACTTTCGAAATATACATCATTTGCTCTATCATTCATCTCCTACAGTAGTTTCTCCAGACTTGCTTGACTTTACAGTGCACTCATACATTGTGTAAGTTTGACAGGGAGGAGCATGCTCACAGATTCTCAATGATGTCACCAGTGGAAGGGGACCTATTAATTGAGATGTGAGCATTGAAATCACCCTTTTAAACATGTATCTATAACAATGGTTATCTAGAAGTAACCTTTATTTGTTGCAAAGATTTTCTGGATGCTGTATAGCTTTCAAGAGGGTAGGAGGGAGGCCAATGTCAAGACATGAGCCACAATTATTTTAATTTCTTAATCTTTGCAAACTAACTTTTGAGAACCTAGGAATGCTATTTTCAGATTTTAAATATTTCTTTTTTAAGAGAGTAAAGGCAATTTATCTGAATACAGACCTAGGAAATTATGCATCCTTTAAATAGGTTTTTAGATTACACTGTGAAATAGGCCTGGAAGTGCATAAAGACAGAGAAATTCTATTTGCAGTGTCAATGTTTCAATATTTTATGAAATTAGCAAAGCTTTATTGTATTTTCTGCCTGAGTACTCAATTGAATAAAAGCCATAATAAATAAGAATTCAAAGGCAGAATTTTGTGAGGGGGAAAAGTAAATTAGAAAGAGTAATATAATCACACTTATATATATTTTATGAACTTCATGCATTCTGTATTTGAAAGTTTGTCAAGATAGGCTGGGGTTTTAAAATATAGATTAACATTGAAAGTTTTAATATTTTTCTCTGTTTACATACTTATTTCTTCACACATATAGTTATAAAAAATTCTGCCGAAAGCAGTTGGCAAGAAATTTTCTTTCATTATAATAGCTGAATAGAGTAGAGAATTGGAGAGTATTTCTTAAGTTAGAGAAACAATATTGCTTTTCCTAACTTTGGGGCTTATCTTTTACTTTGAGACTCTTTTCCCATTTCCATTTATACATATCAGTTTGGAAGAATGAACCAAAATTATTTTTGACAGACTTGAGATTTTAGGGAAAGCAATAATGAGAAAAACGGAACAGATTTCCCTTTACACTTTGCTAAAATTTCATAGATACAAAATTATGAGAGCTTCACTCGTGGCCTGGCAGTAAACTGTACACAATCACTTTTGACTTGGACACAGTGGCCCATGATGCCCAGATTTCCCAGGATGAGCTTGGCATGTCAGCAAGAGCTCTGAGCTAGCTTAGCTTTGGCTGCTTGCTCAGAAAGGGCTGCTGATTAAGCTTTAATAGTTTGCGAAATTTTACAGGGAAAAAATAAATGTTTTCTAAGCTTGGCTGAGCTTTACAGACTGGCATAGATAGGAAAGTCACACCAGGCCAGACTGCCAATATCAGGGTTCCAATTTCCATGGGTGTTTATCTAGTTCATTCTCTCTTTACTCCATGGGAAGCCCCCCTACTAGTAGTTTTCCAGAAGTATACATATTAGGAATTGCACATTCATGAAAATTTTACTGTTTTCTGTCTTGGTGTTTTTAATCATTTTTGATTATTTAAATGAGTCCTTGCTGAAAATAAGTCTTTTCGACATGGCCCTTCTGCCATCCAGTGTTTTCTTACAGCATTAGCCATGAGGAAGTGTATGTTGGTGGAATATTACCCCAGACAAAATTAGAATCCTGGGCCAGCAAGCTAAGAAGCAAATCCAGCATGTAGTCAAATAAAATGGTTCTTCAGCAAGCTTTGCACAAGCGCCTATTGTTATACCCATCATCCTTTAGTCTCGTTCCTTCTTCTTTATGTAAGAAGGATTTTCATAGTCCTGGTGGCACATACAATACACTTATGCCAAATCTAAAGGCTGTAGGGAAGGTTAGTGGACATATCGCCAATATCACCATAAATGTATATGGAGTGCTTGCTAATTAGTGCTTTAATCTTTCTTCATGCAATCACAAAACTCCAGTGATACAGTAATCATTCACCAAGTTAAATGCTAAAACCAGCATTTAGAGAAAGGACTCAACTTGTCCAGAAACGCACAATTAGTTAGGGCAATCTAGACTTTAAACCCAGTCCTACTTGCCTTAAAACTTGCCAGTACTGGTAGCAGTTAGATATACTGATGCTGGCAAATTTGCACACCTAACATTTTCCTTTTTGAACTAACTAGGGCTCTGCATGTTCAAAGAGATGTCTCAGATGCTATATCACCTTTTTAGCTCGATCATACTGACTCTGATCTAACTAGCTTTCATTAACTAGTTACTATGGGTCTGGTGCCGTTCTAGGCACCAGCCATTTAGAAATTTAAATGATGCACTTTCTCCTGTCCAGGCGAGTGCTATAGAAATTTTATATGTTATGTAACTTTTATGTTTGGCTCAGATGTTTGTTCCATTTCAGAAAGTAAATGCCTGTGCACAAATAACTAGATAAACACTAGTCCAATAAGTCTAGAACAGTGGTTCTCAGCCCTCCTAATGCCGCAAAATTTCAATACAGTTCCTCATGCTGTGACAACCACAAAATTATTTCATTGCTACTTCATAACTGTAATTTTGCCACTCTTATGAATCACAATGCAAATGTCTGATACACAGGATATCTGCTATGTGACCTCCAAAGGGGTTGCAACCCGCATGTTGAAAAGCACTGATTTAGAAGAACTAGGAAAATATTGATTTAAGCCAGTGGGTAAGTTAGAATGAGATAAATGCTCAGAGATGTCTAATATTACTAAATTGTCTCCAATGAAATTGGGATATTCAGGCAATAGCTGTCAGCATAATTATTAACGTTGTAATTAAGAACCTGACCTCTTCAGTAACACAGACACCCAATAACATAATGTTTACCTCCTGAAATAAGAACGTATTTCTTTTTGGTCTTAGTACAGGAGAAAAAGAGTATACAGGCTTCATGTGTCTGTGTCCTTCATCTACAAGTATGCTATCAGAATTACATGTCACTAGTATGAAATGAAGAATAAAGTCAGGATGATGGAATCAGGTGCTGGTAGTTTTGCAGCATTTACTCCTTTTATTTTGAAATACCTCACCATGTATTTTGTTTATATTTGAAGCTTAGTGAATTGTTTGACATTGGCTGGGCTCTTAATCGTATCAAACTGGATGATTGTAGTGATCAATTTTTGGAAGACAACGGAGTTCTTGTAATTTAGAACTTTTTCAATAGTTAATGACATCATGATAACTTTGTATATGACACCTACAAATCTATCCTACTCAAAACTTTACAAGAGAAACCCTCAGCCCTCTGCCAGGTGGAATTGCCTTCAGGGTGAGAACTTATCTACTTGTGCAGACACCCAGTTGTTACTATTTAGAATTGTATATTCAATGCATATTCTTTTGCCAGTCCACCTTCCCAATTATTACGTTAAATGCCATCCTAGAGCCTTCACCCAGTAGCTGATGGAATCAGAAGCAGACACCCACAGCTAAATATTTGCTTAGTTTCTACTTGATGTTGTTATTTTTACAGCTGTCTTATTTCATTAACAACTGAACCAAAGCTTTTTTCCCCACATTATTTGAAGTTGAGATCTTACAAACAGTGAGACAGACTGAGTGTTAGTATATGTATGTACCCTCCAGCTTATAATACTACGACTTATATCTGATGGAATTTTATAAAGCAAACTGGAAAAAGAAGTATACTCTCATTATTTTAGGGCCTTCTTTACTAATTCCCAACACATTGATAAGAGAATTCTTATCCTACGTATCTTCAAGTGACAAACTGGCAAACTTACAGTAGCCCAAGGAGAAGATCCTCAACCGAGTATGATCAGATCGTCCCCTGACCCAGTCTGTGGGGGACTGCCTTGATTGTTAATTGGTTAAGATGAGCCCAGCTCATTGTGGGTGACACCATTCCCTGGGCATGTTGTCCCAGGCTGTGTAAATAAGCTAGCTAAGTGTGAGACTGCAACTTCCTTGGCTGTGAGTGAGTTCCCTGTCATTAGACCCATGCCCTATTCTACAAAACTTAATAGGAACCATTTACTAGCCAGAGGACTAAATATGGAAAGCAAATAATCAGGAGTGCTTTTGAAAGAGGAACATTATTACTATCCAAGAATTATTAAGTTGGTGAAATTGGCCTGCTTTCATATGCTCCATTGTTGTGATATTCTTTATAGGAAGAACTCTTAGATGTTAATGAGCTGTGAACATTCATCAGACATTCTGAAATATGTGACATATACATATATACAGTGTCTTTAAATAGCATGGTTTCTGGGATAGTGGGCATGCAATAGGTATGTGATTCACCCTGTTGCATAGGTCTTGTTTCTTTCTTTACTTCCAGTTATTGAATTCTTATAGTAACCAAAGAATATAAAATTATGGAGTAAGTTCTCTTGCCTCAAAGTTTTTCCACACAATAATAATAATGATTATGATTATGAAGATGATGATCTAACAACTCAAGAAAAAATATCCTAATTTCGTTCTTCTTGTACTTTATTTAAAGACAAGCATCTTGGAGGCCTAGGAATATGAATGCATTGAAATGCAAAACATCCTGTTACTTTGAGTATGTTACTGACAAGGTTATTTTTTAAATTAACATATTAGTATATCATATCAAGTTTCCATCTTAGAGTTTTTTACTTCAAATTACTGAATTGTTATATAATCAAATAGTATAAATTTATGGAATAAGTTCTCTTGTCTCAAAGTCTTTCTGTAACACTTACCTTTTGGACCAATAAGAATGCTGTAATGCTGAGAAGCTAAATAGAATCATCAAATAAATGGCAGGGGAGGACTTTAAGTCAGGAAATCTGATTCCAAAGTCACTACCTGGCAGGTAATTTAGAAGTGAGAAACTTGACTTAAAAGGAGCTGGAATGAACACGATGCTTTACAAGTACTAGAAATAGACAAATATGTTTCCTTTTGCTGCTTGTTTACTGCTTTATCCAAAGTTCGTTGAGATCCACTTGGTAACTGACATCTAAAGTCTGGCATCAGGAAGACACTTTATACAGATGGTAGACTATATTAAAAGAACACTACCTACACAATGTCCACAATGTCATTATAAAGAGAAATCTGTTCTCATTTCATGCTCTTGTTCCCAGAATCTTTATGATTCTGGGCTCTTTGTTATTATGTGAGCAGGTTTTGGTCATAGAAAAAAAATGGTCATAGAAAAAAAATTGCCTCACCTGAAGGCCAATGTCAGTTGTACACCTGGAGACTTATCTGAAGAACACTTTCCAGACAAGATTATCAAATTCTAGCTCCTAATATTAACATTTCAAATCTTTTTGCAACAAAAACAAATATTACAGTGTTCTTGGAAGATAACTTAGTTGTTAAATTTCTTGCCATGCAAACATAAGGATCCGAGTTCAATTCTCCAGAGCCTACATATAACTCTAAGCATGGTGGCACTTACACATGATCTTAGCACTGGTGATATGGTAACAGAAGGGTCCATAGAGGCTTTTTGCCACCTAGACATTCTAAATCCAGATTCAGTGAAAGACCTTGCCTAAAAAAAATTTTAGAGTGATCAAGGTAGACACCCAATGTCAACATCTGTCCTCTACACTCACATAGACACATATGTATGTGTTCATATATTTGCATACATGAACACATACATGTGACATACATAACATCATACAAAATCTCTCTGCACACATATATGTATGTATGTGTGTGTGTATATATACATATATATATATATGTATACATATATATGTGTGTGTGTGTGTGTGTGTGTGTGTGTGTGTGTGTGTGTGTATTCCCTTACTGTTTTGAAAATGTTTTTCTAAAATAGCCTCATACATTCCAGGGGTACCCCAAGTTGAAGAAAATATTGATAAAGTAGATGTTTCCAAGGTACAACCTTTATTTTAAAGAAGATAGTGTTAAGAAAACGAAAAGAAAAACCATAAACTGAAACATTTGAAAGTCACGTTTAACAGAGGATGCCTATCCAGAATGTATGGAGAACTTACATAATTTAATAGTAAAAACAAGCAGGCTAATTAGGACTGCAGTCAGATTGCACCAAACAAGGTGCTCTGGCAGAAGAGAAATACATGAAGGGATGTCTGAGATGACAAACCATTAAAAACTTGCAGGTTACAATAACAACGTAGTGTGATATTACTGTGTACTAACAATAAAGCATCAATTCATCAAGGAAATGCCACTGTGGGCAAAGAACAGCCAGGCTTCCCACCCATCTCCTCATGGCAAGGCAAAATGGCACAAGGCTTTGGAACAGTTTGCCAATCAACACCCAGCATTTCCCTCCCTTAATTGTTTACTCAAGGGAAATGGAAATTTATATTCATGCAAAAACCTGTTCAGCAGCTTTATTCATAATCTTATAAATGCGAATATAACCCAAATGTCTTTCAGCAGGGAAGTGGGTAAACAAAATTTGCTACATCCACTTGAAGCAGCCAGCACCATTCAGCAGCCCAAGGGATGAATTATTGATGGGGGTACAGAGCAGATGCACCCATGTGCACTTGGCTAAGCACAAGAAGAAGGACCTCAGGGATGCTGGCTGCATAATTTTATTTGCATGACATTCTTGGGGCACAAGGAAAACTAAAGGGACAGAAAACTGATCAATTATTGCCAAGGGTTAGGAATGGGAAAGGAGTCAAGCTTGTGTGTGTGTGTGTGTGTGTGTGTGTGTGTGTGAGAGAGAGAGAGAGAGAGAGAGAGAGAGAGAGAGACAGAGAGACAGAGACAGAGACAGAGAGAGACACACACAGAGAGAGACAGAGACAGACAGAGAGAGAGAGACAGAGAGAGAGATGACAGACATTCAAACACACACACACAAACACACACACAGAGTATGCATGTGTGACAACAGAATTGCTTATATCGCGGTCTATGCCAGATGGTACACTTTCTAAAACATGTAAGATCTAGACGATACACAAAGTTCATTTATGTATGGTAATCTAAAAAGTTATTTTTGATGATAAATGAAAGTGTTAGAGCAGATTCGCAATTACTTTTTAGGATCATCTTCGTGAAATTCATACCCTTGACTTTATTTTTCTATTTTTTAAAATTATTCACAGGAAAGTAATCACTGGTGTGGTCAGGAATGGTCTTAGCCATTGGTGTTATTTAGAGAAATTGAAAACCTCTTAATTGTGCAATTAAATTGTGATACATTCCCCATGTATGGGCACTTAATTATGTTCCTGAAGGTTAATTACAGAGGGATGGTTATTCATCACTGACATGCTATCAGTTTACTCTATTGACTTGCCTGGTCTAACTTAAGGGTATTGATTTTTCAGTATTAGAAAAAAAATTCCAGGCAACCTGCATACTTTCTAAAGGTAAACCTCTTTTGGAAGCTAGTCTAATCCTTTACAGACAGCTTACCAACTAGCTATTACTCATATTTTCAAAATAATTGCAATTCTCCTGGAAGTTTCCCACCTCGGATAAAATTGGGATGAATATCTTTGGCCCAGATCATTTTTCTCTCTGGGATGCCCATTTTTCTCATTTTCACCCATAATAAAAAGTCACATTATATATAAATCGCACTTTGCAATTTTCCAAGTATTATATTGTATTAGCTCTTTGATCTATCACTGGCCCCAATGACATAACCTGGGCTGACAGTCACTCTCTCTTTCTCTCTCTCTGCATTTATTGCACACCCTTAGGGTCTGAAGAAATTTAAGTTCTCAAGGTCACATTTCGGTGGGTGTCAAAGACAATCTGACCAGATGTCATTCCTCCCCATTAAATGGCATGTGTTTGCAAACCCAGAACTTTAGAGGTAGAAACAGGAGATTCAGGAGTTCAAAGTTATCCTCAGCCACTATGTAATGAGCTTGAGTTCCATGAGAAGTAGCCTCAAAAACTGAACACACACATATAGAGTATGTACATTTAATTTATAGTGCGCTATTTATTTTTAATTAACTTTTAATTAAAATATAATTACACCACTTCTCTTACTGTTCTTACTCAATGTTCCTTTAACTTCTCAGTTTAAAAATAAAATGAAACTCTTGAGAAACATGGCTTCCACATTAAATAGGAATCATGAGACCATATTTTGACACATTCTATGTGATTTTCTGAGCCCTTGGACAACAGAATCTCCATGTTAAACCATCCATTGTGTCTAGAAAAGGTAGGAGGATACGTTTTGTTCAATTGAGACAGAACATCACTATATAACACACAGTAGCCCAGAGCTCCCTGTGTATTCCACACTGGCCTTGGAATCAAAATCCGTTGCCTTGGCTGTTTGTGTACTAGAGTTACTGTTGTGCCACAGTGCCTGAAGAAGTTAAGTGTTTTTATGCTTTAACTATGAACAGGCTTCTAGTCCGTGAACAATAATAGAATCCTGGTCATTATCTCAGATATAAAAATACAGGCAAAAAAAAGCTTTAATATGTGTAGGGTATGAAGATCATTCAAATATCAAGAGAGAGGGCTGTACTCTCAGGATGTCAGCTTATGCCAGAAACTCCATTGTTTGGTTTCCTGTATCGTGAGAGGATAGCCTTGGGAAGCTATGTAGAAAACAGAAAATACTGCCTGCCGTTCTGCATGTGGAATTCAGAAAAATGAAATATGAGTGTGGAGGTTCAGGATTGGCTAATGAAAAAGCAAGGGCCCAGTCTTTAGACATAAAACAGTCTTGTGCTGGCAGCTGCTCCCTGTGGCCCCCAGTGAAATTAACCCTAAACCCCTGTGTACTGACTGGTCAGGAAATAGGGGCTTGCTTAGGATCGGGTATAACTGTGTACCAGAAATCTGAGACTGTGACAAGAACACAAGACAGCATCCAAAGCTTCAAGTGTGCTTCTAACGCAAACAAAGAAGATAGTTTAATAGAAATAGCTCAATAGGCCCAATGGATTCCCCAGAAAGTTCAACATTGGCACACACACACACACACACACACACACACACACACACACACACACACGCATGCATGCACACACGCACACACACGCACGTGCACTCACACACACACACACACACACACACACATTTCTTTGAGACTAGAAAAGAAAAGATCAAAAGAAATAGGATTTTTTTTTTTAATGTGCATTAACTCCAAATAGATCTGTTTGGGCACATGATGCTAAATGACACTGAGTGGACAACTGCTCACTTTGGTCTTACCTGGTCACACTGGGAGCTGTGAGTTCAGTGATACCATTGCCAACTTTGTAAAAGTTTTAATTTTCTTTAGGATGAAGTCATAGTGTGAAATCTTCACATTATACACACACACACATACAGAAACAGTGGATATTTCCTCACAGAATATGCAAATATTCTGTGTCAATAAGAGAGAGGAGGGATTTGAATCTGAGAAACCAAGCTCTTCAGGACACAGAAGTTTCAGCACTTGGGCATCATATTAGGCTTCCTGTGACCCCTTTAGTTTGCTCCTCAATCCTAGATTCTGCTTCCAGACTTTGACAGCTCCTCTCACCTCAAAGCAAGCTCGACAAAACATCTATGCGGCAGTGGACTGACTCCCACTAGACTTAACCTGTGAATCCAGAAGACAGATACAGACAGTGTCCTGAGTGAAAACAGAAGTAATGAGTATCAAGTCTGAGAGCACGGGAGACAGTGGCGTATCCTGACTCGGACGTGAATTCCAGAGCTTGGTTTCTCAGATTCAAATCCCGCCTCTCTCTTATTGAACTTGTGTTTGTCCTTGTACGGTTACTTAACGTATCCAAAAGTAGAGGTTATCATCTGCAAAGTGAGCATTGAAGAGGTACCGTCTTGTAGAACTGTTGTAACCCCTGACAGTCTATTGTTACTAATTTTAAATTATGTCTGCATGCATGGCATGAATGGGTGATAGGTGGTGCATGTGGGTATGTGAACATGAGTGCAGTGTCAAAGGACACTCTACTAGAGCTGGAGTTACAGGTGTTTATGAGTCATCTAGCTTGGATGCTGGGAACTAAGCACAGTTGCCTTCCTCTGCAAGAGCAGTGCTGGCCTTAACATGCGGACCAGCTCTCCTGCACTCCTGTGAATTTTAAATGCATGTGTTATGTGGTTCACTGGGAGCTGACATCTACTAAGCACCACGTTTGTGTTTTCTTTTATTAAGGCCTCGGGGGCAGCTGATTACACTGTAGTGCTGGGTGTTTTCTACACGATCAAAGTGTTGGCTGCTGTCTCAATAGTATTGTAGGCATCAGGACTGGGAAGGGCTTCTGAAGGGCATCTTGCCTGCTACGGTGTTAAATTTTAGCCACTCCTGGCCTTCATTAACACATTCACCTAGAAAATATCTTTTGTTCATCTGATATCCATTCTTACCTGAAATCCTATCATTTTGGCATTTCTTTTGGAGTAGCTTCTGGATTCATTTTACCCTTAGTTCTCTCTTCCTCCTTCAACTATTGGTGATTAGATTTTCATTGCTTCTCATTTTGTAAACATGCTAATATCCTTATATATTTCCCCATAATTTTTGTATTATCTTTTGCATCATATATTGTATTGTTGTGTTGACCCTCTGTATTTTCCCAGTGGGTCTGCTTAACCTTCCACCTCTCAATTTTGCTTTTTATTATTAGCTTACCTTTTTTACTTTTGAAATCATTGTCCTGTCCATCCCTTCCTGCTTGGGCCAGGTAATCAAGGCATCTCCTTTGTTGGGCCAAGTCCCTCCTGTACTCATTTAACTAGTGGCCTGACAATAAACTCTCCAGACTCCCTCATGTCTTGTGTCAGCTGAAAGAATATAAAGAAAACTACACTCATGGGGGTCGTGAACCAGTAGATAACACATCAGAGTAGATACGACCAGAGCCTGCGATGTCTTACAGGCTTAGCTTAGACACTAGGTGCAAAATTTTACAAATCAACTGTTTAAGCTTCTCTATATTTTGATTATAATAACAGTGCTAACTTAACACATGATGTTAATGTGGCTGGTCAATAAAGCACCACTGGTGATCAGAATGGCTAGCTTGACCCACTATAACCTTCCCTAAACGTTAGCTCTATTGTTGTCCCCACACAGCTGTTGTCAGTGTCATCATTAACACATGACACCAGGAAGTTGCTGTGGTCCTCTCCCTGTGTATGTAAAGTAGATACACACATACGTGTTAAGTTCTGAAATGAGCAAGCAGACTCTGCAGTCATGTTGCTGACAATATTAGGATGTCGCAAATAAGATCTGCTTCCCCCTGAACTTTGGCTCGATATTTTATTGCATTGACATATAAACATTTCCGTATCTGGAAGTGGCCAGAGGCAACTTCATTCGGGGAGGTAACATTTAGATTTAAAATACGGCATTAAACACAGATGTACTCCACTTAATTTGTCCTGAAAAAGTCTGCCGATAGTGTGCTCCACTGTCGGCAAGCATTTAATCAGCATTTATTGGCATTCTTTTCTGAGATTTAAGTAGGTCATAAAAGTTTAATGGCATGTAGAGTATTTTTGATAATGGCTTCAATATTTTCCATACATGGTACAGTAGTACACAAGTGGAAACATCAATATAGCTAGCGAGCATCATTCTGGGAGAGGAAAGTAGCTCAAAGTTGACAAGATAACCAAATGCTTTCTTCTGTTTCAAATTGTACTTCATATTTTATGTGGATATTTTCATGTTGTTTTTTCTTTTCTTTTATTGCTTTGAACACTTGTAATCTAGGTTGTGAAACTAATAATTGTATGCTATGTTGTTTAGTTATTATAAAAAGGGAGTAATAGAACCATGTCACAGGAAGTCGAAAAGAACATATTAATGTAGAGGAAAAGTCAATCTCTGGTAACTATTCCAGTGTTCGGTTTAGAGCAATTTCTTGCATGGTGGCCACAGAGAACCTTCAGTAAACAACTTTATCATTAGGATGTATATAGCCTGGAACTGGACAGAGTAAAAAGTATTAACTAATAGCTAATGCTGAATCCAGGTGCAGTTGTGGACATCTGTAACCCAAGATACTCAGGAAACGGAAGCAGGAGGAGCCCAACTTAGAACCCAGCCTGGGCAGCTGAGTGACAATCTGTACCCAAATAATATTTAAAAACACAATAAGCCAATGGTGTCATTCAATGACACTGTGCTGAGAAATAGACAAGCGTACACGTTTTGCATTTATTGGCATATTCAGGAGCCCAGGCTTGAGCTAAATGCTTTTATTTAGTATACAAGGGCCGAGGGGAACGGACACTAGAGAGATTACTGGAAATTCGCCTGAAGTTTGAAGTGATGTTAATATTTTTAATGTTGTACACCAGTGCGAATGTTCTGAAGAACACCAGGTTGTTTGTTCAAACTAGTTCATTTTATAGCATCTTATCATATTGAATTTTATTACGTGCTGAGATCAGAAGAGTCCCCGACCCTAAACAGATTAGTAAGTCTAATCAGAAGTGATAGTTACAGTCCTGTTTAGCATCGATTGCAGGGGTTTTGGTAAAGGCTGGGAGTAATTGTGTATTCTCCTTGGGAGATGAGTTCAATTTTGCCCTAACGTACCTCTGTTTTATTATAACATTAACTTATCAGAGCTTATGAGCAGTCATCATTAGTGGCTTAGCTTCGCTTCAGTAAGTTGCTGTGTTTTCCACACACACCTGGAGTCAGTTGCTGGTCCATCGGAGAAAGCCTGCGCACATATGGCCTGATATGCATATTAGAAACATGAGCACATGGACCTAGGTGGGGGTGAAGGTGTCAGGTCCAGATGCTGTAATGGAACTTTGAAGGGTTCGCTATTTCATTGTATCAACAAAATGGGTTAGATGATTAGAAATATCTATGTCATTCATGTGCATCTACAGAGATTCTGATGTGTACCTAGTAGAAAAGTAACACTTGTGTATTCTGTGGTTACATTGTAAAAGCTGAACGAAAAGACCTTTAGTCTATTGGTGTGTGTGTGCGTGCGTGCGTGCGTGCGTGCGTGTGTGTGTGTGTGTGTGTGTGTGTGTGTGCATGTGTATAACATCTTGTAAGGGTCCTTCTTATAGACAATCTGTCATGTGCTATTCTACTTTTCAGATGGGTTGTCTAAGTAATCCATTATCCCTGGGCTCTCCTCAAAGATGATGTTCTTATTTCATTATTACACGAGATAGCAGAAAATAAAGGAAGTTAAGCAGTCTTCTCGAGGGAGGCAATTGCTGCTGGTAGCTACAATTCTCATCCCAATCCTCACCTGACTGGGGCATGTTGCCCTATGGTGAGTTTTCTTACACAAATAAAGGCACATGCGATTTGCAAGGCCTGCCTATGACTATCGGTTTGGTTTCCTTAAAGCCTCTCTGGTCTGTTTGTTCATAGACCGGCATTAGCCTGCAAGGACAATCTATCAGAATGTTGCTAGGTATAATGCGGTTGCATTGCAACAGTAATAGCTGTATCACCTCATGAGACAGCTTTGCTTTAGAAAGTGTTTGAGAACCTGAAGTGAATGCTGAGAGGCGTCAAAGTGTGGTGGCTTGAGAGGAGGTAAAATTTAGGTCATGAGAAGGTGGAGTGACTGGGAGCTTAAAGAAGGGAGGTAAGTAAAAACGTGTTCACACATTTTCATTATCCATTAGAACACAAGGGCAAGTAACTGTTCCTATGTGTCTCATCTCATCGATGATCCGTGTTGTCTGCCTTCCACATGATGTTATTTTCCTGACTGTGCCTTTAGAGGTGCTCCCCTCTCCTGAGGCACCCTCCCTCAGGGGTGCCATTTATTTGCTACTTACTATTGGACTCTGTTTAAAAAAATTGTGTGTCTATAGCTCACCTGGATCATGAACGTGAGCTCGTGGAGATTCATTACCTGTGTCTTTAATCCCACCACAGTCACTGCACATACTTTCCACCCCTTGAATAATAGCCAGTTCATGATTCTTTAATATAAGGCGTTTTTAACACATGGGGGGGGGAAGATGCTATTTATTTTAGAGAGCCATTTCTTAAAGGGAGGACGTGTGGCTGTTAATGTCCTGTTGCAGTAAAGCACTGTATCCCATTTGTTTCCTGAGAAATCTCTGATGCTCGCTCACAGGGTCAATGCCAGTTCTAACAGCATTCCCCATGTTTAGCCCAGATTCCCAATGCACTGTCCACCCCTTCCACTTTTCATAAGATGTCTGTATCTCTCATTCCTGGAAATGTTCTTCACAAAGCATCACTTTAGAATGCTTTGTGTTAAAATTATGCTAATCATAGTCACAAGAGCAGGGATTGCATTTTGATTAGGTGTAGGTTGGGTTCTCACCCTACCTCCCCCACACACCTGCTGCCTTCTGAGTGTGGGAATGAGGTGCCCCTAGATGACTTCCTGTGTGAGTGTGGAGGGGGTGGGTACACTGTGTGGACTCAACCTGAAAATAGATTGAGACTGAAAGGGGAATGATTGGAACTGAGCTTTCAGCTTGATTATCTGCTGGAATCTCTATTACTTCTCATAATATGCTTGAAAAATTTTATTTGTACCTCAAGGGCAATGAGCCTGGCCTCATTTACAAATATGAATGCAGATATTCACCACACACTGTCTCCTTCTTGAGGCAGGCTTCCTGTCGGCTTGTTTTATTTACTTCCTCGGAAATGAATATCCATCTCTAGGGGATTTTACATAGCATAGATAATGGGATAACGGAAGCCTTGGAATTAGGGTTTAGCTGTGATTCCCAATTATCCCAGGGGTAGCCATGAGCCAGTTTTCCACTCTGTCCCTCTGACTCCTTATCTATGAGCTGAGATAGAGCATCCTTGCCCCCATGAGCTTCTCCTAAGGGTACCCGAACAAATGCATGATATATGCAAAATACGTAGCCTACACCAAGGAGGTACTTGATAAATACTCTTGTCCTTGACATTATTTTCCTGTGTCAGACTTAGCACAACACGGAAATTCCAAACTGTAAAGTCACTCAGACAAAACTGTCTCCTATAGTTGTCATCCCACATTTTATGTCATTATTTCAAATGATAAATGGTGCCTTTATTCTTTGTGTCCTCTGTTTATGAGGAGACTGTGAATGGATGGAGGGGAGAAGAGGAGAATTATTATATGTAAGGAATTTGTAATGATAATAAATAAAAGATCCAAAAGATTTTTTAAATAAACTATTGTAATCTTTTGAGATATGGAAAGTAACTCAGAAATGATCCCATTATTTCTGACCATCAGCTCACTGCTAAGCACTATCCTACCTTGTTTCAAAACTTACAAAAATTGTATTAGGACACGATACCAAAGGATTATTTATAGAGGGGCAGTAAATGTTATTTATAGAGGGGCAGTAAAGACCCCGTGTCAATAGCAAAATTGGTCATCTTTGATACTTGGTTGTTTTGTACTGTGGTTTTAAGTATAGTTATCATTTATTTAAAAGTTGATTGGATTTTTATCAAATGTGTTAGGAAGGGCCTAAGACTAGCTTTCAACTTTTGTTAATATAGTCTGTAATTTCAGCCTGGGGCCTTTCTACTATAATTGGATTATTTATTCTTTGACACAAAGAAGAGAAATCATATGATAGTCTTGCTAGATATTAGGTGTTCGGGGACAAAAGCACTGAAAAGAAAACTGGGTTGATGAAATTCTGCCTTATGGGGTGGATTACGATGGTTGGCATCAATAGTGATGTTCAGACCACCCCAGTCTGCACTCTGAAGATGAGTGTATGCTTGTTCCATATAGCTGCCATTAACGTGTCAGTCATACTTAGCTCCACTCATCCATGGCTGAATTGTTTCCATAAGAAGCCAACTTTGTCCCTGTGAAGGATGACAAGTGAGAATTTGACATATTATCTACTTTTTAAAATATCATATTACTTGTTGGCAGACTTTCCTTGACATAACATTATAGGTAGCTGAAGTTCCCTCCATATGTAAATTTCATGAGTTGGTCTCCTGCTGAAGGTTTCCTAGACAAAGTAGAATATTAGAGACAGCAATGGACCAATGAATCCCTTGGACTGGCCTCAGTTTTCATCACTAAGCAACTGTTTCTAACCCTTTGGTTACAGGAGAAGAAGTATCAGGGAGTCTCTGCCCAGTGCCTCCTCCTCCAGAACGGACGGCTTGCGATATTCCCTGCCGAATGGACTGTGTGGTGAGTGAGTGGACACTGTGGTCATCTTGCTCCCAGTCCTGTTCAAACAAAAATGCAGATGGCAAACAAACCAGGTCGCGGTCTCTCCTGGCTTTGGCTGGAGAAGGTGAGTGACAGATTAGTACCTCGACTGGAAGTTTTGTTGTTGAATCAGTGTCAGCAATATTTGTGTCGTGCATGTAAATAAACCTAGATGATATCTCTTCTCTTTAAATGTGCATTAACCATGTCATTTCCACATGTGTTTTCTTCTCTGAGTGGCCTCTATTTTATCTACGCTGGGCTCAACTTTCCACAGAAATCGCTTTAGTCTAAAATCTCAAATGTCATTATCTAATGAATTGGATTCTTTTTTTATTTCACTGCTCAGAGAAGGGAGCAAAGTATGGCCACATATCCCATATCTTAGACAGCTGGCAACTAAACTGGATCTATCTGGTGTAATGAGTTCCAAAGCAGGAATTAGGGGAGTTGGCTTTCCCACCAAGAACTGCCAATAACACCTGTAAGGCGCTTATCTGCGTCCTGGTTTCTATTTCAAGAATACCATGTTCCCAGGGAGGGAACATGAAAGCCATGAAAATAGCTTTGAAGAAGGCAAAGGAGCTATGGGAATGTGAACAGTAACTTCAGAGCAAATTAAAGGAACAGTTGTTCCTGTCATTCCCAGCAATGGACTCTGTCCCCAGACACACATCCATTCTTTTCATGTCCTCCCTCTGCCTCCTCAGTCCTTGGCTCCATTAGAGCAGTAGGAAAGTGGGCCCCAGCTGTGAGTAACATCTTAAACACTTCAGCACTGTGATTGTGAGTAATAGGGCCCAGTCATAGTAAATAGAATTTTTGTTTTCTTAAAGAGCAACTGCTTTTATATACCCCATCTTTGATATTTCTGTAATGAAGGGGCAAAGATTCATATTAGAATAAAAATAACAAAGTGGACACTATGCATCTGAGCCATTCGTGCTACTAAATAAAACATTGTGGTGTGGACGAGGAGGGGAAGATCAATACTTCAGAGACACACTGCTTTTTATACTGGAATAAAAATGTAAAAGAATAGATAGTAATGAAGTTTGGTTATCTGATTCAGCCAAGGGTTTAAAGGTGAACATCTGCCTGGTCTCCCTGCCAGGGCATAGTGGGTTGTCAGACTATTTCAGATGAGCTTTCTCTTGCCAGATTTTAATACATACCTCTAGGTTTCTCAAATCGAAGTAAAATGCTTCATGGAGGATGAGCATTTTAAAAATGGCACTCAGAGAAACATAACATCTTCCTTAAGAAAGGGAATTATGTATAGTTGTGTTTGACATAATGTCACTCCAAGGTTATAGCCTATTCCATGTCACTGATTTACCTATGTATAGAGTGCATTTGGTACAGGGTCACTTGTCACTCCAAGGTCATGAGCTAGCCTATCTCATTGACTAGCTTATGCAAACAAAATAATATCCAAAGAAAAGTGGATCTCTTTGGACTTCATTTCAGAGATGTGTGCTCCATAGGTGGATAGTATGCCAAATTAATTTTATATTCTGCTAAACATGGATCTGCTGCCTAAAAATTGGGAGACAAGAATGTACCACAAGCCTTCAGTTGTGGTATAGGCCATAGATTCCTGATCTTAGGGTGGGAAGTACTTAGTAGTTTAGATCTCCAGGCCACAGAAAAAAACAAAAGCAAAAATGATATCATCATTAAAGTTTTTTTTTTCTTATTTAAAATGTTCACAGGTGGAAAGCCATGCCCTAGTAGTCAGGAACTCCAAGAGTCCCGCCTATGCAATGACCATTCCTGTACACAGCTCTACTGGGAAACATCTGCTTGGGGTCCCTGCTCTGAAAATACTCTTGTGACCGCCTTCAATGTGACCATTGGCTGGAATGGAGAAGCAACATGTGGGGTGGGCATTCAGACACGGAGAGTCTTCTGCATCAAGAGTCATGTGGGACAAGTAATGACCAAAAGGTACCTCCTGCTTTCTGCTGAAAGTACATATGATCATTTTATACTCAAATATTTTTAATAGAAGGTGATTATCAAACAAACAATAGACCTAGGCTTGTGCTAGAGTAACAGGAATCTTTGTTGTTCTGTGAAAAATCTTTATTACTTTTATTAGTTTATCCATGTGTACATGTGTGTCCACACATGTACACACATGTACAGGTATCTACAAAGGCCAGAAGAAGGCATCAGCTCTCCTGGAGTATGGGTTATGGTAGTTGTGGGCCATCCCATTTGAGTTCTGGGAAGCAAACCCTGATTCTCTTGCAGAACAACACATACTCCTAACCATTGAACCATCTCTCAAGACCACATTGTTCTTATTACTCAACCATCTAAGATTAATGCATATACTTTAAAATTAAGCATATTCAATAATATACACCAGAAGTGCATTTATAATGTATTTATTAGTCAATGACGAACTAAATGATCTCCACAAACATGAGTAAATTTGAATAGTCAAACACATTTTCTAGGGCTGACCTCTGTTCTTTTAGCTCTTCTCAATTCTCACAGGCCTGGAGCCTGGGTCTGTATCTTGAAGGGTAATGTTTTACTATTGTTAAGGCTTCCAGATCTCTCCTACCATAGGTTTTGGTCTGTCTAATCTATGCTCCTAAGTAGAATATAGTTGTGTTTATTGTATCCTCTGTAATGAAGATATACATTTTTTTAAAGGTAAAGGGATATATTGACATGGGACACAGATTCTAAAAATCATTTCAAGGAATGATAAGAAAGGAAAAATTGGCTAGAGAACTCCAATGGGAGAGTTTCATCTCTGCCTTTATCTCTTGCTCAGAGTCTGATGCTATGTTCAGAGATGGGGTGGTTGGCCTATTCTCAGAAATTCCCTTGTCGCTGTGTTTGAAGACCCCACACTGACTACAGGACTGCTGAGTCAACTAAGTGTGCTGGTAGACATTTTGGCATATTGACATCAGCTTGGCAATTCAGCCTTCCCCTGGGAAATAGGAATTTTCAGTCTAGTAAAAAGAAACTCATTTATCAATTCTCTAAGTGCATGAACCCAGAGGTGCTGCAGTCAGGTGGTAAAATGAAAACAGATTGAAGTTAATACTCAGAGAAATGCAAAAACATTTGCGGCACAAATGTAGGCAGTGTTCTGCCCAGCTCTCCTCACTTATTGGTAATGTAGGCAAACTCATTTACCCATCTGACAGACTCAATACACTGTATGCCTATTGTGGCAGCTCTTACACTTGAGTAGCTAGCTTCACTCTTGTTACTATGGTGAAGGGCTGTGCCATTCCACACTGCTACAGATGATCCATTGGCTGTATATGAGGGAAAACACATAAGCTAAAGTTAAGGGAAAAAAACTGCCCACAAGAGTGCTGGCAGCATCAGCACAAATGTGCTCTGCCACTAGAAGCCACTAAACACTAGAATAAACATAAAAAAAGAAACAGAGTTTAACAATAGAGTAACCTCAATATGGCATGCAATGAATTTTTCCTCATTATTGTAAAGAATACTTTTGATAGGAGTCTAATTCCCTCTTCCATGAGTTTTTAACTCTGGACTATAGCTAGAAAAGTCCACTTGGTATTAAGGTAATTGTTTTTCCATTTCTTGTCAAAAGGGCAATAGAAATGAGATTCACATCTACCATGTAAGTTAATACCACATACTAAAATAAAAAGGATTACATTGACAAGAAAAGTTGAGCTGTATGTTAAACAGCCTTCATTGCCCTCTAATATCTCAAAATTACTTCGGGTAACAACTTATTATAAAGATATCTAAGTATGCCACTTTGTTCAAATATTAACTGTCATAGTTAGAATTGCTGGACACAACACAAAGTCACTTGAGAAGAGAGTCTTGATTCGGGGATTTCCCAGATCAGCCTGGCCTATGGGCATGTCTATAGGGGTTAGTCTTGTTTCTTAATTGCCCAGCCTACTGTGGGCAGTGGACTTCCCTGAGGTGGCAGCCTTGGGCTATATAAAAAAAGCTAGCTAACCATCAGCTAGCTCTTCCATAGTTTCTTCTTCAAATTCCTCCTTAAGTTCCTGCCCTGACTTCCTTCAGTGATGGGCATGGAAGTAAGAACCCGATAAACCATTTCCTCTGCTAAGTTGCAGCAGAGATAAAACATTAACATAAAGATGTTTTGTGGGTAAAATAAATCATAGTGCTTAAAGTTTATAGCTTAAAGATTAACTTGTAAAGTAGTATATATTTTTGAAAAAAAAATATATGACACTGTATAATATTAGTTTGATGAATAACCTCCAGTTTTGCTATAGTTTTTTGGGCAAAAGTCACTTTGATGGATATTTCACATAACACAGCACAGAGAGTTGGAAGATTGTTAATGCTAATTACTTTATATAGTGTTAATGAAGCAGCAAAACTAACCATGAGGGTTTTATTCTTACTGTATGTCCCTGCTAAACACAAGCAGCCTACGTTGACTTTAGCAAGTTTACTTAATTAAATTCTTGAGGTCAATCACATTAAATGAAAACAGAAAATGATGCCCCAGTAGAATGCCCTATGAGATTACCAGCAACTGAAAGTAAGCCTTACTCTTCCCTTTCCAAAAATGTACACATTTATGTTCTTTTTAGTGAACTTGTTGGAATAGAATGAGAGTTAGGGACAGAGAAAAGAATAATGTTCCATGAGGAAAATTCTGGGGTAAGAGAATGAATGCACTAAAGTAATGGTTTTCTAAAGTTTCTCTTCTCACGCTGTTGAGTCTGATTTTGCATGCGACCATGTAGGTGAGGATGTTACCATTGTATGAGTAATAAAACTGATCATATCAGAAAATGAGAACCAGCCAGTGTACTGCCCAACTGGAGTTTTGTTTCATTATTCAATGCTTTCCAGTTGTAAAGTTTAAAAAAAAAATAAAAACAAAGATTTAAAACACACAACCCAAGCCTCCCAAAGTTCCTGATAAGCACTTCATGCCTTTACTGTGAAAATACCTGGTATTGTATGAAATACAATTTTAAAAAAGGCTGTGCTTAAATATCTAGTATATAAAATATTGACAGATAGGGTCCATTCAGCTGAGTGTGATGACTGCAGCTGGGTCGGATGAGTAATTAGGGAGATGTACACAGAGCATGCACCGTGATGAAAGAGACATCCTGAGAACTGGCAGGGCTTAGTAGATATAGAGCTACAACCTGCATGATCAGAGTAAAAGACGATGTGTGAAGAATTTCCCACAATACATCTAAGGGACTGGATATTCTTACCGGTAGTACGTTTTTCCCAGCCGCTGGTCTGGTCCCACTCTTTGTTCCTTCCCACCCACAGCCCAGTCCCGTCGACACGCAAGCCCCAAATAACACACAGAGACTCTGTATTTGATACAATCCTGTTGGCCAGTTACCATTATTGTTTATGGGTTAGCCCTGTTTTAATTATTAATCCATTTCTACTTATCTAAGTATTTCCATGTGGTCATCTTATCAGAGTGGTGGGCCAGCATCTTGCTTCCTCCATGCTCTACATGCTGACTCCTCCTAACTACTTCCACTTTCCTCCTTGTTTCCTAGCCCCACCTATCTTCTTTCTCATTGGCCACAGTGCTTTGTTAATTAACCAGTATGAGAAACATATTTACAGAATAACATCTCCCATCATCTCCTCTTTTCTGTCTAAAATAAAAGACGGGATTTAACCTTAACATAGCAAAATATATCATACAACAGTTATCAAATAAGAATCACAGTTAACAATATTTAGTCCATTAACATTTTGTAAGACTTAAAGAAAATATCATCTATCCTATCTTTGTGAGTTTAAAGTCCTATATGTAACTTATCTTTAATCCTAACTAAGGAAAACTATAATTAAAACTATCTGTCTTCAATTCCTTTAAAGACCACAGAAGGATGATATATAAACTCTAAAAATGGCAGAGACAACTCATTGCCTGGTCAGTCACCTGAAGTTCTTCTGTAATGTTCCATCTTCAGCCCATAGGCCATAGTGTGTCTGGCAGACTCTTCAGCAGAGCATGAAACTTTAAACTGTCCATCTGTATTGGCAGTTTCTCAGTCATTTCTCTCTGTGTCTTGTAGACTGTCTGGCAGCCTTTTCTATGAAGCAGGAATCCTGTAGCAATGTCCATCTTGCATCAGCAGTCACTTTTCTGTGGGTCCTGCAAGTCCAGTTTATTCAGCATATAGTCAGTCTAAACAAGAACAGTATCTTGCCCAAATGGCTAGTCTTGTCATATTAGAAGCAAACTTCATTATGAGTTTCTTTGATGCCCATCTTTCTTTCTGATGCAGGTGGTGTTACTAGGAGCAGTTATGTCTCACTGTCAAGAAAAACCCTAAACCATTTTAAATGCCATATTCTATAGGTCTTTGAAAGGTTTGAAGAATGCCTATTCATCTCAAATACAACTCTTTATATCTAGAAATCCTAACTAACTTAACTCTAAGTTTTGACTATCATAGGTAACTCTCTATAATCTGTACTAAATTATATATTACATTTCAATGAGCTATATAAACATAATACCTAAACAAAAGGAGAAATATACATATCACAAAATTGACCTTAAATACTATCAATAAATGAAAATCCATTCCAAAACAAAGCATTCATATCTATACTATAATTCCCTTTTTACCTTTAAAAAGATTGTTTGTGGTCATTAGCCATTTATAACCAAGCCCATTAAAATGAAAACAAACATTTATAAACAATATTTGGGAATTTTGGCATCGTTCTTTCCAAACTACTTTCTGTTGGTAGGGGGTGCTGTCATGGGGTTCTAAGGAGATGCAGAAAGCTTGGCTGTAGTCTACAAGCCTGGCTTGTCCCAACTGTTTTGAATGTTGGATCATCTGGGGCGCTGTTTCAGGGGGTCTGGCTTGATCAAACCACATTAGTCTGGAAGGAATCCACAGCTTTTCATTTTCTGTGGAAACAAAAATAGAAATCCTTTTCCCCAGTAACTTGTCCTTAGGCTTAAATTTTTGAGTCAAAGCATTTTTAAAATGTATAAATTGAATTAATTTAGCACCATTTCTTTTATCAGTAATTACTTTCTCAGCAGTCAAACAATTTAAAGATAACAGAAAAGCATACAATATCCAAAGATTCTCTGTGCTTTCCATCTTTACGTAGCTTTTTTATATTATTCTATTTCTATTTTTATGTATTTTGAGACAGGGTTTCTCTGTGTAACTTTTATCTGTCCTGGAATTTATTTTGCATACCAGGTTTACTTTGAAATCACAGAGATCTGTTTGCCTCTGCCTCCCGAGTGCTGGGATTAAAGGCGTGCGCCATCACACCCAGCCATTCTACTTCCATTTTTCTTTTTTAAACCATTGTATCCTGTTTCTTTTTCTTTCCCAAGCCAAGGTATTTTTTTAAAACACAGTGTAAACCTTCATTGCAGCTTTTGTACACACCAATGAATTGTTAACAGAGCTCTTTAAAAGCAAGGCGGTTTTTTGCCACTTATGCTAATTTTTGGAAACCTCCCTTAAAGGAGCCACGCAAATCTCTGTCTATAGCAAAACAAATCCAACCGAAAAAATGCTGCTACCAATCAAGAAGTCTTGCTAGGCTCTGTTATTTTGTTATTTAAAAACTATTTTTTAAGCTTTTGTTAAGTTTCAAGTGAAAGTTCTCAGTTCCATTTCTGACAAAAGAGGAGATGATGGAAGATGTTATTCTGTAAATATGTTTCTCATACTGGTTAATGAATAAAGCACTGTGGCCAATAGGAAACAAGATAGGCGGGGCTAGCAGACAAGGAGGAAAGAGGAAGTAGTTAGGAGGAGTCAGCATGTAGAGCCTAGAGAGACCAGATGTGGGCCACCACACTGGCCGGTCAGATGAGCCATGTGGAAATACTTAGAATAGTAGAAATGGGTTAATCATTAAGACAGAGCTAGTCCATAAACCATGGTAGTCACTGGCCCACAGGATTGTATCAAATACAGAGTCTCTGAGTGGTATTTGGGGCTTGCATGGCGCAGGACCAGGTGGCCAGTGGGGAGGAACAAGGAGTGGGACCAGACCTGTGGGTAAAAACCTGCTTGTAACAGGATGTATAAAATGAACTTCATTTACCTAATGTCAAGAGCACTGCCATTCAGGGTGCCTTGTATACACAGGTAGGAAGTGTTAAGTCATCCCTATTGGCAAAGACCCATGCTTTTTCTGCTAACTGAACAGTGAATCCATATCTTCCTGGATTTTAAGGCTGTGCTTTCAGCTTGGAAATGGCTAGAGAAAATAGTAAATGACTCACTGACAGTTACTACTTTTACTGAGCTATTACATAGCATTTTAAACAGGAAAGAGAGAATTCTGTCACCAAGACCATCAGAGCTAGTAGTGTGCAACTGTAGTGTTATATGTAGAATACACATATATAAGTTTCAACATAAACAGTATCGGCTCTTGGTGTGGTCAGTCACTGAGATAATTCAGAAAATCAACCTTGGAGTTTTCCCAGGCAGAGGACACCAGCACTATGTGTAGACAATGATGATATTTTGAAACTCTGATAGGAAATTTATGGAAATTGGAAATGTGATCAAGTGTGACGTCTTATACAACGTGCTCATAAATAGGAGGAAGTTGAGCCCCGGAAGAAAAGGTAAAACTTGCTGGAAGAAGAAAACAACAAAACACAATTTCATAGGCAAGAGAATAGTTGACTCTTTTCAGACCAGACAATACATATCCTTTTAGGGAAGCTCTCGGCTTCTTGTTTCCATAAAGCACTTTATGTAAGTCTAGTTTTCTGAGGGAGGGGATGGAAGTGTTGCTCTTGTCCTTTAAGGATGAGGCATAGAAGTGTGTCCACCTTAGGGAGGGCCAGAATTACTCCCAGTAAATTGCATTATGAGTGATACTTCCAGAGTCAAAAGGATAGATGCTACTGCTTCCCCAGCAGAGAGTAACACTGGTTCCTGCTCGGGTGGCTACAGTATAAGCACACTGTATGGAAAACTTGAAGGTTGGCACCACATATACTATTTTTTAATTGCCCAAAGGAACTTTCCCTAGGTGTGTCAGAGCCCTTCTTCTCTGTTCCACAGAAGAGCAGGTATTACTGGAGACATTCCAGCCATCTTTACACAGTACTCTGCTGCCAGGTCTGGGACCCACGAGGCAGCAGAGGGGTTAGGATAAATGGCAGTTCACTTTATTTTTATTAGACCTCAGTGTATGAATAAAAGTCCTGGGAATGATTTCAGTGTTTTTTACTGTCTGACTAAGGTAGGACATAAATTTTCCCTACTGGAGTGGGTTGTTTCAATGACACTATATTCTTATAAAGAGCCTCTTCCTCCTACTGCTTTACTCATTGAACAAATCCATTTGATAATGGTTTGTTTGAATTAATAATGATTAATAATAACACACTAATAAGAACTCATTTATTATTCATTACTCATTATTTTTGTGTGCATGTACATTTTTCACTGTAATTTCTTTTTATCGGAGTATTACATACTACATACACAGTGTTAAAGAATGTACTAGGATCGATGGTGGAATGCAGTCAATCCCCAACCATTTCCTATTCTACATCCCATTTCCCAGATACATAACCTCTTTTAGAACTGGTGTTTTGTGTCTTTCTCTTGGCGGTGTAAGAATGCACCTAGGTCATCAATAAAAATGTGAGTTGGGCACCCAGCTTTTCTTTCCTCCTTCTGTGCTGGTGACTGTATCTTTCCAGCTTGTCTGCCTGCACTATGCCTTCATGTCCCCATGAACAAACACTTGCATCCACTCTTAGTCCTCTTCTCTTTCTGACATTTTCTTCACAATTTGAAATAAAATGGGTTTTTTATACATCTCTCGTGTGATGTTTTTGTTTGCAATTTAAAACTCATCAGTTGGTGAGTGCCTATTAAAGCAATGATCCTTAGAGTCTCTCACCAGGACCTTTGTGGCACCCTTTCTGGTGGGGCACTCTGCCAGTAACTTGTATTTAGGCTTTTGATTAATGATCCTGAGACTTTTGTCTTAGTCAGTTTGAGCTGCTATAATCAAAATTGCCAGAGAGCACTGACCAAAGAAACAGCATTATTTCTCCATCTTGGAGGGTAGGAGCCTCAAGATAACAGCCTGGTCAGAGTCTGATAATGGATTCTTTCTGGTTTTCAGTGCACCACTCACTGTGTCTTCACATGGGGATGGGCAAGGAGAGGAAACAACTTTTCTCATGTCCTCCTGTGAGCGCTTCACTCCCATAAACTAGTCATAACCTAAAGACCCCACTAAGTACTACCACTGTGAAGTCAGGGTCTCAGCATGTGAGTTGAAGGGGCTCAAACCTACCATCCAAAGTTCATTAGTCATTTGTCACATCACTAGGACAAAATATTTCACATAACTTAAGAACAAAAGGATTATGTGGCGTGATATCTCCAAGGAACAATGTCCACTGTCCAGGAAAGGCATGGGGCCAGAGCGGGAGACTCCTCCAATCTATATGACATGTCTGGACTTTATGGGGACCCTCTGGACTGAAATTCCACATACACACAATAAAGTGACTCTCTGTCTCCCTTGTTATTTTATTTCTGTTGTAGAAGATGTATATGCCTTTCAACTCTTAATATAAAGAAGCATAAAAGCAAGCTAAGAGAAGAACTTTTTTGTTGTTTACCAGAACTTCCTTTCTTCCAAGTGGCTGATTATATAATTCCATTCCCAGTTGTACACGCTAACTTAATAATCAGTGGAATAACAGTTCTCATGTTTTTCTGTGCTGAATGCTAGCTAACATATTTATTATCTGTGGTTTGCAGTATCTTGTGTTCCCTGTCTCATTAGCCTATATGCTCCATGAAAACAACTATTTAAATATTCCAAAGTGTTTAATCAGAGACTCACAACATTTTAATTGACCTTTAATGACTTTTCCTTCTTGAGTATCCATGCCTTGCTCTACAACTTCTTCATCTTCTGTAGCATATCAGGATATATGTGATATATTAGCTGAAAAACTATTGTTGACTTGTTTATCCTGAAAAAATATCAAATATTATTTTAACTGAACCTGATGATGTGACAGTTGACATTTTCATAATTTTAAGAACGGCATCTTTTTTACTTGCTGTAGTGAACAGTACTTTAGAGTCTGAATCAAGTGAGCTGAAGTTGGCTTGAGTTTGCCTCTGGCTATGACCTTTTGTGCGGGCCACCATTGCCGGAGCCATTCTTTCATCACCTCTAAAAGAAACAGGCTTTTTGACTTGAAATCTTCCAGTTCTAAGTCAATCCACGTCTTCTCTCTGAAAGACTGACATAGTCTCTTTGCCTCTACAGATGTCCAGAGTCCACACGGCCAGAAACTGTAAGACCTTGTTTCCTCCCATGCAAGAAAGACTGCCTTGTGACTGCTTTCAGCGAGTGGACACCCTGCCCACGTCTGTGTCAGCCAGGTAGATACTGGATGCTCTCAGCCTGCTTCCTTTTCTAACCATTTGATCCATTTCTCACTACTGAATATGTGGGAGATTCTGGGATATGAACATTTTTATCTGTCTGTGTGTTGACAATAGGGGTGTACATAAAGTCACACATTCGCAGTTCCTTAGAAATTGGAAAAGAAAATACATACATATATTATGATTTGACTGGTGTACATTCTAAGAATACATGTGACTTACTGACCTATGTTGGGAAGACCTCTTCAGGTAGTTACAACTTATTGGCTGTTGTTATCAATGTCTTCCTGTGACCATCATTCCTATGGGATTCCTTCTCAAGCATTATTGCCACCCCAGTGCTGCTGTGTGCACTCAACTTAGTTACACACTTAATTATCATATAGGGCTTAATCACTGCATTTAAACACAACTGCATGGTAAAACAGGATCATCTGTGTCAATAAGCCCTGAACAAATACAGACATTGGAAATACAAGATTTATATTTCTTTATATTTTTTTCAGGTGGTGATTTATGTGCCTAGGTGTTATCCAGGACACTGCAAAGCCAAGTCTCAGCTGAGCACAGTAGACTAAGTTCCCCACACCTATCTCAGTTTCCAGAGCTAATTCATAGTTGTGACGTTCTGTCTTAATCTGAGGTTTGGATTTGAACAGCTTGGTCTTTATTTACAATAGTTTCATACCCCTAGTCCTGGCGTCTGATTTTTTTTATTTAGTCCTTCTGCAGTAAGAAAAGGAAAATCTAACAAAAACAAGAGTAGTAAGAGCACTAGCCATGGTGCCCAGAGATGATTATCTCCTCACATTCATGACCGTGGTGGTGGCACTTTACAAGTGACTTACCCTACCACTGCACCAGCTTGATGGAAACAGGAAGTGTTCAGTTGTACAAAGCAAACTTATCAGTCACTGAGCACATTTCCCCCAGAGAGTCACAGCCATGTCCATCTGGGTTTCCTCTTTCTGATTCCTCTACAGTGTCACTTCATCAGGTAGGGCCAGTGTTGCCACAGATCCAATGGGAAAAGGGATCATGGAAGCTCTCAGAGAGACCTCTTCATGTGTTCTCAGCTTGCTGGCTACTACCACCAATGTCATATGCTACAAAGAGGGCACCTGCATATGCAGTTTAATACGTGTGCCATTCACCTTCTGAACATTGCCACAGAGTTAGTGTGCCAGCTCTGCTTGAGGGCAGAATCAGGAATAAGTATATTGAATAAGAAGGAACTTAGAGGGTTATATTTCTGATCTTTGGGAGACAAGAAACTAATCTCTTTCAGGAACTCTTCACCATTTACTTCTGGAATGAAGATCCAAAATTAATGAATCAGATAAATGGGGTTTGACACAACTAAGAAAGACAGTGGAAAAGAAAGGGGGGGGGTCCCCTTCCCATGCATTTTTAATGATAGTGTTGAAGGAACTGAAGTTTTAATAGTAGCATTGAATACATATTGGGAAAAGGCAGGTGAATGATGGGAGAATCCCTATTTCTTTTAGCTTCTGACTCATCAGGGATTAGCGCAATCCCTTTGTTCAGTAGTTATAAGGTGGGAAAACTAATACCCATTGGAAGCTTAAATTTGTTGTGGGTTCATATAAGTCCCCTGTCACTTTAGAAGCCAGATTAGTTGATCCAGGGCATCTGCCTGACTGTGTAGTCTACATTCAGTAAAACTTGCTTTGCTTTTTAAGAGTCATTTTCTTACCTTGGCTGAGGGTCTGAGAATCAAACTTGTACTACAATTACTCTTGGAGTAGCTTTAAATTTTTACTCCAGTATCCAGAGATACAATTAGTTGTTTGATGGTGGGCATTGCAGTGATAACAGTTTCTAAGCCTCTGTGGTGTCTTTTTTGTCTCCAACGTTTCAAACCTAGATAACTTTTCACAGTTTTGCAGCCAGAGACCTGAAGAGCTAAAGATCCAATTTTTTTTTCGATTTTTTTCCAGCTTCCTGTTATTCTTGTGTTTAGTCCCATGCCTGGAACATGATATTAAATAAGCTTTGGTTAATCAGAGGATACTAAGTCATTTTAAGCCTGTTCTCAAATGCTGTTGCCTCTGATTCAGCTAGAGGCTCAGTGAAATATAGATTGCTGTCTTTATGCATAGGAATTTGGGTTCAGTCGCTGTGGGATGGGGGCCAGATATTTGCAATTGTATGAGGCCTATAGGGCAATCCCTTATCCGTGTCCCAATAGCTGCTATGAAAGTCCTTGAATACCCCTTGCTCTTTCTCACTCAGGGTGTGTGCTGTGACACCCCTATGACTTCCTTCAGCCCAAAAATCTGAGGACTGTGAGCATTTAATGGAGGAGACGGCATTATGGATGGGTCGTATTTACCGTTCGGCATCACAGACTTAGTAATAGTCTCTTCCGTCTCAGTATCTTCATATGTGAAATGAATTCAATAATTGCACACATTGTAAGGAAAGTAAACTTAGACCCCTGCCTCACACATAGCAGATGGTAGACAAGTGACCAAGATTTTGGCACCTGTGCTGTGGGAGGCTGACACTGTAAAGAGATGCTAAAGTGTGGCTTTTCTGTCCTTGTGACTGTCCTTGAAGAATGCTTTGAGAAGTGGGCCTCCAGAATAATACATTCCGAAGCTGAGACTGAAAGTATATTCCCCAAGGAGCTTGTGAAATGCAGATTCTATTTCAATAGCCCTGGGCCCCGTCTGTTTCTTTCAAAGCTCCAAGCTGCTTCCTATACTTTGTGTGCAGAGCTCTCAATAGAGTGGAGTTTATTAGCAATTTCTTAGTAAGAAAATATTGGCTTCAAAGTTAAAAGTGAGTTCATAGATTTGGGGCCAGACCATCAGGTGGCAATGTAAGTGGAAAAATAGCGTGGTTATGAAAATTCAGGAGGAGGGCAGGCTGAAGTAACTTTAACTTCAACTCATCAGGACAGATACCTTTATGGCTGAAGGTTGTGTCCTCAAAGTTGAGGGACAGTGATGTGTCTTCGGAGTTGTCTTTGTGATGGAATAACTGGGGAATCTGAAAAAAAAATGCAGTTTCTAGATTCTATTGTCAGACATTCTGACTTAATACATCTGTGGTATGATTGGGAAATCACTAGATTATATGAATCTCCAGCCTAATCCACCCTAAAACCCCAGAAAAGCCAAGGTGGTCCAAACGCCTAGTACATTAGCGGTGATTTGTATCTTAGCAGTGAGTGAGCTGTGTCAGGTTTTATTTTGTCCTGGTTGGGATTATGAGATAAATCCCTTAGACTAAAAGGTATTTTCAAGCCATGAACAATCTCTGGCTTGTAGCCAAACAGATTTCTTTTCTCATTCTTCCTTATCTAAGTCTGCTCTGAAAGCATTAATAGTCATCCCACATCCTTTCCACGCAAATCAAAGTTCTATCAGGGCTCAGCCCTGCTGTGGCCTCTCTAATGTTTAAGTCCCTGTCATAAATTAATCGGATGCTTAAGGAGCTTTTCATGGCACTTCCTTCAGTATTTTCCCCATGCCTCCTTCAGCGTGTAAAGCAAATGCCTGCCCGAAAGGACCTGAGGTTGGTTCAGTAATGACGAGTACAAAATGCTTCCTGCTGCCTCTCTCACACCCTTGGAATTTCCTCGGTGCACTCTTGACTGAGGGGCCTGCTGGACAGCCCTGGTTCAATCTCTAACAGTTAAAAGAGCATTTACAATATTGGAACTCCCCATAGGTAGTTCTTCCAGGTGGTGGGGACAAGAATATATATAACCCACAGCATTATATTAGGCAGTATATCTTCACATACATTTCAGTCTCCTAGAAAAAGACATCACTGATTTCTTATTAGAAATAATTATCTTAGTCAGTGCTACCATTACTAACATGCTTCATGGAAATCCTCCTGCCTCAGCTCTGGAATGCTGGATTTATAGATATGACTCACTATACTTGGCTTGGTTTTTCTTTAAAGTCAATTATATTGTTCCTATAAGATTTCTATTAGGCGTCCTTGCATGGAACTTAGTTTGTATTTTCAGCATTTAGTGTGTGAAAATTCAGACCCACACATGTAATAACTTAATAAAATGTTAAATATCATGTATTAATAATTACTACAACATACCCCATGACTGCACAGGACAGTGATCATACCATGGGGCGTTCTTGCTTTGTCTATACTCTCCAATCTCATCTGCTCTCCCGCATTCACTAATTGAAATATTTCCCAGATGTATAGACAACTTTATGGAAAGAAAGAATATGGAGGAGGTAAAGTCATTAGTCTGAAGAATGAAATGAAGCATACACAAAGCATATCTTCTATAACTTCCAGGAAACCTTGGGGTGGATAATTAATTATTTGCCAATCTCCTAATTAAAAGCCAAGGGAACACCTCCTGCCTTCATCCCGAGGAGAGAGCTGCATGGCAGAGCCATGGTAACAGAAAGGCCTGCAGCAGGCAGACTGTGCTGGGAGTCAGCAGGAAACTGCATTTGATGGTACCCATTTCCTCCAGTGTCAGCCCTGGGAGTTAAGTCTTGAGACTCCAGATTCAAAGAAAGTGATTCAAAACAAACAAAAAAACCCACTTAGGTCAAGTGTCGTAACAGTTAAGATTATGAATTTTTTTCATCGTTTTTGTTTTGTTTTTAAGTCAAGTTAATAAACTATATTCCCTTGCTCCAATTCTTTCATTATTCCCTCCCAATTCATGGGCTCAGTTTTTTGGGTTTTTTTATATTTTTTAACCCACGGAGTCCACTTAATGCTACCTTTATGTGAATAGGTGTAGGGCCTGTCTGAGCGCCAAGATTGGGTTTTTGTGAACAAGCTCCCCACTCCATGACTGGGTTTGTCTGGTTTCATCTTGTGTAGCTATTGTCATAAGTGCAACATCTCTGTTATGTATCCATAACACATGGTCTCCTTGTACTTATTCATCACCTTTGACTCTTACACCCCTTTTACCTCCTCTTCAGGGATAATCCTCGAGCCTTTGGAGAAGGGTTGAGATAGAGATGACCCATTCAGTGCTCAGCACTCCATAGTCTCCCATTTTGCATACATTGTCCAGTTGTGGCTCTTCTTAGTCTCCATCTGCTTCTAAAAGAAGCATCTCTGATGAAATTTGAGATGCACTAGTACATAGATACGACAGTAAGTCATTAAGAGCTGATATAATTATGCTTATTTGTGGAATAGTAGTAGCTTCTCCCCCATGACCTATAACCAAATTGTTGGCCAAGATAATAGTAAAAGGTGTGTAGTCTATCTTGTGGGAAAGGATCTAAATCCAATCAGAAAGTGGTTGGCTACCCCCATTATATTCTTATCACTATTGTACCGCTGGGCATTTCCTACCAGGTGGGTTATTATTATAGCTTGCAAGGTTCACAGCTGGGTAAGAGTGATGGTTGTTTTCTTCTTTTCTACCAAACATTATGTCTGCTAGCACTATGAAAGCTTGCTAGTGGGTATGAAACTTCCAGACTTGTACCAGGTTGACTCTCCATGTTTTATGACTTAGTAGGTGATGCCTTCGGCGATAGGATCTTAGCATCCAGTTCTGGAGGGCAACAAAGAATAGTGATAATAGTCACTCCATCTTCATATTGTATCCCATTACCCTTCTCTTGAAATGTCCTCTCTGGCCTCCTACCATTTTTCCGACCTTCATAGTTGCTCTGATTAATACAAAGTTTCAAAGCCACTATCACAGAATCTTCGGTTACACTTCCTACTTTTAACATTGAGTTGAAATTACAAGTTACTTGAAACATACTGCATTTCAGTTTCATCCTTAAGATAAGATAAACTAGTGCTTATTTCATAAAAGTATTATAAAGAGGCCGAGACATATAGAACTATACCTAGATGTGTATTATAGTGCTTCTCATTATTACTAGGTGATGATGGTGGTGACAATGACAATACAACTTCCCGAAATAATGATAGTCTTCTCCATGCTGAGGTTATAGCATTTGCTTCCATGCCTCTGTTTTCCATGGATCAACCTATGAACACCAAGAATGTTCAATTTTCCAGTGGCTGGTATATGATTTGGATAGTAACTGTGCCTCCCCCAAATGGAAGATTGCTCCCCACACACACACAGATATAGCTAAATCGAGAGATTGTGGAACCTCATTTGGGAGCTGTAGTAGGTGTTACTGGCAGAAGTAGTTCACTAAGTGTGTTCTCATTTGGGACATCACTTAAACAACTTCACTCCTCCCAGCCTCCCCTGCTATAGTGCTAAGCCCCGGCATGGCCTAAAAGGACAAAATTCAGACCATAGGCAGGAATGTCTGAATCCTGTGACTGAAAATAAACCCTTTCTTCCTCCAACTTGTTTCAGGTGTTTGTTGTAGAGATGAAAAGCCCCAGAGTGGCCCCTCGGTAATTTAGAGATGCGTGTGTTAATGAATTCCAGATCTTTCCCCCACAATCTTAAATTTTTTCTTCCACCGATTATTTGGTGGATTCAGGACAGTTAGAACTGATCACCTTGAGTGGCCAAGGTTAAAATGTTCCAGACTGGACTTCAACATTCCTTCCGCTCAATGCATATAGGCAAAGCTGCTCTCTGCTTTTCCATTGCAGGCCCATCATCTCCCTTCCTTTTCCCTCCTCTCTTCAGGTGCATGCACATCTTTGTCCACTTGAGCAGTAGATAATACAATGCTAATTTATTTCCAAAGAATGATGGCTCTGATGCACTTGGGTGGTCAAGATCTTGAGCCCTGAACACTGGCCTCAAGATGAAGTTGAAGGCAACCCTTTTCTTTCTCAATAGCGAAACAAAAGCTGCAGCTGAGTTACCACGGTTGTTAATTCTGGATAATGTTTTCTCTTCCAGAGTGGTTTTCTCTAAGAAACCAATTGAGATGCGTAGCTCACATATGTCTCACAGCTCAGCCCTGATATACAGGGACCCTTTGTCTCAGCAGGTGCCCCTGGATGTGAGTTTCTCTCTTTGGTATGTAATTGAAAGCCCACAGATCACTGTGTGGTCGCAGTACTCAATAAATATTCCTGATAGTTTAGTAGGAAGAGTGACAAACACTTGGGCTTCTGGCAATTCCTGTTATCAATCACCCATCTGCCAAACCATAGAGTTCTTCCAGGAAATTCACAAAGTCATCCGCTCCCAACAGACACTGGGCACCTGTTAGTGAATGAAATTGTCTTGATTAAAGTTTGCTTAAACTGTTTTCTCGCCATGAGCTTTTGCTAAAATTGTGACAGTTCTTCCTGTCTCTGTTGGAATTCACCACATAAAATCTGGCATACAGGTGTGTGTGTGTGTGTGTGTGTGTGTGTGTGTGTGTGTGTGTGTGTCTATACATTGGCATGTATGTGTGTATGTATATGTGTGTGTGTGTGTGTGTATTCATGTGTATATGTGTGTATATGAACATTCTTTCAGATTCCCCTGCCCCATTTTGTCTGAACAAGCAGGAACATGGTTTAGAATAAGAACTACTCATGGCTCAGAACTCTCAATCCTGAAGTCACTTTCCACCCAGGTACGACTTCACAAGGAAGTCAGGAAGTCCTTGTCCCCAGTCTAGATTCCCTTCTTGATGTCTCGATTCTCACTTTTCCTCCTGAAGTAGGTACTCATATATAATTATGGACATTGGGAGTCCAGAATCAACAGCCAAATTCTTATTTGCCTTCCCCAATAGACCCAGGAGGTAAATATAAGTTTTATTAACAGGAGAGGGACTCAGACCCCAGAAAGATGAGAATTGTACTATGTTTCTCAGAGTGTCTGGGTCATGCAGAATCTTTGAATCTAGAGTCCACTTTCATCCCATAGCTCATCTTGCTTGACTTATTCCTAAATGGAGAATTTAAGTTCTGGTACTTGTGAAGTGGATGTTGCACCTTATAGATTACACGTGTGTGTGTGTGTGTGTGTGTGTGTGTGTGTGTGTGTGTGTGTGTGTGTAGATTTGCATGTGAGTACAGATGCTGGTATGTTTGTGTGTATGCAAGTGTGTGTGTGTGTGTGTGTGTGTGTGTGTGTGTGTGAGTGTGTGTGTGTGTGTGTGTGTGTGTGTACATGTAGGCCACTTCTCAGAACCCATCCATCTTGTGTTTCTGAGACAATGTCTCTCTCACATGGAGCTCTCTAAGTAGGTTAGTCTGGCTGGCTCCCATGAGTCTCTGGCCCACACCACCTCAGCTCCCTCTCTCACCACTATCACTCCTTACCCAAATCGTAGCAGGCTGTGACCTCTTACCACAAAGCTGGCCCTGATCCTTCTGTTAGAAATAGCCATAGTCTCTCTCCTAATTCCCATCAGCCACCTCTCTGGATGGCTGCCTGTTTAGGAGCGGACTGGAAAGGTGCTTTGATACCCTCTGAAGAATATGAACCCTGGGCCCTAAAACTTTGCTCCTTCCCACTACCCAGAATATGTATTCAAAATGGGATAGACTAGAAGTCAGCAACCCACAATCTACAGACAGATGGCAGCTGTAACAAGACTTCCAAAGTAGTCCTACAAACTATAAGAGACCTACATTCACAAGCAAACTTTCTGTTGTGCGATATTATTTTAAGATGTGTTACACTCATTTATTTTTAAAAGTTAGAAAAACAAGATATGTCTGTGTGTTTTAGAACCAGAAAATTCTAGCAGAAACTGAGTTTCCCCTGGGGTCAGTGTGTTAGTGCTGGCCTTCACCTCTCTACACGCTCATAATCTGGAATGAACATCCAGTCTTTTCTCCGTAAAGGCCAGCTCAGGACTCAACCTCAGCAGAGACACCCTGGGCCAGTCTATTCAAGTTGTCCAGAGACAAAAAACTATCATCCAGTTTGTGCCTTCATGCAAGACCTCAGTCCTCAGCAGCATCTAGGAGTAGCACGTCCAATAAAGTCCCCCTTTGGAGAGGAAGGGAACAGTGGTTCCTGGAGGCAGGAGTCATGCCCACAGATGAACTTTGGATGGTGTAGGGTGCAGACTCAATTCTCCAAGATGCTCAAGCTTAGCTTTGGAGGGAACCCCTTCTCCCGGTTATCCACCTGTCTTGTATGATAACCTACAGGCAGAAGGTAGTGGGTTTTGACTTCAAAAGCCAGCTATTTTTCACTGTACAGCCTCAAGCAAGGAAGAGAGCTGTTGTAAATTAGATAGAAATACAGAGATGGTAAATGAAGCCCTGGAGAGTATGGAGACCACAAGATTCTTCATATAGAATAGAAACCGGGAAGAGAAAAAGCACTCGTCATGAGCATAGCCAGGGCCAGATAGATGTTGTACTTCAAACAAATTGAACACACATTCTGTGTGTACTTGAATTCCTACCCAAATGCCTCAGCTATGATTCCTATCCATTCCTGTCATAAGCAGTGTTGTTTTACAAACATCAACCAGCATACCAAGCAAAACCAAAGCAAACAAAATCAATAAATGTGGATTTTGTGGATGGAATTTCAGCTCAATCTGGAACCCACATCCCACCTCCTCATTTTGTAGTTAAACATTGCTTTGAAACCCTATTAATTTTCTTCACTGAACAGCCAAGCTACATTACCATATATAAATCCTGCTGTATACAGGGATATTCAGAATGGTTTATTATTAACTTAAGTCTCAAAAATGTAACTTTTTTCAGGTGAATTTTCTTTTCCCTTTCAAAATGCTTTTACTTTGGGTTGGTTTCATTTTCATACCTGCATAATTCTCTGTGGATGATACAATGTGATCCTTATTTATATGTAGAAATAGTTGCTTTTCTGAAACCAAGAAACCCATGTTAATTAGGATTATATTTTTAGGCTTTCAATGTACTTCCAATGAACAAATAGAATAAATTAGTTTTGAGCTCACTGGAATACTACATTTATTAAATATTTTGCAATTGAAAAGAATAAATTAATTATTTTCTACTTCCTTGGCTTTGGTCCCATTTTAATATGATTCTAAATTCGAGTGTAGCTTCCAGAGAGTTTGACTCACCAAGTCAGCTAATAGAGCAGGGAGTTTATAAGCTATTTCCATTGGTATTACTCTAAGAAAGCCTAGAGTTAAAAGTTGAGTTAATTTGTGACCTTGATATGTCAATTTCAAATTTCAGATTTATAAGACAATCAAGTATTATATATATACATATATATATGATAATAAACCAATGGAATTAAATTCATACTAAAATGTAAGTAAATGGCTCCTATTTTAAGACCTACAGCTTGAAAATGTTCCCTGATTTTTTTTAAAAAGTCAGCATTAAATATTCCTGCCAATATCTTCATGTTGCTGCAAACAAAAGTTGCTACATAAAGAGGGTTTGTTGGGATATACAAATGGCAGGTTTTCAGTGATAAGAAATAAGTATCCCCAAAAGAAGTAAGCCAGGAGTGATAGGATAATTGTCATTTAACCTTTCCAAGTTAAATTTAATTTGCTAATATCTAAACTCTGTTATGACTTTACTTTGAGACCTGATGAATAATAAGTCTATAAATGACAGCTACACACATGGCTACAAGTTCTGTTGGAAGTGTGTTTAATGCTAACTTCCATTGAATGTCTCGTCATCTCATATGATATCTACTGCTGAACTGCACTGGCATTTATTTGGCTGTACTCATTCTGGCACCTAACTATATCCTGTCTGGAGCACTCCTCTGATTTGTTCATATATAGTGAAAGCATTCAAACTTCCTAAACCCTAGCAGATTTGTGCGAGCCTCTTGGTGTTGCTACTGCTTAACTGTTTAGTTAAAGTCTAACAGCCATTGGACTGATTTGTAACATAGATGTGACACGTGGTATCTGTGAGACCACAGACCTAGAAGATGCTTTTTTATCCCACGTGAAGAGGCTAGGTCGGCCGTGGCTGTTTGGATAATTCCCTCCATGCCTTCTATAATCAGTTTCTTCTTCCTAAGTGTAGAATTCATGAATATTCAAACTCAAGCAGAAGAATTATGCGGTTTTAGAACAAGATGCTTAGAAGTTTGCATGCACCTGCGTATCGTCAAGAGAGAAAATAGCTTTTTAATAGGAAAACAAGACAATTTAGTAATTGCATGTTGAATTGCATATTCACAGATTAGGACCCAGGCAGACATGGTCATGATTCATTGTGGACTGTGAGGAGTCCTGCCTTCTGTTTCTTTCCGTTTCAAATCCCTAATAACTGATAAGTAGTCAAAGCACAGGATGGGAAGGAAGCAGCTGACTCACTCGCCCCTCCAGTCATGGTGCACACTGGTCAGCTGCAGTCTTTCCTGGAATGAGAACTTGTATGAGGTCAGAAGATAACGCATCTTGTGAGAAGCAGGAGCATCCAGGAAAGGGAGAGCAAGAAATTAGCCATGAGGCTGGTTCTCGCTCCCAGACTTATGGCATTAATGCCTCACAGACTCCCCAAAGGAGAGCCGGAAAAATGGAGTAACTGGCAAAGCCTGTGCTTTTCCCTCAGTGTGGAAGAGATCACTTTTAGGAGTCCCCTATGCCCTGCCACTTGTGAACTCACACAGGAGGTTCTCCCAAGCTTGCCCTCCCAGACCTTGCCCTCATCTTCTGGGCCAAGTCCCTTCTATCTATTCCTGACTTGCTCATGCCTCTCTCTCTCTCTCTCTCTCTCTCTCTCTCTCTCTCTCTCTCTCTCTCTCTCTCTCTCTCTCTCTCTCTCTCTGCCATGTGCAAAGGAGCCTTGACATCCACCCTTAGCTCCTTTCCAATGCCATCACCTCCGAGAGACTCTGAGCATCTGGCTTTAGCATCTCTTTTTCTTTTCCTTCATCACTAGACGACTCTTGACTTGCGGGAAGTATTTTATTTTACAGGGGTACATAACGGTTTTCAATCAACAGAAGATGTACTGCCCATCTTGAATTCTGCTCTTTTCCTGAACTAGTAGCACGAGGCTTCATAACCTTCCACATTGCAAGAAGGAGCACCGGACCTGAACTCCCTGCCAGCTGTGTGCCCTGGAGGGGAAATAATCAATGCTCTGCAGTGTGATGGGCTGCTGAACTTTGGTGGAAGCATTGAATGCCTTTGACAGCATTTGCAGCCTGGGAAGGGGTTGCCAGCGTCCAGCGTCCAAAGCTGTGAGGCATCTCTGTTATCTTCCTCGTAGCTCTTGCCAATATCCTGACCTGAACATGAGCTCTGAATTGTGATATTCTTGAGACCAGTATTCTGAATATTGCTCACCAAAGTCAGTGCCTGAATCTTTATTGAGTAAATAAGACCACATTAATGTATCACTAATGTATCACTAATTCAGGAAATCCTTATGTAGAATTCATGATAATTGATAACATTGCTCTTTACGTTAAGGTGAATACTATGAAGATCCTTAAATCGATAGACTTATCAATTGAAGATTAGGAAATATAAATGCATGTTCCTTTGTACCCAGAATAAGGGTATGCATGTATGAAAATGTCTTACCATAGCTATGCAACTGAGGAGGTGAGGAGGGTACACCGGACAAATTGAGTTTTTGTGTATCAAGCCACTGGGCAGGCACTAGGTTTAGAGACATCAGTTGGTAGGTTATGTGTGTGAGTATAGCAGCAGGTCTTGCTAAAAGGAATTGTAGTTGAAGCAATGGTGAACGGCTTAAGAGCCCACAAAACACAACATATATGAAGGACCAATAAGAGAAATTGAGAAAAAAAAATTCATGTTAATCTGAGGAACCTCAACATTATCTTGAATTCTTACAGAGCAGTTTAAATTTTGAGCATAGGTAAAATCACACCGGGTACTTTTTAAAACCCAGCATAGAAAATAATGAGGTGAGACAATATTAGAAGCTCGTGGGTAAATTAGACAGCCACTGGATTATGAGGGTAAGAAATGAGGAGTATTTGTTTTCTGGAATAGAATGTGTGACTCCCAGCACAGCAAACAAATGAGCATACTCAGCATCATTTAATAGTGTGTCCTCATGACTTAATGGACATAACTCAGCATCATTTCATAGTGTCCTCGTGACTTGATGAGAATAACTCAGCATCATTTAATAGTGTGTCCTCATGACCTGGAACACATTGGGAGTGCTGAATCCTTAATCCATCCTGCAGGTCCACACGACTAGATGATTGTGTGAACAATTGTCTGCCTGAGGAATTTTAGTGCTGAGAGAGAAGAGAGTGAGGAGGCATCAGAAGTCTGAGGGAGCAGCCTGTTTTTTTACCTTCCATGAATGTCTGCTTCCAAGAAGAGAGATACTTGTGCATGCCCATGAATTTTCCATCTGCACTTGTTTAGAGCTGTGAATGGTTTGCAGGGCCCCATGCAAATGAAAGTGTAGAATCCAGTGCTCAAAAGTTAGTGAGCTGACAGTCTGAACAGTTCTCATGCCTAGTATGCTGCACACAGGCCTTACTGCTTCTCTCCACTCTCTGGGAACCATGAGGCGCAGCTTTTGAGTTTTGATTCCTACAAACAGAGGCAGTACCCAGTGACTAATGTAATAATGCATGCATTGCTGTTGACCTGGGAACAAAGAAAGACTGGGAAGGCTGTGACCGGACAAATGTTCACTTTGCTGACTGGCAGCAAGGCAGAGCCTCTCACAGCACACAGGGTGACCCAGGGTTCCTGGCTCCAAATCCTCCGCAACACCTTCCTGGACCTTGTTCATATATAAAACCTGTAATGTCTTACTGACGAAATTCAGTTGACGAGACTAGCTATCTGTTCAATTTTCTCTGGGTAAAGCCAACACAAAGAACCTGGTAAATGCCTACCATGGGGGTTAACTTGCCTTCTGCTTTAAAGATTATATTTTCTATCCTGACTATCATGGTTAGCTTTAAACATCAGCTGGCCATCATCCTGGGTCACATGGGGAAAGGAACGTCAAGTGAGGAATTGCCCAGATCAGGTTGCCCTGTGCCTCTGCCTGTGAGGTGTTTTCTTAATTGTTAATTGACGCAAGAGGACCTTGCCAACCATGGGCAGTGTTATCCCCATACAGGGGCCCTGGGCTGTATGAGAAAGCACTATTTAAGGATGTAAGAGAAGCCAGTCAAATAGCAGGATTCATCTATGGGTACTGCCTAAAGATCCTGCTGTGGATTCCTGCCTTGGGTTCCTTCCATGATGAACTGTTATCTGTAGGCGAAGCCAACCAAAAATTCCTCTCCTCCCCAGGTTAGTTTGGTCAGGTGATTTATCACAGAACAAACACACAAAAACCCTCAAAAGTTAAGACACTGAACTGTCTTCATTACATAAAATCATACTATTGTTTCAGGGTAAAACAATGGGGGGGTGAACAGAACTGCTTGATGGTAATGTAAATTTAAAATTATTTTTCATCTCTGCATTGTAAGATATTTTTGTCTATATAAAATGTGCAAACGTGTTATTTTGGGGGTTTTTTTGTTATTTTGTTATTTTTGTTTTCTCTGAAAGTTTCATATTCAAGCCTTTAATTAATTTCTGTACATAGGATTGGTTAGGAATCCTCTTTGTTTACTGAAGTAATCACAGACTTCTAGTCCCTCTCTCCCTTTCCCCTCACAATGATGCCACCATTAACACGCATCCTGCTATGGCTAAAAATTGACTCAGGACCTTTGCATTCACTGTTGTTTCATCTACGAGTTTTCTTTTCCTGTAAGTCCCATACATATGATCCTCACCTCATGCAAATTCTTCAAATCCTTTTCTCCTACTGAAGCTTAAAATTACAGTCTTCCCCCAGTGTGCAAACACACACACACACACACACACACACACACACACACACACACACACCCCTCTCCCTCCTCCTCCCTATGGCTCCCTACTTTAATAGTTATTTAAATTGCACAGTGTTCAGTTGCAAAGCGCTCATTCAATTATCATCTTGTTGCCTTTAAAATGATCTCCTTTCCCTCACTCTCTGCCAGAATGCAATATTCTTTGAAGACAGGAATATTTTTGTTGTTGTTCTATAGTGTCCTTAGTTTCCCTGTCTTGGAAGATTTTAGCGTTCTTCCAGAACTGCACAGAGTCCCTGCACAGTTTTCATCTGCAGTATGAATTGCAACTCCAGAGTTCATTTATGGAGGTGTCTGTCTGGGAGGATCTAATGGGGTCCCTTCAATTCTCTTCTTTCTAGAGTCAAAAAGCCAAGATGAAAAAATGCCCTCACTCTCTCTTTTAGATATTTGTTTTTTTTTTCTATGCATAAAGTGTCTTCAGTCTTCGTGTGTGTGTGTGTGTGTGTGTGTGTGTGTGTGTGTGTGTGTGTGTGTGTGTGTGAGACAAGGACAATATCTGACCAAAGCCTACTCTGTGCTCTGACCACAGCTCTATCTCTTACTTTCTAGTTGAGCACATTTGTTGAGGGCAGGGCTCTCAACACTCCCACAATGGCAATTTCCTGAGGCCTGGTGTACTGAAATATTTTCTCAATTTCTTGCTTCTATAAACAGTCATTTATAAAAAAAAAAATTCAAAGGTAATCTCAAGGGAAACAAAAAAGGAATGAGAGTATATTCAAAGGAACATGTCAACAAATGATACCATGGGAAAAACTTGGCCTTTATTAGTATTTAAGAGGACCGATATTATGATGTATATTGTGTCACCATCGTCCTGTCAGCAATGGCACTGTGGATGTGTTTTTTATGGGGAGTCATTCTATTAATCTACCCTGAAGCATTTGTATGATAGTATTGTAACACCTGATCTTTTAAATCTAATTTTGGTATAATGAGTAGTCTATGTTGTAGATGATACAAACTTACCAATGAACTGATAATTACTGGTGCTCATCATTGGATTCTTTTGGGAAGATCTATAATTTATAAAACAGAAGTGATACAGATTTTAAATTAGAAACACATGGCTCCTGAGTTGTAGATTCTCTGGGTCAAGAGCTTTTCAAAGATATCCGTTATTAGAACTAATGTCTCCATTTTCCCATCGAAGAAAAAGTATATAGTTTTCACTCATTCTCTTCTTTTTTAAACAACAATTTGTTAGATTTCCTACTGAATTTTAAGAGTTACCACAAGACCACAAGAGTCTCATTGATCAATAGGAGGGTCAAAAATGAAAATGGAGTTTGAACGATGCATGGAGCATGAGAAGGGGACTTCTTGATGAGGTGGAAGGGGAAATCTTTTGAAGGAGATGATTCTCTGCCCAGTCTCTAGGGAAGCAAAGGAATTAATTAAGTGGAGAGACCGGAAGTAAATATAGCACACATGGACCTGCCCACCAGCTTGCCATCTTGTTTGCTCACTAGATACTATACCCTGAGCTGACTTTCTTATCTCAGGTCACATTCAGAGTCCTCTCGGAAATGCTGAACACAAGCAATGCTTTTGGTTGGGAAGATTTCACTTGGGAAGATTTGCAGAATCTCAGTGCTAGATCTTGAGTTGGATGCTGAGCAAACAGGGTATTCATTTTTATCAATGTACATTTTATTTAATATCACTGCAGTACTCATAAGCTTTCAGACTTTGAAACATTTCATATTTTCATATGACACAAGTTCAGCCTATGCCTAATTATGCTTCAGAGTCTCATTTAATGAGGTATTCCTTCCCTTTGGGGCACTGAAAGATAATTTCCAAAAGTTCACCAACTTGGATTCCAAACTAATTCTAATAAGTTATAGTAGAATATCAAGTCTGAGCCAAAAATAAAGCACCAAAACAAACAAACAAGAAAAAAAAAACACAGGAATTTTAAATGCCAATACATCATGTAGTGGCTTCAAAAATAACAAGAAATACAAGAACCAATAAAAGCACACCATATGTACAAATGTGTAAAGTCTGTGTTTACCTTTTGATAAAATCTGTGGTGGAAAATGAAAGCTTCAATGCTTTGATTTCAGAGTGATTTCCTTTAACCTGCCCTACTACTCCCCCCCAAACAGAAACTGCTCTCCTAAGACTGAGTTTAAGGTCTGTCCTATCCCTGGGACCTTGCATTCAGTAAACCAGTTTGTATCCATATACACTTCATGTGAGGGGCATTGAGAAGCCAGGATTTATGGAGCTGAGCCACAGTGGTGGATGGCAGGTTTTGAACCCAGCAAGCTTCATCATAGCAAATGGTCAAGCAACCCACCTCTCACTTCTTGAGGAAAACAAATGAAGACAGACAGATGGATGACACAGCGCTTCTACTGCCTTTGTCTCTTTGAATTATATTTTCCTTCTTTTGTGGCCCAGGAGCATCACTTGGATGCCATCTGTTCTCCAGCCCTTAATACAACCTCACATGTAAATAGCATCCTTTTCTGCCCTCCAGGATATAAAGCATTAATAGGACAGGGCGGCATGAATTATAGTCAAGAGTTTTCCTAATATGTATTCCAGTATTCCTGGCTGATAATGATGGCATCTTGAGCTTCTGTGGCAGAGGGCATCTGTGCCCCCAGAACCTGTTTGTATGCACACAGCATGGTGTTCTGGTCTCAGTGCTGATGGAGTGCAGCACATTAGGAACCCTATAGCAGCCACACACTCATTACCTCATCATCTAAAATGAAAAGAGGTCAAGATGGGGCCAGGGGATGATAAATCCCCATCATATCAGCACACATCAGCAAGAAGAAACGGCAAGTGAACCTCATCAATATAAATGGTATTGTTAACCCCCTTGTTTATAGCACACATGTCTAATTATACCCATTACATTGTACTTGGCTGGAGGGCAGGTTGCAGTTTTAAATGCATTAAAAGTGGTGATGATTTACTCAACGCCTTTTCCCCCTGTGGCTTGCTTAAGCATGCTGCTTGTTTGTTTTCCTGTTTTACATGTTAAGTGAATGGAGAACTTGGCTGTAACTGTGCAAGATCAACTGTTCTCTCACATTGAAAACTTCTCTCGTTGTTAATATAACCATTTGTGGGCCCCACACAGACAGACATTCTGGTTTCACTATTTGGGCTGAAGGGAATGGAGATTGGGCAATGAGAGTCTGGGGGGGGGGGCAGCCAGGCTTGATGACTCCATGGGTTAGACCTTGAGATCAGGCATCGGTGACTTGGGGAATGAGAGAAAGAGAGAGAAAGAGAGAGAGAGAGAGAGAGAGAGAGAGAGAGAGAGAGAGAGACAGACAGACAGACAGACAGACAGAGACAGAGACAGAGAGAGACAGAGAGAGAGGAGAGAGAGGGGAGAGAGAGAGAGAGAAAGACAGACAGACAGAGACAGAGAGAGAGACAGAGAGAGAGGGAGAGAGAGGGGAGAGAGAGAGAGACAGAGAGAGAGAGAGAGAGAGAGAGAGAGAGAGAGACAGAGAGAGAGAGAGAACTCCTTAAACTATAGATGTTTTAGGAGAGCAACATTGTCTTTGTGGGACTCCTAATTATGGGAGTGGGAGTGTTTCTGACCTTTTCACCTGCCCTGGGGCCCTTTTTCCTTCTACTGGTCTTACCCAGCCTTGATATGAGGGTTTACGCCTACTCTTATTGTACTTGGCATGCCTTGTTTGGATGCCATCCCTGGGAGGAGTGGGACTGGGATAGAGGGGAGGTAGCAGAGAGGCTGTGGTCAGGATGTGTTGTATGAGAGAGGGATGATATAAGAAAAAGACAGAGAAGCAGTGTTCAGATCCAGGAAGCAGAAGAAATGAAGAAACCCTCTGGAATCTTAAGATTACCGTTTAGGCTTTAACAAGTATATGGCACTTACCAAAGAGAGAAAATGTTTATTTGTCTTGATTCTTTCTTGTCCTGCATAGTTTATGAAAATGTAAGCATGAATTGCTCCCTCTGAAGTGTATGTGAAAAGCTTACACAGAAGGCATTTTCAGTTCACCTCTTGGTTTTGCTCACCATTGCAAGATGCTTTAAATCCCATTTAATCAGGCGTTCCTAAGTGCCGCCCTGTGGATTGGCCAGGCGGTATTACCCACACAGGACGAGTAAGGACATTGAAGCTCTAAGGTGTTGAAGTGCATTGCCCAAGGACACATAGCAATTCAGTAATGAGCTGGGATTAGACACCTCAGCCCAGAGGTCTTGTCTGTTGCCAGTTCCTTGAATTTGAATTTCTGCTGCCAAGCGAATGATGATTATGAAAATTTGAAAGTATAGAATACATATTTTTTTCCAGGCAGTGTTTCAAAGTGAAAGAAATAGATGGATATGCTAGAGTCTGTTTCCAATAGTCCTAGAAAGTTTGGCAGAAGAGCTTGGCAATCTTGCTTAATTTCACCCCGTGTCTAGATGGGGTCTTTGGCTTCCTGAGGATCTTCAAGGCTGCATGTGCTTGACGTAGCCGCTCTGTATACATGGCGCCAGGATGAATAGCGAGGCTCTTTATGAAAAACTTGGTACACACAGCCCTTCCACAGCACTGTTTTTTAACCTCTTATGCTTCAATTTCTCCTGAGAAAGCAAGGCTGGTAGCCTTTGGGAAATGCACTTTAGGTGATCGCTTCTTAACTCCTATGCAAGTCCTCATAAGGAGCATGTCTGCATTGTTACATGGCCATTGCATTTCACTTCTGCTGCACAAGGAGATTTCCTAATGCCTGTGTACACATGGCAATTTCTCACACAGAAGCCAACTGAGCAACCCACACACAGCAGATGCCTGATAAATATTTATCAACGTCGACAGCATTGCAAGAGTCCTGATACACTGTCACTCAAGTGGGTTGGTACTAAGTTCCTGTCTTTGTTCATTTTCTATGAAGGAACTTAACTCTGACTCTATTCAAGAGCTGTGAAGAAACTGGAGAGAGACATTCTCTTGTGTGTAATTAATTAATCAGCAGAGAGAATGTACTTTGAATGTGATAATGTGAAAGGCTTGGGCTGCCTTACCTTAGACTTTGTCTGCAGCCTTGACTTGGAGTGTGAGCCCCAGCCCTTCATTCTTGTGTGGATGGGCTATAGATTCTCTTTCATGGGTGGCATTTATTTGTGACATTTCTATCATAAGCACACATCTAAAGTGTCACTGGGCTGTTCTTCTGAGGAGGAAATACACTTCCCTTTAGTTTTCAATGTAATGATTCCTGAAAAAGACTTCTAGAGGCATCAAATAGCACTCACTAGATGGATGAGCTGTTATCTCAGATAAAATTTAGTAACAAAAAAATAAAAAGGCTAGTGACCAGATCAAGTAGATAATTGTTGGGACAATAGTCTGTCTTTTGCAAACTCTTAAAAATGAAATCCTGGGCTTCGGAAGAAACAAACTCACATTTTTCTTATATTCAGATGGATGGTATGGGTGATGGTGTTGATCTGAGTGGTCGAAATGTTCGTGCAAACTGAGACACTTGTAAAAGTGAACCCACAAACTGTCACAACTTAAGCCATAATGGCACCATTAACTAGGGCTTCTCAACACAAACGTGGTGTCTGATTATCCCTCCTCCTCCTCTTCATTGATGGGGAAGGCTTCCCTCACTAAAAACGAGAGGTCAGATACATCTCTCATAGTCTCTCCTGCATGTACACAAGATGGAATAAAAGAATAGCTTGCAACTTCTCTTTGCCTTTTAGAAAATTGGAGATGAGTCCATTGTTGGAATGTTTTATTCACTTTTTTTTCTTCTTACCTTCTTTCATGAACTAAAATTACAGTATGAAAAGTCACCATCCTGGGAAGTGTGCATATTCTTTATATGCAGCAGCTCATCAATAAAGAACAAGAGACGCCTTTGTCCAGTTGTGCATCCGGGGGAGTTGCAGTTAGAGTCCTGAATTCTAGCAGCTACTGGAAGTGCAGAGGTACAGCTGGCCCTAGAAGGTAGTTAGTGCATAGCTCCTGAAGAGAAATGAATTCTAAAATATCACTGGAAGCATATTTTTGCTTACAGATGGTTGGAGAAAAATTGCCAGCATATTTCTTTCTCAGAATGGTAGAGAGCCTCTGTGAAACTGAGTAGGATGAGAAGGAGAGGTTCAAGGTAGTGCATCCTGTCCTGAGGTCTATCAGCAATGGGGACATTTAAGAGACAAGAGGGAGCTTTGGATGCCACTTAGAAAATCAGAGCTCTGCAGGTGATATTGCAATAGCATCTTTGTTTTGCTAATATCCAACCATCCTGTTTTGCTTTGTTTGTATAGCCACTGGTCTCTTGGAGCTCACACCATGTGGATTTATCTCCAACACCAGCTCTCATGTCTTTACCCATGTTCTGACATGCATGTTCACCATGTGCACTGGTGTGTTCAATCAGTTATAAATTTAGTATCTATGCTTTACGCCAAAACTCTAATAAAATATCATTCAGCATCAGGTCTCAACACTCATGGCATTTAATTCAGTGAGATGTATTTCAGTTTTGATGTAGATGCGAAATCCCACAGGTCATTTTTACATACTTATTATTTCATCTGTTGTTGTTGCTATTGTGCTGGGAAATGGTGGTATTGTCACCTACCATGCATCTATAAATATTTCTTAATGCTTGGAGCCTACTCTCATGTTTTCCACGTTGACTATAATTCTTGATCTTTAAATTATCATCTTTTTAAATGTTACTTCTTTCCACTATAATTAATAACTTAAGCTTAATTATCCCTCATGACTTAGTGATGACAGGTTATGCATAAATCAAAACCGTATTCAGGTGAATTGTTTGTTAGCCATAATCATTCGAAAGCAATTGTTTATGTTTGCAAACGAATATTTTAACTTATTGTTATTTTTCATAGGCCTAATGAGGTGGGAAACATCACTCTCACTACTGACATTTAAGTCTTCTGCAGATATGTGGGCAGTTGAAGAATGGCTGGAAAGGAAACTGGAATCCATGAGCTGTGATTACAAATCTTTCCTCTGGAATGTTCCCTTTTAAGGGAAATATCATAGACTTCAATGTCTGTGTAAGACAGTCTAACTATATTAAAGGGATTTTGAGAAAGTGTTTCCTTCTTCCACTGTCCACTTTTATCTGTAAAATGATAACAATTATAATAATGGTGATAGTATTAAAACTCACAAGCTGTAATAATAAAATAAGGTGGTATGCACAAAATTCTCAGAGTAGATCTGACATTAAGCTGATGGAAAATTCTTGTAAACTGTTCTGTTTTGTTTGTCTAAATGTTTCTGAGTATCTTCTGTCTTCAAGCCACCATATCTGCTTCCCATAAATCATCTTTTTGTGTAGTTAGTGCAGAAGGAAGACTTTGTCTAGAGTAATTTCATCAAAGTATCCTCAGCTTGGCTTACCTTGTCCTGTCTGGCTCCACAGCATGGATGAAAGCTGCCAAAGCTCTCTCTTTTCTTGTTTCTCTTGAATTGATACAAACTCATCACCCTGAAACCGACCTGCACATGGAGATGGTGTGGTAATATCTTTTATAGCATCATTCTGGCTGTGCACACTGCCTGCCCTTGTCTTTGCCACAAGATCACTGTATCAAAGCTGCTGCTCATGACAAATTCAGGGGAAACCCCTGAGAACTGACTGTTCACCATGGCTCTCCGAGGAGAAAGACAGATACACAGAATTTAATGGGTGTCCTACACATCCCGGTATTGTTTCCATATCTCAAACTCCTTATTAATTCTACGCCCCTCTTCAAAGTCCTGTACACTTCCCTTCATTTACATAAAGTAACCATTGTTTTTCTCTCTATAAAAATTTTACCTGTATGCTAATTGATTTTTTTATTTAACCATAGAATCCATCTTGTCTAACCTCCAACTTAATAACCATTGGATGTGGCTATCAGTGTAACTCTTATAACACAGCCTTTGAACAATTCAATGTGGAGTTTCAATATCAAGGCAGTGGTGTGTGTGTGTGTGTGTGTGTGTGTGTGTGTGTGTGTGTGTGTGTATGTATGGTGTATTGTGTATGTATGGTGTAGAAGTAAAATGAGATTCACCAAGTCCTGCCATAGGTCTAGTTTTCATTAGGTGTTCTCTCTCTCTCTCTCTCTCTCTCTCTCTCTCTCTCTCTCTCTCTCTCTCTCTCTGTCTCTCTCTCTCCCTCCCTCCCTCCCTCCCTCCCTCCCTCCCTCCTTCTCTCTCTCTCTCTCTCTCTCTCTCTCTCTCTCTCTCTCTCTCTCTCTCTCTCTTTCCTTCTCTCTGTACCTTTTCCTTCCTCCCTCCTCCCACCCTGATTCATTAGGGTTGTTTACAGGGTCATGAGTGAAGGGGTTGTAGCAGCTTACTAGATTTTACCATGGAAGAAAATGTTTATCTTCTCCCTGCAGCCATTGACTGCCTATACATCCCCAGGGAAGGGACAGACCTTCCACAAGGATTATCAACTGCCCTCTTAATGCTATATAACAACATCACTCATTTCTTCTCATTATCCTTGATATTTGTTTAAAGTTTTCTAAGGTAATATGTGAATACAATACATGCAACCCCACACTCATGTGTAAATTCTAGATGAATAATAATTTTCAAAATAAGCACAATGCAGATGGAATTGATTGAGAGTGGGTGGAGAGAGAGACTTTATTCTGAAGACATAATTATTTACAAATGCTGTCTACACACAAGTGAAGATACTGTGATCTTGAAGCAGTGTTTCCGTGACAGTTTTCTTTATATATTGCTATTTCTACACCCCTTCACATGCTGCCTAGCAGGGAGATGATCATATCATTTGCTCTGTCCGATGGCAAAAGCATCTCCTCTTGGAACTTTGGCATTCCTTGGTAGGAAACAAGTCTGGCAGCTGAGAAAAATTTAATGAAGGGGCATTTTCCATGGAATGGACCATGTTATCATGAACTAAAAAAAGGATAGTAGTTTAGAGCTAGGCCAGTGACATCCAGGAGACTGAACATTGATATTGGAGGATGCAGTTAACAGGACCAAAAGGCAACAGCCAGAGACAAGTGCCAATAAGGATCTGTAATAGTGGTTGGCAGTAGAATGGGGAGGGTTTAACAGGAGGTTGACTCAGAGGGAGATGTTGCATGGAATAATCATGATGATCTCTTTTCTCCTGTCCCCTTTTTACTTTCCCCATCTGTACCCATCTTTCACTAGACAAACTATCCAGTGTGCAAGGGGGGTAATGGCTAGTTCCATCCCCATGTGTACAGCAGGTTATACAGGGACAGCATGGGGTCTGGAACGCACACGTCAATTCTATACATCTCCACTCTGACTCAAGATCAGGACATGTACAAGTGCTATGCTCCTTTTTGCTTCTGAATATCTCACAAAGACGGGAATGGATTTACAAAGTAATCAATTCTGTTCGAGACTAAAAGGAAAGAATTGTCCTTAGGCAGGAGATCAAAACTCATTTGCAGAAAACAGATATGACTTGGCAGAGGCTGGGGAAGCAAGAAACTGAGCCTACACCACACGGAGCCACACCATAACTGTTGTAAAGTAGTGAAAAACGAGAGGAAAAACCCACTGAGTTAGGAGGACTTCAAAGCAGTGGAGACTGGACAAACGAAAGACAAGAGTGAGGACTAAGACAGAAAGCAACTATTCGTTACTGAGTGACTAAATTAGCAACAGAGGCTTAAAACCATCTAAGCAATTATAAAACACTGAACATTAGTGAAAGGTAGATTCCCATTAATTATCACAGAAGGCCGTTGTGCAACTTCAAAGGTAGTGAGTGCATCGAGGAGCATATGATTTGGACGTAGCCAAAATGAAATACGGAAATGGAGCGGTTGAAAGTGTTCCTTCTAAAGAGGGAAGCAGAGGTAGGAGAGCTGTGGGTCAGTTGCTCTCCTCTGTAAGTCTTCTTGTAATGATGGTTTTTTAAAAATCCATGTGCCCACATAATTGCCACAAATGTTCTTTTTCCTCTTTTGTTTTGCACCATTTAGTTTACTGGCTTTCTAGAAATTAACTTACTAACGCTGCTAGGTCCATTACCTGCCCCATAGCTACCAATTAATACCTTTGCATCCTGCACATCCCCCTTCTCTTTTCTTTGTACCTCTCCTATGCTTGCCCCCTCCTCGCTCCCATGAGCACATACTTTCTCCTTGAACACTCAGCGGCTTCCTCCATAAATTCCTCTAGCCTTCCCATCTCAGTCTTCTCTCAAAACTTCTTCCCTTACCCAAAATGGTTTTGTCCTTTGCACTTCAACTTTGCTATGTAGCTTTCCAGGCTTAGAATAAAAGAAAATGTGTGCTTTCCATGAGCTACTTTGGATTCCTAACTCAAAAGCAAATGCAGGTCTCTTTACTACTAGGATTTTATCTGCTCCCTTCACTTCCTGTTTCATTGTAAATCCTGAAACTCTGGGGTTTTAGTTGCAAACCTATTGCTGCTAGTACATCCTGAATGTGGTCATTGAAATCACTTCTAAACACTGTGGCATAATTGATTATTGTGGCTGATGCAGAAGGCATCGGATGATAGGGCATGTCTTTCTGTTGAGGTGTCAGCAAAACTTTGAAATAAGCAATATTATGCTCCCTCTTAGTTGTACTGTCTTTCCCAAACATACTGATTATGGAGACTAAGTATCAATCAATGATTCGGACACTGTTAATTTTAGTAGTAGAGTTTCTACCTCGTAAAGCAGTCTATAAGGGGAAACTTCAAACTGAAGAAGATGCACAGTGAAACCCCAGGCCCTTCAGCTGCTCTCTGAGCTGAAGCAGGGAATGTGAGCCCTAGGCCATGGTGTTCGCATGCCATTTGAAGTGTAGGGTAGCATTAACTTAAAATACATTTGGAGTTGGAAATATGGCTCAACAACTAAGAGCACTTGCTGCTCTTGCAAAGGCCCAGGGTTTGATTACCAGTACACACACGGCAGCTCACAGTCATGTGTAATTCTAGATCCAGAATTACACATGGCTGAACCCGTTTCTGCCCTTCCCATGGTCCAGATACTCATTTGGTTTATAGACCTACATGCAGGAAAACACCCATACACACAAAATAAAAATAAACATAAATATTCTTTTTAAAGGCTGCTTAACTTAAAATGCATCAAGACAGTAGAAAGCAGAGCTTGCGATCAAAATACCCAGATTTGAAATAACATTTGAATTTACAGCGCCTCAGTGTAGCATCTCCCACAGGAGGAAGTTGGAACACCAGCTCCCAGCATCTGTTGTTCTTGTCTTTGCTTTGCCTTTACAAATCTGCTGAAGATAACTATTTTTTACTTCTCTTCCAGTTACTATCTTTCTCATTTCCTTCAGGAAATACCACAATAAAACAGTCGCGATACAGGATTATCATCCAGGAAGCTGCCAATGGAGGTCAAGAGTGCCCAGACACCTTATTTGAAGAGAGAGAGTGTGAAGATATCTCATTGTGTCCTACATACAGGTAATTAGTTACATTTGAATTATCATTAGACCTGAGCATAATTGTACAATATTTTCTTTTATGTATGCTTGCTTAGTGATTTTTTAAAATGTAACATTTTACATCTTCAAATATTCAGTAATTTTCTTCTCTTTACTAGAATGTATTCAGAAGGAGTAAAGAACATGAATACCTAATTAGCAGGAGAGTAGAACTAGAGCATGATTGGCTATATGTGAGCTACTGGAATGCTGCCTCTTCTGCAATCAGCTTTCTAGATAATGATCCAAAAAGAGACAGGGTGAGCTTTTTATCTGGAACACACACACACACACACACACACACACACACACACACACACCACACATATTACACCATATTACATATACATGCATATAGATGCAAACACACATAGCCGTACACACACACACCCCTCTGCACACATATTCTACACACACATATTACACACACACACATATCACACACACACACACACACACACACATAGATACAAACACATACAGACAGATACACACACTCTTACACAAGCACATATAAACACACACACATAGACACATACAAACATGACACAAACATACATCTGTAGGTGCATACACACATGGAGACATTTAGAAACACACATACATACACACAAACATATAAACACTTATACATACACACATGCACATATATGAGACTTATAAACACACATGCACACAAACATACACATAAACACAGATAGACATACAGACACACAGACATATAAACACTTATACATACACACATGCACATATATGAGACTTATAAACACACATGCACACAAACATACACATAAACACAGATAGACATACAGACACACGGACACAATTACAGGCAGAAAAAGACACACATAAAAAATCTCACACATAGACACATATACAAGTATAGAGAAATACACAAAACTGAATATACACTCACATTTATACCCAGACAAACATAGCCATACATACAGAAACACCCACAAACACCTGTAAAAACATATACATATCCACACATATATGCACACAAATTCTTAAATACACAGACAGATAAACACAGAAACACATAGATGCAAATATCTACATAGACACACACACACACACACACACACACACACACACACACACAGACACAACACAAATATATACTACCACACTATGAGGTGCCATAATAATCCTGTTGTTCTCATCTTAGAACTTTCAACAAGCCATTGAAAAAATAAGCTAGGTATGGTAGCATGCATCCATAATCTGGCTCTTAGGAGGCTGACACAGAAGATCATAAATTTGAGACCATCCTGGGAGGTGTGTGTGTGTGTGTGTGTGTGTGTGTGCAAGAGAGAGAGAGAGAGAGAGAGAGAGAGAGATATTCATTCCCATCTCAGACAATAAATCAGATGCAAGTTTATTAACCAACCACCTAGATGATATGTTTTAATATAATTTTTATTTGTTCTTGGTAAATTTCATCCACATATACAATGTATCTTTGATACCTGTTCCCAACCACCCTCCTTTTAATAAGAGAAAAAAGATAGCTCTTAAATGTTTTATGCTCCCTCTATCTTCTCTTTTAGAAATTGGTAGCTGCTGTTTATGAAACCATATCCAAGTTCTTTTTCAAGTCTTAACCTCCCAGTCTTTTAGAATTTGAAAGTTTCAAATTCAATGATAACATCGCTTTTAAATAATCTTAGATTAAACGTAGTCACTGATTTATGATGATAGCTCATGGTTTAAAAAATCATATAGTTTTACCAGCTCACTCAAAATATCTTTGCAAAATTATCTAATGTTTTATTCTGATAATTTTAGAAACTGTGTCTTAAAGTTGTGAGGCTTGGGATCCAATTTATTCAGGAATAATATAGTTTCAATGCTTTTCAGCAAGACTTTGTTTTAGGTACAGGGTGAAGAGTGCCATTGCCAAGTCCAATCCCACTGCCCTGCGATGTTTCACTCCATCAATCCAATTTGATGGACAGTTTGTGCAGATAAACACTGGAATCAGGCCCAGGCTTCTCTTTGCTCCCATAACCATGGGGCCATCTTGGAGTCACTGTTAGTAATCACCCTCTTGTGCTGTGGGCAAATATTGAAACTTCTATGCCCAGAAAAATCGCTCCTGGGGAGAGTAGCCAAGTGACGAACTTATCCAAATCAAATATTATCAGACATTTTAATAAGCCCAGGTCCATTATAATCAGCGGAGACCTCAGCAACCATTGATAGACCATTCAGGGTCACACTGTCCTTGCTATCTGACAGCACTTCAATGTAACCCATGTTTGAAATTTGTTTTTCATCTCCTGCCATTTTCCCAGAAATCACTTATGCTGTATCCAGATCCCACTTCCTGATGTGCACTGCAAACTGTGTCCAAGTTAACACAACTCTCTGACTCTTGTAAAAAGATCTTATAATGTTGATCACTGCGGTTCTAGTGAGATTTTGCTTCCCTACACTGGTATTCTAGATGAAGTTATTCTTAAAAAAAAAAAAAAAACAAGTTTAGGTGTTTTGTTCAATTGCTATCTTCTGGTTCATTCTTTTAACTGCAGTACAGCCACATATCCACATTTCCCAAATCAGAACAGAGTTGAAATGCCAACCTGTATCATTCTGCACCACCCAGTACCTTAAATTAGACACTAAAGAAGAAAACACCATAAAGACATAATCTTCGCACAGAATTGGCAGTGAGATGTCACCAAGAACCAATGAGCAAGTAACCAGAATGGTCCAGCTTGAGGCTGTCACTTACCCTGACTGAATTCTAGTTTATCATGGGAAAACTCCTCCCATACCTTTCCATCTACACAGCAAGCTAAACCACAGTGAATACCCTGGTTTCGTGTTGGTCAAAGAAGCTTCAGTCAACTTAGCTTAAGAAATCCACACAAATCACAGATGGCCAGGAGTCCATCACCACCTTAGCACAGGTGGCCAGGAGTCCATCACCACCTTAGCTCCTCTGGATGTGACTATGTGAAAGGAATCTATGTATAAACAAAGTGAAATTATTACTGTAGAAGTTAATTGCTGATTTATTTGATCACACATGCTTTCTATTTATGTTTCCTTTATTTTCCCAACCAAAGTCTTTAGCCATTGTCATAAAGGAAGACACTCGGAGGCAGACAGTGATATTTCTCTTGCCTGGTCATACGTTTTTTTAGAAGCTTGTGAGGCGAGAGCTGGTGGATAAAGCAGCTCTTGTCTTAGCAGAGTTCTTGTCTCATATGAAATGGACCATAAAAGCACACTAACAGAAAGAACAAAAACCACAGTTAGACTTTGGTCTTGAGTTTTCTGGAATACTGTGCAGAAATCATTTTAAGAACAGAAGCCATCCTCTCTGTGTCAAAAATAGACACTTTTATTAACTTGAGGAAGATAAGTAGAGAGAAGCCAGGCGACGTCTTCGGGGACCAGTTCCTCAGAGAAAAGTAAGTCCTGATATCAACATCCATTCCTACTCCTAACGTGAACTTTTGGATTAGGTTGGTCCCTAGAGTCACCTTTTACATTTTGTCCCATACTGATGGAAACGGTAGAGTGACAATGGTAGAAAGACAAGAGAATGAGTGAAAGTTTATAACCCAAGCTTTCAGATGTTCAAACTTTGAATCTTCTATGTCCTGGTAGAGCCAAGGATTGTTCCCCTTTCTACTTTACATTTAATTTTTAAAATAGTTGTAAGTAAACAGGTTGGTCTGTGTGTTTTAAGCCTCTCATTGATGGTTTTTTTCCTATGAACCAAGATTCGCAATTGAAATGTTCAAATTCCCTAAAGTGGAATCACAGCTTTAATCATGAAACTGAATGGAGCATGAAGTCAACAGTCAACTCTTACCATCCTCAACACTTGCTAGGGTTGCCTTTCATTTTATTTCTTTATTGTAACAGACTATGTATGTATGTGTGTGTGTATGTACGTATATATATATGAATAGAATATATAGGTATATGTAATATTTTTAATGTTTATATATGTTTAAGATTGACTATTTAGGATTTAACAGCCTGTTATGATAATCAAAAATGATTATCTTTCAACATTGATTACCTGCCTGTAATTCTTCATATAGGTGTATGTAACATTTTTAATACATATATATGTTTAAGGCTGGCTATTTAGGATTTGACAGCCTGTTATGAGAATCAAAAATGATTATCTTTCAACATTGATTACGTGCCTGTAATTCTTCATATAGGATTGGGACCCTGTGAGATGTCTTATATTTATATTGGCATGCCAAGTTATGTTGTCATTATGAAGGTCTTATTGAGGTTGGCAGCTTTTTGAGATTTCATGGTTGCAGTTTCCCTGTCCTATATAGAAATCATTATCTCAGTGCAGATGTCCTGGTCCTGTGGCTCTTAACATCCTTGGTCTCCTCATTCATGATGTTTCCTGAGCCTTAGGTGTAGAGGCTTCATTGTAGATGTAGCACTGTAGATGTATCTGTTAGCATTGGGAACTCCAAGGTATGCTGCTTTTTGGGTTTTTTGTGGTTACTTTTTTTTTTTTTTTGGTATTTTGAACAATTGTAGAGTGCTCCAATAGTCTCAATTTGCTGCAAAAAGACATTCCTTTATTGTACGGTGAGAGCTACATTTACCCAAGGTATAAAGATAAGATTGTAATATGCAGTTAGAAATTACACTAGTTTAGGGAAGTAGGGGTAGTAGGTTCTGCTTTGGGGTCCATCCATGACCCCACCAGACACAGATACTTAGCAAGGTTTACAGTGTGGGCACAATTTGTTTCAAATTCAGGCTAATTGGACCCAGGTTTTTCTATGTCTGCATCTCTAAGTCAAGTATTTTGAGTATCCCCTCTGCATATCTGTTGTGGTAAACATTCTGTTGTGTTCTTCCTTGTGGTCACAGGTGGAAACTACAAAAATGGAGCCCTTGTATCTTGGTTCCAGAGTCTGTCAGGCAGGGGAGAACAGGAACCAGCGAGGCATGTGGGAAGGGGTTGCAGACAAGAGGTAAGCCGAGTTTTAAATGGCTTCCTGTTCGTGTGTGGTTTAAAGTCATGTTATTCTGTACTTAGCTGCTTATTCATATATATATATATATATATATATATATATATATATATATATATATGTACATATATATATATAATCAATCCCAGTTCCCTCTCCCTCCCATGCCCCCCAACCCCCTCTTCTATCCCATCCCCCCAACTCCACAGGGAAGGTGATGCCTTTCAGGAGGGATCATCAAAATCTGTCAGGTCATTTGGAGTAGGGTCTAGACCCTCCCTCCTTTGGCTGCTTATTCTTATATCGGGCAAGTTGTGATACTTCTGGATTAAGCTATTGATATTTATCACTAAATTTACTCTTGGCGTTAGTTAAGTGTTGTTAGTTAAATATTATTATTTAACCATAACCTTTCACTGCACCTCAGTGATAAAACAAAAGAACAAATAAATACGTCTCAGTCATAACTCCCCTCCATGTCCATATTGTGAATGTATGTTGCATATCAGCCAAGATGTTGAGACGATGCCAAAATCAGATCTGAAAGTACACATTATGCTTTGTTTACATTGCATGTTTACAAGATGATTAAATATATGAGTGGAAATGGAAACATAACTGGGTGAATTGACAAATCCTAATAATGATCCTGGTGTGGTGTGTGTGTGTGTGTGTGTGTGTGTGTGTGTGTGTGTGTGTGTTTACTATGTGTTTAACATGCACAGGAACTCTAAAAGGTGTAGTAAGAGGCTTTTGTGTCTGCATTAGTGGTGTCTGATTATGATCCTCTATGAAAAGCAGCCAGTGACTCAGACTGCTTCCTTTCTACCTTATTCCAAATTCAGTTGCTAAATGTTTGAGAAATGATAGCAAGAATTTTATTCTGAAAATGCAAGAACTTGGTCACTCCTGTCCTTCCTGCTTTTGTTGGAGCTTGTTGGTTAATTATGCAGTCACGGAACAAGAGAGGTTGTGGTGTTGGACAACACTCAAAGGGTAAAGGAGATGAGGGACTGGTCTGCAATCCGGAGGTCCTGTGGAGCATCTGAGAGGGGAGTTACAGCACGCAGTCCTCTTCCTTCATCTGCTTTAGCAGCCTAGCTGGGCAACATCAATACAAACACTCCCTACTTCCTCTGCACAACCATATTTAGACAGGATTGGGTTTCCTTCTCTGACCTACAGATAGTGACATTTAGGAATTAATATTGTTAGGTATTGCACATTGGATATCCTTGACTGCCTAGCAGACAACCTTAAAACCCCTCTTAAATATTAGTGTTACAAAATTATTAAAAAATAATGAGTCACTGGGTTTTGGAAAAGACCTCCAGTATGAAGAAAAAAAAGTAAATCAGAAAGCAATGACTAGGAAAGAATAAAACCGAAAACCAACTCAGGAAGTTGAACACCAAAGTTCTAAGAGTTCAAGAAAGATAAAACAAATGTATGAAAAACTATCAAATGGGTAACCCAAGAAAATTGCCATTCTGGGAAACTGTACACCTCTTGGTCCAACAAGATCAACATGATTGAAAAAGACTTACATCAGACCTGTCATTGTAAAATTCGAAGACACAAAAGAACAATCTCTTCTCCAGCCTTGCAAAGTAAGTTATAAGCCTGTCTCCCAAACATAGCAGCTCTCAGCATCAGCTTTGGAAAGTGAAAAGGAGCAAAGCAATCCCTAGAGGCTGACGAACAGGGTCTTAGTCTTTGTCATCATACCACCCAAGGATTAGAGCAAGATGAAATATCTGTAGAAAACAAAATCTCCTAACATTTATCTAAATACATCCCATCTCCAGACGCATCTGGAAGATGTGTTTCACAAAACATGAGTGAACTAGGAAAACTGGGAATTCCTGGAAGAGAAGCCATTCTCTCTGTAAGACTGAGGAAGTGGGGGAAAATCTGAGACCAAAGTAGTCTGCACACCTGGCAAGATGCTATACAGGAAAACATTAATCTACTAGATCTACTACCACTAATTTTAATAATTTCACTCTGAAGTTCATAGTTCACCACTGCAAGGGGTCTTATCTGTGAGACTTCTCTGAGGATTACAGTGACTGGCAAACCCTTCCTTGCAAAGTATTTGTCTGTGTGTGTGTGTGTGTGTTGAATCCATTGTTATGGAGACTCCTTATGTGGAAAGCCTTCATCTTCTCTCTCTCTCTCTCTCTCTCTTTCTCTCTCTCTCTCTCTCTCTCTCTCTCTCTCTCTCTCTCTCTCTCTCTCTCTCTCTCTCTCTCTCTCTCTCTCTCTCTCTGGATCCTCTGTAGCTCAGATCAGATGAGCTTAGATCATCCAGGAAACCCTCTTGAGTCCTGCTTCCCTATTGCAATTCAATACTGTTGAGGAATGCAGGCAGCCTTGCTGAAACTTTCTGCCTGGTGCGTTTGTTTCTATTGGCAAACACTGGACCAGCTTTAAGTCATTACTTCTGGAGTGAAACTTTTGAGAGTGTCTAAAGCAGCAGTTCTCAATTTGTGGGTCAAGTCTCCTATGAGGGTTGAATGACTCTTTCACAGAAATTGAATTTCAGATATCCTGCCTTTCGGATATTTACATTACAATTCATAACAGTAGCAAAATTGCAGTTATGAAGTGTCATCAAATAATGTAAAGGTTGAGACTCATCACCACATGAGGAACTACCCAGTTAATTGTGCTTAATTTGAATAAAAAAAAAGAGTGTGGGCTCATCTTTTGAGATAAGTGATGGTAATATAGAACAAAGAAATATTCATTCTCTTATTTAAAAAACATAACTATGCTTAAAGTAATACAAAGAGAAAAAGTAAGGATTCTATAATTCATAAAAGTGTGAAATTATTTGTGGAGTAACTTTAATTTTGTTACCCATAGTAACTTCTTTAAAAGTGGCTCAGAAGACACCCAGATGGTTTCCTTTTGGACAGCACCTCATTCATCATGTGTCAAATGGCCCTGTTGTCAAATAGACAACACGGTGGCACTGTGGGACAAAGGGAAAGACAGAGGATGATGTCCTTATGTCTCAGCTGTTCTTAACACCTGAAGTGTCTGGATTCTTTTTCAGTTTACTTTCCCTGGATGATGGTTATGTGAAATGAAGATAACAGGTCTCTAATCATCATCAAATCTTTTTGTTCTTTCTTAATCAGTTTTCATCACAATGAGAGGCATAGATGTCACACAGGGTAGTTTAAAGGAATCTGTATGCTTTGCCTTTAAAGAATCTCCTAAAAATTAAAGTGTTTTTCTACTTTTAAAAATTCATGAAATAATCCAGTATCATTTACTTTTGAAGAAATAGGTAGAAAAAGTTGAAGGAAAAAATGTGCTCTAAAATTGTAATTGTATAGTAGTAACAATACTTGGTTTCCAAGGATGGAAATATATATGTGATGCATGTATCCATCTGTATGTCTGTTATTTTGGTGAGTTGTGCTTAATGTCATAATGTTTCATAATCTAATTTATTTGTTAGATTATTTCATAATCTAATTTATGTCTGTAAAATTTGATTTATCCAATTCCCAAGCTTATACAAATTATATGCTGTAAAGTGTATATTCAAAGCCCTCAAACCAAACCAATCAATAACTTATATAAACTGGATTCAGAACAAACTACTCATATTGTAAATCTGAGTACTTTAATTCTCTGAGAATAATTTTTGTCTTGAGTGACATTGTCTTCATCGAAAGAAGGAGAGATATAAAGATCACCACCCACCATTAGCTTATCAACCACCCTAGCCCAGAAAACACAAAAATACTGCACAAATACACAGTCTGAAATAAGACATTATAGCTTGTCAACCAGATGTCAAAGCTAAACTTGCAGATCTGAGTGTTAGGTTTCTGCCACTGTGACAAGATACCTCTGGAAAAAAAGATCAACTTCGAGGGAAGAAGTATCTTGGCTACATTTTTAGGGATTCCAGTCCATGGTCAGGTGAACCATTGCTTTTGGAAGTGAGGTGAGGCCGAATGTCACAGCAGGCCTACGTGTCTGAGAAGCTTGCTCACTTTGTGACAATGAAAAATAAAAAAGAGACACCCAGGAAAGAGTTAGGCTCCTGGGAGCATCTCTTTCTAGAGTATAGCCTCAGTGATCTGACTTCCTCCTCCTACTCCTGGTGAAGAAGGTTTCATCCCTCCACTTCCCAACGCTCCACCCATCCAACTCCCAGTCCCCCATTCCTCCACCACTTACCCCCCTGCCCACTGCCCACCCCTGCTAGTGTCAATGGCTGGAAGTTAGCAGGGAACCCTCACGATCCAGAGTGTAGCTATCAGCCACTCTTGCTTTCCTCTCCATGGCAGGTGTACTTCTCCTGGGGAGGCGAGGAGCAGACTTCTAAATCTTCGCATTCTCATCTTCCAAATGGAAGTGCACTTTTATGACACAGGTTGATTCTGTCATGTTCACCTACATAGACCACAATCACAAGGTTATTTGTGCAGATTCGCTAGGGGAAGCTTGTGTCTAGGTGTTGCTTATAATGATCAAGAGCTGTAGTCAGAGACATACGCAGTATTGGCCTTTGTTCTTTCGCTTGGTTTGTGTCCATTGCTGACGGAGGAAGGAATGTGTTTTCTGGGAAGAAAAGTAGAGTGTACTTTCAGACTTAAACAGACATGAGCTTCATCATCTCTGGCTGTGGGCGTGGCCATTCAGAAGTGGAGAATCAATGAGAACTACGCCAAGAAACCCTTCCAGCAATATAATCTATGTAAGGGGCAGAAACATCTATGCATTTTCTTTGGATTTATGGGAGAGTGCAGCAACCTCGCACAGCTTCTAATTCTGGAAACCTGATTGGGGGAATGAGAAGCTGAAGACAGGACAGACATACAAACAGTACAGAAAATCTAAGCCTTCTGCTCCGATGGAGAATGACCTGCAGTAGCCTGGAAACTGAGAGCATTTGTTTTATGCATCAGAATAGAGGAGACTGGTTTATTGTAGACAGCCAAAGAAGGAGAAGAAGGAGGAGGAGGAGGAGGAGGAGGAGGAGGAGGAGGAGGAGGAGGAGGAGGAGGAGGAGGAGGAGGAGGATTAGCTAATCTATGTTGAGGTGGGAGGGTCTCTGTAAGGAAGCAGACTCAGGCTGCTAATATATAGGAGGATGCTGTAGTCTTTAATTTCTGCACACAATGAAGCTTTGCCGTTCCCATGTGTCTGAGGCATTGTGGTCCTTGACATAGCCATGCTTACACCCATAACACATTCACTCGGGGCTTTGTTTGCTCTTTACAAATTGAGTCTTTATAGAAGGGAGGACATGACTCCATTCACCAGATCAGTACACTAGGGTATCTGATATCTTTGGCGAAGTTTGTCGATTAGAATAACTGTGTTAATCCCATGGGAAAAGGCGATTGGGCCTTCAGTATTTGTTTTTATTAAAGAATACTCATAAAGCAGACAGGACCATAATGTCACCTCAGGTGGATGAGGCAGAAGGAGCACAAGTTCAAAGTCAGCCTTCTCTACATTGTAAAGTACCTATTTAATGGAAACAAAGTACCAATACCATAATGACAACAGAGCCAGAATGTAGTATCAGAGCACATAACTCTATCAATTCAATCAATTCCTTAGTTTCAAGTTCCGAAAGCTTGTTCACAAGTATAAGAGTCATTTAAAAATGGATTCATTGTTATTTTACGTGCATGAGTGTTTCCTGTACGTATATGACTTTGCACTGTCTGTGTGTCTGGTGCCAAAGAGGCCAGAGAGGGAGTTGAATCTCCTAGACCTGGAGTTACAGACCACCATAAGCCACCAGGTGGGTTCTGGGAACCAAACCTGGGTACTCAATAAGATCAGCAAGTGCCCTTAAGCATGGAGTTATCTCTCCAGCCCTAAAGAATCATTCTTTGAAAAAAAAAAATCTCTCTTAAATATACTTGCTGAGCATGTGAAAATAAGAGTGACCAGATTAGGCCGTGGAAATGAAATTGACAGTGTAGGACCACTCTCAAAATGAAACTATCCTGCGAGCAGAACAACAGGACGGGCATTGGCTTTGAGAGCAAGGTGCTCAGTTCACAGCAGAGATTGCATTTTAATAGAAGCGAGCCACAGCTCTTGCAGGCAGTTTTCACTTTCTTTATGCCTTTCAGGGTAGGATTATCTCTGTGGCTTTTGTGGGTGCTTCAGGTAAAATATGCATATTTTAAAACTCGGCGATAAATTAAATATAAATTTTAAAGGAGATGAGCAACCCGAGGCAAAATGCTTTAGTTACACGGTGTTAACTAACTGTTGCTTCAGTATCAACCCCTTTCACTAGCCTCTCTGCTTTTAATATAATAAGCCATGAGTCCAAGGACACACTAGCCCTTCCCCCCAAGTCCACCTCACTCGTATCCTCAGAATATATTTTACTAATGAAATGGATGCTGCTGTAGAGGATGGATTAAAAAAAAAAAAAAAAGACTTAAATTTGCAAAACTCTGAGTGAGAAGTTTCTCTCCCAGCCATGTTATTCTCAGTCACAGAACTATGTTCCCTTCAGGAAGGCTGATATAAATTTCAAAGTCTGCAGGAAACTGTGTACATGTAATAGGATTACATGTCTTTTGTGCAGAGCTAAATCCCATCTCTTTTAGTAGAAGCGCATCCCCTGACTTCCCTTAGCACTGGTGTAGCTGAGGTCGAGGCATTTGTTTCTGTTTATTCAGCGCTCTCTCTCGAGAGTGCAGCAAAAGGAGGTAGATATGAGCATACTTGTGTGCATTTCCAAATGAAAAGCAAACCCCAACACTCCTTCCAGGTAGAAGCAAGTGAGCAAGAAGCTCACACATGTGCCAGTGGCTGTAAAATCTACTCCGGTGCATCAAGCCTAAACTCTACTGAAACTCCGAATTTAAACAGATGTGCAAGCCTCAGAACAGTATCTTTTGAGGCCAGCCATGCTAGAAAGAAGTCACATGGCAGGTTAAACAAAGAAACAAACAAAAGAGTTTTAATCCGGGTGTATGTGAAAGTGAGAATTAAAGGACTACCGGAGTCATTAAAGTCAACGATCATTTCAAATCTTCTGTTTTCTGGAAGGATCTGAAAAATAAGAACTGAAAGCAGGAAGGACAGGAGCTCATGGAGCCTTTGAGCTTAAGCCGGGAAGGAATTTGGAAGCTCGCATTAGAACAGCAATACTGAGGATGGATTAGAAGGAGCACATATAAAATGCATTTAAGAAGAAGAAATCAATGTCATCCAGTAGCTAATCTTACACACCAAGAAAAGCATCACAGTGCATTGAAAGTACTCAGTATAGACCAATGAGGATTGGACAACGCAGATGAAAAAAAAAAGTTGGAATAAATTATTGATTAGAAAACAAGCATATGACATATACACACACAGAGAGAGGCTTCGTTTGGGTATTACTTTAGTTATTATTTTATTCAGGGTTCTCTGGAGGAACAGAACCAAGAGGGCAAGGGAGCCTAAGGTGAGATGATCTTACCGATTACTCTCATCTGGGCTGCTATGAGAACAGGCTGCCCACAATTGGGGTGGGTCTTCCCCTTCAATCAAGGCAATCAGCAAGTAGGAAGGATGAGACTTCCTACTCAGATGATTCTAGTATGGCAAGTTAACATTCCGACCAACCTAATAGACATCAGGAGCCACCCATTCTACACATGCATGTTTAGAACTGTACTCTAAAGCTGTAGATTATACCATGTGCTTTGCTAGTCCCAGAGAAAAAGGTGTAGAGGGCAAGTATTGAAAGACTAGGGTCAAAAGAATGGTCCTTTTTTCTTCAAATACAAAGCAGTATGTCTCAACGGCTGGTTCTGCCTTTCCAGGACTTGTGTAAGGTTGATCCAACTATGTTAGCTCTCTTTTTAAAGCACTAATTTTCCTAGGTGGAAGTTTCATCGTGTTGCTTTTACACATGGTGATAGTACCTCTGGAAGCGTTGATTTCCTTTCCCTTGCAAACCTGGGATGATAGTCATAATTACACTGCTGGGAGGGGCTGTGAATATTACTAATGTGGTTCTTAGAAGTAAAAAGCTGGAGATCAGGGGAGGTCTGTGGAAAATGGTGGAGGCTGTGGGGCCAAAGCATCTTCTGGTGGAAAGGCTTGACCAAGAGTTAGCATGTGAAAATTTATTCAGTTTGCTTCAGTGAAAAGACTAGGGTTTTTGTTCTGTTTTGTTTTGTTTTTTGCAACAGTATTTTCCATACTCCGTTGTTTTTTCATGAGATGGCAGCATAGTTACCTGACTATTGTAAAATTCATGGAGGTAAAACAATTAAAAAGCTGTAAGTGTAGCATTATCAAACATTTTATAAGACAGAAAATATATACATTATATGAATAGATAAAACCAAATAGAGCAAGTTTTATCTCAGTATCATAACTGGAGATCGAAAAAATTCAGGTTTTAAAATAAGGACCTGGAGGACATGGATATTGAGTGGGTAATATTACAAACATTTGTCAGAGAGGATTGAGAAAGGAGTATACTGTAGTTCAGAGTTCAAAGAGGAACGATGTCTATCCTGCACAAATATGAACATCATCAAAAACAACCAGTGGGAGGAATATGTGAAGCTGCTAGGAGGGAGGAAATAACTGTATGAGCATGAGTGTGTTTGGAGATGGCAAAGGGGACGTAACTGAGTGAGTAGGTGAGCTCACGAGTTAGAAAGAAGGTAGTCCTTTTTCTCCCATTTGCTCCCTAATGGGGAAACAGAATGGGGTGAGGGGACAATGAGGAAGACAGCAGATGTCTCATGGAATGTCTCTGTGCCCATGCAGGCCCCTCTGCAGTAGTTTCCTGCAACCTGACCTGGCATCTAGCAATATCTTCAGCTCATCCACAGGGCTTCGCTTATCTGGCTGCTTCAGAGTCTGGTTCCCTACACTCAGACTTGCACGCCATCTTCGTGATCTCTTTTTTGGAGGGCGTTTGTCATTCTGAATATGATATCCAACCAGATGACCCATAGGATAATCCCAAATCTATACTACAACAGAAATCTTTCTCTCTAACTCCAGGATTTTTCACCCAAACATCATCCACTCACAAACGTAGTGTTATGTAGAAATTCATTGATTCTAAGACAACTTATTTCCTAATTCCAGACACCAGCTCTTTCTTCTTAGCTCCTCCATCTCATGAGCTGACAGACCAACAGCACGATGATCCTGGCAGGTCCATCTTCTGGAAGCCTCCATGCTCTCTTCTTTTTCTTAGACCACTTGTCTAAGAAATGTCTTAGCAATCCGTCTAAGTGCGAAGCTATAGTCACCTGCAGAGGTAGCTCGACTGATGGCCTCCTTGGCCTGCTTGTTTTCCATGTCTGTTCTTTCGCAGCCATTCTGTGGTTGTAAGGTTGAACCATCTTCCCATGCCAGGGAAGATGCCAGGGTTCTCTGCTGCTGCCCCCACAGAGAACCTCAGGCTAGCCGGAGATGAGGTCCTGCCCAAACTCCAGAGTCATGCATCACTCGGAGCTGTTTCGGCTGTCCTGTTAGCTTCCTCCACTTGTTGCCCCCCCCCCACACACACACACACTCTCCTAGCCCAATCTCAGGCGTTGCCTTCTCTAACCAAGACTAGTCTCCCTCATGCAGCTCGGCTTCCTACTTTTTGTCCTTTTTTGGTACAATTGTATCATACCTTAGATGTGTTCATGTTGGGATTTTCAACTCTTGAAATGTAAGGTATGTGCCTTATTCACCATGGTATCACCTGCGCCTCTACACTAAATATCCCTACCTTCCATGTGTAATTTATATAATAAATGTTTGGATTATCTGTGTGCCAATATAAGAAGTACAGGGTGCTGGTAAAAAAAAATATGAAAATAAAAATATGTGGAACACTGCTACCAATTAGGTAGGTACCTGAAGCTTCTTGGCTCCACATAGAAGTTGGGTACAGATGAGAAACAGCTCTTCAGGTATTAGCAGAATTGGGCCCTTGAGTGCCAAAGCCTCAAAGCAATTAGGAGGTCATGAGGCCATTCTGGTTAGCTGACAATGAGGGGCTTATTATATGTAAGCCTGTCAACTATAAGGGCAGTATCCATTAGCTAGTCCATGAAAAGTTTCAATATAATAAAGGTGAAAGACCAACACAGCATTCACAACTGTGATAGCATCAAACAGAAACTACACATATTTAACAATGTTCAACTCTACCTTGGGGATGGATGTATTCCTCTCATCTTTTTCAATATGCATATTATTTCATTTTACAATAAGGTCAGAATTATGACATTAAAATTATTAAGGAATAGATTTCATGTACTTAATTCAGGTAGTATAAAAAGGAACTATGCTGCTTATGAGAAACAAATCTCCAAGCAGGAAAAAACTGTCAATTCCAAGCACATGCATTTTATAAATTGCTTAAAACAAATATGAAGTTGAAGATAAAATATCACTGATCTCAGTTTCCAGTGCTGAGACTGTTATTTAAACACTCATCAGCTGCTACTCACCGGATGTGTATGAGGAGGGACCGTGTCCCTCTCTGTAAGTATGTAAGCAAAAAGTTCTGCTCTGTTTCTCTAGAGCTGCCTTATTCAGCTATGCATGAATTCACCACCAAGGGACATTTGCAGAGCCCTGGATGCACATTCTATGGCCATAGCTAGAGAGTGGAGGGTGACCGTCTTATGGCTCTGATGTTATCCACGCTGAGGTAAAAAGAATATCTGCTGTGTGATCCTTGGTAGACCCTAGTTCAGTCTCTCCTGTTCAAACACATCTACTTCAAAAATGTTCTTTCGTTTTTCAGGACTACTTAAAATGTTGCCCCCACAAATAACGGTTCCTATCCCGTGCACTCATAGTTAATAGCAAGCTAATTGCTTAACTGTATGTATGGCTGCAAATTAATTACTAATGTACTTCTGCGTGGAGTACTGCTAAACACGTTTTTAAAGAATAATTTGTTTCAACATGTGGATCTGAGGCACTTCACAATTTACAATTGGATGGTCCATGGAAATATGAATGTTTCAAAACTCCACACTCATAATTAAATTCTGAAACACGAGCACAGAGTGAAATGGTGAGAAATGTGCTATCTTATCAGCAACTACCCTGAGTGTTTGGGTTTGGAGTGACATATACAATATAATTATACTCCATATAAAGAGCTATTTAATGCATATTTATATTTTAAGGCCTGCTCAGTTTAATTTTTATTGGTGTTATTGTAATAATCCAATTTGTGGTGACACAGTTGGCATTTAATAAGTAATTTTTCTACTTTATGTTACAGAAAAATAATTGTGTCTCCATGGTTGCTGTTGTCTGCTAAAAGTATTTCTTAATTTCAGTTTGGTAATTATCTAATTCTAACTATGTTGGCTGGACACAAATACCCCCTCAGAACCTTTGTTTATGGCACACATTTTATAGTTAACATTATGTAATTAAAAAATATCATTATCTTTAAGTAACTTTAAAAGAGGATAATTCACAGTGTCAACATAATTTTCTCATTCTCTATCTGTTGTAAGTGGATAAGATTATGTAGTAGGAATGGCCTACTTACCTGGAAAATACCCATTTCTTTTTTTCTTTGTCATTCCCTATAATGGTATCCTTTTTGCTTCCCATGGATCAATAACTTTCTAGACAATGAAGAGAAGTTGCAGTACAAATGTTGCCTATAAATGTAAGTCATTAGTCCTGTTTTTTAACAACTATTTTCCACCAGTTTTTTTCATCTTTACTCAATTACCCTTAAAGACTCTGGTTTTTTTGCTTTCATTGGTTTAATTTCATTTAGTCTACTGTGATACACTCTACTACCAAAATTAATGGAGAACTTTTTATGAAATGCAAGTGTCTCAAGTGTAAGGGACTAACCTGTGTGTATTGATGTAACTTATTAAATATCACAAATGTTCTATAAAGTCTCCTCTTTGTTCCAGATTCTGGAATTCAGAACAGTATGGTTTCCTGAGTTTTAGTCTCACAATTTTCAGAGAGGATATTTAAATCCTCTTGCACAATTTAAATTTACTGGTGATTGATTAACAAGGTGAAAGATGAGTGTTATATGGCAATTTCTAAGAGCATACAGGAGACATAAGTTCCAGATCTTTTGAAGACACTCTGTGGCTACCTTTTCCTCATTGCTGGAAGCCACAATCCCAACACCTGGACCTACATATGGTGTGGGTGCTTAGGGCTACATTACAGTGGCTGCTGGATCTTCAGACTCCTTCCTCCTTGGCCTGTCCATCACAATCTCAAGCTGAGATCTCTGTCT